>JBBCBC010000001.1:30646197-31291399 GCA_037126765.1 Stenogyne calaminthoides | reverse complement strand
GAATCACATTCGATTTCTTCACTATATTTCCCCATCTATCATCAATGATTTCTGTCGTTGATATTTGTTTCTCTTTGAAGAGAGTTCTGTGAAAAAGAAAAAGAACAGTTATAAAGAGCAAATATCGAACAAAGAATTTGATGAAAACGGATACCACTCTTCAAATATTCATAATATATATAAGAAACTCTCAACTGTAAAGAGTAAAATATACATAGAAATGACTTATAGGATAATTCATAAATAGTGCCAAGAGCCTCTAGCATGAATGCACAAAATAAGAGTGAGATCAGTATGGAAGTTTGATGATTAATACTCTAGTTAAATGTTTGAACTATTTGATAGTGGCAAAGCTAGAAAATTTAGGATCATTTGTAAATATCTCAATATTTCACAAACCATAAGGTTATCCACACTGCTTCCATATTATAGTGAGATATCACATTTATTTGTACATATATAACCATGAATATATCAATTGAATAGGAATGACATATAATGATCTAATTTCCTAAATTTATGAAGACAAAAATTGAGGTACTACATGATGAACAACTTTTAAATATACAAGCCAAAAAAGAACACCAAACATGTTGTTTAGATTATTCTAAACAAATCCAGAAAATTCAAGAAGACAAACAGATTGTTCCACCAATATCAAGGTTCTGTCACAAGCCAATTCTTATTATTATCAGATCATTATCATATTTTCAAATTTCATCAATTTTGAATCACCTCTTCACCAAAGAGAATATGCCATATTATACCTGTAGACAAAAGTCATATGAGTTTGTATGCCTTCATATTCTAGCAACATTGATGCCTCAATTCCCTAGAAAGTAACAAAATACAACAGGACCAAAGTCAGAAAATTAGAAAGAATGAGAAAAACAGGTAAAATAGGCAACATAAACAGGTAAAAATAGGAATTTTAGAAGGGCATGGCAAACTGTACAAAATTATAGACAACTAAAATACATTTACAAAGTTAAATACTTGGACCCAAAAAAAATCAATAACAAATAATAGTATCTACAAATAATCTTAAACAAAAAAACAGAATTGAATAAAGGAAAGCTTTATGTTGGGTTGGAAAATGAGTTAGGTAAAAAATCATACACTTCATTCACACTTCTTCTATGGGGTCACTCAAGACTCAAGAGAAGCAACAACTTATCGTAAAATCGAAATATTTCGGTGGCATCAAGATTTATGTTACTCAATGTCATGTTTGTCGATATGCAAGAATGAACGGTATAACTCCAATTTGAAACTCATAAGGCTACTAAAATGAACAAAAGATGCGATGATCAACATTTCGTTTAAATTTGGAGATTAAAATTGTGCTAAATTATAATAACTCGGGCAATGCTCCGATTCCCAACTAAGAGTTTAGATTCCCGACTTGATACAATTTGTAATACCACGATATAAACAATCAAAGTGCACTGCGCAGAAATGGAGAAGAGAGACTTCTTAGACAAATCAAAGGGATGTGTAAGAAAATATAGATTTCAAAGACACTCACAAATTACACCAAGACAAATCAAAGGGATGGAGTATAAGGCATATCCCGATCTACAAAATTACACCAGTACAAACCAAAATCTTACACCAAATCTCACAAATAAACGCATGACACCCACACTAATGAAATAGAAAACTGGCACTGAAAGTTTAATAAGCTACCCAACAAAAATGCAGGTCCTTGGGTTTTGACTCCACATGTTGTAGGAGGTTCTACATATCTTCTAATACAAGTCAACTAAGAGAATTATCCATCCAAGTTGATCATGTATAACCTATAACCCAAATAGCACCTATGATGATAATCCAATACCAAATGAAACCTCTATATCTACTAAGAAATTTGCATTAAAAGATAGACATTAGACAAAATTATAAAATTTGCATTGTTTATGTAATTATATTCTTAACATAATGATAAAAAGTATATATATACACAATTTCTATATAAATCACCTAAAATCACATAAAATCAATTGTTATATTAACAACTTTTACAAGGCAATATAAGAATTTAAATGAAGAGAGGCGTACCTATTGATGCTTGCTCGATTTATTGAGGCTCACGAATCCAAACTTCGTGAACAAATCGATGTAAGAACCAATTGCAAAGCTGACTCTACAAAATCTGTTCCATAAGGTCAGAGATGTAGGGAGTGTTTTTGTTGGGAGATGAATTTAATAAAGAAGTTTTGATTAGATCCCAAAACCCCTGAGTATGACATGTTCAGGATAATCTTGATAGATCGAAATGTTTCAAAGATAGATTGTTCAGAAGTTATCTGCACCATGTATAGCCAGTAGATATAGATCAGGTTAGATTTTGAAGAAATCAAGACCCAAAGAATTTGTCAAGAAAATCAAGACCCAGTAAGTAATCAAGTAATAAAGTAATCAAGATTCAAAAGTAATCAAGAAATCAAGACTCAAGAAGTTGTCAAGAAATCAAGACTCAAGATATGTCATCAAGACTCAAAGATGTCATCAAGACATTGAAGACTTAGAAGACATCAAGACTCGATAAGATATCAAGACTCGTAAGACATCAAGACTCGTAAGATATCAAGACTCGAGAAGACAATCAAGACTTCGAGAAGATACTGAAGACATAGAAGATACTGAAGACCCAGTAGTTACTGAAGACTCAGTAAGATACTGAAAACTCAGTATAACCTGAATGTTCAGAGACACTGAATATAATCTATCTGAAGACTACAAAAACTGAGAAAAACACAAATGTTCAGAAAAGTAGATATTGCCCAAAACATTCATATGCAGACAAAAGGAACTAAGTCCAAGTGTTGTTTAAGGTTGTCTCATTCAGAGAGATTGACCAAAAAGAGCCGTTATGTTTTTCTACATTTACTGAAGACAAGAACCAATCAGAGGAAGACAACATCACTTTTATCGACCATCGAAAAGCGACAGGGACACTTTGAATCATGTCAGTAGTACTATGTTCCAGACGGCAAAAATTGGTGATTGGCTACATGAATGCATATTTCCTAAAATATGCAAGGGAGTATTCAAACCCTAAAAATAACCGTTCATCAAACACCATAAGAGGAAACTCATGAAGCTATCTCCTCCAACGGATAGTTTTTCAAGAGTGACCTTGGTGAAGTTGCCTATAAATACTAGTGACCCTTTACATTGAGAGGTCACGGGAAATTTCAAAGCAACTCAAGAGCTCATTCGTATTATTGCAAATTGAAGCACTCGAAAACCCTAGAATTTCCCAAATGTTTCACATTGGAGAGAGCTCATTCACTAAGCCTAAATTGATAAGAAATATCCAAAGCTTAGTAGAGATATCCTAGCCTTTGCATTGTTCTTATTGTAAAGGATATCTCATCCTAGTTGGAAACCAACCCAAAACCCAAACCCTTTGTTAAGGTAGTTTGTGTGTGTTTTGTTGGTGAGTTGGAGTTGTAAAGAGTTAGTAAGCTACAGTGAGTTAGCCAGAAAACTCTAGAGAAGAAATTAGTAAGCTACTTGTGGTAGTCTGAACACTTGTGTGTGTTTGAGTTAGTAAGCTGCAGTGAGTCAGCCAGAAAACTCAAGGTAGAAAAGTGAGTAAGCTACAGTGAGTTAGCCAGAAAGCTTTAGAAAGTGGTTAAGGAATTTCTCTGAAGATCAGAGAGAGTGGACGTAGGAGCTTGAGTCTCTGAACCACTATAATTCTTTGTGTTGTTTTGCTTTCTATCTTTGCATTATTATTATACATTGCATGTTTTTCACTGAAAGTATAATTCACTGATATTCAGTTGGAACCAATCCACTGAACTTGCATCAACTTGATCACAACCTTAATCACTATTTTATTGAAGGAAAGATTTTCAAAGAAAGCTAAAACGCAGTATAAACTTAGGGCCAACCATTCCAAGACACTTGAGTAAGCTAGAAAGAGATAGTTACCAAAATCGAACTAACTCTACCGAGGGTTCAAGAAGATAATTATCGATCCAAGTGCCTCAGATCTCTCGATAAAAACTCGTGCTCCGTTAGGCTATCTGAAGCTTCCGAAAGCATTTTCGGGATCATTGTCTCGAAGAGACTTTGACTCAAGGCAACTGTGCTTCTTCGTGGCAAAATCATCGAGGATAACGACCCATCCGACCTCGATGAAAGAAAAGTTTTAAAATCATCGAACACGTGTATTCCCCCATACACGCCCCGAGACTCGTTAGCAGGACCAACAAGTGGTATCGAGCAAATGGTTCAATTTGACCACTTGCTTTGGTAGCCATAGTCTATTTTCTTTGAAAGACTTTGGTGGTCTCTTGAATAGATCATTTCTTCGATATCTTACAAGGCTCGATCATCATGCCTTCTAAGAAACTTCCTATGTTCTCTGTTGAAAGCTATGACCTATGGAGATTGAGAATGCAGGCTCATCTGTATTCAAAACATGAAAGAATGTGGAGAGTGGTTTCTGAAGGACCATTCAAATTTACTATTGTGAATCCCAGAATCACTGATACTGAGAGGAATGATCCCAGAGATGAATTTCCAAAATCTGATGATCAACTTACTCCTGATGAGAGAAAGTTAGTCAATCTGGACTACATTGCTAAAGATACTTTGTATAGCACTATTGATGATGGTGTTATGGGGATGATTTCTCTTTGTGAAACCTAGAAAAGAAATATGGGACACACTTGCTGTTATGTGTCAAGGCACATATCATATTAAGGAAAACAAACTTTCTGTTGCAATTGGAAAGCTTGATAGCTTTGAAATGGAAGATAGTGAATCCATTGACAAACTTGAGGTCAGATTCACTAGCATCATGAATGATCTGAGTGCTCTTGGGAAAAGATACCCACAGAGAGAAGTGGCACTGAAAATTCTTAGAGGATTATCTAAGAAATGGGATATACATGCTGTGGTGATTGAAAACACCAAAAATATTAATTCCATGCCATATCAACAAGTTTTCTCTGAACTAAAAGCTTATGAGTTTGTGATTGACAAGAAAACTAAGAAATCTGACAGCAAAGATGATTCTTCATCTAGCAAGAATGTGGCTTTCAAAGCCAAAGAGAAATCTCAGAAGTCTAGAGAGTTCGAGAACTCACTTGCCAAAAATCAGGATGAGCAGGAGGATAAGCTAGTACTGATGGCAAGAAGGTTTGAAAGACTCAATAGCAGATATGGGAAATATAAGAAATATTACATGAATCACAGGTACAAGAGAGACTCGTGGCCGAGGGACGGATAATCGAGAAAAAGAAAGGACCGTAAAGTCAAGGATCCTCATCCAAGAAGAAGAACTCCAAAACCAAGGAGGAAAGTGATCAGGATGATGATACCAACAGATGTTACAACTGTCAGAAGAAAGGTCACTTTCAATATGACCGGCCCCGAAATGAAAAGCTAAAGAAAGAAAGGAAAGACAAGCCAAGAGAGACAAGAAGATCTCCAAAGAAGAAATTTATGATTGAGGAAGAAGAACATTCTGAAGAAGGTTCCAGTTCCTCAGATGAGATTTTCTCAGATAGTGACAGTGATGATATCTGTCTTATGGCTGTGGAGGAGGTAAATTCTTCTATCTCTGTTGTTGCTCCTACACAAGCACATGAGTTCTCAAGTTCAATATGAACAAATAATTTTGACTGATGGATTCATTTGAGAATCTTATGAAGGACTATAATACAGGTTCAAGAAGCGCTCCTTTGAAAACTCAAGAGCGTAACAAAAAGGAACGGATCACGAGAATCAAGTGGAAAGACTCTAAAAATCTTTGAGATCACTTCTCAATTGATGGGAACTCTTCGATGAACTAGATGTTCTGAAAGTACAACTCTAAAAGGAGAAGGTGATAGAGATCCTGAATGGAAAATTAGAGAAATCCACTAAAGAGATTCAGCTTATCAGAACTGAGTTCAATGACCTCTTTGAGAAGCATGAAACTCTAAAGAAATGTGAGGATAGTGCGCAGAGAAAGTTAGCTCTATTGAATTCTGCATCTAAAGTGATAGATGAAATTCAGAGTTATCAAAGACACAGAACTATAAAAATTTGGATTGGGATACATTCCGGGGTAACCTCACAAGGTCTTTGAATCTTTGCTTCTAGTAGCACCAAGAATGTCTTTGTTAAACCCGGTGGCATCTAATCTTCTTCTTCAAGAAGCGCCGAGTTTTAGACAAGGGCGGTAAAGGACCCATGGTTTGGAAAAAACCGAAGGTTCAGGGAAGAAAGCCTGGACCTCGTGAAAAGGCTAGAAAACCCTGAACACTCGGTAGGAAATCTTGAGCCAAGATGCTTCAAAGCCTCGGGCTAAGAATACCAACCTAAAGAGATGCCTTTGAACCATCGGAGGAATTTTGAAGAAGAAACACTCAGCAGAGATATTCTCAACTGAAAAGACCAAGTCCTCAGATTACTGAAAGACCCCAATTTCAGTACAGGCAACCTAAACCCCACTTGCCTAAGGGTAAAGGTTTCCTGAACCCAAGTCACAGAGAGATAGAGACCGGTGCTGACAAAAGCCAAAGCACTTGAACAAAAGGCCTGAACCCAAGAAGAACTCTAAGGCTCATGTTCATGCTAAGGCTGGCACTCATACACAGGATACTGCCAAGGCACCTAGGGTGGTGAATGTGTATGTAGATGTTTATGGGAGACAAATCAGCCACTCTAAAGTAATTAGAGTTGTTAGGCAGATTTGGGTTCCAAAAGGTACAACTAACCTGGTAGGACCCTACACCAAATGGGTACCTAAGAACTGATCTGTTTTTCAGGTGAAGGAAAAGGGCACTGAGCTGAATGAAAACAACATAGCACTGATGAGTGGAAATGAGTTGGCTCCTGCTGTATGGTATCTGGATAGTGGATGTTCAAGACATATGACAGGATATAAGCAACTAATCACTGACTATGTTGAGCAAAAAGGCCCTCAGATCACATTTGGAGACAATTCCAAAGGACAAACTGAAGGATATGGAACTCTTGAAGTTGACTCTATTCATATCCATGGTGTTTCATATGTGTCTGGTCTAAAGCATAACTTGCTTTCTATCAGTCAATTCTGTGAAAAAGGATTCAGTGTTGAGTTCTCAAAGAACTTATGTTATGTAAAAGACAATACTTCACAGAAAATTTTACTGTCTGGTACTAGAAAAGGAAATGTGTATCTTGCTGATTGGAGTTCAACTCCTAAAGATACATGTTTGGTTGCAAAAAGTTCCACTCGATACCCGGTTGGTTGTGGCACAAAAAAAATGAATCACTTAAACTTCAAAACCCTGAACAAACTTGCAAGATTAGCACTTGTGAGGGGGTTACCCAATGAAGTGTTCAGTAAAGATCATGTATGTGATGCTTGTCAGAAAGGAAAACAAATCAGAGCATCTTTCAAAAGCAAAGTAGATGTTTCTACTGATAGAATACTACAACTGTTACATATGGATCTCTTTGGTCCAAGAATAACACTGTGGAGCACTAATGGCAGAAAGTACACACTTGTGGTAGTTGATGACTACTCTAGATACACATGGGTCATATTCTTATTCAGTAAGAAAGAGACTCGCACAAAAGCTATCGAACTCATTGAAAAAAGGCTCGATCTTGAAAAAGAATCGAGTGTGGTCAAAATCGGATCGGATAAAGGAACCGAAGTTTATCAATCATATCATATCTTATTATTGTGCAAACAAATGGAATAGCTCATGAAACATCACCGTGCAAGGACCCCCCAAAAGAATGGTGTCATTGAAAAAGAAGAAATAGGACTACGAAAAGAAGCTGCAAGGACAATGATTCTTGAAGTCGATATTCCTAAGAGATTTTGGGATCGAAGCTATCAACAACCTTTGCATGCTACTCTCGTAAAACGCATCCATCCATCGACCAAGAACCAAGGAAAAACTCCATATGAGTTGTGGAATGAAAGGAAGCCTCTTGTTTCTTTCTTTCGTGTGTTTGGTTGCAAGTGTTTCATACACAATAATTGTAAAGATCAGTTGAAAACTTTTGATAGCAAAGGCGATGAAGGGATATTCTTAGGATATTCGAAGTCAAAAAGCCTTCAGAGTTTACAATTGTAGGACTCTTTATTGTGGAAGAAACACCTCATGTTGTTTTTGATGAATCTACTTGTGTTCGGAAGAAACAGAACATGACTCAGGAGAATCGATCAAGAGAATCACCGGACTTAGCTTTGAAAAAGAATGATAAAACATCCTCGAACACGAAAAGAAGAAGTCGGGTCACTTTCTATGAATGGAGTGAATCGAGACCCGCATAAAGTAATTCAGGATGGAAAAACTCGGGATGGTGAGACTCGGGATGGAAATTCTCCACGAAGGAAAGCCAACCTAATCGGGCTAACCAATCTGAACATACAACAGTTTAGACTCAGGTATGTAATGCCGATGAAGATGTGGTCACAGCTGAGGCAAACTCTGAATCTATCAACCAAAGGGGAACAAATGTCTCTGACAATGTTCTGAATAGAATTTCCCCTGAGGAAGATGATTCTCTTTCTCCTTTTCTGTTGTTCCCTGAATTTAATGAACTACCTGAACCTAACATTTCTGATGTTGAGGATACTACTGAAGGGGGAACATCCAGGAGAAAATGGTTGGATAATCATCCTAAAAGTCAGATTGTGGGTGATCTATCAAATGGTGTCAAAACAAGAAGGTTCCATGGAGAAAGTGCTTTGTTCTGCTGCTTCCTATCTGGAAAAGAACCTACTGAGATTGAAGAAGCTCTACAAGATTTATTTTGGATTACTGCTATGCAAGAAGAGCTGGATCAGTTCTCAAGGAATGAAGTTTGGGAGCTAGTGGATAGACCTAAGAGGCACAATGTGTTTGGAACTAAGTGGGTGTTCAAGAATAAGAGAGATGAAAACAACAACATTGTGAGAAACAAGGCAAGGCTAGTTGCACAAGGTTATTCCCAAGAAGAAGGCTTGGATTATGATGAAACCTTTGCACCTGTTGCAATACTAGAAGTCATCAAATTGTTTCTTGCATATGCTGCCCACATGAAATTCACAGTCTATCAGATGGATGTGAAAAGTGCATTTCTGAATGGTGTGCTCAAGGAAGAGGTTTATGTAGAACAACCTCCCGGTTTCAGACAGAATGACCAAGTTTACAGGCTCAGGAAAGCCTTGTATGGTCTTAAGCAAACACCCCGAGCATGGTATGATACCCTTTCTCAGTTTCTTACTGACCATGGTTTTATCAAAGGAACTGTTGATAGGACTTTGTTCAGGATAAAAGATGGGAAATACATCTTACTTGTTCAGATTTATGTAGATGACATCATATTTGGATCTCCAAATCATTAGCTGTGTGAAAAGTTTTCTACCCTGATGAAAGGAAAGTTTGAGATGTCAATGATGGGGGAGATGAATTTCTTTCTTGGACTTCAGGTGAAACAAACTAAGGAAGGAATTTTCATCAATCAAGCAAAATACACCAGAGATCTGATTGCAAAGTATGGTGTACAGAATTGCAAGCAGTTAGAATTCATATGAATACTAACTACAAGATGGATCCTGATCCTGAAGGCAAATCAGTAAATCACACTGATTATAGAGGGATCATTGGATCACTGCTATATCTCACAACAAGTAGGTCTGATATTACATTTGCTGTTGGGATATGTGCAAAATACCAAGCTAATCCTAAGGCTAGTCACATGGAGGCTGCCAAAAAGATTCTGAAATATCTTAAAGGCAATGTGAATAGAGGATTTTGGTATCCAGCTGATGATAACCTTGAATTAACTGGTTATTCAGATGCTGATTATGGAGGATGTAGAATTGACAGGAAGTCTACCACAGGAGCTTGTCAATTTCTTGGAAGTAAACTGATATCATGGTTTTCAAAGAAACAAACCTCAGTAGCAACCAGTACTACTGAAGCTGAATACATGGCTGCAGGAAGATGTTGTGCACAAATTCTTTGGCTCAGAGAACAATTGAGGGATTATAAGATTATAACCAATGAAGTACCTATATTTTGTGATAATAATAGTGCAATTGCTATTACACAAAATCCGGTATTGCACACCAGATGTAAGCATGTTGATATCAGACATCACTTCCTCAGAGATCATGTTGAGAAGAAAGACATCAGAATGGAGAAAATTCATACTGATAAATAGAGAGCTGATATCTTGACTAAACCTTTGGCTGAATCAAGATTTCAGGAACTATCAATTGAATTAGGTATGTTGGATCCAGGTGAATAAAGCAAATCTGAAAAATTGAAGGTTTTCAGATGCATGAAGATTTCTCAGGTTTTTACTGAAAAACTCAGGATAAAATTGAAAGTACTGAACACTGAGTCTTGGGAAACTCAGATATCCTGAAGATCAGTACTCAGTACTATACTGACCTTTTTTAGTACTCAGTATTATACTGACATTTTATCAAGATCAGTACTCAGTATTATACTGACCTTTTATCAATATTAGTACTCAGTATTATACTGACATTTTATCAAGGTCAAAACTCAGTAAGACTGATGGAGAAAATTAGTCTGAAGAAGTATTGACTCATGCAACACATTTATTGTCTAACTAAATCTCAATAATCATTGGCAATAAATAACAAAACACCTGAAGGAATATTTCGGGCGGGACCTTTGAAATCCACGAAGAAAGTCAATGGTCTGCAGGAACATTAATTAAATGCACTGTTCATTAATCACCAATAGGGATAAATTGACGACTTTGTATTTGTGAAATCGTCCTTTCATATACCCGATTTAGTCGGTGTTTAATCTCGACCGTCGATTTCTTTATCTATGCAATTTTCAATAAATCAAAACCCTATATCTATTGAAGAATTTCCTTCAAAGCCCGATTCCAAATAGCCTTCATCTTCAAACACTCTGCTTCAAAAACTCTCGATTGCCCAGAATTTTTTTTCATCTATCTCAAAAACCCTTCACAAGAAATTCTCCAAAAAATGACATTTTCTGTATACGACAAGCTCGCCATTTCTAATAAACCTTGGTACGAATATGTCATCTCTCTCAAAAGCTCATCAAATGCAACTCACGAAGAGTAAGCGTTGCATATGATTCGGTTGGCAAAGCTCACTTGCCTGGTTGCGAATCAACCAGAGGCCGAATATGCAAAAGAGGTAATAGAGTTTATCTCTAATTTAAAGTTAGATGAGGAGGATTGTATAGAATCGCAGATTACAGTCTCTCATTTAGAGCATAGTTCAAAATATGTGGATTTTGTTAGGGAATTATATATTATTCCTAAGAATCTTAATTCCATATATGAATTAAGCGATAGAGGTGAAGACCCTACGGTATATATGATGGGTAGGGAGCAAGAATATCTGGATAAAATTGCAGAGCATCCAGTAAAGTTTGAAGCTACTCTGAATAAAAGGCATTTGAAGCCTATATATCGAGTATTGCTGGACATTGTAAGTAAATGCATCATGAGTAGGTCTGGCAGCTTTGAATAGATAAGCACGCCTAAGTTGAGGCTAATGGCGGCGACTGAAGATTCACCTACCACTGCATTCAACTGGTTACACTATTTAATCAAGGTGGTGAGTGATCAAGCCAGACAAGTTCAGAAGGTGAATGGATCTGTTGTTGTCAAAGGAAAGATCCTACATGCAACCAAGATTGCATTTATCTTGGAAATGTGCAGAGAAGAGGAGGATATCTTTGCCAATTCCTCATCCTTTCCAAAGTCAAAAATAATGTTCAAACCCACAACAAAGAAGACTTTGAAAGGAAAGAAAGAGAAAAGCTCTAAGTCTCATGAGGAGACCGCTGAAGAAGAAGCTGTTGAAGCCAAACAAGCCAGGGGGAAAGCCCTGATGCAAGTGAAAAGAGAGAAAGGATAGAATCTGAAGAAGAAAACACTGGCCCCTTAGAAACGCAGAAAACTTCAATCTATTACTGAGGAGGAGGTCAGTGACACTGAGGAAATTCAACCTGAAGGCCAGCAATGGCTGAAATCTCCTTCGCAGTTCTCGCTCAGTTGTGACAATTCTTGCAAGATCAAGAAACTGAGGAACATGTTTTCTCTGAGGTACTCGGAACTTCTCTGAGCTCAGATAAAATTTCTTAGGAAATCTTCAAGGGACCTCAGATTCCCACTGAAGAGATACCTGTTCAGACCTCAGATCAATCTGAACCTCAGGAACTGCTGAATTTGGATGCCTCGAAAGTGAACCATTTTCGATCCCAAAGACAAGAACTCTTATAACTGATCCCATCGACCCTGAGAGCCCAAAGTTGAAGAAGGGAGAGGCAGAAGAAACTGAGTGGCACAACAAGGGGGAACAGTTCATCCTGGACAGATACTCGAAGCCGAAAGATATCCCCGATCTTCGAGGATCTTTTCTTGAACTCGTAACCCGGGTCTATATCCCGAATCGACTCTTTAGGAGATGTTGAATATAGCCTCCTTGAGAGGAGAGGATGGTGGAATCTTTGGAATGGCGAGATCTTTTTTGACAGAGTTCTCTGGATTCAGGAAGACCAAGCTCAGAATGAAAATTGCTGATTTTGATGAGCTAGTCAAGAGAAAGGTGGTTGAGAGAAGGAAAGCTGATGGTGATGCCTCAAGTTCTATGAATCCAGAAGGAGATGACGATCAAGATAAAGAGGGTGACAAACCAGAAGATGCTGAAAATCAATCTCAGATGGAGAAGGACACCGATCTTTCGATAGATCGATATCACACATCCTCAGACTGAAGTTAACACTCTTCAGGTATCTTTTGGCACTATTAAACATTATGCCAAAGCTACTGAAGTTCTTATCTTTAAATCTGTTATGTATGATATGCAGACTGAGGCTCAGGTGGAGCACCCAGCTCAGGTGGAAAAAGTTGTACAAACTCCTGTGATTGATCTCAGTCCTATCCTGGATAAATTGGAGAAGGTGGTGCCAATGGTGGAGAAAGTGACTCAAATTGAAGAAACCTTGGCAAGCCAATCTCAAAAGCTGGAAAATCTGAGTTCATCTTGGACATCTTTGCAACTACAAACATCTCTTGCAGATAAAATGACTACTTTGGAAGGCAAGATTGATGTAGTCAAAACTGAGCTCAATGCAGAGATGAAGCAGATGTATCAGGAAATAACTGCATATCTAGAAGCCAAGCTGGTTGAGAAGAATGATCTAATGATAAAGACAGCTGTTGAGGAAATTGGCTCTATGCTCATGACCAAGATGACAGAGATGATGCATAATGTCTTCTCAAATCAGTTTGCACCTCTTTCTGAAGAGTTCTCAATGGCTAAAAATTACATGAGAAAGCTAGAGGATGAGCATGATCAGTTGGCAGGGGAAGTGCGAAGTATAAGCAAAGAGCAATATCATATGGATACTGCACTTTCTCAACTTCTTCCAAGGTATGGTGCCAAAAATGGGGAAAGGCCTAGTGGCAAACTAAGTGAGTTGTTGGCACAAACCTCGAAGAGAAAGACTCAGAAAGAAGCTGAAGAAAAGATAATTGCTGATGCCTTAAAAGAAGTTGAAGCCACTGAGAAACTCAAGTTCAAAGAAGCTGAGAAACCTATCTACACTCAAACTTCTGAGCAAACTATTCAGGAAGTAATTTCTGAGAAACTGAGGCCAAGCCGGTGAAGAACAAGTTAGACCTGGAAAGAGAAAGACTGTGACATTTGTAGAACAAGAAAAGAAGAAAAGAGCTAAAGCTTCTAAGCCTACTCAGAGTAAATTGATAATAGATTTTGAAGAATCTGAGGAAGAAGCTGAAAAAGAAGTCTTCAATACTAAGAAAGCTCTGAAAACCCTTCAAATTGAAAAAAAGAAGAAGATTGCTGCTTCTGTATCAGGTGTTCCTGTGATCAGGAAAAAGAAAGAAGAAGAGCAGAAAAGAAGAAGTGGTTTTAAGAAGTTTTTGAGCAAAAGGAGGGGTATGAGAGAAAACTCGAAATGGGCGACATTGACAAATGGATGCCTATTCAGTTCAATGATGTGTGGGAGGAGATCAAGAGAACCTTCTGGTTCTATTACGAGATTCTGAGAGAATGAAGGGGGAGCAGCTCGGATATGAATGAAGCCTTCATTGAGTGAAGGGTCTCGATTTGGTGTTTGGAAAACCCATTTTGCGCGTGCGGAAGCGAAACATTTCATGCGATGCATATAAAAACAGGGGTGAGGGAAAGGTGATACCAAATTTTTTGCTTTTAAGAATGATGTGTGTTGTTTTGCTTGTAATCGAATGCATATGGCAAGTATGGACATAAAACAGTAAAGAACACACGATAATTTATAGTGGTTCGGACGAAACCCATCCTACATCCACTCTTCCCTTAACACAGGGGAACCTTAACATGACTTTAACCTGTGGGACTTATACCCCTCATGGGATGGTCGAGATGTTTACCGAGTTGCCACTCAAGCGGGACTTATCACCCTCACGGGATGGCCGAGATGTTTACCGAGTTCTCACCCAAGCGGGACTTATCACCCTCACGGGATGGCCGAGATGTTTACCGAGTTCTCACTCAAGCGGGACTTATCACCCTCACGGGATTGCCGATAGATGTTTATCGAGTTCACACTCACCTACAAACTTATCCTATCAAACTGATTTGGGTAAGGTTTGTTTGGTTTCCAACTAGGTTGAGATTTTCCCTTACATTTGTTTAGCCTCAATGCTAAGGATGGGAAAATCTCTCTAAGCTTAGGATATAGCATTTGTGCTTAGATCTAGGGTAGAACACACTTGAATATATGCGTGTATTTCTAGCTCTGTGTTCTATGGTGGGAATGCTTGAGTATATAGGATTGGGAGCACAATTCCTGTTGAATGCCTTAGCCGTGCTACGATCAGGCCATATTTCATGACTCGCATCATCTGGCACACGTCCTTGGCTGGGAACTGCTGGAACCCATATCTTCTTAGCTCTGTAGCATCGTTTGCTACATTCTCTGTACTCTTCCACATTCATCCACGCTTGATAGTTTGGAGAGAATCACATTCAAATCCATACTACTCTGTAGCTTTTTGCAGCTTTTCAGGCTTGTCGTCTTCCTCTCATTGGTCCACGTCATCTGAATCTAAAGGCTATATTCTTGATTTCTTCCGAAGTCTCTAGCGGCTATATTCTTGGGGATCTTGATTCTATCGAGCCTTGTGTTATCCCGAGCCTCGGGTTACTCGGGGTTCTTGATTCAACGAGACTTCTCTTGGCCGGACCTTATGCGATCAGGCATCGACACTTTCGAACTTCGAGTTCGATTCTTCCGACTTTATATCATCGACCCTCAGTCACATTCGATTAAAGCTATCGATTTCTTCTTGTCCGATCGATCATTTCCGATCGATCAACATATCTTCAGGATCATCTCAGGATAGCATCAGGTCATCTGCATCAGGTTAGCATATCAGATTATCATATCTGATCTCGATCACGTCTGATCTCAATCAGTCTCATCTGCTCATCTTCTTATCTGATCTCGATCACGTCTGATCTTGATCAGTCTCTTCTGCTCATCTTCTGATTTGCAACCTTCTCTTCTGATTTACTGGCTTTAGCTTTTCTTCACCGATTTTTGCCGGCTCATCGATTAACTCCGAACTCATCTTACTCATCGATCTCGACCCGGTCTAAATGCGCAAACCTCGTCTGATTTCGATCATCTTCTTCTGATTTCGTGAGTTCCCCCTCAATTTGTTCTTTCGTTCCCCCTTAACTTGTTATCTGTAAATTAACTTGAATAACACAAGTTAATAATGTTTTGGCATAAATTATCAAAACTAAAATATCCCAACATTGAGTACTTACTAACATTATATCCTAAGTACCTGCAAAGTTGGATCAACTTGGCAGATGAAGGAAATACTCAGATAGTAGCCCCTGGTCCATACACTTACCCAACTCCTAGACTTGAGAATGACTATGTGAATGAAACAACCATTTCTCAGGAGATAGCTCAGTATGCCATCCAGCTAGGCCTAACAGGAAACAACCCTGACATCATCAAAGCAAGGGATGAATTGAAAAAGAGATACTATGGGATGTTCAACCTGGAAGTGCCAGAGGATGAAGTAGAAGAAGACTGAAGACTTTTTGTACTTCTGTTTTTGTTTTTGATTTTCATTGTAATCTGTAACTCTTATCTTACATCAATGAAAATTTTATCTTTATGCTCAAAGATAATATCTCATTATCTTTTTACATGTCTTTTATGTTTGATATGCCTTATGTTTTGAAAATGTTGGAAAAATTACCATTTTGGATTGTAATGGACAAACTGAAACCTGAGTATAGGTTAGGTTTTTGTAATAAGATGGTTTTGGCATCATCAAAAAGGGGGAAATTGTTGGGAGATGAATTTAATAAAGAAGTTTTGATTATATCCCAAAACCCCTGAGTATGACATGTTCAGGATAATCTTGATAGACTGAGTCAGGTTTCAGTATAGATTGTTCAGGATGTTATCTGCACCATGTATAACCAGCAGATATAGATCAAATTTAGATTTTGAAGAAATCAAGACTCGATGAAGTTGTCAAGAAATCGAAGACTCGAAGAAATCAAGTAATCAAGACTCGAAGAATCAAGTAATCAAGACTCAATGTAATCAAGAAAATCAAGACTCGAGAAGTTCTTCAAGAAATCAAGACTCAAGATGTCATCAAGACATCGAAGACTCAATATGTCACTGAAGACTCAGAAGACACTGAAGACTCAGAAGATACTGAAGACTCTGATCCAAGTGCCTCAGGATCTCTGATAAAACTTAGGCTCAGTTGGGTTAATCTGAAGCTTCTGAAAGCAGCTCAAGATCATTGTCTCAGTAGACTTTGACTCAGGGCAATCTGTGCTTCTCAGGGCAAAATCATCAGGATAACCTGACCCATCTGACCTCAGTGAAAGAAAAGTTTTAAAAATCACTAAACACGTGTATTCCCCCCCATACACGTGTGAGACTCGTTAGCACCGGGACCAACAGTTTTCAATATATTATAAGTGATTATTTATCAAGAATTGTGTGTAAAAATAGAGTGTTTTCAAACTGGGTTAGGGATTCTTCTAACTGATTCTAGTTTCTCACTAATATATTACACCAAACACTCAGATAGACTTTCAAATAATCTAAATGTACAGGCTATGAGGAGGAACTCAAGCAATAACACAGAAAAAATTCCAGAAAACCTGATCCGTTCTGATTGACGAAATTATCAACTTTCAGAGATAGAAATCAAATTCGATTAATTGAGAGGCACAATGTTGCATGGACTTGAATCACTCAGAAGTTTCTTCAGCAACATTATTTCATTAGTACGGGCATAACTAATAACCAACACAAAGTATCTGTTATTGCTGCTCCTAAAGAGACTTTGTACAAAAACACATGAAAGTAAAATAAACTAACAATCCTCTCAATTCTCATAAAGCTGTTCTGGCATCACTTTCTACCTTGTCTTAAAGATTGAATCTTCATTTGTATAGAGACCCAAGCAAAACAAATTTAGTCCCATGTATATGAACAACGCTGATATCTATACATACAAATTCTAATAATACACATTAAAATAACTAACAACTTGAGGGCTTTAAACAAAAAAATACACATGACAGACCAACATCTTGCTCTGAACCGATCTTAGATATTTGAAATATTATAAGTTCAAGAGCTCGACAAATGACAATATCTAGGAACCGCTATCACTAAATCAATCATAAGAAACAAATTTTGCAGTAACTTATCACTCTCACTATTAAGTAATTTTTTGACAATCATACGTAATCACGTTCTCAAAAGCATATTTTTACAAACACCCCCGTAGTCACTTTTCAAAGAGGTAAGTCGAAAGTTAACTTGAGATAACTTTGTTAATGTGACTAATGTAGGGCAGAGTGTACTACCTTTTGTCATTTCACGTGAGAAGACTTCCAATCGAGGGGCGTGCAACAATTTCCTTCTTGTTTCCCCTTCTAACGCCAAAAATTAGTCCAATCGCCAAAAGCGTCTTCATCGCAAATAAAGAACCTAGAACATAAGTTTACAAGTTTAAAGATCCCAATTTTTTCGGATGGTGGAAAGGTGATACTACCCTTTCATATACTTGTCTTGTGTTAGCAATAACCAACCTAGCTCTCATTTGATGAAAAAATAATTGTATAAAAAATTCAGAATTCAAAGCGGTATTTTGAGTCAAGCAAATAATTCAGATGATATTATCAAAGCACAATCTGCATAGTCTACTCGTGAGAAGAAGAAAAAACGAAATCGTGATCAAATTATATTATGAAATCACATTTTTTAAGAAGGAACAACTAAAAGGCAAGTTCATACCTTATTAATTATGGGTGGTTGTGCTCTTTGTGTAGGCTGGACTTAAAAAAGGCTCTGCGAGAGTAGGACCCTCTTACCGACTAACAAATGAATGAGAAAAGTTACAATCGGAGAGAGAATATGCATTGTGCAAGTTCAATATAATAACACTTAAAAGTGAAAAATTAAAATATCATTAAAGTCCTCCACACCACAATGGAAACAAGATTATGAAATCCTATCTTGGATGTGATACAACCGCAAACGTAATGAACAATGGAGTAAAATTGCTTTTATGATTTTAAACTGTTCATATTGGCATTGATGTTTTCTCATTTAATGAGCTCACACTCTAAAAAAGCAAGTCGATCAAACCTAGGCATAAACTCAAGAACCGGACCTTCTTTTTACCAAAGCAGTATGCTATATGCACATTTTCCCTTCACACGCCTTTTATAAACATCTCAATTTAATAAGAGAAAAATACGTTTTGTGTCTATCGACGCAAAGATGCTATTACATCTTTTCACATCGGATAGTTTCATCCACAACAAACCCTCCAACTTGGTATTCATATTGTTTCCATGATTCAATTTTTCTTTTCAATTTAGATGAAGGAGAATATGATCATATAACGCGTCCCGGTCATCCAAAACATCGATAAAGATTAAGAATTTTACGTAATTACTATGATATATATTACCACCTCTATTTTTTTGAAACAAAGATATAACTATTCTAATTGATAAAAAAAACACAGGTAACAAATTGTTGGGAGATGAATTTAATAAAGATATATGATTTTGATTAGATCCCAAAACCCCTGAGTATGACATGTTCAGGATAATCTTGATAGTTGAGTCAGGATTCAGTTTTAGAGTATTCAGGATGATATTTGCAAAATGTATAGTCAAAGATATATAGATCAAGGTTAGAATCAAGATTATGATGAACTCAAGATATGTTTTCAAGAAACTGAAGTTTGAGATGAAACCGGTTTTCAAGACTCAAGCAGAAATCGAGAATCAAGACTCGGTGTGAAATCGAGATATCAAGACTCAAGATGAAATCGAGGAATCAAGACTCAAAGATGAAGACTCAAAGATATCGCTTAGTATATCTCAGAAGACTCAGAAGACTCAAGTCTCGTAAGACTCAAGACTCAAGACTCGTAAGACTCAAGACTCGTAAGACCCTCAAGACTCGAAGACTCAAGACACGTAAGATGTAAGACCAAGAATCAAGATCAAGAATATCAAGGCACAAGAATTATCAAGACTCAAGAATGTAATCAATACTCAAGATAAACCCGAATGTTCCGAGGCACTGAACATATCTATCTGAAGGATGCAATACTGAGAAGATCGCGATTCCTTAGAAAAATAGATATTTGCCAAGACATTCAAATGAAGACAAAAGGAACTAAGTCAGAGTGTTGTTAAGGTTATATCAACTCAGAGTTTGTAACCAAAAGAGTCGTTGAAGGTTTCTACCTTTAACTGGAGACAAAAGTCAAAAAGAGGAAGACAACATCGCACCATCGACATCGACTTGCGATGTGTCATTGAAAAAAGATGTCAAGAAGTACAAAAGTTCGCATCGCAAAAAGTGAAGACCGACTACATGAAAGGCTATTGCCTAAAACGTGTTAGGGAGTTTCAAACCCTAAATATAGCCATTCCTCACACACCATAAAAGGAAACTCACGAAGCTATCTCCTCCAACAGATAGTTTTTCAAGAGTGACCTTGGTGTAAGCCTATAAATACTTGTGACCCTCTACATTGTAAGGTTACGGGAAATTTGTAAGCAACTCAAGAGCTCAAACTTATTATCGCAATGTTAAAGCACTCGAAAAACTTAGAATTTCCCAAGTGCTTTTATATTGAAGAGAGCACATTAAACTAAGCCTAGCTTGATAAGATATATCCGAAGCTTAGTCGAGATATCCTAGCCTTTGCATTGTACTTTATTGTAAAGGATATCTCATCCTAGTTGGAAACCAACCAAGAAACCCAAAACCCTTTAAAAGGTAGTTGGAGTGTGATTGTTGGTGAGAAGAGTTGTAAAGAGTTAGTAAACTACGCGGAGTAGTCAGAAAACTCTAGAGGTGAAGTTAGTAAGCTACAACGGTAGTCTGAAAGCTTGTTTGTGTTTGAGTAAGTAAACTGCGGAGGTAGTCAGAAAGCTCAAGGCCGGGTTGAGTAAGTAAAATACGTGGAGTAGTCAGAAAGCTCAGGGCCTAGTTGAGTAAGTAAACTATGTGAGGTAGTCAGAAAGCTCAGGAAGTGATTAGTGAATTTCTCTCAGGATCAGAGAGAGTGGACGTAGGAGCTTGAGTCTCTGAACCACTATAAATTGCTGTGTTGTTTATTGCTTTTTATTTATAGGCTTAACTGTTGCATTGACTTAAATCTGAAAGCATATTTTCACTGACATTTCAGTTGGAATCAATCCACTGGAAGTTGCATATAATTGAATCACATCCTAATCACTATTCCATTCAAAGGAAGGTTTTCAAAGAAAGCTTAAAAACGAGTATAAACTAAAGGGCCAACCATTTCCGACATCCGAGTAGCTAGAACGAGATAGTTACCAAACTGAACTTACTCTTCCGAGGGTTCAATAAGTTAGTTATCGATCCAAGCAACTCGGGATCTCTGAAAACTCGAGGACTCGGTTGGGATTATCTCGAGGTTTTCGAAAAGATTTCGGGATCTTTGTCTCGAGAGACTTTGACTCGAGTGATTTGTGCTTCTCCGGGACCAAATCTTCGAGGACAACCTGACCCAAGGTGACCTCGAAGAAAAAAAGTTTTAAAAAACACCGAACACGCGTGTATTCCCCCCATACACGTAAGACACGCGTTGCACGGGACCAACAAGTGGTATCGAGCGGTGGTTCAACTTGACCACTGCTTTTTGTTGACCAAAGTTTTATTTGCTAAAAATACTTGTGGTCTATCCGAATCGATCTTATTTCTTTGAATTCTTAAAAGACTCGAGATAAAAATGTCTTCTAAGAAACTTCCCATGTTCTCGATTGGAGAACTATGATTTGTGGATATTGAGAATGCAGGCTCACCTGTATTCTAAACATGAACGAATGTGGAGAGTGGTCTCTGAAGGGCCATTCCAATTTACTGTGGTGAATCCCAGAGGAACAGAAAATGAGAGAAACGATCCTAGAGTAGAATTTCCTAAGTTTGATGACCAAATCGACTCGAGGAGGAGAAAGTTAGTCAATCTAGACTATATTGCTAAAGACACACTATACAAAGACAAATTGATGATGGTGTGATGGGAATGATCTCTCATTGCAATCATACGCAAAAGAAATTTGGGATACACTATTAGTGAATGTGCCAAGGCACGAGATCATATCAAAGAAAATAAACTTTCAGTTGCAATAGGAAAGTTTGATATTTTTGAAATGGAAGAAGGTGAATCAATTGACAAATTGGAAGTCAGATTCACTAGCATTATGAATGATCTAAATGCACTTGGAAAGAAATATCCACAAAGAGAAGTTGCATTGAAAATTCTTAGAGGTCTTTCTAAGAAATGGGATATACATGCAGTGGTGATTGAAAACACCAAGAACATTAATTCAATGCCCTATCAACAAGTCTTCTCTGAGCTGAAGGCCTATAAGTTTGTAATTGATAAGAAATCCAAAAAGGCTGACAGCAAAGATGATTCATCATCTAGTAAAAATGTGGCTTTTAAAACCAAAGATAAAACCTGTAAAATTAGAGAGTCTGAGAACTCCCTTGCTAAGAATCAGGATGAGCTTGAGGATAAGCTAGCACTGATGACAAGGAGGTTTGAAAGACTTAATAGTCGATATGGAAAATACAAAAGCTATTACAGGAATCACAGGTACTAGAAGAAACCTGAGGACAAACCCAACTGAGAAGAGAAAGGACAAACCGAAGGATCTTCATCCGTAAAGAAGGACTCCAAGTCCAAGGAAGAAAGTGATCAGGATGATGATGCCAACAGATGCTACAATTGCTAAAAAGAAAGGTCACTTCCAAAGATTATTGTCCAGATCCGAAAGTGCTAAGGAGAGAAGAGAAAGGCAAGCTAAAAAGAGACAAGAAGTTCTCAAGCAAAAAGGCCATGGTTGCAGAAGAAGAACATTCTGAGGAGGGATCTAGCTCTTCAGATGAAATATTCTCAGACAGTGAAAGTGATGACATATGTCTGATGGCCATTGAGGAGGTAAACTCTTCCTTCTCTGTTGTTGCTCCTACACTAGCACAAGAGTTGTCAAGTTCAACTGTAATTAGTCAATTTGACCTGATGGATTCTTTTGAGAATCTGATGAAGGACTATGCTGTTTTACAAGAACTGCTAAATAAAACTCAAGAGCAGAATAAGGAACTGAAGGCTGAAATCTAAAATGGAAAGACTCTAGCAAAACTGAGATCACTTCTCAATTAATGGGAGCTACTGATGAACTGGATGTTCTGAAAGTACAACTCTCAGAGAGAGAGAAGTTGATAATGACCCTAACTGAAAAGCTAGAGAAATCCCCTGAAGAGATTCAGCTGATCAGGACTAAGTTCAATGACCTCTCTGAGAAGCATGAAACTCTACAGAACTGTGAGGATAGTGCACTGAAGAAGTTAACTCTCTTGAATATCGTGCATCTAAAGTAATAGATGAAATTGAGTTACCAGAGATCTGCCACTATAAAATCTGGATTGGGATACATTCCAGGGGGAACCTCACAAGGTCATCTGAATGCTGCACCAAGTAGCAAGAAGACAATCTTTGTAAAACCAGTGGCACCCACACTTCAAACTGAAGAAATGCCCAAGGTTGTAGACAAGGGAAAAGGACCCATGGTTTGAAGAAACCGAATGATCGGTAGGAAAGCCCAAACCTCGGTGAAGGCTAGAAAACTGAGCACTCGATTTGGAAAATTTCGAGCAAGTACTTCAAAGCCTCAAAGCTAAGAATGCAAACCGAAAGGATCTACATTGAACCATCGAGGAATCTTCGAGAAGAGAAACACTCAAAGCAGAGATATTCTCAATCAAGAGACCAAGTCCTCAAGATATCTTGAAGACCCAAATTTCAAGTCTGCATAACCCGAACCCCACTTGCCTAAGGGTAAAGGTTATCCGAACTCGAGTCAACAGAGATTTAGCCGCATGTACGAAGCCAAAGCAAATAAACAAAAGGCCTGAACCAAAGAAAAATTCAAAAGCCCATGTTCATGCTAAAGCTAGCACACATACACAGAAAACTGCTAAGGCACCCAGAGTAGTAAATGTGTATGTTGATGTTTATGGAAGACAAATTAGCCACTCTAAAGTGATTAGAGTTGTCGAGGCGATTTGGATTCGAAAGGTACAAATTTAACCTTGTAGGACCCTACACAAATTGGGTACCTAAAAATTGATGCTTTTTTGGGAGGAAAACAAGGGCACCTTTGGTGATTAAAGATCACATGGCACTGATGAGCAGAGATGAAAAAGCTCCTGATGTATGGTATCTTGACAGTGAATGTTCAAGACATATGACAGGATTCAAGAAGATACTCAGTGACTATGTTGAACAAAGAGGGCCTCAGATCACTTTTGGAGATAACTCCAAGTGACAGACTGAAGGATATGGAACTTTGGAAATCGATTTCGATTCATATCCATGGTGTTTCATATATATACGGATTGAAGCATAATTTGCTTTCAATAAGCCAATTCTGTGATAAAGGTTTTAATGTTGAGTTCTCTAAGAACTTATGTTATGTGAAAGATGATACAAACGTAAAAATATTACCGATCGGGTACTAGAAAAGGAAATGTGTATCTTGTTGATTGGAGTTCAACTCCTAAAGATACATGTTTGGTTGCTAAAAGTTCCCTGAGATACCGAGTTGGTTATGGCTTAAAAGAATGAATCACTGAATTTAAAACCCTGAATAAGCTTGCAAGATTAGCTCTTGTGAGAGGGTTCCCTAATGAAGTGTTCAGTAAGGAACATATTTGTGATGCATGCCAGAAAGGAAAACAAGTTAGAGCATCATTTAAAAGCAAAGTAGATGTTTCTCTTTTGAAAGAATACTCGATTCTTTGCATATGGATCTTTTTGGTCCTATAACACCAAATGAGCACTAATGGCGGAAATACACATTGGTAGTAGTTGATGACTACTCAAGATATACTTGGGTCATATTCTTACTCAAGAAGAAAGAGACTCGAGATAAAAAGGCGCCAGAATTACTAAAAAGGCTCGAGATTGAGAAAATCGAGTGTGGTCAAAATCGATCGACAAAGGAACCGAATTTATAAATCATATCATATCGCATTATTGTGCAACAAATGGAATTTCACATGAAACATCACCGCAAGGATCCTCAACAAAATGGTGTTCTTTGAAAGAAGAACGGGAGGACTCGAAAGAAAGTTCGAAAGGACAATGATAGTGAAGTCGATATTCCTAAAAGATTTTGAAATGAAAGTCATCAACACTACATGCTACTCACAGAATAGATGCATGCTGACTAAGAGTCAAGGCAAAACACCCTATGAGCTTTGGAATGAAAGGAAGCCTCTTGTTTCTTTCTTTCGTGTGTTTGGTTGCAAGTGTTTCATACACAATAATGGTAAAGATCGGTTTGAAAACATTTGATAGTAAAAGTCGATGAAGGAATATTCTTAGGATATTCGAAGTCGATAAGCTTTTCGAGTTTACAAACTGTAGAACTCTTATTGTGGAGGAAACACCTCATGTTGTTTTTGATGAATCTACTTGTGTTCAGAAGAAACAGGAACATGATGCAGATGAACTGACCAAGAGGATCACCAGATTAAGCCTGAAAAAGAATGACAAATCATCCACTGAACCTGAAAAGAAGAAGTCGATCCACTATCTATGATTGGAGTGACTCGGACTCGAATAAAGAAGTTCAGGATGGAACTCAGGATGGTCAAACTCGGAAAGCCAACAATCCAAAGGTGACCAATCACGAGCAGACACCGGTTGGACTCGGGTATGTGATGCCAATGAAGATGTGGTCACGGTGAGGCAAATTTCGAATCTATCAACCAAAGGGGAACAAATGTCTCGACAATGTTCTCGAATGGAATTTCCACGAGGAAGATGATTCCTTTCTCTTTTTTCTGTTGTTCCCGACTTTCTTGAATTAACCGAACCTAACATTTCAAATGTTGAGGATTTGTTGAAGGGGGAACATCAAGAAGGAAATGGTTAGATAGTCATCCGACAAGTCAGATTGTGGGTGATCTAACTAAAGGTGTTAAAACAAGAAGGTTCCATGGTGAGAGTGCACTATTCTGCTGCTTCCTATCAGAGAAAGAACTCTCGAGATTGGTGAAGCTCTACAAGATTCTCATTGGATTCTTTGCTATGCAAGATGAAATTTGAATCAATTCTCAAGGAATGAAGTATGGGAGCTAGTAGATAGACCTGAAAGGCACAATGTCATTGGAACCAAGTGGGTTTTCAAGAATAAAAGAGATGAAAACAACAACATTGTAAGAAACAAGGCAATGCTAGTTGCACAAGGTTATTCCCAAGAAGAAGGCTTGGATTATGATGAAACCTTTGCACCAGTTGCAAGACTAGAAGCCATCGATTGTTTCTTGCATATCTGCCCACATGAAGTTCACGATCTATCAAATGGATGTGAAAAGTGCATTTTACGAGCGGTGTGCTTAAAGAAGAGGTTTATGTGGAACAACCTCCTGGTTTCAAATAGAATGACCAAGTTTACAAGCTCAGAAAAGCTTTGTATGGTCTTAAACAAGCACCCAGAGCATGGTATGATACTCTTTCTCAGTTTCTTACTGACCATGGTTTTGTAAAAGGGACCGTTGATAGAACTTTGTTCAGGATAGAAGATGGGGAAGATATCTTACTGGTTCAGATATATGTTGATGACATCATTTTTGGATCTCCAAACCATCAGCTGTGTGAAAAGTTTTCAACACTGATGAAAGACAAGTTTGAGATGTTAATGGTGGGGGAGATGAATTTCTTTCTAGGTCTTCAAGTGAAACAATCAAAGGAAGGAATATTCATCAACCAGGCAAAGTACACCAGAGATTTGATTGCCAAATATGGTGTATGATTGCAATGCGATTAGGATTCCTATGAATACTAACTACAAGATGGATCCTGATTCTGAAGGCAAATCAGTGAGTCATACTGATTATAGAGGAATCATTGGATCATTGCTCTATCTCACAGCAAGTAGGCCGGATATAACATTTGCTGTTGGGATATGTGCAAGATACCAAGCTAATCCTAAGGCTAGTCAAATGGAAGCTGCCAAAAAGATACTGAAGTATCTCAAGGGCACAGTGAATAGAGGATTATGGTATCCTGCTGATGATAACCTTGAATTAACTGGTTACTCAGATGCTGATTATGGAGGTTGCAGAATTGACAGGAAGTCCACTACAGGAACTTGTCAATTTTTTGGAAAAGTCGATATCTTGGTTTTCAAAGAAATGACCTCAAAAGAGCAACCAAGATTATGAAATTTGAATACATGGTCTGCGGGGAAGTCGATGTGCTCAGATTCTTTGGCTCAGACAACAATTAAGGGATTATAAAGTTGTAGCCAATGAAGTACCAATATTTTGTGACAATAATAGTGCCATTGCTATTTCATAAAATCTGGTATTGCACACCAGATGCAAGCATGTGGATATCAGACATCACTTCATCAGAGATCATGTCGAGAAAAAGGACATAAGGATGGAGAAAATTCATCGATAGATAGAGCTGATATCTTGACTAAACCTTTGGCTGAATCAAGATTTCAGGAACTTTCAGTTGAATTAGGGATGTTAGATCCAGGTGTATAGAGTAAAATCTGAAAAAAATTGAAGGTTTTCAGATGCATGAATTTTTCTCAGATTTCTACTGAGAAACTCAAGATAAAATGGAAATCTTGAATCGAGTCTCAGAAACTTCGATTCTTGAAGGTCAAGATCAAGAAGATATCTTGAACCCATTCAAGATTTTTAGTATTATCTTCGACATTTTATCAAGGTCGAAGACTCGATAGAAGACCGACAGAGAGAAATTAGTGTGAAGAAGTAATGACCCATGCGACTCATTTATTGCTTAAGTAAAGCTCAGTAATCATTTGCAATAAATACAAAACACCTAAGGAATGTTTTTGGGCGGGATCTTTTGAAATTCCAAAGAAGGTCAACAGTCATTTAATGCTCTGTTACATTAATGACCAATGAGGATATTTTGTCGGCTTACTTTTCGGGGATCGACTGTTCGCATACCCGATTAATCGGAGATTAATCTCAACCGTTGCTTTTCACCTAACCAACGCAAATTCCCATGATCTCCAAACTATATATTCCCCAAGAAGCCATTCAAGCCAATTTTTTTATCAAACCCTTCGTTCCCAAATCCTCTGCAAAATTAATCCCTTTGCCCAGAAAACCTAAACCCTAAATCTTCAAAATCTCTCAAATGGCTCCTACCATTTTTGACAAATTAGCCGAAACCAATAAAACTTGGTACGAGTTCGTTGTCTCGCTCGATAGCACAACCAACTCTAAACCAGAAGAGGAGGCTCTCCATATGATCCGTTTGGCCAAGCTCACCCATCTCGTCGCAAGCCGACCAGACCAAGAATACGCAAAAGAGGTAATCGAGTTCATCTGTAATCTGAAGATAGATGAAGAGGATGGTTTACATTCCGAGATTACTATATCACATTTAGAACACTCGTCTAAATACATCGACTTTGAAAGGGAATTGTACATTATTCCGAAAAATTTAAACGATGTTTTTGAGCTTTGTGATAGAGGAGAGGATCCTGCTGTGTATATATTGGGTAGAGAGCAGGAGTATTTAGATAGGATTGCTGAGAATCCTGTAAAATTTGAGGCTACACTGCATAAGAGACATTTGAAGCCACAATATAGAGTTTTGTTGGATATTGTGAGCAAATGCATCATGAGTCATTCGGGGAGTTTTGAGCAGATTAGTACCCCGAAGCTCCGATTAATGGCGGCGATCGAGGATTCACCCACCACCAACTTCAACTGGCTCAGATTCTTGATTCAGATGGTGAGTGAGCAAGCCAAAGTCATAAAACAGGTTGACGGGGCTATCTCGATCAAAGGCAAGATCCACCATGCCACCAAAATAACATTTATTTTGGAGATGTGCAGAGAGGAGGAGGACATCTTTGCCAATTCGACCCCATTCCCTAAGTCCAAGGTGCTCTTCAAGCCCATTGCTGTGAAGAAGCAGACCATCAGTGGGAAGAAAGAAAAGAAAGCAGAATCACCAAGCGTTGCGGCTGCTGAAAATGAAACCCAACAAACCAGGGGGAAGGTTTTGTTGGATGCCAAGATAGAGCAGGGTGAGAAGTTGAGGAAGCAGAAAACGCTCCCAAGCGCAATAGAATGGTGGTTCTCACCGATGAAGATGGCAGTGATTCTGAAGAGATTCAACCTGAGGGCCAAACCGCTCAGAAATCGCCATTGCAAGTCTTGGCTCAGGTTATCTCTAAGGCACAGACAGATCGAGGAGGTGTCTTCTCGAGGTGCTTGAGACATCGTCGATTGAGATAAAATTTCAGAAATTTTTAAAAGAACTCAGACCTCAGAGATTCCTACCAAAGATGTGCCGGCTTAGACAGAAGAGCCAACTCAGAGTCAATCTGAGGACGTGCCAGCTCAGGCCCCAGAACCTACTCAGATACAAATTGAGGACCTGACTGCACAACATTCAGATGTTGCTGAGACTCAGGAGCAGCTTATTTTGGATGAGCTCCTGAGTGATCTACTTCTTGATCCTTCAGCTGATGCTTCGACCGAACGTAAAGCCCGAGATGGAAGAAGGGCTAAGTCAAGAAACCAGTGGAACGGCTCAGTTCATCCTTCCCCGAGCTCAGCTTTCAGCTCATATACGATCCGCAAGATATCTTCTTCAGATTAAGGACGACGGTTTTCATCCTCAATCAGACTCTTCCGGAGATGCTTAACATTGCTGCATTCAGAGGGGAAGACTGGTGGAATGAGGAGACAGCTTTCCTGACTGAGTTCTCAGGATTCAGAAAGACAAAGCTCAGGATGAAAATTTCCGATTTTGATGAGCTAGTTCAGAAGAAGATAGCTGAGAGGAGAGCTACTGAAGTTGGTGCCCCTAGCAGCAGAGACAAATCTCAAGATGGGGACCAACAGGGAGATGCTAAGGATCAGTCTCAGATGGAGAAGGAAACTCCTTTTGCTGATCAACCTGAAATCATTCAACCTCAGACTGAAGCTAGCACTCTTCAGGTACCTTTTGACACTATTAACAATTATGCCAAAGTTACTGAAGTTTCTAACTTTAACTCTGAATTGTCTGATGAACAGACTGAGGCTCAGTTGGAGACTGGAGCTCAGGATGAAGCTGATGCTCAGGTGCAGACCGACCCTCAGGTTGTGTCTGAACCTCAGGATGATCAATCAGCATAGAAGATGCAAAGTGTTCCTGAGATCGACCTCACTCCCATAATGGAGAAGCTTGAGAAGGTTGAGCCAATGCTGAACAAGATCGCTCAGATGGAAGAAACATTGGCCAGCTAATCTCAAAAGATGGAGAATCTGAGTTCATCTTCAGAACTGGTGAAACTTCAAGACACTCTGACCTCAAAGATGACCTCCATGGAAGACAAGCTGAATGAGAAGCTGGAGGGAGTCAAGGCTGAGCTGAGTGCTGAACTTAAACAGAAGCACCAGGAGAATACTAAGTTTCTAAAGGTGAAATTGGCAGAGAAGAACGAAGTGCTGATCAAGTCTGCTGTTGAGGAAATGAGCTCATTGCTCATGACCAAGATTACAAAGATGCTTAAAGATGCTCTCTCTGGCCAGTTTGCCCATCTTTCTGAAGAATTTTCTGTGGCTAAGAACCACCTCAGGAGGATAGAAGATGAACAGGATCAGTTAGCAGGAGAGGTGCGCTGTGTAAGCAAAGAGCAATACCATATGGACACAGCACTCTCCAGACTTCTTCCAAATTACGGTGCCAAGAAGGGGGAAAGACCAGAAGAAGACTTCAGGAAGTTATTGGCACGTACTTTGGAGAAAAAGGCACAAAAGGAAGCTGAAATGAATAGCCTATCTAAAGCCTTGAAGGAAGTCGAAGCTACTAAAAAACTGAAGTTCAGTAAGGTGGAGAAGCCGATCTACACTCAGGTTTCTGAGGAAACCATGCTTGAAGTTGCAAGAGAGAAACTGAGTGATAGAGCTAAGGTTGGAACAAGCCAGGCTGCTGCTGAATTGCCTATGAAGAGGAAAGCCTTGGGCATTGTTGAACCTGAGAGCAAGCGTGCTAAGGCTTCTAAGCCAGTCCAAAGAAAGTTGATGGTAGAATTAGAAGAGTCTGCAGGTCAACCTCAGAAGAAAGTCTTCAACACAAGTAATGCTCTGAAGACACTCCAGATAGAACAAGCAAAGAAAGCTGCTGCTTTGGTCTCAGGCGTGCCAGTGATCAGGAAGAAGGCTGAAGAAGAGCAGAAACGAAGGAGTGGATACAAAAAGTTTGCGAGCAAACGGAGAGGGACATCAAAAGCACTGAAATGGCCACACATTGACAAATGGATGCCCATCCAATTCAATGATAGTTGGGAAGAGGTCAAGAGAACCTTCTGGTTCTACTATGGAGTGCTCAGGGAATGGAAAGGGGAAAGCTCAGATCCAAATGAAACATTTATTGAATATCTCATAACCTTCTATCCTAAATATCTCCAAAGCTGGATAAACCTTGCGGATGAAGGAAAGGTGTAGATAGTAGCCCCCGGTCCATATACCTACCCTCCTCCAAGACTTGAAAATGGCTTGGTGAATGAAAAGTCATTACTCAAGAAATTGCTCAATATGCTGGACAGTTAGGTCTGACAGGGAACAGTCCGGATATCATCAAGGAAAGAAATGCACTAAAGAAGAGGTATTTCGGAATGTTCAACCTGGAGGTGCCCGCTGATGAAATTGAAGAAGATGCAAACTGAAGAGCAGAAGACTGAAGAGCCAAATCTGAAGACTGAAGACTTACCTGAAAGACACTTGTAATTTTTATATCTTTTTGTCTTTTATTTTTGTTCTGATAAATTTCATTGTAACCTGTAACAGTCTACTCATCATCAATGAAAATTTATCATTTATGCTCAAAATATAATATCTCATTATCTTATTTACATGTCTTTTACTTTTGATATGCTGATGATGTCTCTGAATTAATTGTTTATGAGAAATTGTTTATTAAGTATTTGGTGATGAATCATTTGAGAGATTCATTACTGAAGAAATTGTTGAATGATTAATTGTTAGGAGATTCTCAGAAATTGTTGGGAGATTCTCTGTTCAGGAAATTATTGGAGACATAACCAATCTTGTAATAGGATAAACTGAAACCTGAATATAGGTTAAGTATGGTTGTAACAAGATAGATTTTGACATCATAAAAAAGGGGGAAATTGTTGGGAGATGAATTTAATAAAGATATATGATTTTGATTAGATCCCAAAACCCCTGAGTATGACATGTTCAGAATAATCTTGATAGTTGAGTCAGGATTCAGTTTTAGAGTAGAGGATGATATCGCAAAATGTATAGTCGCAGATATAGATCGAGGTTAGGATCTCAAGATTTCAAGAACTCAAGATATTTCAAGAAACTGAAGTTTCGAGATGAAATGAAGTTTTCAAGACTTCGAAGCAGAAATCGAGAATCAAGACTCGGTGAAATCGAGATATCAAGACTTCGATGAAATCTGAAGTTTCAAGACTTCGTGTGAAATCGAGAATCAAGACTCAAGGTGAAATCGAGATATCAAGACTCAAAGATGAAACCGAGGAATCAAGACTCAAAGATGAAGACTTCGAAGATATCGGTCCAAGATATTCAGAAGACTCGAAGACTCAAGACTCAAGACTCAAGACGCCAAGACTCGAGAAGACCTCAAGACTCGTAAGACTCAAGACAAAGAAGATGTAAGATCAAGAATCAAGATCAAGAATATCAAGGCACAAGAATTATCAAGACTCAAGATAAACCCCGAATGTTCCGGAGGCATTAATATATCTGAAGGAAGGATGCACATCGGTAAGATCGCGATTCCTTAGAAAAAAATAGATATTTGCCAAGACATTCAAATGCGCATAAAAGGAACTAAGTCGAGTGTTGTTAAGGTTATATCAACCAAGAGTTTGTAAACCAAAAGAGCCGTTGAAGGTGTCTACCTTTAATCGGAGACAAAAGTCAAAAAGAGGAAGACAAAGATCGCACTACATCGACATCGACAAAGGATGTGTTTGAAAAAAGATGTCAAGTACAAAAGTTCCAGATCGCAAAAAAAAGTGAAGACCGACTACATGAAAGGCTATTGCCTAAAAACGTGTTAGGGAGTTTCAAACCCTAAATATAGCCGTTCCTCACACACCATAAGAGGAAACTCACGAAGCTATCTCCTCCAACGGATAGTTTTTCAAGAGTGACCTTGGTGTATGCCTATAAATACTTGTGACCCTCTAAATTGTAAGGTTACGGGAAATTTGTAAGCAACTCAAGAGCTCAAACTTATTATCGCAAAGTTAAAGCACTAGAAAAACTTAGAATTTCCCAAGTGCTTTTATATTGAAGAGAGCTCATTAAACTAAGCCTAGCTTGATAAGATATATCCGAAGCTTAGTCGAGATATCCTAGCCTTTGCGTTGTACTTTATTGTAAAGGATATCTCATCCTATTTGGAAACCAACCAAGAAACCCCAAACCCTTTAAAAGGTAGTTGGAGTGTGATTGTTGGTGAGAAGAGTTGTAAAGAGTTAGTAAACTACACGGAGTAGTCAGAAAACTCTAGAGGTGAAGTTAGTAAGCTACAGAGGTAGTCTGAAAGCTTGTTTGTGTTTGAGTAAGTAAACTATAGAGGTAGTCAGAAAGCTCAAGGTCGGGTTGAGTAAGTAAACTACGTGGAGTAGTCAGAAAGCTCATGGCCAAGTTGAGTAAGTAAACTACGCGAGGTAGTCAGAAAGCTCAGGAAGTGATTAGTGAATTTCTCTGAGGATCAGAGAGAGTGGACGTAGGAGCTTGAGTCTCTGAACCACTATAAATTGCTGTGTTGTTTATTGCTTTCTTTATCTGTGCTTAACTGTTGCATTGACTTAAATCTGAAAGCATATTTTCACTGACATTTCAGTTGGAATCAATCCACTGGAAGTTGCATATAATTGAATCACATCCTAATCATTATTCCATTCAAAGGAAGGTTTTCAGCAAAGCTTAAAACGAGTATAAACTAAAGGGCCAACCATTCCGCACATCTGAGTAGCTAGAACAGATAGTTACCAAACTGAACTTACTCTTCTGAGGGTTCAGTAAGTTAGTTATCTGATCCAAGCAACTCAGGATCTCTGAAACTCAGGACTCAGTTGGGATTATCTGAGGTTTCTGAAAGCAGCTCAGGATCACTGTCTCAGTAGACTTTGACTCAGAGTGATTTGTGCTTTTCAGGACCAAATCTTCAGGACAACCTGACCTAAGCTGACCTCAGTAAGAAAAAGTTTTAAAAACACTGAACACGTGTATTCCCCCCCCATACACGTGTAAGACTCGTTTGCACCGGGACCAACACAAATGCATTATCGTAAAACGAAAGCCTATAATCCAAGCTAAAATACAAAAGGAAAAGCCCCCTAGCAGCAATAAACTCATTAAAAGGTGCATCAAGGTTCAAAGTGGCAGTAACCACAGTCACATTTCTCTCCGCCATTCTAGCAACAAAAGTACCAGAACCCCAATGTCAAACCCAATCCAAAAAACGTAAGCTCTGAGAGGTTCCTAGGACTGACAAGTATTACATAAATTATATAAGAGCTTAGGCCATTATTGCTAAACCTTTAGCTTTTTTAACAGAAACTTAGTTTTTCACTATATATTAACTTCCTAAATTATTAGGGAATGAGACTATATGGGTAATAGTGGATTCATAAACTCTAAGATGCAGGTAATTTTACATTTCTCATATATAACTACTTCATTGCCATATCGATAATTAAGATTTTCAATTGATGAAATGAAATTAGCACAATGCATCTAAATGGCAAGTAATTTTGTATTTATCAGATAATACACTGAATTAGTTACTGTATCATGCATAGTTATGGTCATATATGCTATTATGTAACGTGGTTCGATTAACAGTGGCATCTAGGAGATGTAGTGAAGAGCTGATTTTTCAAGGGAAGGTGACTGTCAATGGTTCTGTGTGCAACACACCCCAGGTTGGTTTCAGGGTCATTTATTAGTAGCATACCGATGCAATGTTCTGTTGTTATGTAAATAAGTTGTCTTTCAATAGATTATGTGAGAATGTACTGTGCCAGTAATATGAGGATATTGATTCTTGAGAAGAAATATTGCCCTTAAGTACTAGAATTCTCAAAAGTTTCTTTTCCTGGTGATGTTCTGCAGACTAATGTAGATCCTGGTGACATAGTGTACAAAATGCACATACATTATCCCATCAAAAACAGAATCACCCAGTCTCAAATCCAACATTAATTCATGTAAAATCAGAACTACCAATCTAATCAACATGGACTCTCTATAATTAACAATAGAACTAACAAAACACAGTAACTCGAACATTGAGATCGAGAAACACAAAAAAATCAAATATAGATGCTCAAAAATTATGAACAAGCAATCATAAAGAATTGAAATTAACACAGGAAGCGTACCTATTACTGTGTTGCTCAATTCCTGGAAAAATTTCACGATTCAATAAGGTTGACTCACAAACCAAACTTCACGCCAATTGGGAAAACGCCAATCTTCGTCACGATTTCTGGTAGGAGATGGCCAAATTTCGTCTCAATTTCTAGTAGGAGTGGGCCAAATTGTTTGTCGCGATTTCTTGGAGCTGAATGCACCAAACTTCACAAACTCACGCCAAATTCTATTTTGAATCACGCCAAAATTGAGAATACACGCTGCAGGGGTTGGAAGAAATTGGGAGTTGGGGATTTTGTTCTAAGTTTAATCCTGAGGTCGAGAGTTCGAGCCTCAAGATCACCCCATATTTTTAGTTATCAACACATTTAATTGGGAGTAATTAATTTCCACCCACCTATTTTATCATATTATTTTTGGAAGAAATTATCAAAATAAAAAGGAATATAATTTCATTTTCAGTAAATAGGCTTTGTCTTGCTTAGTTGGTGAAAGGTAAAGTATTTTTTGGAAAGGTCATAGGTTCAACTCCAATTGATGTATTTATTTTTTATATTGAAAAATTAATTTTAATATTTTTATTAAATTAAATACCTAATACAAATGTAGTGTTTGGTCCAGTGATGTAGTCATCCTCTTTAGGTAAAAGGGTCCCGTGTTCGAATCCTGATGGATGAATATTTTTTTCAATTTTTTTAATCTAACTTATATTTCATACGGAAAAATTAATTAATGGCAAAAAGATAATAAATAATAAACATCAAAATAAAATAAAAATTATGTAGCTTATTTGGTGGTTACTTGTCAAGTTTAATTGAAAGGTTTTGTGTTCGAACCTTAATAAACAATTTTTTTTAATAAAGTTAATATTCCCAGTTTTATTTAATAAAATCTATATTTTATATGGAAAAAATTATTAATCGTCACCATATATAAATATTGGTGACGAAATACTATGTCACTATTTACTATGAATAATTAACGACGAAACATAAAATTGTCACCATATATAAATATTGGTGACGAAAGAATATGTCACTAATTACTATGAACAATTAGTAATGACCTATAAAATTGTCATGAAAACTTTATATTATATGACCAATATTGAGCGTCACTAATTAAAATGAAGTTCGTCGCCAAATAATATTGTGACGAAATAAGTGCGTCATTAAAAAATAATTATTAATCGTCACTATATGTTAATATTGAAGACGAAAGAATATGTCACGAATTACTATGAACAATTAGCGACGAAACATAAAATTGTCACGAAAACTTAAAATTATATGACGATTATAATTGTCACTAATTACAATGACGATCGTCACCAAATAAAATTGTGACGAATTAAGTGCGTCATCAATTCTTTTGAATAATTAATGACAAAACATATAGTTGTCACAAAAAGTTTATTTTTCATGACGTTGAATATCGTCACTAAATATTATGAATATCGTCACCAAAGTTTATTGTGACGAATTTCTTGTTTTTGTCATGACAATTTTGAATTAGTGACGAAAAAAAACATCAGCGGTGATAAAAACAAAATTTGTCACGAATTCTCATTTTTTAGTGATGAAAATTAAATTTGTCACCTTTAGGTAGCATATTGTTACAAATTTTATGTCGTCACAAAAAAATTCGTCACTGAATGTGGGATTTCCTGTAGTGAACTCTCAACTACAAAATTATTTGAGTAATATACCCAAAATAGGTCTATGTAAGTGAACAAGAAACAAATGTAAGAATCCATTTTGCCCAATCACATAAATGTCATAATCGTTTTTTTTTCGAGCCCAATTCAATGTTTCTCTCTCTCTCTCCCACTCTCTCTAAAAAAAAAAAACCAATTTCAAATTTTCTTCTCTCTAAATTTATACTCTCTCCCAAAAAAAACTCCGGCGATGAAATAGTGCAGAATCAGACATTAGAGAAGTAGTCGACGGACACGGCGGTGGTGTAGTGGAGGCGGTCAATTTTTAGCGAGGAAGCGATGCTCCTGTAGCGGCAACGGCGAAGAAGACGGGAGGCATCACTCCTGTAGTGGCGACGATGGTTCAATGGTGATGGCGGCTCGGTTGTGAAGGCAACTCGGTGGGTTTAGTGGTTTTACTGAGCCGGTGGTTTGGTGATTTTACTGAGGCGGTAGTGGTGGGTTTCTCTTTCCCTAAGGTGGACTATAATAGTTTGTAACTACATACTAACCATTCTTTTTTGGTTTTTGTAGAATACCAAAATTCTATTTTGTAAATTTCTCAAGATTTTTGCTCTCTTATTTTTGTCAACAAACTTGTTCCTGTAAATTCTATTTTTGGTGTTTGAGATGTTTTAGGTTTTTTTTTTATTGAAGATGTTGTGTGCATATTGCGCGACGTGGGCCCAAGGCCATGAGTCAGAAAGGTTAAAGACTTAGGAGAACTTATGAATTTCTTTTAAGTCTAAAACCTCGCAACTCGCATGACGAGGTACTTTCGGGCGACCTCACCTGCCGTGAGCTCGATGACCTTGAAAGTGTCCAAGGATGAAGCATTAACTACGACAAGACGTGCGTCAGAGAGTTAGTGCAGAAAATCTTTCCTAAACCATGCCTGAGTAAGAGGTAAATCGGCAAAGGACTGCACAGAATGACCACTCAGTGTACTTAAACGGCTAATTCCCTACAAATCCGGGAATTAACTTGGTCCACGTTCAAGCAAAGTCTGCGAGCTCGTTAAACCACGAGCGACCTCGCGCGACCTCCATGGACAGATCAAATCAATCCTTTAGCATTTAATGTTTTGCAGGCCAACTTTCGGCCCTTTGTACTTGTAAAACGGGAGAGTGAGTTCCACTATCCCTCACCCTATAAATAGAGGGCATTTATGACCCCAAATACCAAGAGAATTGGTACCTTACCAAACCTCTTGCCAATTTCTCTCTTGCACTTATATCAACCGAATTCATTAACACTCAATCATATGCAATGAATGCAACTCACATGTTGGTCCCGGTGCAAACGAGTCTTACACGTGTATGGGGGGGGAATACACGTGTTCAGTGTTTTTAAAACTTTTCTTTTACTGAGGTCAGCTTGGGTCAGGTTGTCCTGAAGATTTGGTCCTGAGAAGCACAAATCACTCTGAGTCAAAGTCTACTGAGACAGTGATCCTGAGCTGCTTTCAGAAACCTCAGATAATCCCAACTGAGTCCTGAGTTTTCAGAGATCCTGAGTTGCTTGGATCAGATAACTAACTTACTGAACCCTCAGAAGAGTAAGTTTAGTTTGGTAACTATCTGTTCTAGCTACTCAGATGTGCGGAATGGTTGTCCCTTTAGTGTATACTCGTTTTAAGCTTTACTGAAAACCTTCCTTTAATGGAATAGTGATTAGGCTGTGATTCAATTATATGCAACTTCCAGTGGATTGATTCCAACTGAAATGTCAGTGAAAATATGCTTTCAGATTTAAGTCAATGCAACAGTTAAGCACAGATAAGGAAAACAATAAACAACACAGCACTTTATAGTGGTTCAGAGACTCAAGCTCCTACGTTCACTCTCTCCGATCCTCAGAGAAATTCACTAATTACTTCTTGAGCTTTCTGACTACCTCACGTAGTTTACTTACTCAACTCGGCCCTGAGCTTTCTGACTACTCCACGTAGTTTACTTACTCAACCCGACCTTGAGCTTTCTGACTACCTCCGTAGTTTACTTACTCAAACACAAACAAGCTTTCAGACTACCTCTGTAGCTTACTAACTTCACCTCTACAGCTTTCTGACTACTCCGCGTAGTTTACTAACTCTTTACAACTCTTCTCACCAACAATCACACTCAAACTACCTTCTAAAAGGGTTTGGGGTTTCTTGGTTGGTTTCCAACTAGGATGAGATATCCTTTACAATAAAGTACAATGCAAAGGCTAGGATATCTCGACTAAGCTTTGGATATATCTTATCAAGCTAGGCTTAGTTTAATGAGCTCTCTTCGATTTAAAAGCACTTGGGAAATTCTAAGTTTTTCGAGTGCTTTAACTTTGCGATAATAAGTTTGAGCTCTTGAGTTGCTTACAAATTTCCCGTAACCTTACAATGTAGTAGGTCACAAGTATTTATAGGCATACACCAAAGTCACTCTTGAAAAACTATCCGTTGGAGGAGATAGCTTCGTGAGTTTCCTCTTATGGTGTGTGAGCAACGACTATATTTAGGGTTTGAAACTCCCTAACACGTTTTAGGCAGTAGCCTTTCATGTAGCCGGTCTTCACTTTTTGCAGTCTGGAACTTTGTACTTCTGACATCTTTTTCAGCGACCTATCACTATCAGTGTCAGTATGGTACAATGTTATCTTCCTCTTTTTGACTTTTGTCTCCAGTTAAAGGTAGACACCTTCAACGGCTCTTTTGGTTACATTCTCTGAGTTGATATAACCTTAACAACACTCTGACTTAGTTCCTTTTGTCTGCATTTGAATGTCTTGGCAAATATCTATTTTCTAAGGAATCGCGATCTTCTCAGTATTGCATCCTTCTGATAGATATGTTCAGTGCCTCGGAACATTCAGGTTTATACTGAGCATTCAGTATATTACTGAGTCTTCAGTAATTACTGTGCCTTCAGTATTCTTGATCTTCAGTTCTTCAGTCTTCTGTCTTCTGCGTCTTCAGAGTCTTCAGAGTCTTCAGGGTCTTCTGAGTCTTCAGCGTCTTCTGAGTCTTCAGAGTCTTCTGAGTCTACACAGATATACTGACTGATATACTGAGTCTTCATGCTGAGTCTTCAGTTCCTCAGTTTCATACTGAGTCTTCAGTATCTCAGTTTCACACTGAGTCTTCAGTATCTCAGTTTCACACTGAGTCTTCAGATTCTCAGTTTCTTACTGAGTCTTCAGAAACTTTAGTTTCATACTGAAACTTCAGTTTCTTCAGAAACATACTGAGTTCTTCAGAATCTTCAGATCCTAACCTGATCTATATCTGCTGACTATACATTTTGCAGATATCATCCTGAATACTCTAAAACTGAATCCTGACTCAACTATCAAGATTATCCTGAACATGTCATACTCAGGGCTTTTGGGATCTAATCAAAATCATATATCTTTATTAAATTCATCTCCCAACAATTTCCCCCTATTTGATGATGCCAAAACCTATCTTGTTGCAACCATACAACCTAAACTCAGGTTTCAGTTTATCCTATTACAAGATTGGTTATGTCTCCCAACAATTTCCTAAACAGAGAATCTCCCAACAATTTCTTAAGTAGAGAATCTCCTAACAATTAATCATTCAACAATTTCTTCAGTAGTGAATCTCTCAAAGGATTCATCACCAAATACTTAATAAACAATTTCCCCATAAACAATTAATTCAGAGACATCATTCAGCATATCAAAAGAAAAAGACATGTAAATAAGATAATGAGATATTATCTTTTGAGCATAAATGATAAGTTTTCATTGATGATAGGTAGTCTGTTACAGGTTACAATGAATCTTATCAGAACAAAATCAAAAAGGCAAAAAATATAAAAGATTACATGAATCTTCTGAGTCTTTATCTTCCGAGTCTTCATTCTGTTCTTTAGCTCTGCTCCTCAGTCTGGTTCTTTAGCTCTGCTCTTCTACCTCATCAGCAGGGTCTTCTAGGTTGAACATTCCGTAGTATCTTCTCTTCAGCGCATCTCTTTCCTTGATGATATCTGGACTGTTCCCTGTCAGACCAACTGGGTGGCGTACTGAGATATTTCCTGAGAAATGGCCTTCTCACTCACACAGCCATTCTCGAGCATAGGAGGAGGGTACACATATGGACCAGGGGTGAGTATCTGCACCTTTCCTTCATTCGCAAGATTTATCCATCCTTGAAGATATTTTGGATAGAAGGTCAGGAGATAATCAATGAAAGCCTCATTCGGATCTGAGCTCTCCCCTCTCCACTCTCTGAGCACATCATAGTAGAACCAGAAGGTTCTCTTGATCTCTTCCCACGCATCGTTGAGATGGACTGGCATCCACTTATCAACATGCGGCCATTTCAGTGCTTTAGTGCTCCCTTTCCTCTTGCTAGCGAACCTTCTGAACCCACTCCTTCTTTTCTGCTCTTCTTCTACTTTCTTTCTGATCACTGGTACACCAGAAATAGAAGCAGCAGTTTTCTTTGCTTGTTCGATCTGGAGTGTTTTCAGAGTATTCCTTGTGTTGAAGACTTTCTTCTTGGGCACAGACTCAGAATCTTCAGTACCCAATATCAGCTTCCTCTGGACTGGCTTAGAATCCTTTGCTCGCTTGCTCTCAGGTTCAACAATGCCCAAGGCTTTCCTCTTCATAGGCAATTCAGCAGCAGCCTGGCTTGTTCCAACCTTAGCTCTATCACTCAGTTTCTCTCTTGCAACTTCAAGCATGGTTTCCTCAGAAACCTGAGTGTAGATCGGCTTCTCCACCTTACTGAACTTCAGCTTCTCAGTAGCTTCGACTTCCTTCAAGGCTTTAGATAGGTTATTCATTTCAGCTTCCTTTTGCGCCTTTTTCTCCAAAGTACGTGTCAATAACTTCCTGAAGTCTTCACCTGGCCGTTCCCCCTTCTTAGCACCGTAATTTGGAAGAAGTCTAGAGAGTGCTGTGTCCATATGGTATTGCTCTTTGCTTACACAGCGCACCTCTCCTGCTAACTGATCCTGTTCATCTTCTAGCCTCCCGAGGTGGTTCTTTGCCACAGAGAATTCTTCCGAAAGATGGGCAAACTGGCCAGAGAGAGCATCTTTAAACATCTTTGTCATCTTGGTCATGAGCATTGAGCCCATTTCCTCAACAGCAAACTTGATCAGTACTTCGTTCTTCTCTGCCAATTTCACCTCTAGAAACTTAGTACTCTCCTGGTGCTTCTGTTTAAGTTCAGCACTCAGCTCAGCCTTGACTCCCTCCAGCTTCTCATTCAGCTTGTCTTCCATGGAGGTCATCTTTGAGGTCAGAGTGTCTTGAAGTTGCACCAGTTCTGAAGATGAACTCAGATTCTCCATCTTCTGAGATTGACTCGCCAATGTCTCTTCCATCTCGAAAGTGATCTTGTTCAAGATTGGCTCAACCTTCTCAAGCTTCTCCACTAAGGGAGTGAGGTCGATCGGGGAACATTTTGCACCTTCGTCTTTGATTGATCATCTGGGGTTGAGACACAACACGAGGGTCGATCACTTTTTGAGCATCGGCTTCATTTCGAGCTCCGATCTCTGGCGAGCCTCGATCTATGCATCGAACAATTTGAGTTAAAGATAGAAACTCAAAGTAACTTTGGCATAATTGTTAATAGTGCAAAAGGTACAGAGTGTGCTGACTTTCGGTCGAGGTTGAATGATTCGAGTTGATCAAAGACAAGAAGTTTCATTCTCCAACTGAGATTGATCCTCAGCATCTCCCTGTTGGTCCCCATCTTGAGATTTGTCTCTGCTGCTAGGGGCACCAACTTCAGTAGCTCTCCTCTCAGCGATCTTCTTCTGAACTAGCTCATCAAAATCGTAAATTTTCATCCTGAGCTTTGTCTTTCTGAATCCTGAGAATTCAGTGAGAAAGGTTGTCTCCTCGTTCCACCAGTCTTCCCCTATGAATGAAGCAATATTAAGCATCTCTGGAAGAGTTTGGTTGAGGATGTAGACCGTTGACCTCAATCTGAAGAAGATGTCTTGGAGGTCAGGGAATAAGCTCAGCTCAGGGTATCGGTCAAGAATGAACCGTTTCCCCTTGCTTCGCCATTCGGTCTCTTCAGCTTCACCTTTCTTGAGCATCAGGCTCTCAGGTTCAGTTGGAAATTCTGCTGAAAGATCTACTAAGAGCTCATTCAGGAGCTCATCAAAACTCGTCGGCTCCTGAGGCTCAGCAAACTCTGAGGTTTGGGCAAGCTGCTCCTCAGTTTGAATCTGGCTTGGTTCTGAGGTCTGAGCAGGCGCCTCCTCAGTGGGATTTTCAGTTTACTTTGAGAACTGAACGGGCACTTCTTCAACAGGAATCTGAGCATCTTCTGTGGTCTGAGCCGCCACATCCTCAGATGGAATCTGAACATTTTCTGAGGTCTGAGGTCCTTTGAAAATTTCCTGAGAAAATTTGTCTGAGCTCAGTGAAGTCTCAAGAACCTCAGAGAAGACTTGCTCCTTAGTTTGATCCTGTGCCTTTGAGATAGCCTGAGCCAATACGAGTAAGGGCGATTTCTGAGCAGCTTGGCTCTCAGGCTGAATCTCCTCAGTCTCACTCTCTTCATCTTCATCGGTGAGAACCACCATTCTTTTGCGCTTTGGAGCGAGGGTTTTCTGCTTCTTCAATTTCTCACCCTGCTCCATCTTGGCATCCAACAAAACCTTCCCCCTGGTTTGTTGGGTTTCTTTTTCAGCAGCCGCAATAGGTGATTCCACTTTCTTCTCTTTCTTTCCCTTAATAGTCCTCTTCGCAGCAATGGGCTTGAACATCACTTTGGACTTGGGAAATGGGGTAGAGTTGGCAAAAATGTCCTCCTCCTCTCGGCACATTTCCAAAATGAATGAAATTTTGGTGGCGTGAAGGATTCTGCCTTTGATAGATATTGCCCCATCCTTCTCCCTTTTTATGACCTTGGCTTGCTCAGCCACCACCTTGATCAGATACTTCAACCAGTTAAAATCCTTGGTGGGTGAGTCCTCAATCGCTGCCATCAGTCGGAGTTTGGGTGTGCTGATCTGCTCAAAGCTTCCAGATCGACTCATTATGCACTTTCCCACAATATCCATCAATACTCTGTATTTCGGCAGTAGATGCCGTTTGTGCAGAGTAGCCTCAAACTTAACATGTTTCTCGGCAACCTTGTCAAGATACTCCTGCTCCCGTCCCAACATATATACTGAGGGATCATCTCCCCTATCGCACAACTCAAATACGTCGTTTAATCCTTAGGGACTATACAAACCTCACGAACAAAATCCACATACTTCATCGATTGTTCAAGATGAGAAACAGAAATCTTGGATTCTATATTATCCTCCTCATCTATTTCCATATTTGCAACAAACTCGATTACCTCGCGAGCATACTCCTGCTCCGGTCGATTCGCGATGAGGTTCGTCAGTTTCGCCAGTCGGATTAAATGGAGCGCCTCTTCCTCGTGCTTGGCATTGGAAGTAGGTTTTCTGGGAAAAGGGGATTTTCTTGCAGAGGATTTTGGGAATGAAGGGTTTGATAAAATTTGGCTTGAATGGCTTCTTGAGGAATATATAGTTTCGAGATCGTGGGAATTCGCGTTGGTTAGGTGAAAAGCAACGGTTGAGATTAATCGCCGATTAATCGGGTATGCGAACGGTCGATCTTCCAAAAAGTAAGTCGCCATTTTATCCTCATTGGTCAATAATGTAACAGAGCATTAAATGAGTGTTGACCTTCTTCGGAATTTCAAAAGATCCCGCCCAAAAACATTCCTTAGGTGTTTTGTATTTATTGCAAATGATTACTGAGCTTCACTTAAGCAATAAATGAGTCGCATGAGTCATTACTTCTTCAGACTAATTTCCCTCTATCAGTCTTACTGAGTATTGACCTTGATAGAATGTCAATTATAATCTCGAAAGTCTTGAATGAGTTCGATTATTGCTCTTGAAATCTTGACCTTGAAGAATCTGAGTTTCACGAGACTCGATTCAAGTATTTCCATTTTATCCCGAAGTTTCTCAAGAGAAATCGAGAAAACTTCATGCATCCGAAAACCTTCAATTTTTTGATTTTACTCTATACACTGGATCTAACATCCCTAATTTAAGCGAAAGTTCACGAAATCTTGATTGACCAAAGGTTTAGTCAAGATATCGACTCTCGCTTATCAAGATGAATTTTCTCCATCCTTATGTCCTTTTTCTCGACATGATCTCTGATGAAGTGATGTCTGATATCCACATGCTTGCATCTGGTGTGCAATACCGGATTTTGTGAAATAGCAATGGCACTATTATTGTCACAAAATATGGGTACTTCATTGGCTATAACTTTATAATCCCTTAATTGTTGTCTGAGCCAAAGAATCGAGCACATCGACTTCTGTGACCATGTATTCAAACTTGAGAAGATCTTGGTTGCTCTTCGAGGTCCATTTCTTCGAAAACCAAGATATAAGCTTACTTCCTAGAAATTGACAAGTTCCTGTAGTGGACTTCTGTCATTCTCGCAACCTCCATAATCGAGATCGAGTAACCGGTTAATTCAAGGTTATCATCAGCTGGATACCATAATCCTCTATTCACTGTGCCCTTAAGATACTTCAGTATCTTTTTGGTAGCTTCCATGTGACTAGCCTTAGGATTAGCTTGGTATCTTGCACTTATCCCAATAGCAAATGCTATATCCTGCCTACTTGCTGTGAGATAGAGCAATGATCCAATGATTCCTCTATAATCAGTATGACTCACTGATTTGCCTTCAGAATCAGGATCCATCTTGTAGTTAGTATTCATGGGAATCCTAACTGCATTGCAATTCTGTACACCATATTTGGCAATCAGATCTCTGGTATACTTTTCCTGGTTGATGAAGATTCCTTCCTTTGATTGTTTCACTTGAAGACCTAGAAAGAAATTCATCTCTCCCATCATTGACATCTCAAACTTGCCTTTCATCAGTGTTGAAAACTTTTCACACAGCTGATGGTTTGGAGATCCAAAAATGATGTCATCAACATATATCCGAACCAAGAAGATATCTTCCCCATCTTCTATCTGAACGAGTTCTATCAATGATTCCTTTGACAAAACCATGGTCAAGAAGAAAGCGAGAAAGAGTATCATACCATGCTCGGGTGCTTGTTTGAGACCATACAAAGCTTTTACGAGCACGTAAACTTGGTCATTCTGTTTTGAAACCGGGAGGTTGTTCCACATAAACCTCTTCTTTAAGCACACCGTTCGAAATGCACTTTTCACATCCATTTGATAGACTGTGAACTCTATGTGGGCAGCATATGCAAGAAACAATCTGATGGCTTCTAGTCTTGCAACAGGTGCAAAGGTTTCGTCATAATCCAATCCTTCTTCTTGGGAATAACCTTGTGCAACTAGCCTTGCCTTGTTTCTTACAATGTTGTTGTTTTCATCTCTTTTATTCTTGAAAACCCACTTGGTTCCAATGACATTGTGCCTTTCAGGTCTATCTACTAGCTCCCATACTTCATTCCTTGATAATTGATTCAGCCCATCTTGCATAGCAGTAATCCAATGAGAATCTTTTAGAACTTCACCAATCTCAGTAGGTTCTTTCTCTGATAGGAAGCAGTAGAATAGTGCACTCTCACCATGGAACCTTCTTGTCTTGACACCTTCAGTTAGATCACCCACAATCTGACTTGTAGGATGACTATCTAACCATTTCCTTCTAGATGTTCCCCCTTCAATAGTATCCTCAACATTTGAAATGTTAGGTTTAGTTAATTCAGTACACTCAGGGAACAACAGAAAAGGAGAAAGGGAATCATCTTCCTCAGGGGAAATTCCATTCAGAACATTGTCAGAGACATTTTTTCCCCTTTGGTTGATAGATTCAGAATTTGCCTCTTTGTGACCGGATCTTCATTGGCATCACATACGAGTCCGAGGCGGTGTCTGTTTCAGATTGGTCACCTTTTGGTGTGTTGGCTTTCTGAGTCTCACCATCCCGAGTTCCATCCCGAATATCTTTATTCGAGTCCGAGTCACTCCAATCATAGAATGTGTGACTTCTTCTTTTCGAGGTTGATTGGATGATTTGTCATTCTTTTTCGGGCTTAATCTGGTGATCCTCTTGGTGGGTTCATCTGCATCATGTTTCTTTTTCCGAACACAAGTAGATTCATCAAAAAAACAACATGAGGTGTTTCCTCCACAATAAGAGTCCTACAGGTTGTAAACTCAAAAGCTTTTTGACTTGAGAATATCCTAAGAATATTCCTTCATAAGCTTTTACTATCAAATGTTTTCAATCGATCTTTACCATTATTGTGTATGAAACACTTGCAACCAAAACACACGAAAAGAAAGAAACAAGAGGCTTCCTTTCATTCCAAAGCTCATAAAGTGTTTTGCCTTGACTCTTGGTCAGTATGGATCTGTTCTGAGAATAGCATGCAGTGTTGACAGCTTCAACCCAAAAACCTTTTAGGAATATCGACCAAATTTATCATTGTCCTTGCGAACTTTCTTTCGAGTCCTGTTCCTTCTTCAAAGAACACCATTTTGTTGAGGGTCCTTGCGGTGATGTTTCATGAGTAATTCCATTTCTTTGCACAATAATCGATATGATATGATTTATAAATTCAGGTTCCTTGTCGGATCGATTTTGACCACACTCAGATTTTTTCTCAATCTTGAGCCTTTTGAGAATTCTGGCGCTTTTTATCTCGAGTCTCTTTCTTACTGAGTAAGAATATGACCCAAGTATATCTTGAGTAGTCATCAACTACTACCAATGTGTATTTCCTGCCATTAGTGCTCACTGCTGTTATAGGACCAAAAAGATCTATATGCAATAACTGAAGTATTCTCTCAGTAGAAACATCTACTTTACTTTTAAATGATGCTATAATTTGTTTTCCTTTTTGGCACGCATCACAAATATGTTCCTTACTGAACACTTCATTAGGCAACCCTCTCACAAGAGCAAATCTTGCAAGCTTATTCAGGGTTTTGAAATTCAGGTGATTCATTCTTTTATGCCATAATCAACTGGTATCTGTTGAACTTTTAGCAACCAAACATGTATCTTTAGGAGTTGAACTCCAGTTAGCAAGATACACATTTCCTGTCACTGAGTATCTTCTTGAATCCTGTCATATGTCTTGAGCATCCACTGTCAAGATACCATACATCAGGGGCTTTTTCATCTCTGCTCATCAGTGCTATGTGATCTTTAATCAGCTCAGTGTCCTTGTTTTCCTCCTGAAAAACAGATCAATTTTTAGGTACCCAATTTGTGTAGGGTCCTACAAGGTTAGCTGTACCTTTCGGAATACAAATCTGCCTGACAACTCTAATTACTTTAGAGTGGCTAATTTATCTTCCATAAACATCAACATACACATTCACTACTCTGGGTGCCTTAGCAGTCTTCTGTGTATGTGTGCTAGCTTTAGCATGAACATGGGCTTTTGAATTTTTCTTTGGTTCATGCCTTTTGTTCATTTGCTTTGGCTTCTGTGCAGCCGGTCTAAATCTTTGTTGACTCGAGTTCAGATAACCTTTACCCTTAGGCAAGTGGGGTTCAGGTTGTCTGTACTGAAATTTGGGTCTTTCAGTATACTAAGGACTTGGTCTCTTCAGTTGAGAATGTCTCTGCTGTGTGTTTCTCTTCTGAAGATTCCTCTGATGGTTCAGTGCAGATCCTTTCAGGTTTACATTCTTAGCCTGAGGCTTTGAAGTACTTGCCTGAAATTTTCCAACTGAGTGCTCAGGTTTTCTAGCCTTCACCTGAGGTTTGGGCTTTCCTACCTGATCATTCAGTTTTACTGAAACCATGGGTCCTTTTCCCTTATCTACAACCTTGGGCATTTCTTCAGTTTGAAGTGTGGGTGCCACTGGTTTTACAAAGATTGTCTTCTTGCTACTTGATGCAGCATTCAGATGACCTTGTGAGGTTCCCCCTGGAATGTATCCCAATCCAGATTTTATAGTGGCAGATCTCTGGTAACTCTGAATTTCATCTATTACTATAGATGCAGTATTCAATAGAGTTAGCTTCTTCTGTGCACTATCCTCACAGTTCTGTAGAGTTTCATGCTTCTCAGAGAGGTCATTGAACTTAGTTCTGATCAGCTGAATCTCTTCAGTGGATTTCTCTAGCTTTTCAGTTAAGGTCACTATCAATTTCTCTTTCTCTGAGAGTTGTACTTTCAGAACATCCAGTTCATCAGTAGCTCCCATTAATTGAGAAGTGATCTCAGTTTTGCTAGAGTCTTTCCATTTAAGATTTTCAGCCTTCAGTTCCTTATTCTGCTCTTGAGTTTCATTTAGCAGTTCTTGTAAAACATCATAGTCCTTCATTAGATTCTCAAAAGAATCCATCAGGTCAAATTGACTGTTTACAGTTGAACTTGACAACTCTTGTGCTAGTGTAGGAGCAACAACAGAGAAAGAAGAGTTTACCTCCTCAATGGCCATCAGACATATGTCATCACTTTCACTGTCTGAGAATATTTCATCTGAAGAGCTAGATCCCTCCTCAGAATGTTCTTCTTCTGCAACCATGGCCTCTTTGCTAGAGAACTTCTTGTCTCTTTTAGCTTGCCTTTCTCTTCCCTCCTTAGCACTCAGATCTGGACAATCATACTGGAAGTGACCTTTCTTTTGGCAATTGTAGCATCTGTTGGCATCATCATCCTGATCACTTTCTTCCTTAGACTTGGAGTCCTTCTTTCTGGATGAAGATCCCTCAGCTTTCAGGTCCTTCTTCTTCTCAGTTGATTTGTCCTCAGGTTTCTTCTGGTACCTGTGATTCCTGTAATAGCGTTTGTATTTTCCATATCGACTATTAAGTCTTTCAAACCTCCTTGCCATCAGTGCTAGCTTATCCTCAAGCTCATCCTGATTTTTAGCAAGGGAGTTCTCAGACTCTCTAGTTTTACAGGTTTTATCTTTAGCCTTAAAAGCCACATTCTTACTAGATGATGAATCATCTTTGCTGTCAGCCTTTTTAGATTTCTTATCAATTACAAACTCATAGGCCTTCAGCTCAGAGAAGACTTGTTGATAGGGCATTGAATTAATGTTCTTGGTGTTTTCAATCACCACTGCATGTATATCCCATTTCTTAGAAAGACCTCTAAGAATTTTCAATGCTACTTCTCTTTGTGGATATTTCTTTCCAAGTGCATTTAGATCATTCATAATACTAGTGAATCTGACTTCCAATTTGTCAATTGATTCACCTTCTTCCATCTCAAAACTATCAAACTTTCCAATTGCAACTGAAAGTTTGTTTTCTTTGATATGATCTGTGCCTTGGCACATTACAGCTAGTGTATCCCAAATTTCTTTTGCAGTATTGCAGTGAGAGATCATTCCCATCACACCATCATCAATTGTACTGTATAGTGTGTCTTTAGCAATATAGTCTAGATTGACTAACTTTCTCTCCTCAGGAGTCAGTTGGTCATCAGACTTATGAAATTCTGCTATAGGATAGTTTCTCTCATTTTATGTTCCTCTGGGATTCACCACAGTAAATTGGAATGGCCCTTCAGAGACCACTCTCCACATACGTTCATGTTTGGAATACAGGTGAGCCTGCATTCTCAGTCTCCATAAATCATAGTTCTCCACTGAGAACATGGGAAGTTTCTTAGAAGACATTTTTATCTGAGTCTTTTAAGAATTTCAGCAAATAAGATCAGTTCAGATAGACCACAAGTATTTTTAGCAAATAAAACTTTGGTCAACAAAGCAGGTGGTCAAGTTGAACCACTGCTCTGATACCACTTGTTGGTCCCGGTGCAAACGAGTCTTACACGTGTATGGGGGGGAATACACGTGTTCAGTATTTTTAAAACTTTTCTTTTACTGAGGTCAGCCTGGGTCAGGTTGTCCTGAAGATTTGGTCCTGAGAAGCCCAAATCAATCTGAGTCAAAGTCTACTGAGACAATGATCCTGAGCTGCTTTCAGAAACCTCAGATAATCCCAACTGAGTCCTGAGTTTTCAGAGATCCTGAGTTGCTTGGATCAGATAACTAACTTACTGAACCCTCAGAAGAGTAAGTTCAGTTTGGTAACTATCTATTCTAGCTACTCAGATGTGCGGAATGGTTGGCCCTTTAGTTTATACTCGTTTTAAGCTTTGCTGAAAACCTTCCTTTAATGGAATAGTGATTAGGTTGTGATTCAATTATATGCAACTTCCAGTGGATTGATTCCAACTGAAATGTCAGTGAAAATATGCTTTTAGATTTAAGTCAATGCAACAGTTAAGCACAGATAAGGAAAGTAATAAACAACACATCACTTTATAGTGGTTCAGAGACTCAAGCTCCTACGTCCACTCTCTCTGATCCTCAGAGATATTCACTAATCACTTCCTGAGCTTTCTAACTACCTCGCGTAGTTTACTTACTCAACTCGGCCCTGAGCTTTCTGACTACTCCACGTAGTTTACTTACTCAACCCGACCTTGAGCTTTCTGACTACCTCCGTAGTTTACTTACTCAAACACAAACAAGCTTTCAGACTACCTCTGTAGCTTACTAACTTCACCTCTAGAGCTTTCTGACTACTCCGCGTAGTTTACTAACTCTTTACAACTCTTCTCACCAACAATCACACTCAAACTACCTTCTAAAAGGGTTTGGGGTTTCTTGGTTGGTTTCCAACTAGGATGAGATATCCTTTACAATAAAGTACAATGCAAAGGCTAGGATATCTCGACTAAGCTTTGGATATATCTTATCAAGCTAGGCTTAGTTTAATGAGCTCTCTTCGATTTAAAAGCACTTGGGAAATTCTATGTTTTTCGAGTGCTTTAACTTTGCGATAATAAGTTTGAGCTCTTGAGTTGCTTACAAATTTCCCGTAACCTTACAATGTAGTAGGTCACAAGTATTTATAGGCATACACCAAGGTCACTCTTGAAAAACTATCCGTTGGAGGAGATAGCTTCGTGAGTTTCCTCTTATGGTGTGTGAGGAACGACTATATTTAGGGTTTGAAACTCCCTAACACGTTTTAGGCAATAGCCTTTCATTTAAATAGGTCTTCACTTTTTGCGATGCGGAACTTTGTACTTGACATCTTTTTCAATTGACACATCCTTTGTCGATTGTCGATATGGTACAATCTTTGTCTTCTCTTTTTTGACTTTTTGTCTCGGTTAAAGGTAGACACCTTCAGCGGCTCTTTTGGTTACATTCTCTGAGTTGATATAACCTTAACAACACTCTGACTTAGTTCCTTTTGTCTGCATTTGAATGTCTTGGCAAATATCTATTTTCTAAGGAATCGCGATCTTCTCAGTATTGCATCCTTCAGATAGATATGTTCAGTGCCTCGGAACATTCAGGTTTATACTGAGCATTCAATATATTCGCGAGTCTTGATAATTCTTTGTGCCTTGATATTCTTGATCTTGATTCTTGATCTTACGTCTTCTGCGTCTTGAGTCTTGAGGGTCTTACGAGTCTTGGCGTCTTGAGTCTTGAGTCTTACGAGTCTTTCACAGATATCTTGACTAATATCTTGAGTCTTCATCTTTGGGTCTTGGTTCCTCGGTTTCATCTTGAGTCTTGATATCTCAGTTTCACACGAGTCTTGATATCTTGGTTTGACCTTTGAGTCTTGATTCTCGATTTCTTCTTGAGTCTTGGCTTTTAGGGTCTTACGTGTCTTACGAGTCTTGAGGTCTTACGAGTCTTGTCGTCTCTGAGTCTTGAGTCTTACGAGTCGTTATAGTCTTGAGTCTTCTGAGATATCTTGGTGATATCTTTGAGTCTTCATCTTTGAGTCTTGATTCCTCGGTTTCATCTTGAGTCTTGATATCTCGATTTCTGCTTGAGTCTTGATTCTCGATTTTCTGCTTGAGTCTTGGCTTTCCGGTTTCATCTTGAAACTTCAGTTTCTTGAAGCTATCTTGAGTTCTTGAATCTTGGATCTAACACGATCTATATCTGCTGACTATACATTTTGCGAGATATCATCACGAATACTCTAAGCCGAATCGACTCAACTATCAAGATTATCCTGAACATGTCATTCTCAGGGGTTTTGGGATCTAATCAAAATCATATATCTTTATTAAATTCATCTCCCAACATCACATCTCATAAATACTTGTTTGTGTTCCTAGAATCTTAAGCCACGCTTAAACTCTCTAATCCGATATTTTAGTACACAACAATTGACGCTAGATGGAGGGTACTCTTTAAGAAATTTAGGGCTAAAAATTTAGTGGTTTCTCATTGGAGTATTCCTCACAAATCTTCGATCAAATATTCATTCGCACCTTCGAAATCACCTTCAAACCTCGAACATGTCTCAAGCAACTTTCATCTCGAAAGGTGGAGCTAAGTCGGGCAATCATCGCTCCGACGGAGCGGGGGTTGGCAGCCCAGCCGTCAGGAATCGCAAGGCCAGAGGACCTGCACTTGGCGTCCCCCAAAAGCTCGAGTAGATTCGAACCCCGAGTTAGATCAACGAAGCCATGACGGTACTACGTCAAAAACAAGCTGAACTAGAGCATTCACACAGTGACTTGCGCCAAAGCCTTGACAGAAAAGCCTGAAACAGAGGCAAGGGCAAAATGGACGAGGAGCCCCACTGCGAGAAAAGTCAGGAGGCTAACTCCCACCAGTCTCAACATACCCAGGAATATCGTCGCAATCCTAATGAGGGGCTAAATCCAATCCACCGATGCCTTTTCTCAGAAAATTTCTGTTGAAGTCAACCAAACCGAGGTCGCGGGCCAAATCGCGATGAGCGCTAGCCGACAAAGCACGACAATGTCGAACTGGAGAAGTCTTACATGGGATCAGTGGCCCAGGGTAGACCCAGGCAGAGGATATCTACGAAGGACCGACTTGGGTGGAGTCCATCACATCGCTACCAAGATAGAACGCCATCACCTCGTCACCTGAATTGAACTCCCTCACCACATCGCCAAGTAAGAAACACCCCACCTCGCCAGTATCGCGATAAAGATGCCGAGCAAATCAACTCCCCGCAAATGGTAACTATTCTGCAGAACACGAGGAACTTCAAGATCAATTAGCGAACAAGGGAGGAGGAGCCCTTACCACTAAGATCCCCATCTCACTACTCTCCCACGGTCATGCTCGCCCCAGTGCAAATAAAAATCAACGGCAACTCCATCACATAGTACAATGTCGATTCTGATCCAATCAACCATGTAAGAAAATATACATCCTACATGAACTCGATGGGGGCAACTGATGCCACCCAATGCCGCTTGTTCCCGCTGACTCTCGACGACCAGGCATACTGCTGGTTCAACACTCTCCCGCCAACCTTGGTGGAATCTTTCCACCTAATGGCCCAATTGTTTCTCACTCACTTCGCCTCGCTAACTCCCCACAAAGGGACTAAGCAATGTTTGTCAAATATCTATTAACTTGACAATGAGTCAGATCAGGCATACATTGATCGCCTAGACAAACTCGTCATGGAGGGCGAACCCCTTGGAGACTAAGCCAAGGTCCTAGGGGTAGTCCACGGGTTGAAAAAGGGAAGTAAACTGTGGAAGATGATGCACAAGGAATACCCGTCGAGCTATGCTGATTTCAGATATTGGGCGGGCATCATGATTAACAATGCCCAAAAAACTCACCTAAAGGTTGGGCTAGCAGGGGCCCAGCGAGGTCAAAAGCGAAGTCAAGAAGCCATATCCGAGGTTCAAAAAATCCTACAAAAAACCCCAGCACGAACTACCAAGCTCCGAGGTCATTCAAGCCTTTCGATAATGCTCTCAAGGTAAAGCTCCTTGAGACATTCACCTTGAACCTTGCGTAAATCTATCAGGCGATCAAAGGAAGACAACAGATTCCCCCAGCCAGGCATCTAATTTCAAGATACCGCCAAGCTTAACTCTAAAAGATTCTGCAATTATCATAACACCATTGGACACACCACCGAGCACTGCCACGACCTACAAAAGGAATTATGGAAGCTATACGAGAAGGGAAAGTTAGCTAGATTTGTCAAGCCAAGAAATGAGCAGCCTAACCATCAGAATAATCAACCCCCACCGAACTAGCTCGACCAAGGATGGTGTTGGTCCCGGTACACGTGTGTGGGGAGGAATACACGTGTTCAGTGATTTTTCAAACTTTTTATAAAACTGAAATCGATTGGGTGGGGTTGTCTCAAAAAAAATGATACTCGAGAAGCACAAATTACCCTGAGTCAAAGTCTACTGAGACAATAACACTGAGTGGCTTTCAGTAGCTTCAGATTAGCCCAACTGATCTGAACTTTTAAAATCAGAGTCCAAATAAGCTTGGAGTAGATAACTGTCTTACTGATTACTCAGAAGAGTTAGGTCAGTTTGACAACTATCTATACTAGCTTATCTAGTGTGCGGAATGTGTAGGCCTTAGGTTTATACTCATTTTATCTTGCTGAAAATCTGATTACTCAGAAGAGTTAGGTCAGTTTGACAACTATCTATACTAGCTTATCTAGTGTGCGGAATGTGTAGGCCTGAGGTTTATACTCGTTTTATCTTACTGAAAATCTTTTCTTTAGTAAAACAGTGGTTAAGGCTGTGATAGTTTAATGCAAACTCAGTGGATTAATTCCAACTGAATATCAGAAAACTCAGTATGCTTTCAGTGAAAATATGCAACAGATAAAATGCAAAGCAGAAAGCAAATAACACAGTAAATTATAGTGGTTCAGAGGCAAAGCTCCTACGTTCACTCTCTCTGATCATCAGAGAAATTCCTTAAGTCACTACTACTACTTCCTCAAGCTTTCAGACTGAACTCAGCAACTTACTAACTTTCCACTGTGAGTTTTCAGGCTGAAATATACTGCAGCTTACTAACTCAACACACACAAGCTTTCAGACTGTCACAAGCAGCTTAGTAACTTCTTCTCTGGAGTTTTCAGGCTGAACTACTGTAGCTTACTAACTCTTTACAACTCTTACTCTCCAACAATCACACACTCAAACTACCTAGCAATAGGGTTTGGGTTTGGTTGGTTTCCAACTAGAGTGAGATATCCTTTTACAATAAGAACATATTCAAAGGCTAGGATATCTCTCACTAAGCTTTGGATATTATAACAGATTATAGGCTTAGTAAAATGAGCTCTCTTCAATGTGAAACACTTGGGAAATCTTAGGGTTTTTGAGTGCTTCAAATGCAAGAATACGAATGAGCTCTGGAGTTGCTTGATTTCCCGTAACCTTGTAATGGTGAAGGTTACTGGTATTTATAGGCAACTCACCAAAGGTCACTCTTGAAAAACTATCAGTTGGAAGAGATAACATCAAGGGTTTCCTCTTTTGGTTGTTGATGAACGACTATTTCTAGGGTTTGAACGTACCCTTGCATGTATTAGGAAATATGCAGCTACGTAGCCAATCACCAACTTCTGTAAACTGAACTGATATGTTCCTTAATGTCCACGAATGTATAACATTCTGTTTGTTTGTACTAAGAATGAACAAGACATATTTCATTCTTAAATATCTGTTCAGGGTCGTATGGGTCAGTACGAAACAAAATTCATGATCTTCAGTTCTTCAGGACTCTTTTTGTTCAGGGACTTCGGTCTTCAGGAATCTTCTTAGCTACTCAGGAACATCTGAGTTCTTCAGCAAATTAAAGCAAACCTATTTCTCCCCGATCTATATCTGCTGACTATACAGAGTGCAGATAATCCTGATCCTAATATCTATAGAAAACCTGATCTTGATCTATCAAAATGTTCTGATACATGTCATACTCAGGGTTTTTTGGGATCTAATCAAAATATTTATTAAATTCATCTCCCAATAATTTCCCACTTTTTGATGATGCCAAAACCATTTTGTTACAATATCAAAAGAAAACAGAACCTATCATCTATTCAGGTTTTCAATTCCTAGGACGTGTATTTAAAGATTAAGACAAGACAATACATTAATAAGATAATGAGATATTATCTTTTCAGAACAAAAAAAAACATCAGTAGAGTTTCATTAATAATTGGGAACAAAAGTACAAGATACAACACATATCCTACTCTACTGAACATCAGATCATAAATTCAGTCTTCTTCAGATTCAATCTCATCAGCTGGAGGATCAAGGTTGAACATTCCATAGTATATCTTCTTCAGTTCTTCCTTCTTCTGAATAGTCTGAGCATCATTTCCTGTCAGCTCGAGGTATTCAGCTTGGTCCACAAAATCAACATAGATAAAGTCATAGTTGATCATTCCATTCTTGAATTTTAATGGAGGATACTTGATCTGTCCTGGTGTCTTCAACTGATAACCCAGTGTATCAAACACATTGAACCATTTCTGGCATTCATCAGTGAAGTTCTTAAGTATATAGGCAATGAATGCATCATCCCTGTCAGTTATGGATCGTGGCCAGACCTGTAGGATATCATAGTTGAAAATAAACTCTCTCTTAGTTGTTTCCCACTTATCATTCAGTTCAATTGGCATCCATTTGTCAGTGTGAGACCACTGTCTCTTCCTTGGTTTTGTGCCTCTACTCATGTAGATCATCCTTTGAAATCTACCTCGGTTCCTCTTTGCTTCTTCTCTTGCTTTTCTGGTCATCTCCGATCTTGACACAGAAACAACAACTTTCCTCAACTTCTCTGCTTCAATCATTTTTACTGAATTATGCCAATCCTAATTCATTCTTTTTGAGGCCACATCATATTCACCAAATCCCTCTTTGAAGAGTTCATCAGTTTCGGACTCTTCACTCCTTTGGGCTTCGGCCTCAGAGAATTCTCCTGATAATTTCCTCCTGATTGGCTTGTCTGCTGGCTTCTTCATCTGAGTCGGTTTTTTAACAAAGGTAGTTGATTTCTTCTGAATCTCAGCTTCAGTAGGAATTGGGTTTAGGATAGCATGAGCTTCACCTATCTTGCTAGACTCTTGTGCTCTCTGTCTTTTAGCACGCTACTCTAAGACTTCAATAGCAGCATCAGGATTAACTATCACTTCAAGCTCTTTTCTTTTTCCTTTAAGCACAACAGTTCCTTCCTGAGTTAAGAGTTTTCGTTCAATAGCAGGTAGTTTTGTGAGCTTATCATAACTTTCCCCCTTTTTGACATCATAACTGACCAGTATCTCTGAAAGGGTTCTGTCCATATGCAGCTTCTCAAGTCCAACAGATCTTAGCTCAACAGCTATGTGAAAGTTCTCATCCTGAAGCCTTTGAAGAACATTCAGCCCCGTTGCAGTGTCTTCAGCAAGACCACCAAAAGTAGCATGCATTTTGGTCATGAGTGATGAACTCATTTCCTCAATAGCAGCTTTGATAAGTTCCTCAGTCCTGGCATCAGTCCTTCCAACGTATTGGACCTCAGCACAAATTTCTTCTCCAGTTCTTCCAACACATCTCTAGATACATCTCCTAGTCTAGTATTCATCTAAGCGAACTTATTATCAATGGGCGTAGATAATAAAGTTACCTGATCAACCTTCACCATAGATGTGTTCAGCATTTCAACCGTTCTGTTCTGAGAAGTTTGTGCCTCAGCAAGCTTTGACACTTGGTCCACCAGAGGCTCGAGCTTTGAAATCTGATCAACAAGCGGCTCAAGCCTGGTAAGCTTCTCTAGGACTGGTATGAGATCAACAGCTGGTTGTGGAGGAATTGGAATCTCAGCATCTGTCTGAACTCCAGCGTCTGCCATCTCAGTGACCATGACTTCAGGCTCTGTAGGGTATTGGAATGTCTGTCCAAATGTGATCATCTGTAATGGTGGAACATCTTGAGGTTGTTCCCCCTGAATCTTTGCTTCAACACTTGACTCAACAATCTTTTTGCTCCCTCCAGGAATGCCTTCTGCATCTTTTTCCTGAGACGGTTCTTGTTCATCCTTGTCCTGACCACTTATCACTCCTTCTGCCTGAGTAGCTTTCTTCCTCTCAACAATTTTCTTCATCACAAGGGCATCAAACTCAGCTTGTTTGATCCTAAGTCTTCTTTTCCCTAAACCGGAAAAGGCATCAAGCTCGGCTACCTCCTCAGCCCAAAAGTCTTCGCCTCTGAAGTTGCCAATCTTTAGCATCATTGTGAAGGATTGATTGACAATCAGCATGGTAGTCTTCAACCTGAAAAACATATCCTGAAGATCAGGATAGTCCACCAACTCAGGATATTTATCCAAGACAAATCTTTCAGCTTTCTGTCTCCACTCCCTCTCTTCTGCTTCACCTTTCCTGAGTTCAGGAACAGGTGCCTCCTCTTCAGAGCTAGAATGAGCCTCTGAAGGTATGGAAATATATGGCTCTGAGGGGTGAGTGGGTGGGATGGTTATTTGGCTCTCTTCAGCAGGTTTTTTAGAACCTGTGAAGATTTCTCGGGTAATTCGGTCACTGCCAATACTGGTACCTAGTACCTCAGTAAAGACATCCTCATCTCCTACTCCTCCGGGTGGGATTACTTCCTGAGTGGTATCCTCTTTAGTGGCTTGAGAAGCCACTTTGGCAAGAGTGTCAAGTGGAGACTTCTCACCTGACTCATGCTCACGAATAGTTCTGAGCCTTTTCTTCTTTCGTTTTTGCTCTTCCTGAGCCTTCTTTTTCTCTCCTGCCTCCCATTTCACTCTGATCTACTCGAGATATTTCTTTCTCTTTTCTTCTTCTCCTGACTCCTCAGGACATTTTACTGATTATGTCCCGACTTTCTTGTGAATGACTTCGGTGAGTACCACATTGTCCTAATATGATTCTGACTCATCCTGTTCTTCTTGTCCCTCCTGAACCATAGAGCCTTGGCTTCCTGAAGGAGCTTGTTTTCTCTTTTGGGACTTAGGTTTTCAGAACATGATCTTATTCCGAGAAAACTCTACTCCTGTCATTAAGAACATGTTTTCCCTGGGCAATGTTTCAATGAGAAAACTGATCTTTGTCCCAAAAAGTACCTTCCCATTCTTTGTGAAAACCCCTTTTGCATACTTCAACTTCTGGTTTTGATGCAGAATGCAATCTGCCAGAAATTTCAGCCAGTTGAGTCAACAGATGGAGAGTCCTCAATCGCAGCCATAAGCCTCAACTTGTTCCGGCTTACTTGCTCCAGGCTTCCAGAAGTGCTCATCAAGCACTTGGCTACAATATCGATTAGGACTCTGTATTTAGGCTTAAGACATCGTTTATGCAGAGCCCCTTTCAATTATGCTTTTGTTTCTGCAAAATGATCCAAGATTTCCTGTTCTCTTCCAGACATATACAACACTAGATCTTCTCCTCTATCATTGAGTTCAAAAACAACATTAATATCATCGAGAGACAAAATTACCTCTTTGGTGCACACCACCTCGGCCTTTGATTTCGCATAAGTTCCAAAACTTAGCTGTGAAACTAGTCCTCCCCGTCCTCCTTCTCGAAGATTCACCACAAACTGCAACACCTCTTGGGATAGTTCTGAGTCTGGCACATTGCTTACTAAATGTGATAATCGAGCCATCCGCAGCATAATTAGTGCCTCCTCTTCAACCTTAGTGGCTTTGTTGTCGATCATGGCCAACACGTGTTCAAAGTAGGGTTTTTCCATTTCGGCAAGATCCTTAATCATCGCATAACTGGGGAATTCCATTTTTGAGGAGTTTCTTGAAAAAAGTGGAATTTGAGGGTTTTGAAGATTTGAAGATTAAGGGTTTTAAAGGTTTGAAACGATTGAATGGGCTTTTAAAAGTGTAAAGTAACCGGATGAAAGCAAACACTTCGGTTTATAAATGATTTGAAAACCATAGATCAAGGGTTGTGATCAAATAAAAAATGAATGACCAAGATTTAATCAGAAATTTTAACAGACATTTCAAGAGTTTTGTTATTTTTGGCTAATTTTTCTGGGAAAATAGGTAAATAACATTAATTAGGGTGACAAAAATGATGTTTCTCGGTAATCGAGGCAACCCTTAGACTTCCTGTAGAAATTTTCAACCAATAGAATTCTTCCACTCATTCCCGCTCAAAGTTCAGGTCTTTTGTCATTTATTCCAAATGATTATTGAATGAAATAAATGTTGTGAATTAATACACGTGTCAATATCGCTTCAGGACTATTTGTTTTCATAATCCTTACTGAATACTGACCTTGACAAAAATCATTATGAGTCTCAGTTTCCTTCCTGAGAGAATTTTGTCCTGATTTATTCCTTCCTGAATAACTTCATGCACCTGAAGGACTTCTCCCTTCAGTGAATTCATTCACCTGGACCTAATTCAATTGATAGTTCCTGAAATCTTAACTCAGCCAAAGGTTTAGTCAAAATGTCAGCTCTTTGTTTATCAGTATGAATTTTCTCCATCCTGATATCCTTCTTCTCAACATGATCTCTGATGAAGTGATGTCTGATATCAACATGCTTACATCTGGTGTGCAATGCCGGATTTTGTGTAATAGCAATTGCACTATTATTATCACAAAATATAGGTACTTCATTGGCTACAACCTTATAATCCCTCAATTGTTGTCTGAGCCAAAGAATTTGTGCACATCAGCTTCCTGTAGCCATGTATTCAGCTTCAGTAGTACTAGTTGCTCCTTAGGTCCGTTTCTTTGAAAACCATGATATCAATTTACTTCCAAGAAATTGACAAGTTCTTATAGTAGATTTTCTATCAATTCTACAACCACCATAATCAGCATCTGAATAACCAGTTAATTCAAGGTTATCATCAGTTGGATACCATAATCCTCTATTCACTGTGCCTTTAAGATATTTCAGGATCTTTTTGGCAACTTCCATGTGACTAGCCTTAGGATTAGCTTGGTACCTTGCACATATTCCAACAGCAAAAGTAATATCAGGCTTACTTGCTGTGAGATATAGAAATGATCCAATGATCCCTCTATAATCACTGTGATTAACTGACTTGCCTTCAGGATCAGGATCCATCTTGTAGTTAGTATTCATAGGAATTCTAACTGCATTGCAATTCTGTACACAATACTTAGCAATCAGATCTCTGGTGTATTTTGCTTGATTGATGAATATACCTTCCTTGGATTGCTTGACTTGGAGTCCTAGAAAGAAATTCATCTCCCCCATCATCGACATCTCAAACTTTCCTTTCATCAAGGCAGAGAACTTCTCACACATCTGATGATTAGGAGATCCAAATATGATGTCATCCACATAAATCTGAACTAGTAAGATATCTTTCACATCTTCTATCCTGAACAAGGTTATATCAACAGTTCCTTTGGTAAAACCATGGTCAGTAACAAATTGAGAAAGTGTATCATACCATGCTCTGGGTGCTAGCTTCAGACCATATAAAACTTTTCTGAGCCTGTAAACTTGGTCATTCTGACGAAATCCAGGAGGTTGTTCCACATAAACCTCTTCTTTAAGCACACCATTCAGAAATGCACTTTTCACATCCATCTGATAGACTGTGAATTTCATGTGAGCAACATATGCAAGAAACAATCTGATGGCTTCTAGTCTTGCAACAGGTGCAAAGGTTTCATCATACTCCAAACCTTCTTCTTGGGAATAACCTTGTGCAACTAGCCTTGCCTTGTTTCTTACAATGTTGTTGTTTTCATCTCTCTTGTTCTTGAATACCCACTTAGTTCCAATCACATTGTGTCTCTTAGGTCTGTCCACTAGCTCCCAAACTTCATTTCTTGTAAACTAATTCAGCTCTTCTTGCATAGCATTAATCGAGAATGAATCCTGACGAGCTTCTTCAATCTCAGTGGGTTCATTTTCTGATAGGAAGCAGTAGAATAGAGCACTTTCACCATGGAACTTTCTTGTTCTAACACCTTCTGATAGATCACCCACAATCTGACTTGAGGGATGACTATCTAACCACTTTCTCCTGGATATTCCCCCTTCAGTAGTATCCTCAACATCATAAATGTTAGGTTCAGGTAATTCATTAAACTCAGGGAACAACAGAAAATGAGAGAGGGAATCATCTTCCTCAGGGGAATTTTCATTCAGAATATTGTCAGTGACATTTGTTCCCCCTTGGTTGATAGATTCAGTGTGTTGGCTTTCCTTTAGTGGAGAACTATTATCCTGAGTTTCATCAGCCTGAGTATTTCCATCCTGAGTATCTTTGTCATAGTCTGACTCACTCCATTCATAGAAAATGATTGGCTTCTTCTTTTCAGGCTCAGATGATGGTTTACCATTCTTCTTCAGGCTAAGTCTGGTGATTCTCTTTGTAAGATCTCCTGAGTAGTGTTCCTGTTTCTTTTGAACACAAGTAGATTCATCAAAAACAACATGAGGTGTTTCTTCCACAATAAGGGTCCTACAGTTATAAACTCTGAAGGCTTTACTGACTTCAAAATATCCTAAGAATATTCCTTCATCAGCTTTGCTATCAAAGGTTTTCAACTGATCTTTACCATTATTGTGTATGAAACACTTACAACCAAACACACGAAAGAAAGAGATGAGAGGCTTCCTTTCATTCCACAGCTCATACGGTGTTTTTCCTTAATCTTTTGTCAGCATGGTTCTGTTCTGAGAGTAGCATGCAATGTTGATAGCTTCAGCCCAAAATCTCTTAGGAATGTCAGCTTCAGCAATCATTGTTCTTGCAGCTTCTTTCAGAGTCCTATTTATTCTTTCTGCAACACCATTATGTTGTGGGGTCCTTGCAGCTGATGTTTCATGAGCTATTCCATTTGCTGCACAATAATCAGATATAATATGGTTGATAAATTCAGTGCCTTTATCTGATCTGATTTTGACCACACTCAGATTCTTTTCAATACTGAGTCTTTTCAGTAAATTAGGCAGTTTTGTCTGAGTCTCTTTCTTACTGAGTAAGAATATGACCCAAGTATATCTAGAGTAGTCATCAACTACCACAAGTGTGTATTTTCTGCCATTAGTGCTCACAGGTGTCACTGGACCAAATAGATCCATATGTAACAGTTGAAGTATTCTATCAGTAGAAACTTCTACTTTGCTTTTGAATGATGTTCTGATATGTTTTCCTTTATTACAAGCATCAAACACATGATCTTTACTGAACACTTCATTTGGTAACCCCCTCACAAGTGCTAATCTTGCAAGTTTATTCAGGGTTTTGAAGTTTAAGTGATTCAGTCTTTTGTGCCATAACCAACTGGTGTCAGTAGAACTATTTGCAACCAAGCATGTATCCTTAAGAGTTAATCTCCAATCAGCAAGATACACATTTCCTTTTCTAGTACCAGTTAGTAGTGTTTGTTGTGAAGCATTATCTTTCACATAACATAAGTTCTTTGAGAACTCAACACTGAATCCTTTATCACAGAATTGGCTGATAGAAAGCAAATTATGCTTTAAACCAGAAACATATGAAACACCATGGATATGAACAGAGTCAAATTTAAGAGTTCCATATCCTTCAGTCTGTCCTTTGGAATTATCTCCAAAAGTAATCTGAGGGTCTTTCTGCTCAACATGGTCAGTGAGTAAATGTTTGTATCTTGTCATGTGCCTTGAACATCCACTGTCTAGATACCATGCAGCAAGAACCAGTTTACTTCCACTCAAAAGGGCTATGTTGTCTTAATTCAGCTCAGTGCCCTTTTCCTTCACTTGAAAAATAGATCAGGCGTTAGGTACCCATTTGGTGTAGGGTCCTATCAGGTTAGCTGTACCTTTTGGAACCCAAATCTGCCTGACAACTCTAATTACTTTAGAGTGGCTGATTTGCCTTCCATAAACATCTACATACACATTCACCACCCTAGGTGCCTTGGCAGTACCCTGTGTATGAGTGTCAGCCTTAGCATGAACATGAGCCTTAGAGTTCTTCTTGGGTTCAGGCCTCTTGTTCCAATGCTTTGGCCTTGGTGCAGCTGGTCTATGTCTCTGCGTACTTGGGTTCAGGAAACCTTTACCCTTAGGCAAGTGGGGTTTAGGTTGCCTGTACTGAAATTTTGGTCTTTCAGTATCCTGAGGGCTTGGTCTCCTCAGTTGAGAATGTCTCGGCTGAGTGTTTCTCTTCTGAAGATTCTTCTGATGGTTCAGTGCAGATTTCTTCAGGTTGGTATTCTTAGCCTGAGGCTTCGAAGTACTGGCCTGAGGATTTCCTACTGAGTGTTCAGGTTTTCTAGCCTTTACCTGAGGTTTGGGCTTTCCTTCCTGAACCTTCAGGTTCTCTGAAACCATAGGTTCTTTACCCTTGTCTAACACACGAGGTTGTTCTTTAATAAGAAGATCAGTACGAACCACCGGTTTAACAAAGACAATCTTAATGCTACTAGAAGAAGCAACATTCAGATGACCTTGTGAGGTTCCCCCTGGATTATATCCCAATCCAGCTTTTATAGTTGCATGTATTTGATAACTCTGAATTTCATCTATTGCTTTAGATGCAGAATTCAATAGAGATACCGTTCTCCGCAAGCTATCCTCACTTTTCTTTAGAGTTTCATGTTTCTCAAAGAGGTCATTGAATTCAGTCCTGATAAGCTGATTTTCCTTAGTGGATTTCCCTAACTTTCCTTTCAGGGCATCTATCACTTTCTCTTTCTCTGAGAGTTGTACTTTCAGAACATTTAGCTCATCAGTAGCTCCCATTAATTGCTTTAGACTCAGGACAGTCATACTGGAAGTGACCTTTCTTTTTGCAGTTGTAGCATCTGTTGGTATCATCATCGTGATCACTTTCCTCCTTGGTCTTGGAGTCCTTCTTTCTGGATGAAGACCCTTCAGTTTTGTGGTCCTTCTTCTTCTCAGTGGACATGTCCTCAGGTTCTGAGTTATTCATGTTCCTGTATCTGGTATTTTTATAGTACTTCTTGTACTTCCCATATCTGCTATTGAGTCTTTCAAACCTCCTTGCCAACATTACTAGCTTATCCTCTTGCTCATCCTGATTTTTGGCAGGTGAGTTATCAGACTCTTTATCTTTACATGATTTTTCTTTAGCTTTGAAAGCTACATTCTTGCTAGATGAAGATTCATCTTTGCTATCAGATTTCTTTGTTTTCTTATCAATCACAAATTCATAAGCTTTCAGTTCAGAGAAAACTTGTTGATATGACATAGAATCAATGTTCTTGGTGTTTTCAATCACCACATGTATATCCCATTTCTTAGATAGACCTCTAAGAATTTTCAGTGCAACTTCTCTTTTTGGGTATCTTTTCCCAAGAGCACTCAGATCATTCATGATCTTGCATGATTGGTCCCCTTGGTGGGCTCAGAACCTTTATCATTCCAAATCTTGCAAGTGGAATTAATTTTCAGGTATGGATAATAAAGTTGAGCTGTCCTTATTAAACTTTTCAGTGGCTTAATTAATTAATGGACTAAATAATCTTAAACACAGGAAATAATAATCGGGAGCCATATTACCGTAATATGGGTTAAGTTGGATAGTGCAATATTAATTATATAGTGGAATTAATTAATATTAATGGGCTGCATTATATTGTGGCTCAATATTGAAATTCAGTAGCCCATTGGAAGGTCCATCTTGATTCTCCTAAAGGCCCCTCAAGTAGCCCAATTAAAGTCCATTAAATAAAAGATGCTTAAAATAAATTAAATATTTGTTGCATATTTTTCCTTATCATTTTTGAAATTTATTAAAGAAAAGAGGGAGAAGGATTTTCTTGAAAATATTTTATGGAAAGGAGATAAGTATTCTTGGAATACAAGATTATCCCATAAATTCAAGAAATCTCTCACTTGGCCTCTTTAATATGTAATTTTCAAAATTTTGGGGTAAGAGGGAATTAAAGATTTTCTTGGAAAGATTTTATGGAAAAAGATATGTATTCTTGGAATACAAAAATATCTCATAAATTCAAGAAAGATCCAATCTTGGAATCTTCTCTTTTATTTTCGAAAAATAGGGCCAAAATAGGGTGTGAGATTTTTATGGAAAAATACACATGGAAAGAAGAATATATGAGATATATTCAAGATTTCTTGGAGATCAAGAAAAGATATTTCCTAACCCTTTTCTACCCCATATTTTCGTCCAACCCTACCATTATAAATAGGGGATGAATTTTTCATCCCCTACACAATTCCATGAGTTGGAAAAACTAGAAATCCACAAAGGTGGTGCAACAATTATTTATTTTTCCTTTGTTTATAAATTGTTCATTGGAGAACCTTCCACCGGGTTATTGAACGAGGACTTGAGAATACTTGAGAAAGACTTTTGGTTGGTAGCCAGTTACTTGTTCATGTCCGTCTCAACGGTTGTCTCTCCAACGGGTACGTTTACGTAAACTCCTAGAAATTCCGCATGCTAGGATCTTTTACGTGAAATATTATTTGCATGATGTTGTTGAATGAATTATTATTTGAATTCACTTAGGTTAATTCATGCTAGTAATAATTTTTAATTTATTTGTGTTTATGAGATCATCCCGATAGATCCTGGCATATGTTATCCCAACAGGTGGGACCAAAACAATATCAGGCTCTCCCTCAATGAGTGCATCCAGAAATGTGGACTCTACCTTAAGAGATGGGACCGGGAGACTTTTGGGAATGTGGCAAAGAATATCACAGCCACTAGGAATAGGATCGCTTTCCTCCAAGAACAGGTGCAAATTGAGGAAGTAATCCTGGAATTGAGGAAAAAACAAGACGATCTTGATGAGCTTCTCAAGTACGAGAAAATTCAATGGTTCCAACGGTCGCGGGCATTGTGGCTCAAGGATGGGGATTGGAACACTCCTTTCTTCCACAACAAGGATTCCCAAAGAAGAAGAAGAAACACCATTTTTCAACTTAAGAACAAAGAGGGAGTTTGGGTTCAGGGGGATGAAAAAGTTGGTGGGGTAATGCAGGAGTATTTTATTGAGATGTTTACTTCGGTTGAGCCTAGTAACATGCACCACGTAATCGAGTCAATTGAGTCAAAAGTGGCAGGGAATATGAACGAAACTCTCTTGCAGTGATACACATAAGCGGAGATCAAGAAAGCCATGTGTTGGGAGATGAATTTAATAAAGATTTTGATTAGATCCCAAAACCCCTGAGTATGACATGCATCAGGAAATCTTGGTAGTATAGGATCAGGTTTCAATAGATATTAAGACTCAGGATTATCTGCACTCTGTATAGTCAGTAGATATAGATCAGGGAGAAATAAGTATGTTTTGATTTTGCCTGAAGAACTCAGATGTTCCTGAGTAGCTCAGAAGATTCCTGAAGACCGAAGTCCCTGAACAAAAAGAGTCCTGAAGACTAAAGATCCTGAAGACCAAAAGATCCTGAAGATTATTTTGTACCGACCCAGAAAGATCCTGAACAAGCTACTTCAAGCTGAATAATGTTTTGTTCATTCTTAGTACAAACAAACAGAATGTTATACAGTCATGGACATTAAGGACCATATCAGTTCACCATGGTTGACCGAAATAGAGCCGTTTTGTTTATCTCTGTTCAAAGGAAGATTTCGACCAACGAGGAGGCGACAACAACGTACTACATTGACACTAAGATTTCCAAAGTGTTTCACATTGAAGAGAGCTCATTTACTAAGCCCAGAATTGTTAAGTATCCAAATCTTAGTAAGAGATATCCTAGCCTTTGAATCTGTTCTTATTGTAAAAGGATATCTCATCTTAGTTGGAAAACAACCCAACCCCAAACCCTATTGCTAGGTAACCAGTAACTTTGACCTGATGGATTCTTTTGAGAATCTTATGAAGGACTATTCTGTGTTACAAGAACTGCTCACAGAAACTCATGAGCAGAATAAGGAACTGATTGCTGAAAATCTGAGGTGGAAACACTCTAATACTGCTGAAATCACTTCTCAATTAATGGAAACTACTGATGAACTAGACGTTCTGAAAGTACAACTCTCAGAAAAAGAGAAAGTGATAGAGACCCTGAATGGAAAATTAGAGAAATCCACTGAGGAAAATCAACTTATCAGGACTGAATTCAATGACCTCTTTGAGAAGCATGAAACTCTAAAGAAAAGTGAGGATAGTATGCGGAGAAAGTTAGCTCTATTGAATTTTGCATCTAAAGTAATAGATGAAATTCAGAGTTATCAAAGACCTGCAACTATAAAGACTGGATTGGGATATAATCCAGGGGGAACCTCACAAGGTCTTCTGAATGCTGCTTCTTCTAGTAGCACCAAGACTGTCTTTGTAAAACCGGTGGCATGTACTAAAGAACAACCCCGTGTTTTAGACAAGGGTAAAGGACCTATGGTTTCAGAAAAACTGAAGGTTCAGGAAAGAAAGCCCAAACCTCAGGAAAAGGCTAGAAAACCTGAACACTCAGTAGGAAATTTTCAGGCCAGTACTTCGAAGCCTCAGGCTAAGAATACCAACCTCAAGAGATCTGCACTGAACCATCAGAGGAATTTGCAGAAGAGAAACTCTCAGCAGAGATATTCTCAACTGAAAAGACCAAGTCCTCAGATTACTTAAAGACCACAATTTCAGTACAGGCAACCTAAACCCCACTTGCCTAAGGGTAAAGGTTTCCTAAACCCTAGTCAGCAGAGACAGAGACCAGCTGCACCAAGGCCAAAGCATTGGAACAAGAGGCCTGAACCCAAGAAGAACTCTAAGGCTCGTGTTCATGCTAAGGCTGGCACTCATACACAGGGTACTGCCAAGGCACCTAGGGTGGTGAATGTGTATGTAGATGTTTATGGGAGATAAATCAGCCACTCTAAAGTAATTAGAGTTATCAGGCAGATTTGTTTTCCAAAAAGTACAGCTAACCTGGTAGGACCCTACACCAAATGGGTACCTAAGGTCTGATCTGTTTTTTGAGGTGAAGGAAAAGGGCACTGAGCTGAATGAAGACAACATAGCCCTGATGAGTGGAAATGAATTGGCTCATGCTGCATGGTATCTGGACAGTGGATGTTCAAGACATATGACAGGATATAAACAATTACTCACTGACTATGTTGAACAAAAAGACCCTCAGATTACTTTTGGAGATAACTCCAAAGGACAGACTGAAGGATATGGAACTCTTGAAGTTGATTCTGTTCATATCCATGGTGTTTCATATGTGTCTGGCTTAAAGCATAATTTGCTTTCTATCAGTCAATTCTGTGACAAATGATTCAGTGTTGAGTTCTCAAAGAACTTATGTTATCTGAAAGACAATTCTTCACAACAAATATTACTGACTGGTACTAGAAAAGGAAATGTGTATATTGCTGATTGGAGGCTAACTCCTAAAGATACATGTTAGGTTGCAAAAAGTTCCACTGATACCAGTTGGTTGTGGCACAAAAGACTGAATCACTTAAACTTCAAAACCCTAAACAAACTTACAAGATTGGCACTTGTGAGGGGGCTACCCAATGAAGTGTTTAGTAAAGATCATATATGTGATGCTTGTCAGAAAGGAAAACAAATCAGAGCATCATTCAAAAGCAAAGTAGAAGTTTCTTCTGACAGAATACTACAACTGTTACATATGGATCTCTTTGGTCCTGTAACACCTGTGACCACTAATGGCAGGAAATATACACTTGTGGTAGTTGATGACTACTCTAGATACACATGGGTCATATTCTTACTCAGTAAAAAAGAGACTCAGACAAAACTGCCAGAATTACTGAAAAGACTCAGTACTGAAAAAAATCTGAGTGTGGTCAAAATCAGATCAGATAAAGGCACTGAATTTATCAACCATATTATATCTGATTATTCTGCAGTAAATGGAATAGCTCATGAAACATCAGCTGCAAAGACCCCGCAACAAAATGGTGTTGCTGAAAGAAGAAATAGAACTCTGAAAGAAGCTGCAAGAACAATGACTGTTGAAGCTGACATTCCTAAGAGATTTTGGGCTGAAGCGATCAATACTGCATGCTACTCTCAGAACAGATCCATGCTGGCCAAGAATCAAGGCAAAACACCTTATGAGATGTGGAATGAAAGGAAGCCTCTTGTTTCTTTCTTTCGTGTGTTTGGTTGCAAGTGTTTCATACACAATAATGGTAAAGATCAATTGAAAACTCTTGATAGCAAAGCTGATGAAGGGATATTCTTAGGATATTCTGAAGTCAGTAAAGCCTTCAGAGTTTACAACTGTAGGACTCTTATTGTGGAAGAAACACCTCATGTTGTTTTTTATGAATCTACTTGTGTTCAGAAGAAACATGAACATGACTCAGGAGATCTGACCAAGAGAATCACCAGACTTAGCCTGAAAAAGAATGATAAAACATCCTTTGAGCCTGAAAAGAAGAAGTCAATCACTTTCTATGAATGGAGTGAATCAGACTCAGATAAAGAAGCTCAGGATGGAAATACTCAGGATGGTGAGGCTCAGGACAATAATTCTTCACTGAAGGAAAGCCAACACACTGAAGCTGACCAATCTGAACATACACCAGTTCAGACTCAGGTATGTAATGCCGATGAAGATGTGGTCACAGCTGAGGCAAACTCTGAATCTATCAACCAAGGGGGAACAAATGTCACTGACAATGTTCTGAATGGAATTTCCCCTGAGGAAGATGATTCACTCTCTCCTTTTATGTTGTTCCCTGAATTTGATAAATTACCTGAACCTAACATTTCTGATGTTGAGGACACTACTGAAGGGGGAACATCAAGGAGAAGATGGTTGGATAGTCATCCTACAAGTCAAATTGTGGGTGATCTATCAGAAGGTGTTAAAACAAGAAGGTTCCATGGAAAAAGTGCTCTATTCTGTTGCTTCCTATCTGAAAAAGAACCTACTGAGATTGAAGAAGCTCTTCAAGATTCATTCTGGATTACTGCTATGCAAGAGGAGCTGAATCAGTTCACAAGAAATGAAGTTTGGGAGCTAGTGGACAGACCTAAGAGGCATAATGTGATTGGAACTAAGTGGGTGTTCAAGAATAAGAGAGATGAGAACAACAACATTGTAAGAAACAAGGCAAGGCTAGTTGCACAAGGTTATTCCCAAGAAGAAGGCTTGGATTATGATGAAACCTTTGCACCTGTTGCAAGACTAGAAGCCATCAGAATGTTTCTTGCGTATGCTGCCCACATGAAATTCACAGTCTATCAAATGGATGTGAAAAGTGCATTTATGAATGGTGTGCTTAAGGAAGAGGTTTATGTGGAACAACCTCCAGGATTTTGTCAGAATGACCAAGTTTACAGGCTCAGGAAAGCCTTGTATGGTCTAAAACAAGCACCCAAAGCATGGTATGATACACTCTCTCAATTTCTTACTGACAATGGTTTTATCAAAGGAACTGTTGATAGAACTTTGTTCAGGATAGAAGATGGGAAGGATATCTTACTAGTTCAGATATATGTGGATGACATCATATTTGGATCTCCAAATCATCAGATGTGTGAGAAGTTCTCAGCTCTGATGAAAGGAAAGTTTGAGATGTCTATGATGGGGGAGATGAATTTCTTTCTTGGACTTCAGGTGAAACAGACTAAAGAAGGAATTTTCATCAATCAGGCAAAATACACCAGAGATCTAATTGCTAAGTATGGTGTACAGAATTGCAATGCAGTTAGAATTCCTATGAATACTAACTACAAGATGGATCCTGATCTTGAAGGCAAATCAGTAAATCACTCTAATTATAGAGGGATCATTGGATCATTGCTCTATCTCACAGCAAGTAGGCCTGATATTACATTTGTTGTTGGGATATGTGCAAGATACCAAGCTAATCCTAAGGCTAGTCACATGGAGGATGCTAAAAAGATCTTGAAATATCTTAAAGGCACTGTGGATAGAGGATTATGGTATCCAGCTGATGATAACCTTGAATTAACTGGTTATTCAGATGCTGATTATGGTGGATGTAGAATTGACAGGAAGTCTACTACAGGAACTTGTCAATTTCTTGGAAGTAAACTGATATCATGGTTTTCAAAGAAATAGACATCAGTAGCAACCAGTACTACTGAAGCTGAATACATGGCTGCAGGAAGCTGTTGTGCACAGATTCTTTGGCTCAGACAATAATTGAGGGATTATAAGATTATAGCCAATGAAGTACCCATATTTTGTGACAATAATAGTGCAATTGCTATTACACAAAATCCGGTATTGCACACCAGATGTAAGCATGTTGATATCAGACATCACTTCATCAGAGATCATGTTGAGAAGAAGGACATCAGAATGGAGAAAATTCATACTGATAAACAGAGAGCTGATATCTTGACTAAACCTTTGGCTGAATCAAGATTTCAGGAACTATCAATTGAATTAGGTTTGTTGGATCCAGGTGAATAAGGAAATCAGGATAAATTTGAAGATTTTCAGATGCATGAAGTTTTTCAGAGTTCACTGAAAAACTCAGGTTAAAATAAGGTTTTTATCACTGAGTCTTGGGAAACTCAGTAACCTTAGTTCAGTTATAAAAAATACACTGACTTTTTATCAAGGTCAAAACTCAGTAAGACTGATGGTCAAAATTGGTATGAAGTAGTAACTGACTCATGTACCTCATTTATTGTCTAACTGACTCTCATAAATCATTGGCCATAAATGATAAAACACCTGAGGAAATAAATGGGCGGGACGTTTGAAATTCTCGAGAAAGGTCAATAGTCTGCAGAAACAGTGATTAAAAGCACTGTTCATTAATCACCAATAAGGATAAAAATTGGCGGCTTGTACTAGTTAGTTGTACTTTCAACTACCCTTTTTTAGCTTAAATTAATCCTAACCGTCGATTCTTTAAATCTACGTGATTATCCTTGGATCAAAATCTTTCCAAAATATATACCCCTTTTCAAACTTCCATTGTACTTTATTTCAAAAAAAAACCTTCGTCTTCACAAAACACTCAACTTTCAAAACTTCAGATTATCCAGAATTCTCTTCTATATCAAAACCCTTCACAAAATTCACCAAAATAATGTTCACTATCTTTGACAAACTTGCTATTTCCAACAAACCCTAGTACGAGAATGTTGTCTCTCTGGAAGGTACAACAAATGCGGCACACGAGGAGGAGGCGCTGCATATGATCCGATTGGACAACTCACTTGTCTGGTCGCAAATCGACCAGATGCTGAATACTCACGAGAGGTAATCGAATTCATAACTAATATACAACTTGATGAAGATAACTGCATAAATTCTAGGATTACCGTCTCACATTTGGTTTATGGTGAGAAGTATGTGGATTTTCTTAGAGAGCTCTACATAATCCCTAAGAATTCGAATGTTGTTTATGAGTTAAATGATAGATGGGAGGACCCTACGTTGTACATGACGGGTAGGGAGCAAGAGTTTTTAGATAAAATTGCGGAAACCCCTGTTAAGTTTGAGGCCACATTGAACAAGAAGCATTTGAAACCAAAATATCGGGTGCTTCTTGACATTGTAAGAAAATGCCTCATGAGCTGGTCTGGAAGCTTCGAGTAGGTTAGTAAGCCAAAGTTGAGGTTGATGGCAGCCATTGAAGACTCTCCTTCAAGGGCGTTTAATTTGTTACAATACCTGATAAAGGTGGTCGGTGATCAAGTCAAACATGTTAAAAAAGAGAAAGACACTGTAGTGATTAAAGGGAAGATCCAACACGCCACCAAGATTGCTTTCATCTTGGAAACCTGTAGGGAAGAGGAATATATTTTTGCTGATTCAAAAGCCTTTCCTGTATCCAAGATAATGTTTAGGTCAACCAAAAAGGCAATAAGGGGCAGAAAAGAAAAGCATACTGAGTCTCAGGAGGAGACTGCAGAAGAAGAGGCTGAGGAAGATGCTCCGGTAGTTGAGCCAGTCAGGGAAACCAGAAAAACAATTCAGCAATCCACTGAGCCAAGTGTGGAAGAGGATAAACAAGCTAGGGGGAAAACCCTTCTAAAAATCAAAAGGGAGGCCGGAGAAAAACTGAAAACAAAAGCCTTAGCTCCTCAAAAAAGAAAAAGGCTTCAGACAATTGCTGAGAAGGAAGCCAGTGAAACTGAAGAAAGTCAGACTGAAGCTCAGCAAGGACTGAAATCACCACTCCAGGTTTTGGCTCAGGTGGTAAAGAATATAGAGGAAAATGAGGTTGTTGAGGAGGAAAATGTGTTCTCTGAGGTGATGGAAACCTCCATTGCAAAAGATAAAATTTCTCAAGAAATCTTTACAAGTTCCCAACAACCTGCTAAAGATAGCCAAATACAGATCCCACCCTTACACCTCTCAGAGCCAAATGAACCGCAAGAAATTCTGGATCTTGATGTCTTACTTACTGAACCATTTCTTGATCCCTCTGCCCTACAAATTATCCAAACAGAGAAACCTATTCCTCCACCACTACAGAAAGTAGAAGCCGAGGAAGCTGAATGGAGGAGCAAGGGAGAAAGATTTGTTTTGGATAGGTATCCTGAGCTCACAGCATTTCTTGACCTTTAGGATCTGTTCATCCGACTGAGGACAACAGTATACATTCTGAATCAAACCCTGCCTGATATGCTAAACATTGCAGCATTCAGAGGAGAGGAATGGTGGTCTGAGGAGACAGCTATTCTCATTGAGTTTTCAGGATTCAGAAAATCGAAACTCAGGATGAAAGTCTCAGACTTTGATGAGCTGGTAAAGAGAAAGATTGCTGAAAGGAGGCTAAGTGGAACAGGAGAAACTAGTGGGAATGTTGAACAAGAAAAGGATAAAGATGGAGAAGATGGAGAAAAGGGGAATGAACCAGAGAAAGAGGACACACAAGCTGAAAAGATCATTCCAGCTGCTGATACTGAAATTCCTCAGACTGAAGATAGACCCCTTCGGGTACCTTTTGGCACTATTACTCATTATGCTAAAATAATTGAAGAACCTATCATTAAGTTTACTGATTTTGGTATGCAGACTGAGGCTCAGTCAGAACATACTTCTCATGCTCAAATGATTGATCTGACTCCAATCTTGGATGAACTAAAGAAAGTTGAGCCATTGACAGCCAAAATGACACAGATGGAGATGATGATGGATGATCAATCAAAAAGGATGGAGGCTGCTCTGCACGAACAAACTCAGACCATGATTAATTTGAGCACCTCTACTGAAGTTAAAGCAGTTCAGTAGGAAGTGGCTGCGAAGATAACTGACCTAGATACAAAGATGGGAGAAGTGTCCAAGAAAATGTCTGAAGAACTTGATGCAAAATACAATGAAAGGACAACCTATCTAGAAAAGAAGCTGACTGAAAAGAATGAGGGAATGATCAAGCTAGCTGTTGAGGAAATGAGTTCATTGCTCATGTCCAAGATGACAGAACTGATGCATGGAGTTCTTGCTAATCAGTTTGCTCCACTTTCTGAAGAAGTCTCAGTTGGCATGAATGTCCTTAGGCGTATGGAGGATGAACTAGATATTCTGGCTGGAGAAATAAGAGCCATTAACAAAGAACAATTTCATATGGATGCTACTCTTTCCCAGATTCTTCCTATTTATGATGCCAAAAAGGGGGAAATGACTTCTCACTCAACAAAGGGTAAATTAGATGATCATTTGAAGAAAACCCTTGAGAAGAAAGCTCAGCAGGAACTAAAAGCTAAGCATGTTCTGAAAACTCTGCAAGAAATCGAAGTAACTGTAAAGATGAAATCAGTTGAGCCAGAAGACACTGAGTTTATTCAGACAGACAGACAAACAGCTCAGGAAGCAATGATCTTGAGAAGATCATAAAGAAGAAAGACTGAAACAAGTCTGACGGCTGAAGCACATGCTGTTGTTGAGACAGCTGACAAAAAGAGAGCTGAGAAAAGAAAGTATGTAGCTTTCATAGAAAATGAGAAAAAGAAGATGAAAGTCTCTGCCAAACCTATACAGAGAAAACTTATTATTGACTTCTCTGAACCTGAAGAGTCCGAAACTCAGAATGAGCCAGAAACTAAATCTGAGAAATTACTTCAAGAAGGTTTTGGAACCTATGATACAAGTACTCAGATCAAGGACTTTGACTGGCATAATAAGCTCATTGCTCTACGTGTTGAAAACGAGAAGAGACAGGCCATGTCCGTATCAGGAGCAGAGCTGACCAGGAAAAAGAGCAGAACAGGAGGGGACTCTTCAGAAACTTCATGGGCAAAAGATGGGGCAAGACCAGAGTACAGACCAAAGTGCAAAAATGGCCACACATTGATAAATGGATGACAATCCAAATCAATGATGCCTGGGAATAAGTCAAGAGAACCTTCTGGTTCAATCATGACGTTCTACAAGAATGGAGAGGAGGATACCCTGATCGCAATGAAGTCTTCCTAGAATATCTGCTGACATTCTATCCTGAGTACTTACAGAAATGGATGAATCTGGCTGATGAACACAATGTGTCCCTAAAGGCACCAGGACAGTATAATTACCCCTCTCCTAGATTCAGCAATGGAGTCATAAATGAAGTTGCTATATCCAAAGAAGTTGCCGAGTATGCTGCTCAGTTGGGACTGACAGGGAGCCATCCAGAGGTCATCAAAAAGAGGGATGCGTTGAAGAATAGATACTATGGGATGTTCAATCTTGAAGTCCCTGATGATGAAGTTGAAGAAGATTGAAGACTTTGATTCTGTATGTCATCTGTTTTGAATTTTTCATTGTAAAATGTAACTCCTATCTTACAATCAATGAAATATGCTTTTTTTGCTCAAAACAAGATAATATCTCATTATCTTTAATATGTTTTATACTCATCTGATATGCCTGTTTAATGTAATAGACAACTGAAACCTGAGTATAAGTTAGATTTTCTTAAATGTAACAAGAGTTTTGGCATCAATAAAAAGGGGAAATTGTTGGGAGATGAATTTAAATAAGATTTTGATTAGATCCCAAAACCCCTGAGTATGACATGTTCAGGATAATCTTGATAGTCTGAGTCAGGTTTCAGTATAGAATAATTCAGGAGATATCTGTACCATATATAGTCAGCAGATATAGTGCAGGGAATTTTAAGATACTGAAGACTCAGAAGATACTGAAGACTCAGAGGATACTGAAGACTCGGGTAAAACTGAATGCTCAGAGACTCTGAAGAATATCTATCTGAAAACATACAAAACTGAGGAAGACGCACATTTATAAGAAATAAATGTTGCCCAAATATTTAAAGTGCAGACAAAAGGAACTAAAACTAAGTGTTGTTTAAGGTTGTCTCATTCAGAGAGAATTGACCTAAAAGAGTTGTTTTGTTTGTCTACATTCACTGAAGACAAGAACCAATTAGAGAAAGACAACACTGTACCTTACTGACAGTGAAAGAGACAGGACACTGAACTTTGCCAGTAGTACTATGTTCCAGACTGCAAAAATTGGTGATTGGCTACATGGCTACATATTTCCTAAAACATGCAAGGGTGTGTTCAAACCCTAAAAATAGCCGTTCATCAATAACCTGAAGAGGAAACTCTTGATGTTATCTCTTCCAACGGATAGTTTTTCAAAGAGTGACCATTGGAGAAGTTGCCTATAAATACCAGTGACCATTCACCATTGAAAGGTTACGGGAAATCAAAGCAACTCCAAAGCTCATTCGTATTCTTGCAAATTGAAGCACTCGAAAAACCTAAGATTTCCCAAGTGTTTCACATTGAAGAGAGCCCATTCACTAAGCCTAGATCTGATATATATCCAAAACTTAGTAGAGATATCCTAGCCTTTGAATTTGTTCTTATTGCCAAAGGATATCTCACCCTAGTTGGAAACCAACCCAAACCAAACCCTTTTGATAGGTAGTTTGTGTATTGTGTGTTTGACTGTTGGTGAGAAAGAGTTGTAAAGAGTGAGTAAGTTGCAGTAGAGTCGGCCAGAAAGCTCTAGAGGAGAAGTTAGTAAGCTACTTGTGGTAGTCTGAAAACTTGTGTGTGTTGAGTTAGTAAGCTGCAGAAGTCAGCCAGAAAACTCAAGGTAGAAAAGTTAGTAAGCTGCTGTGTTCAGCCTGAAAGCTTTAAGTGATAGTGTGTTAAGGAATTTCTCTGAAGATCAGAGAGAGTGGATGTAGGAGCTTGAGTCTCTGAACCACTATAATTTGTTGTGTTGTTTGCTTTCTATTTTGCATTCTATCTGTTGCATATTTTCACTGAAAGCATATTGTTTTCTTGATACTCAGTTGGAATCAATCCACTGAATGTGCATTAACTGATTCACAGCCTTAACCACTGTTTTACTAAGGAAGAGATCTTCAGCTAGTTAAAACGAGTATAAACTTAGGGCCAACACATTCCGCACTCTTGATTAGCTAGAACAGATAGTTACCAAATTGAACTAACTCTACTGAGTATTCAGTAAGATAATTATCTGATCCAAGCTTCTCAGGATCTCTGATAAAACTCAGGATCAGTTGGGCTAATCTGAAGCTTCGAAAGTTGCTTTCAGGTCAGCGCTCGATGAGACTTTGACTCAGGGCAATTTGTGCTTCTCAGGGCAAAATACTCAGGACATCCTGACCCATCTTATCTCAGTGAAGAATAGTTTTAAAAATCACTGAACACATGTATTCCCCCCTATACACGTGTAAGACTCGTTTGCACCGGGACCAACAAATATATCCACAACTAATTCAACACTCAAATTACTTACTTCAATACTCCGTTAAAAAAAGATATATGGGTCTTGAATATGGGGCTTGAATATATGGATATATTGGACATGTGGGTGCCTTTCGGGAAATATATATATATATATATATATATATATATATATATATATATATATATATCGGGGAATACAATCATATTTTTTATAAATAAATATAATAAAAGTAGAAATATTTAATTTGGTTAAATGGTTGAATTGGGGTACATGGGGCAGGCCTCTCGGAAGGAGAAAAAAAAATACAAAAACTTGTCTACAATGCATACTAGTGTTATGTGCAATAGTAGTTTAATTGGATTTTTTTTACTTTCGCGGGTCAGGACTGGGTCGGATTAGGGCAAACGGAATGGCGAGTCTTATGGGGGTCTTATGGGACTTCTTCCTCGCTGTAGGTCCCGAACGGGTTTTAATGAGGCAGAAGTCTAGAGGGGAGGGGTGAATAGCCTTCTGAAACTTTTTTGTGGGATCGGGTGTGAATAGAAAGTATGCCTGATCAGAGTGCATGTGAATCAGTTTGAATTGATATCCAACTTACTGATCGCCTGAGGGAAGATCAGTTCGGTGTCTATCAGTTTAACTGATGTGCGGAAGATAAGATTAACCCATGTGAAAAAACAGTTTTCTCAAATCAGATTCTAAGTAATCTGTTTTGGATCAGATGACAAAGTGCAAACCTGATCAGATCAGTTGCTTGGTGCAAATCTGATCCAGACATAGAATATGCATGTAATAGTTAAACAAGTGTGTGCAGATAGTGTAAAGTGGGTAAAGCAGATTAAGGCACACACGATTTTTATAGTGGTTCAAACAACTTGTCCTACGTCCACTCTTCCCTATCAGGGGCACCAACACCAACTGGACTTAGTTTAATGTGTTAGTCCAACAGAGTACAACAAATGTTTAAAGAGTTCTCACTCAACCAATCCCAGAAATCAGAACTAGAAACCCTAGTCTGGAACCTTGCTAAACAAACTTAACCTAACTTTTGGTTTGGGTATAAGATTTGTTGTGTTCCAACTGGAAATCTATCCTAGTATTTGGGTTTCCTAAAGCCAAAGGATAAGATTTCTGTGCTAAGAACTATGGGATGAACACTTAGAAAATATTCTTGATTTTGTGTTCTTCGTGCGGAAATTGCGGATAGCTTGAGCTTGATGATAATTTCCGTAAACTTACTATGAAGGTTTGATCCCATATATATACGTAAAAAATCGAACTAGGCGTTGGAGAGAAATTCGAATTTCGGTCTATTTAAGGTAGGTTTGCAGGATGGATATGATGTGCACAGAGGCGGCATGGCCGAAAGCATGCAAGTTTGTCTTTTATAGCCGTTTGACTGTGATCCGCCGAATCCCGCACTGTCAGCTCCATACGTACGTGTCTTGCTCTTATTGGATATCAAGTACACTTATTCAGTGTTTGTTTTACTAACTTAGTTTGACATTCTTCTTGTCTGATGAACTCGTATGACTTTGGTGAACCTTTGGTGTCACCTGATTGAGCTGACCTGATCAGTTAAAACTGATCAGCCTACATAATTGAGTCTTCTGATGTATGTTGTCTTAGCACAACTTACAGACTCTGTCTTCTTCTTCTGATGTACATTATCTGAGGTCTTCTTGATCTTATTCTTCTGGTAATCATCTGATCTTCAGGCCTTCTGAGTCTTCGGCTTCATGTCTTCAGCTGATCATCTGACTATCTGACGTGTCTGATCTTCAAATTTTCTGACTTGTCTGATCTTCAGATCTTCTGACTTGTCTGATCTTCAGATCTTCTGACTTGTCTGATCTTCAGATCTTCTGACTTGTCTGATCTTCTGATCTTCATGACTTGCCTGATCTTCTGATCTTCTGACTTGTCTGATCTTCTGATCTTCATGACTTGTCTGATCTTCTGACTTGTCTGATCTTCGTGACTTGTCAGATCAGATCTTATGATCTTCATGACTTGACCTATACATATTGAGTTTTCCCTCAATATGCGACCTATCTAATACATCAGCTGTCTATACATCTCAACTGGTCATCCTATCCTGATTCTAAATCATCAGTCAGCTAACAAGTCTGACTGGTCCTATTACAACCTGTTTTGGAACTTCCATCAAAACTACAAATTTCCAAACAATTTCTCCCTTTTTGATGGAACCAAAACCTTTAATTAGAAAAACAGATAACCATGCATGTAAAGAAAAGAAATAACGGAAATTAGAAGACAATGAGACTTTGTCTTAAGATCAGAAAGGTAAATCATTTCATTGATTAATTTGGTAGTTTACAAGTACAAGAAATGATAGTCAAAATTACCTAACATCTGATCTAAGACTTCATCTTCTGATCTCTTACATATCTCTCATGCCTTCAGGAATTTGAAAGATGTCGTACATTCTTCTGAGTACTTCCTTCTGGTGATCTTCTTCAATGATGTTCCCTCTCTCCAGTTGTTCAAAGTATGCTCTTCTGAATCCCACTGGATCGTATTCTTGATTCTTCTTTAGAGGAGGGATCAGATATTCATATCTCGGAGCAGAGGGTCTCAATGCCATTTTCTGCCCTTCCATCATGACCTCTTTGTAGAATACTGGATACTTTATCTCGAGCCAGTCCAGAAAGATCTCATCAAATACATTGTCATCTTGTTCTTCTGGGACTCGCTGGATCATGAAGACATCGCATAACAAGTCTGTTTTTATTATTCTCCAGGGATAATGAAGGTCTTCTCTACAGATCATGATCTCATTGACATTTGCAGGTAAGGCATTTTCTACCCAGGTCTCGTCTTCACCCGCGGCAGCCTTCTTCTTCTACTTTCTCCAGAATGCTCGATCCAGGCCTGCTGCATCCTTCAGCTCCTTCCTTTTGGTGACCTCATCGATGACCTTTCTCCTTTTGGCCTGGTCTTCTTGTTCCCTGATATGTTCCTTTGATAGCAGCAACTCTGATCTTGTAACGACTGTTTTCTGAGCGACATAACACTTTGTCTGTTTTACCTTCAGTTGTTTTCTTCTTTCAGCCTCTGCCTCTACTGCTTCTTCTTGTTCTAGCTTCTTGGCAAGTTCAAGACTCCTTGCCTCTTCTTCTGTCTACAGCCTTTTCTGAACAGTTGAGGAAAAATCCTCAATTTTATCAACTCTGACAGTCAGATCAATCATAGCAGATTTCTGTTCAGATAAGGCCTTGTCCTGAATGTCCAACTATTTGGAGTGTTCTTCAATGGTTGAGAACATCTCGGCCAATTCAGTGTCTTGGACTTCAGCAGCTTGTCTTGATGCAGACACAATAGTCATTTGAGTAGATGGGGCAACATGTTTTTCTGATATCTCTCATTCCCCCTTTTTGGTTGCATCAAAAAGCTTTCTGAGAGTCTTCTCAAGATTGGCGAACTGAGAGAGCATTTACTTTTTAAGCTCGTCTGCCTCCAATGATTGGATCTGAATAGATGAGGCAGAAGGAGCAGGACCAATCATTTTTGACACAGCTTCTTTCAGAGCTTTCTTGGCAATAGAAACATAAGTTTCAAATCGTTCCACCGCAGCCTTAAAGCTTGAATCAGCCTGCATCAGAGATTTGTAAGCCTCCTCAAAGAGTATTCTGACATCAGAAAGCATGGAGACTTCCAAACCCAGTTTCTCTAACAACAGTTCTACCTTTGTCATTTCTGTTGAAGTAACCTCATAATGCATTTCCACCAGTTTTGCAGCAGTCTGATTACTCTCAGATTCAACGAGCCTTATGGTTCTCTCCTCCATCTGATTCAACAGAGTGTTGGCTAGAGTGTTGAATTGAGCTTCCACAGATGCTCTGACCCCATCCAGAATAGTCGTCGATACTTGGTCCAGGGTCTCAGCCAGAATCACTACTACTGGGGCAGATGTTTGCGCCACATCAGCTAAGGTCTCATCTGGTTCACCCTCAACTGGTTCATAGGCAGCATAATCAAACTCTTCAATGTACTCAGGAAAACCCATCTTCTTATTCACCAGCCAGGCAACATCATCATCTGTTGCCAGTTTAGCAGCACTGGAAACTCCAGCCAGATGCTTCATTCTCAGCTCCTTTAAATAGAGAACTCAGGTGAGCAGAATCAGATGGTTCTGACTCATCCTGGGCCTCCTCCAGCCTTTCCTACTCTTCTTCTCCTCCTGTGACAGTCACAACCTCCATCTGAATAACTCCTTCTTCTGCTGTCAGATCCCTTCCCGTACTGACTGTGTGCTCAGAACTCACAGTAGTCTCTCCACCAACTTCCTCCAAAATCTGTTCCTCATGTTGCTCTCCAGCAGATTCCAGAATTTCCACATCACTATCTACGTCTTGCAGCCCTCCAGATGACATGCCCTTCTTCTTTGGAAGCATCGTTGTGAACTTTCTTTGCTTTTTCTCACTCGTATCTTCAGCTTTACGAGCAGGCTTAGTGGTCATCTGCTTTCTTTTCATAGTCCTTTTCTGAGGTTGACCCTGTGCCTCAGATTACACAGATGAAGCATGTGCCTTGTCTTTCTTTATCTTGGGTACGTATGGTACAGGGTCATCATCCCTTTGGCCTGATAATTCTTCATCTCTTGAGAGAATGGCTTTAAACTTTGGCAAGTACTGTTTCCTTCCTTACTCAGACCAATGATAGTTTGGAATTTTGTCAGCCAGAATAAGAGAAACCTTGTGGATGTTGTTGACCTTCTTAGATAGCACAACATGATTCAGCTCATTAGTCATGAATTTATCCATCTTCTGCAGCAATCTGTGCTTGAATAATCCCAACCAATTCATATCTTGTGCCTTCTCAATTATAGCAGTAATCACACTTTGCTTCTGCTGGGTCACGGCATCAGGACTGAATGCAATCCCCAAGATTACCTTTGAGATAATTTCAAAGAGTAATATGTACTTCCTCTTCAAATATGGTTCTTTAAAATTTGTGATATTGGTGTTGTTGGCAGGTCTCATAAGTACTTTTTGAAGGTATTCTTTGTCCGTCATTTCAGCCGTGAACTCATCAGGAGCGTTCCTTCCTGCTGGTAGGGCAAAGATTCTTTGAAGATCATCATTTGACACCTCTATTCTTGTTCCGCCAACAAAGGAATAGAGCTCCTTGTTATCTGTCTCCTTCAAGTTTCGAAGGAATTCCAGGGATTCAATGGTATAGACATTGTCCAAGTGTCTATAGCAGAATTGTTCTAATCCGCTGGCTCGTAGACAATCCAAAATTTCTAGTGATTCTGGATCTGTAGTGGCAGTGAAGATCACGTATTTCTCATCAACAATCTATTTTACCATTGAGGCATAATCGCAAACTTCAGGGATTGCTTTTGAAGTTGCCATTTCTGCAAATGCATACACAACCTAAATTAGGTTTTTCAAAGCCCATATGATTTTAATCAATGCTAAGTGCAATGGTCAATATGTAAGATATTTGCACAAATAATCCCCAAATATGTAGTTCATAGTTTCAGAATGCTAAGCATATAGCAAATTAAATTCAATGAAGCATGAACATATGAACAGTACAACATATACATACACAATCTATAACCCTAATGCATAATATTCATGAATGATAAATACAAAGTAAACAAATTACTAGAAGCGATTTGAAGATTTTGAAATAAGTTTTAATCGCTGGATGAATGTTGAATTTGGAAAACTTTCTGGATAAGTTTGAGTGTTTGAATACGAAAATGCGAAAGGTTTTTAGAAAAAAAATGGGTTTAGGGTTTTAAATATGTGGGAGGGAAAATTTTTGCACGAAAATTTTTTAGGGTACTTGAGTGTCCGTGTTTTAATTGGTCGGTCAGGGTTAAGCGGTTGAAAAGTAATTAAATCGTGCGGTCAAGGATTTAAAACGGCAGACTTTTGGACTTAAAAACTCGCAATAAATGCATTTAATACAAAAACCCCACGTCCGCATTTAATGCTTGCAGGCATGACGTCACAAAGTAATGGGCACAGTAATAACTAGCATAGATTAGCATAGGCTTATGGAAAGATAAATCAGAAAACTTATCTGACTGACTGTTATTGTAATCAGTCAGTTACCACTTTGTTCTGATCTGGCTTGCCTGATTACTGTTGACCTTACTAATTGTAGCATAATCCTTAGTATTTTCCCAACAATGTCCCACTTTTCTGATCAAGTTTCTTCTGATCCTATCTGATCAGTTGAAGTTCCCCCTTCAACTGTTATCCCTTTTCTAATCAGTCCCTGACTGATCCTCCCTGATCAGTTGAGATTCTATTTCTCAACTGATCCTTCTTTTCTGATCAGTTTCTTAACCAACTGGTCTTGGAAACCAATCCACCAAAGATTTATGGTGCACTTTCTCCTAAGTCCAGAAGTCCTAGGTCATTACATAGTTCTCTGAATCTGACTTCAGCTAGTGGCTTGGTTAAGATATCAACTCTCTGCTTATCAGTATGGATCTTTTCCATTCTGATATTCTTCTTTTCCACATGATCTCTTATGAAATGATGTCTGACGTCCACATGCTTGCATCTTGTATGTAGAACTGGATTCTGAGTGATTGGAATAGCACTATTACTGTCACAGAATATGGGCACGTTCGTAGATACAATGTTATAATCCCTCAACTGCTGACTAAGCCAGGGCAGTTGGGAACAACAGCTTCCTACGGCTATGTATTCTGCTTCAGTAGTAGATGTGGCAACAGATGTCTGCTTCTTTGAAAACCAAAAGATCAGTTTGCTTCCTAAGAACTGACAAGTACCTGAGGTTTACTTTCTGTCTATTCTGCAACCTCCATAATCAGAATCAGAATACCCACTAAGCTCTAGATTATCATCTGATGGGTAGAATAAACCAATGTTCACTGTCCTCTTCAGATACTTAAGAATCCGCTTAGCTGCTTCCAGGTGGCTTTGCATCGGATTTGCCTGAAATCTGGCACATACACCTACTGCAAATGTTATGTTTTGTCTGCTGGCATTTAGGAATAGTAAAGATCCAATGAGAGCCCTATGTTCTTTTTGATTGGTTTTCTGACCATTTTCATATGGTTTCATCTTGAATCCAGTCATCATAGGAATTTTGGCTACCTTACTGTTCTGAATTCCAAACTTAGCCAACAGATTCCTAGCGTACTTTACCTGATAGATGAATATCCCTTATGTACTTTGTTTAACTTGAAGACCCAGAAAGTAATTCATCTGACCCATCTTGGACATCTCGAACTTCCCTTGCATCAGTTTGCTGAATCTGTCACATAAGCTTTTGTTGGGAGATCCGAAGATGATATCGTCCACATAGATCTGAACCATCAGAATGTCTTCACCATCTTCTATTTTGAACAAGGTTCTGTCTATGACTCCTTTAGTGAATCCATTGTCTATCAAAAACTGGGATAATGTATCATACCAAGCTCGAGGAACTTGTTTCAAGTCTTAAAGTGCTTTTCTTAAACGGTACACCTGGTTGCCTTTTTCAAAGCCAGGAGGTTGTTCAACATAAACTTCCTCCGCTAGTACCCCATTTAAAAATGCACTCTTTATATCCATCTGATACACAGTAAACCCTCTGTGGGCAGCATATGCTAGAAACAGCCGAATGGCTTCCAGGTGAGTGACTGGTGCAAAGGTCTCATCATAATCAATCCCTTCTGATTGTGAATACCCCTTCGCAACAAGTCTTGTCTTATTTTTGGTGATGACATTATTCTCATCCCTATTGTTCTTGAATACCCACTTGGTGCCTATCACATCTTGATGAGTTGGTCTGTCTACCAGTTCTCAAACCTGATTCCTCTCGAACTACTCTAGTTCTTCTTGCATAGCTAGAATCCAGCTATCATCTTATAGAGCTTCTTTTATTATGGTAGGTTCCTTCAAAGACAGATAGCAACAATACATAGCACTTTCAGGAACCTGATGTCTAGTTTGGACTCAGGCATTAGGATTGCCGATTATCTGATCAGTCGGATGGTCTTTCAACCAAGTCCTTCTTTTCAAATGTATATCAGTTTAGACATTGTCATCCTCTTCTGATATTGAGTCACTAGAGGTTGGGAGTGGTACAATAATAGAATCCACTTGGCATGGACAAGTCTCAGATGATGATGGAATCATCATAGGCTAATAACTGTCCGCCAGAACATCAGGTGTTCCCCCTGAACCAGATGGTTCAAATGTTACTGTCTCAGCTTTGCCAGCTTCTTCATCGACAGTTATATGTACCTTAGGGTCTGATTGACCTGGTGAATCATTAAGATCAAGGTTAGGAACATACACTGTTACGTGATCTGATCCATTTTCTGAGCATCGGGTACTGGTTGATCTGGTACTGCTTGTTCTGAGGCAAATTTCTCTTGTTCAGAAGATGTCTCATCAAAGACCACATGAGGTATCTCCTCCACAACTAGGGTTTGCCTGTTAAACACCCTAAAAGCTTTGCTGATTGAGGAATATCCTAAGAATATACCCTCATCTGACTTAGTTTCAAAGGTTTTCAACTGACTCTTCCCATTGTTGTGAATAAAACACTTGCACCAAAAAACGTGAAAGTAAGAAACATGAGGTTTTCTGCCCTTCCACAGTTCATAAGGTGTTTTGAAGTGAATCTTAGTCAGAGAACATCTGTTCTGAGTGTCGCATGCAATGTTGATAGCTTCTACCCAGAAACGGTTTGGAGTCACATGTTCAGCCAACATTGTGCGAGCAACTTCTTTGAGTGTTCCGTTTCTCCATTCTGCTACGCCATTTTGTTGTGGTGTTCTGGCGGCTGATGTTTCATGATGTATACCAAACTCAGTGCAAAAATTAGTAATAAAGGAGTTCAGAAATTCTGTACCTTTATCTGATCTGATTTTCACAATACTGACACCCTTCTCATTTTGCAATCTCTTGAGCAGCTCAGGTATCTTTGTTGTAGTTTCATTCTTCTTATACAAGAATACAACCCAGGTAAACTTGGAATAATCATCCACGATCACCAGAGTGTATTTGCGCTCTCTGAAACTAAGTGGTGTAACTGATCCAAACAAATCCATGTGGAGCAGTTGTAGTACTTTGCTAGATGTTGGTCCTGGGATCCCCTAAATGAGGCTTTAACCTGTTTTCCCTTCTGACATGCGACACATGTTTAATCCTTAGAGAATACCTCATTCGGGAGACCCTCAACCAGGGACATCCTTGCTATCTTGTTAAGAGTCTTAAAGTTCAGATGACTCATTCTCTTATGCCAGATCCAACAACTACTTTTGGAACTCCTAACAATCAGGCATGCATTTCTTGGACAATTGTTCCAGTCTGCAGTGTAGATCGTGTTAGTGTTAGTGTCGTAGAGACAATCTATTGTAAGGACATAATACTCGATGATGTTCAGTTTGATTTAATATTATAGTTCACTTAATATTAATGTATGGCAATACACTTGTTTGAATATTATGTTTGATTTTTTGCATTTATTCATGCAAGTGTTCCCATGAGTCATTGTTGTCATTGAGGTTGTGGGAACTCGGATGACTTAAGCATGATTCTCAAATAGCCCCGATCAAGGATCATCAAGAATGGGATATTGATGATGCAATAGAGATTGGTTTGCGATCTGCATCATACTCTTAGAGAGTGTAGTAAGATCTCACTTACTACGAGATACTAGGTATCTCATGATGGATGCACAAATACCTTAGAGGGTATTGGTATACCCATCCGAGAAACCGTTTGATGTATTTTCTACTATATGTGTCTACGGGTGTCTCAGTTAGTGGGAGTGATGCGATACTCCTTTGACTTGAGGTCAATACGCACGACATGTGTGGAGTGATGAACTTTGACCATGACCAATGCTTGCACCCTTCCATGGGTAGATACGGCTTAGATTGGGTTCATCACGAAGTGCATGTGTGTGGTGTTGGGATTATACTGGAAAGTATGCTTTTACATTGTATAATCGAAACTGAATTTCCAGACTTATTTACTGAAATAAATTGTTTATCACTGATGCTTTAAATATGATTGAATGTTACATATATTTACTGCATAACTGTTCAATAATTCGTACATGTTACATTGTAGTTAATTTAGTGATACCAGATCACAGAAGATTAAATTAACAGTCCCTTGTAACTAAAAGTACGCCATTCACGACCTAGATGGAAATGAACAACCCATCGTGAAAGGTTGAGGTGTAAGGCTCAGATTGGTTTGTCTTGACCAAGAGATTACACTAGTGCATGACTGATGCGCTGAATAGGACCTACAGGAGGATAAATTCTTCAGAACTGAACAAGGAAGAATTAGACCTCAGTGGGATTGGTAACTATTGCTTTGACTTATCATGGGTAGCGAATCAAAGAGAGATTCAATATTTTTTATCTTGGGCAATAGTATTGGTCACATGTGATTGCTAAGATTTAATACGAAGAATCATGTGCAAGTACGCTTGTTTGATTTGCCCCCTTGGGAGGTTCATAAGCTTTATCATACCAAATCTTGCAAGTGGAATTTGTTTCCGGTATGGATAATAATGTTGAACCGTTCCTTGACCAAGGACAAAAGATATTAATTAACGGAAAGCTATTTCAGTGGCTTGAATTAATTAATGGACTAGATAATCTTAAACACGGGAAATAATGACCGGGAGCCATATTGACTGTAATATGGGTTAAGATGGATAGTGCAATATTAATTATGTAGTGGGATTAATTAATATTTATGGGCTTGAATTATATTGTGGCTCAATATTAGATATTCAAGGTCCATTAGAAAGGTCAATCTTAATTCTCCTAAAGGCCCCTCGAGTAGCCCAACAAATAGTCCATTAACCGAAAAAGGTGATTAAAATAAAATAAATATTGTTGCTTAATTTTTCCTCTATTTTTGAAAATTATGGATTAAAAAGAGGAGAAAGATTTTCTTTGAATTTTGTTATGGAATGAAGATATGTATTCTTGGAATACAATATTATCTCATTAAATTCAAGAAATCTCCCACTTGGTTATTTCATAAGTGAATTTCGAAATTTTGAAAATATAGTGGGCAAGAAAGATTTTCTTGATTTTCTTGAAAAGATATTATGGAAGATATGTATTTCTTGAAATACAAGAATATCTCATAAATTCAAAAAGATCCAAATCTTGGATTCTTGCACACACTAAATTTTCGAAAATATCCATATATGAGGAGGTGGGATTTTTTGTGGAATATTTTAATTATGGGAAAAAGAATATAGGAGATATATTCAAGATTTCTTGGTGACCAAGAAAAGTCTTTTCCCACATTGATTTTCTACTAAAATTTTCGACCACTTCCCTCCTATAAATAGGGGATGATTGTTTCATTCCCAAGTACAATTCCATGTGCTGGAAAAATTAGCAAATCCACGAAAGTGGTGCAACAAAGTTTATTTTTTCCTTTTGTTAATTGTTCGCGAGTATCCTTCCACCGGATTGTCGAGCAAGGGCTAAGGGAATACTTGGGAAGTCCTTTTGGTTAGTCCGTCCAACCGAATTCACTTTTATCCCGAGAGGTACGTTCACGTAAACCCGTAGATTTCGCATGCGTAGGTTTTACATAGCTTTTATATGCATGATATGTTGTTGCAATTATTATTTGAATTAATATAGGATTAATTCATGCTAGTAATAATTAAAGAATTAAATTTGTATTTAAATATTTACCCCGAATAGATCTATGCAACCCTATTCCCCAACAACTGGTATCAGAGCCACGGTTTCGGGCTCTGAATTTTTTAAATTGTAATTTAATTCGTGGACATTAAATTTGAAATTGGATAGTAGAACTGTTAGATCTGTTTTGCAGGTATCCAATTGTCATGGATTTTAATGTGTTTATTTATGCATGCATATAAATTGTGGTTTTAATTCGATTCGTTCGGATTCGTTTTGCCTCGTGAGAAAATCCACGAGTATACTAGGATTTGTTTGATTTGATCAATGTAATAGACTAGTCTAGATCTAGGTTTATTTATTTTTTGTAAATAAATTGTAATCGGATCGGGAACAAAGAGACGAAGAATTAAAGGACAAAATCGTAAGCGGGGCGTGGCGCAGCGCTACCGGCACGTCGGGCGCAAGGCGCATGAGGCCGGGCCGCCGAAGCGCAGACGAGGATCGTGGCCGCCAAGACGGGTGGCGCGCTAAGACGCGGTTGATTCCATCGCCTCATCGAGCCGAAGCGGATGGGGCGGACGCCGCTGGCGACCGCAGAGACGCTGGGCCGCCGAGGTCATGGTGTGGCGCGGATGCATCGCGTGGCGTGCCGAGAGCTACCGACGCTTGCCGAGAGCTGCCGACTTTGCCGATACCTTCCGAGGCGCGTGCCGAACCCTGGCTGTGTGCCCGTCGGGCGGTGCGAGGCCGAGGTCGAGGTCGTTTAAGGCAGTGACCGGCGGATGCGGCGTGCATCCGGCCGCGAAGCCGCTTGGCGTGGTGTTTTCGAGATGAAGTATTTTTTCGAGATTTAACGAGTGGGAGAAATCCGAGGCGTGTTTCTTCAAGATCAAGCGAAGAAAAATCAAACCATGACAATTGGATAATTTGTGCCCAATATGTTTATTTTTCTGTTTTGCTTGATTTATTTGTGATATCTTATGCTTTATTTAATTTGTTTAAATGTGTTTGCATGAGGGTTGCCAAATTGAAAAATCTCACCTTCAAAATTGCTAAGTATGTTTAAATAATTAATTGACAATTTTATTCCGGATAATAAAATTGAATTAATTTTGACATCCATGATTTATTTATTTGTGAATTCTTTTGGAGAAATTCCCCCAACGGGACGGTCAAAAGATAGGTTTCACATGAATGAATTCCAAACGGATGATTGTGGGTTATTACTAGTGGCGACGATGACCCTCCCAACGAGGCTCGATCAAAGCGAAATAATAATCCTGTATTTAATCATTGTTATTACTTAGGTATAAAATTGATATGCATATACTTCCCCGAAGTCCCTGTCAATTTTATATTGGTCAAGTGGGAGCCAACTATTAATCTGGATATTAAAGGTTTAATCGTTCTTGTTTGTAAACTTTGCTTGAATGTGTTTAAATAATGACCCACCCCACGTGGCTTATTTAAACTGTTTTGAGATGTTGGCTGATGCATGTTCATATTTTTTTGAGATTTTAATATGAAGCATGTGATCGAACCTTGTGATATACTTGTGCTATTGCATATAGTTGTTTATTCGATTCAAGCATGTCGTTACCTTTTAATCCACTGTTATTATACTTAAAGTCAATACAATATGTATGGAAACTATATTGATTGGAAACGAAAAATTATCCTTACTACACAAAAGCACAAGTGGATTCTTGACACACCAAAAATCAAATGAGCCAACTGACGAGTCAAAACATGCGGGACTCGTCAGATCACCTTGCGAGAGATGTCGTCGCTGAAAAAGGTGGAGGGCAAACCCGTAAGGGATTACGTCCTCAAAATAGATGGCCCATCTGAACAAACTTGAGATTACGAGTCGCAGATTATGATCGGAGAGACTCGGATGAATTTGGTACTTCACTCTCTGCCCAAAAAGTTTTTGAGCATTTTGGCCTCGCTAGCTAATTTGTTGCAAGCTTTTGGTCTCGGTAGAAATGATGATGAGGGACCAAACTCAAGCTTTGACGGCAAGTGGTCCGTCTTCATCTTCTAGGCCAAGATAAAGAAGAGGACCAAAGGCCATAAGCAATAAAACTCAACTGTTGCCAAGGGCAATGGTAAGATGAGGAATGCTTGTTGTGTCAAGGAAAATCCAAAGAGGAAGTGCTTAAGATGCGGTAAGAGAGGAAAATGGAGGTTTTGCCTGTTCCAACCCCAAAAGGGACGAAAATAAAGGTAATTCTCACGCACTAGTTGTTGAAACCTATTTAGCGGCGTATACTTCTCATTCGTGGGTGGTTGATACGAGATCCACTAATCATGTTGGCTTCACGGGTTCTAAATGATCCGGCAACTTAGTGGGAGTGAGATCCTCTTCACACTGGGCAACGTTACGAAAGTAGAAGACATTGCAATGCTACGTAAGTGACAGATATTGCAATGCTACGATAGTAACGATTATTGCAATACTACGCAAGTAGCAGACATTGCAATGCTACATGAGTAGCAGTTAAAGCAGTGGGAGAAGTGCACCTATCTTTTGAAGATAAAGTTTTTTTTGAGATTATCTTTATGTTCTCAGTTTTAGAAAGAATTCACTTTCAGTTTCTAAAATTCGATTAAAGGACACTAAGTTTCTTCTAATAAGAATGACATCATTTTTTAAATGATGAGTGTATTTGTTACGGGACATTGATGGAAAATCTCTATACAATTAACTGTGCACACCACTCATGAAATGCATCCTATAACACATCAACTATTTAAAAAAAAAAAAAAGAGTGAAGCGAAATACTTCTTTGGCATCTAAGATTAGGTCATATAAATCCAAAGAGGATCCAAAGGTTGGTGAAAGATGGTTCACTGGAGCGTCTCCAAGTTGAACAAATCCCAACCTGCGAATCATGTTTGGAGGGTAATATGACCAAGGGGGCATTTGGAGCCAAGGGGAATAGGGCCAAAGAAGTGTTAGAGATCATTCACACAGATGTATGTGGTCCAATGTCAACCAAAGCAAGAGGAGGTTATGAGTAAATTTATTGATGATTACTCAAGGTACATTTTCCTTATGAAGCATGAATATGAGAATTTTGAAAAATTCTAAGAATTTAAGGCTCAAACAGAGAATCATAGGGAAAAATGTATCAAGTCTCTACGATCTGATCGTTGAGGTGAATACCTCGCGATGAGTTTTTTTGAATCGCTTATCGATGAAGGATTGTATCCGACTCATCTTGCACCCGGAACCCCTCACCAAAACGGGGTTGCAGAGCGAAGAAACATAATTCTTTTGGAAATGGTTAGATCAATGATGAGTTATGCGGATCTTCCCGAGTCGATTCGGGGTCATACCTTGGAAACAAATGACTTAAATTCGAACTTGGTGCTATCCAAATCGATTCCGAAACTCCCAAAGAATTGTGGGGGCACAAGCCTAGTATGATACACATGAGAATTTGGGGGTGTCCGCCTACGTGTTGGACAAGGAAGCCAGTAAATTGGGTCCTCGATCGTAATTAAAAATTTTGTAGGATACCCCGAGGGGAACAAAAAGGGTGTATGTTCTATAGTCCCGAAGATCAAAAAGGTGGTCATCAAAGACCCACTTTAGATTTTTTGGAAGAAGACTATATGAACCAAAGAAAACCAGATGAGATTACCTTAAATGAGCTTAGAGGGCAAACCTCGATTACCAATTTGTCTTAGATGATATACCAAACGATACGCTTTCACAACCGGAGCCTAGTCGTAGTGGGAGGGTTGTTAGTCAGCCCGAGAGATTCATGGGAATATGAGAGTCCTCGGACTTGATTCCCGGACAAGACGAATCAGACCTCTGGATATATGACGAGGCACTCCAAGATAAGGATGCAGATTCTTGGCAAACAGCAATGAAAGCCGAAATGGGTTCTATGTTTCATAATAGAGTGTGGGAGCTAGTCGAACCACTTAGTGGGGTCAAACCCATTGGATGCAAGTGGGTATATAAGAGGAAAAGAGGACCGGACGGGAAGGTTGAAACCTTTAAAGCAAGACTAGTGGCGATTGTTGCGCATTTCGACTTTGAAATCTGGCAAATGGATGTCAAGACAGCTTTCCTTAACGGAAGTCTTGATGAAGAGATCTATATGCAACAACCCCAAGTTTTCATTGAAACAGGCCAAGAACACCTAGTTTGTAAGCTCAAGAGGTCCATTTATGGACTCAAACAGGCATCCAGAGCTTGGAACCAAAGTTTTGATCATGTAAGTAAAGTCTTATGGGTTTGATCAAAACGAGTTTGTAAGTTTGTGTGTATAAAAAAGCGTGTCGAAGCTGCATTGGTATTCTTAGTAATCAGACGTAGATGACATTGTGATCATCGGGAATGATGTGAAGGTGTGATCGGGCGTAAGGGGGCATGTTTTCAAAAGCAGTTTGATATGAAAGACTTAGGGAAAGCGGACACATCCTTGGGATCAAGATCACTCGAGATCGCAAGAAAAGGATGATCGGGTTATCGCTACACATAGACAATTGTCTTGAAAACGCTTCAAAGATGCAAGATTCCAAGAAAAGATTCGTACCTTTCGGACTTGGAATCCATCTATCCAAGAAAATGTCCCTAAGGCAAAAAGGAGATAGATGACATGAAAAAGGCATTCCTTGTGCTTCTACCGCCGAAAACCTTATGTATGCAATGCTGTGTACGAGACCCGATATCTGCTTTGCCGTAGGCATGGTAGCAAAATATCAAAGTAACACAGGGAAAGCGCATTGGACGACAGTTAAAAACATTCTGAAGTGTCTGAAAAGAACTCGGGATAGAATGTTGATTTATCGATCGATAATCCAATCCCCATCGGCCTACTACGGACTCGGATTTCTAATCGATTTAGATTCGTAAAATTATCCGCCTCGTTAGTGTGTTTCCATTTGGGAATCAGAGCCATCAAATGGGACGAGTGTGAAGCGTAAATGCATCACCGACTCAACCATGGAAGTCGGGGTAAGAAGTAGTCTTGTGAAGCAGTGAAAGAACCGATTGGGCTCTAGATCTTCTTAGTGGACTTGGATGGTGTTCTGAATTTGTCTAGCAATATTTGCTAGGGGCAGTTGCAAATTCAAGAGAACCAAGAGCCCACGAGTCAAACAATCACACTAAAGGAAAGACATCTTATACGAGAAATCTTTAAGAGAGGAGATATAGATGTGGCAAAGATAGCGTCTGAGGACAGCCTAGCAGATCCATTCACAAAGCGTCTGCCTCTGAATACATTCGAGAGACATGTGAGTGGAATGGGTGTCAAGACCGTTGCCAATCTGCTTTGAGTATAAGTGGGAGAAATTATTAGGTTCGTGTAGGTGACATTAGATGTCACGGACTACGCGAGATATATTGTAGTATACTTAAAAGCAGACTTTGAGTATAAGTGGGAGATTGTTAGGATTATACTGGAAAGTATGCTTTTACTTTGTATAATCGAAACTGAATTTCCAGACTTATTTACTGAAATAAATTATTTATCACTGATGCTTTAAATATGATTGAATGTTACATATATTTACTGCATAATTGTTTAATAATTCGTACATGTTACATTGTAGTTAATTTAGTGATACCAGATCACAGAAGATTAAATTAATAGTCCCTTGTAACTAAAAGTACGCCATTCACGACCTAGATGGAAATGAACAACCCATCGTGAAAGGTTGAGGTGTAAGGCTCAGATTGGTTTGTCTTGACCAAGAGATTACACTAGTGCATGACTGATGCGCTGAATAGGACCTACGGGAGGATAAATTCTTCAGAACTGAACAAGGAAGAATTAGACCTCAGTGGTTCGTTATTTATTAACCTTCGTCCCTTAAATAGGATCACGTGGGATTGGTAACTATTGCTTTGACTTATCATGGGTAGCGAATCAAAGAGAGATTCAATACTTTTTATCTTGGGCAATATTATTGGTCACATGTGATTGCTAAGATTTAATACGAAGAATCGTGTGCAAGTACGCTTGTTTGATTTGCCCCCTTGGGAGGTTCATAAGCTTTATCATACCAAATCTTGCAAGTGGAATTTGTTTCCGGTATGGATAATAATGTTGAATCGTTCCTTGACCAAGGACAAAATATATTAATTAACGGAAAGCTATTTCAGTGGCTTGAATTAATTAATGAGCTAGATAATCTTAAATACAGGAAATAATGACCGGGAGCCATATTGACTGTAATATGGGTTAAGATGGATAGTGCAATATTAATTATGTAGTGGGATTAATTAATATTTATGGGCTTGAATTATATTGTGGCTCAATATTAGATATTCAAGGTCCATTAGAAGGTCCAATCTTAATTCTCCTAAAGGCCCCCTGAGTAGCCCAACAAATAGTCCATTAACTGAAAAGGTGATTAAAATAAAATAAATATTGTTGCTTAATTTTTCCTCTATTTTTCGAAAATTATGGATTAAAGAGGGAGAAAGATTTTCTTTGAATTTTGTTATGGAATGAAGATATGTATTCTTGGAATACAATATTATCTCATTAAATTCAAGAAATCTCCCACTTGGTTATTTCATAAGAGAATTTCGAAATTTTGAAAATATAGTGGGCAAGAAAGATTTTCTTGATTTTCTTGAAAAGATATTATGAAAGATATGTATTTCTAAGAAGATCCAAATCTTGGATTCTTGCACACACTAAATTTTCGAAAATATCCATATATGAGGAGGTGGGATTTTTTGTGGAATATTTTAATTATGGGAAAAAGAATATAGGAGATATATTCAAGATTTCTTGGTGACCAAGAAAAGTCTTTTCCCACATTGATTTTCTACTAAAATTTTCGACCACTTCCCTCCTATAAATAGGGGATGATTGTTTCATTCCCAAGTACAATTCCATGTGCTGGAAAAATTAGCAAATCCACGAAAGTGGTGCAACAAAGTTTATTTTTTCCTTTTGTTAATTGTTCGCGAGTATCCTTCCACCGGATTGTCGAGCAAGGGCTAAGGGAATACTTGGGAAGTCCTTTTGGTTAGTCCGTCCAACCGAATTCACTGCCATCCAGGAGAATGCGGTTCACGTAAACCCGTAGATTCCGCATGCGTAGGTTTTACGTGGCTTTTATATGCATGATATGTTGTTGCAATTATTATTTGAATTAATATAGGATTAATTCATGCTAGTAATAATTAAAGAATTAAATTTGTATTTAAATATTCACCCCGAATAGATCTGTGCAACCCTATTCCCCAACACGTGGTAGTTGAGCCAAGAATATGATTCGTTCCTTAATGTGGATTTAGAGAGAATATACATCTTCTCATCATAATTGGATCAAAGTCATCGGTTGATGCACGTCAACTTAGACTTTGTGGATAAGTGTGACATACATGATCAATTATTGATTAGAGATAATATGATTAAGTTATTTTAATAGACACTTCATCTTGTTCAAGACTTAGTCGAGTATTCGCGAATGAAATGAGAAAATCTTAATAGTCCATGTTTCAGTTACAGGTAGTTGCACGTTTCTCTCAACGTACCTCATATATTGAGAATGTCTGATTTATTGTCTAGGGTTTAATTAAGACCGTTAGTTTGACTAATCGCTCGATATATGAGGGCATATGGGTCACACAACAAGTAGTTCCCTTTTACGGATTATAGTTGGTTGATTAAATGTTAAATTGGATTTAATATTTAATTTATGGAGAATTAATTAATAATAGATTAATTTGAAATTAATTATTATTAATGTTTAATTAAATTGGATTTAATTAAATATGATTCCCAATAATAATATATGGAATATTATTATAGGATTTAATATATATGGAATCAAATCCGTAGAGATTTGATATACATGAGAATTAAGTCCCTGGAGATTTTATATGTAGGAAATAAATCTAAGAGATTTATTCAAATAAAGATTAGGGATTTTATTTCCTTATCAGGTTAGCTTAAGATTTAAGTTGGGCTTCTCCTATATATATGAGCTTTTGGGAATCCATAAAACGGTTGTTAAAATTATCTCCATAAAATTTAGAGTTAGAATTTTCCTAGCAAATTCATCTCGGGATTCATCGCTGGCAAATCTGCAAGTCGTGTGTGAGCCGGGGATTACGTGGATACCATTTGTAGAGAAATATCGTCACGATTTCTTTGTAAGGTTTCTCTTTATGTTTATACGTATTCAATTATGCAATTACGTGTTTGTTGTTGGTGAACTGTTTATTTCCGCTGCGCATGTATTACGTGTTTACGTGCCTCTAAATTTCAACAGTGACATCAGAGCTTAGGCTCTTTATTAATTGCATAATGTTTTCGTATGTGCGCACCTAAATAATTGAAATTGAAATTGATTAGTTTCGATATGTTTAAGCTGCCATTTGAATTAATTGAAATTGGCTACCTATAGAACTATCTTTGGAATTCAAAACATTGATTAAATTGAGTTAATACTGTTTTGAAATCCACCGCACGAATGATATTCCCTTTTTGCTTGGGATGCATTTTTCGGTCCATTTGCTTGTTTTGGTTTGGGTCGTCTCCTTCCCTTCTCCCTTGTTCTGAAATCAGGGTTTTTTGGGAAAACTTTAATTCATAGCCGCCGTGCCGATCGAAAGCTTCCCATCTCGACCTCGTGAGTTATCCGTGGCATCGCCGAGTCCACGGTCTATGGCCACGATTCGCGATGGCAGCGTGATGCCGCGGAGTGCGATTTGCGGCGGATTAGATCCGCGATGAAGCTACCCTGCCTCGTTTTGATTCACGGCTTCGTTCCACCGTGTCACATCGATGCGTTGCCGAATCGATTCGAAACGAAGCGGCGGACTCCTGTCTTGATTCGAGCAGTTGAGATGCGCCACTGTTTCGCGTCGATTCGTAGCAGTCTTCATCTCTCTACTTGCGATCCGAAGCGTCGCACATCTTGCAACACCGTTCTAATTACGGCGGCGAGTCGCCTGCTTTCGCCTGATTCATGTTTTCTGTTCAGATTCATGTTTATGCGTTTTGGGCTTCTTTTCTCGATTTAGTTGGACTATCTTGAGTACTCGACTAATTTTAATTCCAAAGTTTAACTGTTCTACGATTAATTAGATTGAATCTGACGAACTGTGATGTTGAATTGTTGGTTTTGGAGTCCCAATTGGAACAGCGGTTTTTAGGTATTGGGTTGTGATGAGGGAAGGACCGTGTTACAAATTTGATTTCTAACAAGTCCTTCAGGCTAATTTTAGAAATTAGCACTTGAGCCCTTAATGAATTTAATAATAAAATTTGGTTAAATTGGTTTTTTTATTAATAAACTTAATTCTTAAAACAAGTTTATTGGTTGGACCAATATTAATATTAAATTAATTGGATTAATTGTTTTAATAATTGGAATTAGTAATTGTCGAATTTAAATTTTAAAATTGGATTTTAAAATTTTAATTTGATAATTTTAATTAATTATTAAATCTCACTTGGTTAACTTATTTTATTGAATTAGTTAACGCAATTTAAGTCTGTATTATAATTGTTTGGGTAGGCGGCGCCCAATAATTGTCGAATCGTAATATTGTTTGGGTAGACGACGTTCATATAAATGTTAGTCTGTGTAAATCATGCTTGGGTAGGCGGAACCCAATAATTGCTCAAATGTGATGTAGATTTACATGTTGGATCTCGATTAAGCAATTTATACCCCGCCTTAAAACGTTCCTCACTAAAATATGGTTTTCTCATTAATTTGATAAGATGTCTCCCATCAAAATTAAAAGTAAACCGGGGATTTCGTTTCAATGGGCATTTAAGACCAAAGTCTTTTGCTCGGATCTACATTCAACGGGACTTTTATAGGGACACGTAGTGTCGCCGCTTGATGGTTGTAAACCAACTTAACTTTGTTTCACCAGCCAAAGCAGGGAAACGAAAGTTAAGTGACATCCGATTGAACTAGGTTCAATCAACTAGGAATTGCAAATTTTGCAATTGGTTTGGAGACCTACCAGTTATGCTATTGGGATATCCAGCCAAAGCAGGGATCATGATAGTAGGAATGTGGATCCTAGTCCATTACAATTTATATTTGATATAAATTCGTACTCTTCCGATGTGGTCGTTGAGTATGTGAAAATAATGGAGACAAAATAAACACAAAGAAAGACCATGTTTATTTTGATTGCTGAATATTGATCATAGGAATTATGTGTTTAATTCCTGTTTTATTTTATTTCTCTTGGTTAGTTGAAATGTATAACTGTTATTGAGATGTGTTTTGGAAACAAACAAATTGGCTAGGCTAAATTTTCTGGACTGGCACCTAAACGTGTGTTTGGTGTTAAGGCAAGAAAAGATTTAGTATGTGTTGGACACACCAATCCCTGTTACCCATGCAGCTGGTTCCTTGAGGCAGCTACGTTTGACGTAGCAGCTCTGAAGAAGCATCAAAAGGATGCTTCTCAGATGCAGTGTGTGATGTTGCTCGGCATGACTCTCGAATTACTTAAGGCAACATGAGAAAATGGGTCCTTTCGAGATGCTCAAGCATATGAAGGATCTCTTTGATTCTGAATCTCGTTTTGAGATTTATGAAATGATGAGAGATATATTCAGATGCCGGTTAGCTGAAAAAGGGAATGTTTCACCTCATGTGTTTAAGATGATAGGCCTAATTGAGAAACTTGGTAATTTAGGCTTTGACCTAAAAGACCGACGTTTTCATTTATGTTATCCTCCAGTCGCTCTCGGATTCATATTTTAGCTTCATTATGAACTACAATATGAACAAGACTGATGCGACCATGTCTGGACTTCACAACGTGCTCAAGACTTTTGAGTTCACTATCATTAAGATGGTGTTCAAAAGAAGGAGCGGGTAGATAAGGATGTGTGCATCTACTATAAGTAGAAGAGGGCACTGGAAGAAGGAATGTAAGGTTCTGGTTGCTAAAAGGAAGGCACTGGGTGCTTTTGGCACTAGAACATGTATGTTTGTTATTAAGATAGACATATCAACAAATAATTCTAACTGTTGGGTATTAGATACCGGATATGGCTCACACATTTGTACGAATTATTGGGGTTATACGTGAAAGTATGCACACGAATGTGAAGGGGCTCATGTGTCTTAGGGCAGTTAGGCCGGGTGAAGTCGTCTTACACGTGCGAACGGAGCAAGAGTTGCTACTGAACGTGTGGGACTTATGTGTTAGACTTACCCTTTGATTTTAGATTAGAACTTAATGATTGTCATTTCGTTCTTCCTATTACTCGCAATATTATTTTCATTCCTATGTTAGACATTGATGGTTATTCATTCCATTTTAGTGATAATAATTGTTATTTCACGTTGAATGGTGTGGTTTATGGGAATGCCCCTACGGTGAATGATTTATACTTGTTGCAATGTGGATATAATGTTCTTAATATACAAAATAAAAGACTCAAACTTAGCAATCATGAAAACCCGACTTACTTGTGGCATTGTAAACTTGATCATGTAAACGAGAAAGGAATTGCAAGGTTAAGAAAGTTAGACTACTTAACCCCATTTGACTTTGAGTCTTATGTAGATTGTGAATCTTATCTCAAAGGCAAGATGATCAACAAACCTTTTTCTGGGAAAGAGGTGCGTGCCAAAGAAGTTCTAGAGCTGATCCACAACAATGTATGTGGACTATTGCCCTCTCTAGCTAGGGGTCACTTCAGATACTTCATTACTTTTACTGATGATTTCTCAAGATATGGATACGTGTATCTTATGAAACACAAATTCGAATCTTTTGAGAAATTCAAAGAGTTTAAGGTTGAAGTAGAGAAGTAACTTGGTAAGAGTATCAATACTCCTCGATCAGATCGAGGAGGTGAATACCTTAGCCATGAATTCATTGATTACTTGAAGTTACATGGAATCCAGTCACAATGGATTCCTCCCGGAACACCCCAGATGAATGGAGTTTTCGAAAGGAGAAACCGAACCCTGTTTGACATGGTAAGGTCCATGATGAGCTTTTCCTCTCTTCCGACATGCTTATGGGGATACGCGTTACAGACCTCAATTTACATTCTAAATAGGATTCCATCTAAATCGGCTGAGCACATGCCATATGAACTATGGTGTGGCAAGAAGCCAACTTTTACACATATCAAAACATGGGGTTGCCCCGCGATTGTGAAAATGATGCTTACCGACAAGTTAGAATCCAAAGGTTAAAAGGGTTACTTTGTGGGATATCCTAAGGAAACTAAAGGATATTACTTCTATCTACCTGAGAAATAATCAGTGATTATTTCTAGGCAGACCAAGTTCCTCGAAGAAGACTATGTCTTTAAGGAACAAGATCTTAAGCTGATAGAACTTGAAGAAATTCAAGAACCACAAATTAACAAAGAGATTGATATCTTGTCAAAGCAACATGACAAAGAATCAGTGGGAGCATTCAACAACTTTCAAGGTGGGAGTCATTCACTAGGTGATCGTCTTTCAGCCAGTGGGAGCGTAATTGGAGTATGCTTGCCAGTGCAAGAACCTCCAAGTGGGTTGAATGAGAACAACATAGTTCAAACTCCCGCCCAAGAGGTATCTGAAAGTGTAGCCCTTGAGGACTCTCCGGACATTGATGAAATCGATGCACCACAAAATTTTCATGATCAGAATGTACAGCCTGCACAACCACAACTCCGTAAGTCAATTAGGAATCTTAATCCGCACATTAGATACGGTTACCTCTTGGAGGAACTCGATAATAAGGACATACCGGATAAGGACGATCCTAATACTTATTCTGAAGCAATATCAGATATTGATTCAGGGAAGTGGCATGAAGCCATGAAATTCGAGATGGACTCGATGTACACCAATCAAGTTTGAGACTTGGTTGAGTTGCCTGAAGGGGTTAGACCCATATGTTGCAATTGGGTCTCCAAGAGCAAGACCAATGCAAATGGCAAAGTACAAACCTACAAAGCTAGGTTGGTGGCGAAGGGTTATAGTCAACGCGAAGGCATTGACTATGACAAGACCTTCTCACCAGTTTCAAAGATCAAGTCCATTAGAATTTTACTTGCGATAACAACACACTATGATTATGAGATTTGACAGATGGATGTCAAAACAGCTTTCCTCAATGGAGACATTGATAAGGAAGTGTTTATGACTCAACTAAGTCAAATTCTAATCTAGTATGCAAGCTAAAGATATCCATTTATGGATTGAAGCAAGCTTCTAGGAGTTGGAATATCCGATTTGATGAAGCTATCAATTCCTTTTGCCTTCATCAGAAATTCGGAAGATCCTTGCGTTTATTGTAAACGCAGCAGGAAGAATATTATTTTCATAATCGTGTATGTCGATGACATATTGATTTTTGGAAATAATATCCCGTTAATGCAGTCCGTTAAAGATTGAATGTTAAAGACCTTCATGATGAAGGGACTTGGTGAAGCATGCTACATCCTAGGGATCATGATCCACAAGGATAGATCCAAGAGGATATTGAGGCTGTCACAGTCCACCCATATAGACAAGGTGTTGAAGCATTTTTCAATGGAGAACTCTAAGAGAGGGTCTCTACTAGCAGATTATGGGATAAAACTATCAAAGAAGGATTGTCCTTCTGTTGAAGCTAATATCAAGCATATGAAAGATGTCTCATATGTAGCTATGACCTGCACTAGGCCAAACGTGACCTACTCTATCAACATCACTGGTAGATACCAACAGAATCTGGGTAAGTCTCACTGGATTGCTGTCAAGACCATTCTGAAGTATCTCAGACGAACTAAAGAATGTTTTCTTGTCTATGGTGGACAGTCAGAACTAGTATTGACTGGTTAAGCTGACACAAGTTTCCAATCCGACTGTGATGATTACAAATCACAGTCAGGTCACGTTTCACTCTCAATAATGAGGCGGTCAATTGGAATAGTTCCAAGCAAAATGACCGTAGATTCAACAACCGAAGTTGAGTACATTGCTGTATCAGAAGCCTCAAGGAGGTTGTCTGGATTTTATAGTTGTTAAGAGAACTAGGGGTAGTTCCGAGTACCAGTTGTCTAATAAAGTTGTATTAAGACAACGTTGGTGCGAATGCACAATCAAAGGAACCGAGATCAGCAAATAGAAAGAAGCATGTACCTAGACTTATCATTTGATCCGAGAGATCATAAGGATAGGAGAAATGGAATTAAAATGTATTCCCACATATTTAATTTGGAAGATCATTTCACCAAAATAGTGAGTGTTCATATACACACTAGACATTTGATGGTCTAGGGGTTAGACATGTAGGTGATTGACTCTAGTCCAAGTGGGAGATTGTTAGTGTTAGTGTCCTAGAGACAATCTATTGTAAGGACATAATACTCGATGATATTCAGTTTGATTTAATATTATAATTCACTTAATATTAATGTGTGGCAATACACTTGTTTGACAAATAACTAATCTATAAAAAAAGAAAAGGAAAAACCCTAGAGCCATAAGTTCACATGTCGAACCAGAGGCTAGGGCCCCAAAAACCTTGCTAAGGAAAAACCCTCCTTAGGGCAAAACCCTTAGTCAAGGGAAAAAGGTGACCCCTCTACAGAGCATTACCCCGCAGCACGAAGGTAATCCCTCAGAAAAGCCAGATTAAGCGCGAAAATAAACATGGTTCATGTCCTCAAAAAGTACATCAGAGAGAAAGTCTGGACAAGTTCCAAACCATTCCTGTGAGAAACTCAGCTTGAAGAGTCGATCTGCGCTAGAATTTCCTTCACGGTAGATATGTGTAATCTTGATGTTGAGAACGTATCGATAGTTTTCAACCTGGCTCCAAAAAGCTCGAAGGCGCTATGGAACCGAGGTAGGCCCCTCATGCAGAGAACGAACAACTAACTCCGAGTCAATCTCGATCTAGAGATTAAACCAACCATGCTCAGCAGCAAAACGAATAGCATGGAAACATGCAGCCAGCTTCGATTCGAAGGGGTGACCCCATCCAGCCGACCGAGAGAAGTCCGCCACAAAGAAACCCCTAGAGTTACGGAAGAGGCCTCCAATGTGCAGAGTACCAGGTGAACCAGTCGCACTGCCATTTGTGTTCACCTTATACCAACCCGTGTCAGGTGGCATCCATCTAAAACTGATCGGGAGACGAGGTGGGCGAGTGCATCTCTCAATCCGAAGACGACGTAGGGTGGCAAACTCACGGTCATCAGTCGAAGCGTGGCCAACATTGAAGCTTCCAACCTTGCGAACCAGAGACAGGAGAAGTATCATGCAACCATGATATGTGGGTCGAATATCTTGAAAAATTGCCCTGTTGCGAGTCATCCAAATCACCCAAATGAGGGTAACAAATGTTGCTCTCCAAATACTGTGGACCTGCTTAAAGAACTCAAGCCGAGTGGCCTACAGGAAAATGTCCAAGAAACCGAAAGTATAATCCAAATTAACATCAAAAATACGAGTTACCTCATCATACAGATGGCGAGTGAGTGAGCAGTGGGCAAAGAGATGATCAAAGTCATCCGGGCCCGAGTGGCAGAGCGGACAAATCGACGGGCCAAAAATACCAATCCGTGTAAGGTCAGAACCCGTCGGTAGTTTCCCCCAAATAGCTCGCCATATCGTCATAGAACGACAAGGTGGGATAATAGAGCCCCAGATCCAATTAGCCTAGCTAACCTGAAGAGTGGAGTCCTAAACCAGAGAATAGACCGCCTTGGCTGTAAGAATACACGAGGTCGAATCCACCCAAACTCTTTGGTCTCCATGGAATGAGATAGGTGTCCGAAGAATGTCTACCACAATCTCCGGGAACTGTGCAAAGAAAACCGCATCGAAATGCCAATAACCATCATAGAAGACATCACCAACTGAAAGTGTGAGAGAGGCAGCAATCTCCGTTGGGATGTGGAGACGGTCCGTGATCACATAACCAATCTAGTTATCCGTCCAGAATCTAACACCAGAATCCTCATGCCCAATGATCCAGCGGCTGCCTTGTTGTAGCCGATGCAGATGCCGTCGGAGGCCAATCCATATGGAAGAGAACCTGATGAATCTTCGAGGAGTACCCGTGGAGGTGAAGTACCAAGAATAAAGCAAATCAGTGGTAGCATAGTTCCGACTTAACAGATCCCAAGCAAACTTGCAAAGAAATACCTCATTAGCCAATCGTATGGAGCGGAGACCAAGACCCCCGTGACGAGTTGGCATGCAACATTTAGACCAAGAAACCCGAACAAATCCTTGTTTAGAAATGTCCCCAGTCCAAAGAAAATTCCTCATCGCTTGTTCCAGGCGTTTGATGAGGGAGCGTGGCCAATAGTAAATCATCATCAAGTGAACCAGTGAGGAAGCAATGACGTTGTTGATCAGACAACGTATACCGGCAAAAGAAAGAGTGGAGCCTATCCATCTATCAAATTTGCTAATAATTGAGTCAGCAATAACGTCCAGATGAGTCTTTTTCGGGGCACCCCCAAAAATGGGAACCCCCAGATAGGTGAAAGGCAAGGTGCCGGCAGTGATTTTGGTATAACGGTGAAAGGCCGCACGTACCCGAGGAGTAACCTTGTCTCTAAAGAAGACCCGAGACTTAGAGGGGTTGTATTCCTCTCCTGAAAGAAAACTGTATTCCTCCAAAATCCGCACAAGGTGAGAGCTATTGCTAGTCGTTCCTCTCAAGAAAATAAGGATATCGTCAGCATAAAGAAGGTAACGAGGAAGGCGAGGATTGGCTGTAAGGTATCCCGAAGTGACTGAGAAGTCCAGGTAGTGTGCTAACGCATCTTCCGCAATGCAGAAAAGTAGGGGGGATAAGGGGTCCCCCTGACGGACACCTTGTTGGGAAATCTGTATTTTAGTTTTGATAGAAGTTCTAAAACTGGTTGTAATAGGACCAGTCAGACCTGTTAGCTGACTGATGACTTAGAATCAGATTAAGATGACCAGCTGAAATGTATAGATAGCTGATGTAAAAGATAGGTCACATATTGAGGGGGAACTCAATATGTATAGGTCAGGTCGAAGTATCAGATGACCCAGATAAGGTCAGATGATCAGAAGGCTAAGAACAAATCAGAAGAAAAGAAGTCAGAAGATTAGGTGAAGACAGAAGACACTGAAAACTCAGATGAACCTGAAGACTCAGATAAACCTGAAGACTCAGATGAACCTGAACACTCAGATAAACCTGAAGACTCAGTAACAAACCTGAAGACTCAGTATGACTGAATACACTGAGGCTCAGAGTCACCTGAAGATCAGAAGACTACCAGAAGACCTGAAGACCTATATCAGCCGAGTCTGCATATTGTGCTAAGATAATCTGCATCAGAAGACACTACAAGGTAGACTGATCAGTTATCTGATCAAATCAGCTCACACCTGGCGTCAACCAAAATGGTACACCAGATAAGATGAATATTCTACAAAAGGAATATCAATCCTCTAACGGACAAATACTGAAGTGCCGCCTCGCGAAGCCAAAGAGAAAGCGACACGTGCACAAAAAGAGCTGATAATGCGAGATTCGACGCTGCGGACATAAACTGCGCTAATCATGCCTACGGCCACACCGATATTCAGAGCACGTCACAATCATATCCTACAGCCTACCTAATATAGCCCGAAATTCAAATTGCTCTCCAACGACTCTTTGATTTCGAGGTCTATAAAATGGGATCGATCTTTAAAATTGAAGAATACTAAGAACGAACACGGAGACACCGCAAAAGAAGCAAAAACTACAGCAAAATCTCCGCTCGAAGAACACCATATTTGAAGATTATTCTTAGAGTGTCCATCCCATAGTTCTTTGCAAGTAATCCTATCCACTAGCATTTGGCTACATAAACACTAGGATAGATTTCCAGTTGGAACCACAACAAACCTTTACCCAAACTCAAAGTTAGGTTAAGTTTGTTACCGCAAGATTTCAGACTAGGGATTCTAGTTTCTGATTTCTGGTTCGGTTGAGTGTGAACTCAATAAACATCTGTTGGGTGTTGGACTAACACATAAAACTAAGTCCAGTTGGTTAAGTTGGTTAAGTTGGTGCCCCTGTGTTAAGGGAAGAGTGGACGTAAGACGGGTTTCGTCTGAACCACTATAAAATCTTGTGTGCATTTACTTGCTTTCTTTATTGCTTTACACTATTCACACAACCGAGTTTAAAACAGCATACATATTCTAAGTTAAGCTCAGTCTGCACCAAGCAACTGATCTGATCAGGTTGACACCTTAGTCAGCCGGTTGAAAACTAACTTAAGAATCTGATTTGATAAAACTGGTTTTTCAAACGGGTATTTACAAGCTTCCGCACTCTCGGTTAAACTGACAGATATCAAACTGATCTGCCCCCAGGCACTCAGTAAGATTGAACATCAGTCCAAACTGACTCACTAGCACTCTGATCAGGAAATCTGCAATCACACCTGATCCGCACGAAAAGTTTTTCAGAAGTCTATTCACTCCTCCCCTCTAGACTTCTGCCCTCACAAAACCCGTTCGGGACCTACAAGTGGTATCAGAGCAGTGGTTCTACAGACCACTGGATTTGAGTATCATCGATTCTTGAGGAAGAATCTTTGTGGTCATTTGAACAGATCTTGAAAAACCGTTTTCAAAACTCATTCGTTTTCAAAATCACTCAGCATGGATAATACCTCTGGTATGTATCATGATTTGCCTAAGTTTTCAATTGATGAGTATGCAGATTGGACTATATACATGTGCAACCATCTGAGATCGATAAGCGGCAGAATGATGGAAGTCATTGAACGAGGACCCATCATCACATATCACGACAACCCAGCGGTTGGAGGAGATCCAGATCATACACCTAGAAGTCTTGTTCGAAAAAGTTCAGCCCTGATGGATGCAGAAGAAAGAAAGCTGTATACTCTAGATACAATCGCCAGTCATATAATCATGAAGACGATGGATAAAGTCACCAAAGAGAAGATAAAGTATCTCAAGACTGCGAAACAAATGTGGGATACTCTTGCTGAGATATGTGAAGGAAATGATCAGATCAAAGACAGCCGACTACAAGCTGAACTGGTGAAGTTCGAAAAGCTCAAAATGTTGCCCAATGAGACCATCAACGAGCTTGATGGGAGGATCACCATGTCAGTAAACAAGCTACGAGATAAAGACATCAATTACAAGATACTGAGATCCCTCACCAAGAAGTGGGACATGAAAGTCACGGTAATCAAGGATTGCCAAGACATTGCCAAGATGAAGCCAAGTAGCTTGTTCCTAAGACTTAAAGCCCATGAGTTCAATTTAATCGAAAGAGGGCAAGCAGATGAAGACGAGACGCCTGCTGAAGCCTCAACCTCTACATCTAAATCAGTTGCATTCAAAGCAACCAGCAGCAGATCAAAGGCCACTGAACCTGTTGGAAACATCATAAGACAAGAAAGCGGATCGGTGCGCTTGCAGAAACTTGAAAGATCGAATATTCAACTTGGTAAGTATCGCAGATTCTACAAGGACTATCACGACGCGTAAGAAAAGCAGGAGGCCAACCGACGGATCACTAGAAAGGAATAGATCTGATGACCGAAGGGATCACAGAGATGATAAAAGAGATGATCGGTCAGACGAGAGAAGAGATAACAGATCTGACAGAAGGAGTTCAGAGTACAATCAGAAAGGAAAGTCACCTTACAAATTCTATAGACGAAGTGTCTCACCTGGCAGAGGAAGTTCCGTGGATCGTGGATCATGCTTCAACTGCTTGAAACAGTCACTTCTGACTCGAACGCCCGGACGACTCGAGAAAAGAGAAGAGAAGCGGAACAAAAGAGAACTACGCTTCAAAGACAGAAAAGCCATGGTTGCTGACACATCAGGAATTGATGATTCCTATCTGCCTTCTGAGGATTCTGGCTACTCATCTGTAGAAGATTTATGTCTGATAAGCAGTGATGTTGATTTCCTCGACCATGAAGATCTGATATTCTCTTCAGATGACGATGAAATCGCCGATGGCGAGGAGGAAGACCAACTGAGGTAACCTCCAAACCCTCGCTTTTTTCAATTTCCACACCCGGTATTATTAGCACACCGCTTTGGAGAGATTGACTTGCGGCTCTACTCGAGCAATTGCTTGATGATCTCTCCGATGCAAAGAGACACTTATACAATAGTAGAAAATTTGAAAATGACAAGCTAAGGATCGTAAATAATCGGCTTGTTAAAGAGAACTTTTGTCGAAAGCAAATTTGAAATCAAATCACCAAATCGCTTCCGAGAAAATGGCGAGGAACTTAACGCTCAAGGTTAAATCTTTCGATCGGGAGAAGCAGATCAAAGATCGATTAGCAATCAACAAACAACAAGTCGATGATTTCAAAATCCTACAAGCGTTTAAGTTTGATGAGCTATTCGACTACATGAGAGTCTAAAATCTCATCGAGGATAGTTTCTTGCAAGAAAATAGAGGTTTTCACGAAGTCATAAAAACCGTTCAAGATATGAACACCTATTTTCGAAAAGCCGACTAACAAGAAGGAATTGGGTATGAGAACCCTTCTACATCCTCAAAAGCCCCGTTTGGTTCACTTCGGAAGGGTGTAATCAAAGCGAGTCTCGATAAAGATACACAAAAAAGCTAAACATGTATCGATAAAGGGAAAAAGACCCTTTGAGCAAGTAAGGCAAGTGCCTAATCGGAAAGGAATGTAAATGTACCTCAATTAAGCATCAACCGAGGAATCAACGAGAAGAACCCGGTTCTTCGAAGAAACCTCAACTCGATCACAGATTGGGTATCGAAGAGACAACAACTTTAAAAAGGGAAATCTAACTCGAGACCCAATCGAGGTCACCGCCTAATAAGCAAGCTATAGGTAAACCGCAAAGACCATCTATGCCAAAGAGATATGAATCTTTTAATGGTAGCAATCGTACCTACCCTTATAACCGAGAGACCTAGGGCTATCAGACCGAGCCCCATCGGGTTAAAGGAAGACAAAATATAAAAAAAAATCCCAAGTCTTTTGATTCACCCAAGGCTCACACGAATAATCATACAAATCGAAAGATATAAAGAGGCGTATGATTATGTGATATGTATGGGAGACAAATCGGGCCTTCGATCTATCCGACAATAGAAGTGTTCTGTTTGTGTGGATCCCTAAATCCACCACTAACCCCTAAGGACCCAATTCCAAAGGGGTACCTAAAGCCCTGATTCGATTGCGGGTTCGTGGGTGGGATCGCCAACAAAGGAGGTGTACAAGTAACTATCCGGTACATCGATAGTGGATGCTCAAGGCACATATTTGGAAGCAAACATCTCCTTAGCTCTTACAAAGAACAAGAAGGCCCACGTGTACTCTTGGTGATGATAACTTTGGTTTTACCAAAGGATTGAACCTTAGAGAATGATGATGTACAAATAACCTGGAGTCTCGTATGTTGAAGGATTAAAGCACAATCTACTATCAGTATCACAATTCTGCGACAACGGATTCAGCGTTGAGTTCTCGAGTGACAAGTGTACGATTAGGAATCGAGCTACTCAACAAATCTTGCTAACTGGTTCAAGGAAAGGCACGATCTACACAGCAGATTGGAACAGTTGCCCAAGAAATGCATGCTTAATTGTTAAGAGTTCCAAGAGTAGCAAGTTGGCTCTGGCACAAAAGAATGAGTCATCTGAACTTTAAGACTCTTAACAAGATAGCTAGGGTGCCTTTGGTTGAGGGACTTCGAATGAAGTATTCTCAAAGGATCAGACATGTGCCCCATGTCAGAAGGGAAAACAAGTTATAGCTTCATTCAAGGAATACGGACTAAGATCGATGAAATCTTCGCAAATCGCTTCATATGGATCTATTCGGACCCGATTACACGATCGGTCTCGGTGGACATAAATATATACTCGTAATCGTGGATGATTATTCCAAGTTTACTTGGGTTATATTCTTATACAAGAAGAACGAGACAATGACAAAGATACCCGAGTTTTGCTCAAGAAACTACAAAAGCGAAAAGGTGTCAAAGATAGTAAAAATCGGATCAGATAAAGGTACAGAATTTCTGAATTCTTTTATTACTGATTTTTGCACTGAGTTTGGTATACAACATGAAACGTCAGCTGCAAGAACGCCACAACAAAATGGAGAAGCATAACGGAGAAACAGAACTCTCAAGGAAGCTGCTCGCACTATGTTAGTTGTACATGCGACACCAAGCCGTTTCTGGGCAGAAGCCATCAATACTGAATGCCACACTCAGAATAGATGTTCTCTGACTAAGACTCACTTCAAAACACCCTATGAACTGTGGAAGGGCAGAAAACCTCGTGTTTCATACTTTCATGTTTTTGGGTGCAAGTGTTTCATTCACAACAATGGGAAAAGTCAGTTGAAGACTTTTGAGGCCAAGTCAGATGAGGGTATATTCTTAGGATATTCCTCATCCAGCAAGGCTTTCAGGGTTTACAACAAACGAACCCTAGTTGTGGAAGAAACACCCCATGTGGTCTTTGATGAGACATCTTCTGAACAAGAGAAAGCTGCCTCAGAACAAGCCGTACCAGATCAACCACTACCTGATACGCAGAAAATGGATCAGCTAAGTATCAAGGAGAAAGAAGCTGAACACGTAACAGTGTATATCCCAGAACTTGATCTTGCTGATTCAACAGGTCAATCAGACCCTAAGGTACGCACAACTGTCAGTGAAGAAGCTGGTACAGCTGAGACAGTATCAACTGAACCATCTGGTTCAGGGGGAACTCCTGAAGTTCCTACGAACAGACATCAGCACATGATGAGTCCAACATCAGCTGAGACATGTTCTTATCAAGTGGATCATAATTCTGCACCACTCCCAATCACTAGTAATGAACTACTATCAGAAATGGATGATGTTCTCCAAATAGACGCAAATCAGAGTAGAAGGACCTGGATTACCAGTCATCCAACTGATCTGATTATCGGAGACCCATCTGATAGAGTCAAAACTAGACATCAGATTGGTGAAAGTGCCATGTACTGTTGTTATCTGTCTTTGAAGGAACCAACTACAGTAGAGGAAGCTCTACAAGACGCAAGCTGGATTCTAGCCATGCAAGAGGAGCTGGAACAGTTTGAGAGGAATCAAGTTTGGAAACTGGTGGACAGACCAACTCATCAAGACGTGATTGGCACGAAGTGGGTATTCAAGAACAAGATAGATGAGAGTAATGTCATAACCAGGAATAAGGCAAGACTTGTTGCTAAGGGATATTCACAATCAGAAGGAATTGATTATGATGAGACCTTTGCACCAGTCGCTCGCCTAGAAGCCATTCGGCTATTTCTGGCATATGCTGCCCACAGAGGGTTCATTGTGTATCAGATGGACGTAAAGAGTGCATTCTTAAATGGGGTACTAGTGGAGGAAGTTTATGTTGAACAACCTCTAGGCTTTGAAAAAGGCAACCAAGTGTACCGTTTAAGAAAAGCTCTTTATGGCCTGAAACAAGCTCCTCGAGCTTGGTATGATACACTCTCTCAGTTCTTGATAGACAACAGATTCACTAAAGGAATAGTGGACAGAACCTTATTCAGAATAGAAGATGGAGAAGATATTCGATGGTTTGATTTACGTGGACGACATCATCTTGGATCTCCCAACAAGAAGTTTCGTGTGAGAAGTTCAAACAAATTGATGCAAGGGAAGTTCGAGATGTCCATGATGGGTCGGATGAATTACTTTACGGGTTTACAAGTCAAGCAGAGTACATAAGGGATATTCAAATACAAAGGAAAATACACAAGGAATCTACTGGCCAAGTTTGGAGTTCAACATTGTAAGGAAGCCAGAATTCCCATGATGACCGTGTTCAAGATGGATCCAGATGAGAACGGTCAGAAAACTAATCAGAAAGAATATAGGGCTCTCATTGGATCTCTACTATACATGATCGCCAAACAGACCCGGATATCATTTTTTTGCGGTAGGTGTATGTGCGGATTTCAAGCAAATCCAATGCAAAGCCACCTAGAAAAGCGACTAAGCGGATTCTCAAGTATCTGAAGGGACGATAAACCTTGGTTTATTTTACACATCAGATGATAATCTAGAGCTTAGTGGGTATTCTGATTCTGATTACGGAGGTTGCAGAATCGACAGGAAGTCAACCTCAGGTTCATGTCAGTTTCTGGGAAATAAACTGATCTCTTGGTTTTCGAAGAAGCAGACATCAGTTGCGACATCTACTTTATAAGTCGATTAAAGCTGCAGTAAACAAGCAAGTCGTACAAGTTGAAAGCTACAGATCGCATAAGTCAGAAGAGGCAACACAACAATGAAATAACATAATTTTTCATTGATAAGGACCCGGAGGTCAGATTTACAAGTTACAAGTGATATCACAAGCTACCTACAAGATATCTTCAAGTGGTATTACAAGCTACAAGTACAAGAAGACCTGGAGGTCGCTACATAAACCATAAACCATAAACCCTAACCCAAGGTAGGAAAGGGAGAGAGAGAGTTCAAGAGCTTGATGCTCTCATTTTCCCCCGATCCTAAAAGGGGCGTGAGAGGCCTTAAGGAAAATCCTGAGCCACCCTCAGAGCTTCGGAGTGAGGAGTGAGAGCGGCCTTGAAGGATTTTTGTGTCAGGAGCCCCTAGAGCTAAAATCAATGGGCTCTCCAGCTGTTAAATGGGACACAGTGCCACAGGTTTGGTCACAAGGACCAAACAGACACTAGTGTCGCATGCAAATATTGAGTTTTATATATGAAGATCAGCAGTTGACTGATGCAGACCATATACCAAACTCAAGTTTTGTTTCAGACTGAGTCTGTTGATGCTAATTCCATCATCTCGATAGGCGCACAAGGTGCATACGGTTAGGAGAAGTGCCTTCTCATTTGCCTTAGCAGATCCGCCTCCACGGTGGTAAAGAAGCTTTGCATTGATCGTATGTGTAATCTTCGATGACGACGAAAGCAGTGTGAAGGAACACACAGGGTTGATTTGAGAAGCTGAATTCATTGAAAAAGGGTTAAAGGTTTTCATCGGAAGTTTCATCGGAAATAAGGAACTCATCGGAAAGGCATGAAGTATATGCTAAAGAAGATGAATGGTTTATGTTGTGTTGTTTGCCTAACGCCCCAGGTTAATTTATAGAAGGAAATTAGGGGTATAAATGCAAATTTATTTTTCTCAGAAGACCTTAAGAGAAATTTGCATCGACAATGCGTAAGGAACACGTGGTTAATGGTTGGATGAGTTGACGGTGTGAGTAATCACAACGTATCTATGCCATTATTACGGAATGTCAAATCGCGCCGATTTGGGAATCGAGGCGACTTTTTGACTCTCCGAAGCAAATGTTTTGGCGGGAATAGACTTAAGTGGATAGTAAATGCGGGCTGAATAGAAGAAGATTGAAGATAAAGAGTATCAGATAAGTGGATCAGATAAGTGACGAAGTGTTTCAAGCAAGAATCTGATCAGTTGAGTGGAATATTGTTGGGAAATGCATAAGGCTACCATCAGTAAGGTCAATAAGTACCAGATCAAATCACATTGGTAACTAATTGATTACAATATCAATCAGTCAGATACGTTCTCTTATTTATCCCTTTCTGAATTTCTTATATGCGTTATTTAAATAAATTAGTTTTTACTCTGTTTTTACTTTATGACGCATGCACTGCAAAACTTTTAATGCGGACTTGGGAATGTGTTTTTAATGCGTTTTATTCCAAATTTTCAAGTCCGAAATACGAGAAGACTACTTTTCTCAACCGTGCGATCAAAATACTTTTTGGCCGACTAATCTCAGCCACTGATTTCAAAACACGAATACTTGAGTACTTTGGAAAGTTGTGCAAAAAGGTTTTCCCTCGTATTCTATAAAATCCAAATCTTTCTCAAAAAACTTCTTTCCACTACTTCGTCTTCTCAAAGCTCTTTAAAGATCAAAACTTTCATAATCTTCAGAAAATTATCTTCAAAATCAATTGATTCCATTTTTGCGATTTCTCAAATGCTACGAATCAATTTCTGGTAATTTCTCGCTTAAATACTGCATTATTTCAATTCACTCTGGTACCTAGGTTTACAAGTCGTGATGATATGTTTCTGTAATTTTTATAAGATCTATACACTTACTTGCTAAATTGATGCTTAGATTACTGGTTTGACTGAATTTATTGAAATATCTTACTCAAACTAAACATCAATTTGCATATCGTATAGAAATGGCATATCTTGTTCCACGACCGGGCCAAGGGAAAAAGTTCTGCAACTTTGCATCGATGAAGAAAGACATCATTGATGAGAAGTATGTAGTATTCACCATCACCTCAGATCCTGAATCGCTGGAAATTCTGGAGTGCTTGCGAGCGTGTGGGCTAGAACGATATTGCTCTACACATCAGAACATCGTCCACACCCATGAAGCCCTGGAGTTTCTATACAATCTACAGAGGGATGAAGAAATTGATGTTGACCTGATTTCTTCCGTTGGCGGACTGAAAGTGCGAGTGTCGAATGACGATCTTCAGAGGATATTCGGCCTAACTCGAGGAAGCATCAATCCAGAGACCTACACGACTGATGTAGGAGAAAAAGAATTTCTTGAAGCCGAGTTGTTGAGACCAGCAAACAAGGAGAACACAACAAACGTCAAAGCCTCCTATCTGAAGAGGAAATATCGCCTTCTCCTTGAGATCGTTCAAAAGGTGATCATGTGCTCAACTTACAGTCTTGATGAGGTCACTTCCTATAAGATCAGTGTCATGGCTGTAATAATAAAGAAGGCTTTAGATATAGATTGGTTGGGAATGGTCAAGGCACGACTAAGAAAAGACTCCGGGAAGTTCGAACTAACCCAGAGCAATGAAGTGTGCTTATCTTCCAAGTGCTCCTTCATACACAAAATCTCAATCATTCTGTCAGATAAGCTGCCAAATAACTATGAATGGAATGAGAATGGAGCGAAGATATATCAAGCAATGCACAAGGCCATATTGGGCAAGGATGAGTCCCTACCTGGACAATCTGATGAAGATCCAACTCCTTATGTGCCCAAACCCAAGGGAGAAAAGAAGGGAAAAGATAAGGCAACTGCATCGTCTGAAGTGCAGGAAAAGGCCATTCAAGAAAAGAGGATGAAGAGGAAGGATCTGGCCAAGAAACCAGATGCTCAGCGGAAACGTCAGAAGAGAGTGACTTCTCCTCTGAAGACTGCTCCATGTTCTGCCCAGCAAGTTAGCAGAACGAAGGATCTGATGCAAGTGGAATCAGAAGAGGAGATAGCAGTCCGCTCTGAGCCCACTGCCATAGAAGTAAGGGAAGAGCAGATGATCGCAGCAGAAGGAGAGAAATCTGTCAGAGGGACAGAAGTGGAGCAATCTGAGGAAGAATCACCATCTGATTCTCTGCCTCTCACCATCACCCTCTCCTCACAAAACCTTCTCACCCTCACCTTCACCTATCAGATCACCCAGATCTCCCACTCCCCCAATCAATGAACCTGTTCAGGAAACTAAACACCCTCAAAACGCTGAAAACGAACCACAAATATCCCAATCTCCGTACAAGTCACAAGCACCTGAGAGATCTGACAAGCGAGTGTCCATCTCTCATAATCCCTTCAATACCAGAACCGTGCTTGCTTCACCTGTTTCAGAAAGCCCCATAATAAGGATAATGAAGCAACAAATCAAGGAGTATCTGCTGGATCTATGCCCTGAATTGGATCAACATCCTGGCATCCAGCAACAAATAGAAGAGATTGTGTTCTGGAGGGATATCAGACTGAAAAGCATTGAAGAATTTCTAATTCTCATGACAACTCTGGGATCAGACTTCTTTGTAGACTTGGAGATGAAGAGCTTGAACAATGCTAGGATTGAAAGTGTTGTTGAATTGGCATCTGACGATGATATCAGATGGTTGATTCACGAAAGGTTCGGAATTGATGATAACAGGGAGGAAACCGTTCAACCTCCTACAGATCATGAGGGAGCTGCCGATGAACCAAGAATGGGTGCTGCAGACGAGACCCGACTTGGTAAGGCTTCATCATCTGACCAGACTGCTACGATAAGCTCTGATACCCTAGATCTTTATACTGAGAAGATTCAGGATGGGATCAAGACTGCTATTGAAGACAAATTCGCAGCGCTCACATCAGATCTGATGAAGCGGTTTGAAGAAGAGCAAGCAAAACTAGTTGACAGAGAAAGAAGTCACACAGTTGGGATGAACAATGCCACCCTCTCTGAAGTTATGCAACTAGTTAATCCTCTTGCCGAGAAGCTCAATCTCCAGTCTGACAAACTCAAAGTTCAGACAGATATGCTCAATCAGACACAGGTACTATTGGAGAATGTCTGGGCATCTTTGGAGAAAACTGACAACCACATGGATATGGGTTGGAAACACTTTGTAGCTTCTGCAGAACGAGCAAGACAGGACATCGAAGTTGCTCTCAGACGCTTCTTGAAACCTGCACCTGCTGCCACCGTTCAGATCACTCCTCTTGTTGTCGAGGAACTCAGAGAGGAGATCACACGACAATTCAATGCTCTGAACTGCAGAATGTCCAACCTTTTTGATGAAACCAAAAATGGGGAAGGACAAGAAAATAAAGAGAAGAAAGAAAAACAGACACAGTTGGTAACAATTATATCTCTACCAGAAACCACTGTATCTGACTTGCCAGCCACTCCATCTATTGATCTCGTTGCTGAAGTAAAAGAAACTGTGGAGCAACATAACAAAGAGATCACTGAGCAGAAAATTGCTCTTTCAGAGGTTATTGCCAGAGTCGACAAGATTGAAGACTTTTCTTCGTTCGTACAGAAAAGAATGGAAACTGATGATCAGGCCAAGAGCCTTGAACTCGCTAAGAAATTAGCTGAAGAAGACGAACAAGATGAAACTGAGCAGACTCTGAGGAGAAAGAAAGGCAAAGGCAAGATGATGAAAGCAACTGCGGAAGATCAGAGACAAGGCCAACTATTCTCTACCAAAAGCCAGATGACTCCTTAACAAGTTCAAGAGCAAACAAGACAGAGAATTAGAGAGGCCGCCATCAAGAAGCAGAAGTTAGCAGAGGCTAAGGGACTGAACATCATCCGAAGGAAGAGGAAGAACGAAGCTGCAGCAGAGGAGATTGCTTGGGAGAAGAATGCCCTTCCAGCACCTGTTAAAGACATCCTCTGTGCACGGCTAGATCTGCTTCCAGAATGGGATCAGATCAGAGGAGAATGGTTATGTGACGTATACATCCTGGAGAAGATTCTGATTCATCAAGATCAGACTGAAAATGATGATGAATTTTGGAACTGGTTAGAAACGATGTATCCAGACTTCTACCAGACGGTGATGGAAGAAGGGAAAATCATGTCACTAATACCAGAAGCTCCACCCTTTGAACTACTCCTTCCACCTTTGCGTCCAGACAAAAAGCTAGATGTTGTAAAGTTCAAAAATGCCTACTATGGATTTGCTGAAAAAGGAGGGATCCATAGAAGAGAAGATCTGGACAAGCTAATGCAAAGGATGTACAAGATGTTTGGCATCCCCAAAGAGCTGCAAATGTTCAAGTACACCTGAGAAAGACAACTTGGAATCAGATGATAGGTACGTTTTTCATGTATTCTATAATGCACACACCTATCTGAATGAAATATTTCATCTCTCTGATTCTAAGACAACATCTCATTGTCTTCTGAAATATGTACTGCATTTCATTATCTGCATCTCTATTCGTTGTATCTGTTTTTCTGATTAAGTGTTTTGGTTCCATCAAAAAGGGGGAAATTGTTGGGAAATCTGTATTTTAGTTTTTATGGAAGTTCCAAAACAGGTTGTAATAGGACCAGTCAAACCTGTTAGCTGACTGATGACTTAGAATCAGATTAAGATGACCAGCTGAAATGTATAGATAGCTGATGTAAAAGATAGGTCACATATTGAGGGGGAACTCAATATGTATAGGTCAGGTCGAAGTATCAGATAACCCAGATAAGGTCAGATGATCAGAAGGCTAAGAACAAATCAGAAGAAAAGAAGTCAGAAGATCAGGTGAAGACAGAAGACATCAAGACTCGGATGAACTCGAAGACTCGGATAAACTCAAGACTCGGATGAACTCAAGACTCGGATAAACTCAAGACTCAAGAATAAACTCAAGACTCGAAGATGATGAATACACTGAGGCTCAGAGTCACCTGAAGATCAGAATACTACTAGAAGACCTGAAGACCTATATCAGCCGAGTCTGCATATTGTGCTAAGACAATCTACATCATAAGACTCTACAAGGTAGACTGATCAGTTATCTGATCAAATCAGCTCACACCTGGCGTCAACCAAAATGGTACACTAGATAAGACGAATATTCTACAAAAGGAATATCAATCGTCTAACGGACAATTACTGAAGTGCCGCCTCGCGAAGCCAAAGAGAAAGCAACACGTGAACAAAAAGAGCTGATAATGCGGGATTCGACGCTGGGGACATAAACGATGCTAATCATGCCTACGGCCACGCCGATATTCGGAGCACGTCACAATCATATCCTACAGCCTACCTAATATAGCCCGAAATTCAAATTGCTCTCCAACGGCTCTTTGGTTTCGAGGTCTATAAAATGGGATCAATCTTCAAAATTGAAGAATACTAAGAACGAACACGGAGACACCGCAAAAGAAGCAAAAACTACAGTAAAATCTCCACTCGAAGAACACCATATTTGAAGATTATTCTTAGAGTGTTCATCCCATAGTTCTTAGCAAGAAATTCTATCCACTAGCATTTGGATACATAAACACTAGGATAGATTTCCAGTTGGAACCACAACAAACCTTTACCCAAACTCAAAGTTAGGTTAAGTTTGTTACCGCAAGATTTCAGACTAGGGATTCTAGTTTCTGATTTCTGGTTCGGTTGAGTGTGAACTCAATAAACATCTGTTGGGTGTTGGACTAACACATAAAACTAAGTCCAGTTGGTTAATTTGGTTAAGTTGGTGCCCCTGTGTTAAGGGAAGAGTGGACGTAAGACGGGTTTCGTCTGAACCACTATAAAATCTTGTGTGCATTTACTTGCTTTCTTTATTGCTTTACACTATTCACACAACTGAGTTTAAAACTGCATACATATTCTAAGTTAAGCTCAGTCTGCACCAAGCAACTGATCTGATCAGGTTGACACCTTAGTCAGCCGGTTGAAAACTGACTTAAGAATCTGATTTGATAAAACTGGTTTTTCACACGGGTATTTACAAGCTTCCGCACTCTCGGTTAAACTGACAGATATCAAACTGATCTGCCCCCAGGCACTCAGTAAGATTGAACATCAGTCCAAACTGACTCACTAGCACTCTGATCAGGAAATCTGCAATCACACCTGATCCGCACGAAAAGTTTTCAGAAGTCTATTCACCCCTCCCCTCTAGACTTCTGCCCTCACAAAACCCGTTCGGGACCTACACACCTCGAGTGCATGAGAAGTAGCCACGAGGGGATCCGTTAACCAGAATTGAAAGGCGTGCCGAACAAAGAATTGTCTTAACAATTGCGATGAACCGAGTAGAGAAGCCCATACGTCCAATCACCTCCAATAAGAAAGGCCAAGAAACGGTGTCAAATGCCTTAGTGATATCAATTTTGACCGCCATGCTACCCGAAGGACCAAAGTCAAGGCAATTAATGGCATCGGAAGCTAAAGTAACTCATGTATGAATTATTCTCCCAGGTATGAAGCCAAACTGAGTTTTAACAAGGCAATTCGAGGCAACTTTACCAAGTCTGGACGCCAGAATATTTGTGAAAATTTTGAACAGGAAGTTTTCCATAACAATAGGTCTATAATCCGTGATATCCGAAGCACCAACTTTCTTCGGAATTAATGTCACCAGGCTGGAGTTGATTCCCGGAGGGAGCTGGTAATGAAGGAAAAAATGTCGGGCAGCGTTCACAACGTCCGGACCAACGATTTCCCAAGCCGAATGATAAAAGTGGCCACTAAACCCGTCGGGGCCTGGAGAACTGTCGGCCGAGAGACCAAAGACTGCGGCATGTACCTCCGAATCCTCGGGAAAAGCAGTGAGGTCGTAATTTTCAGTTTCCGTGATTGAGGGTTTTGAACAGCCCTGTCAAGAGGAGAGAAATCAGGCGCAATAGGGTCCGGAGCTTTGAAAAGATTTGTATAGAAAGCCAAGATATGATTCACGATGGCATCCGGATCAAAGGAGAGTTGACCACCAATAAGTAAAGAGTTGATGGTATTTCTGGTCTTTTGGATACTATTCAGACGATGGAAGAAGGACGAATTACGATCTCCATCGTGTAGCCATTGCAAACGGTTCTTCTGGGCTAACATGGTGTTTCGGCGGAGCAAGAGCTGGTTGAGAGTGACCGAAGCAGATAGTTCCTCTTCAAATTTCAAGTCCGAGTCCCCATTGGTATCAATGTCCATTTGTATATTATCGAGCACTAGAGAGGCTTGGTCGATTTCAGCATAAACATTGCCATATGTTTCACGGTTCCACTCTTTGAGTCGGGTTTTAAGACGACGAAGCTTCTTCACAACCCTCGAAATGGGGTCTCCCAGGATAGGCACAGACCATGATTCACGAACCAACGAAGGGTACCCATCATGCAAAGTCCACATCTTTTGGAAACGGAAGGACTTGGCAAACGTATTAGAAGTCGTCGAGAGAGAGAGGCAAAGCGGGTGATGGTCCGAACAATGCCTCGGGAGGATAACCAAATTAACAGCTGACCAAATATCCAAGAATGAGCTAGTAGCAACGGCACTGTCGAGCTTAGCCATCATGAGGTGTGGTCGACGAGAGACCCAAGTGAAACGAGAGCCAGCCGTGTCTATGTCAAAGCAATTTGCACAAGTCAAGTACTCACGGAAGTCAGCAGTGGGACGTGTGGGCATGGACCCACTCAATCTCTCGGTCCCCCCAAGTACGACATTAAAGTCACCAATCACACATAACGGAACCGCAGGAAGGGAAAGAAGATCAGCCCACAGATTCCGGCGACGTAAGTAGGAAACATGTGCATGAATAAAACAGAGAACGTAGTCATGCAGAGTATCCGTGAAGCAAACAGCAATCAGCTGTTCAGTAGATAGAATGACCACGGCATGTTACATCAGAATAATACGACAAAAGACCCAAATGTTCGGACGGAGAGGAGGGGTCCGATGATTTTCAGCCATAAGACGAAGATCATATTTATGCAAGTATCGACGAGAAAGAGAGGAGCTTAAAATTTTAGGTTCATAAATAGCAACCCATGATGGGGTTTGTTTGCGGCATAGGTTTTTCAGAGAATTCCGAGTATTGTCATTCCCCAAACATCATACGTTCCAGGACAAAATATTCATCTAAACCGTGGGGATGAGCCGTGCATCGGCGGCATATTTTCACATTCGGCAGCCCATGAGTCTATGCGGTACAATTCACAAGAAACCATGGGGGTTGTACTTGAAAATTGCGCTGGGTGTGGTCCGTAGCAGATTGCACATGTTTAGTTGCTGCGCGCAAGGAGTTTCATTTTATGCCGTGTATTATAGTCACTCCAAACTAGAGTCTGATCAGGTTTTTTGTTTCGGCGTATCGTCACTGTCAGAGAGACAGGAACAGAGACAGCCGGGGGGACATGCTGGTCCTCATGCAGTTTCTCCAGCGGGAAGGCATCCTCCTCAAAAAGTTCCCCGGCATCAAAATTATCCCCATCGGCAGGGTAAGAGTAATGCGAAGTAGAGGCACCCTGGTGGAGAATCATGGCATTCGTAACTCCCAAGTGAAAGTTATCTTGCGTGTAACCAGGGAAATAATACTTGGGGAGGTTGAAAGTAGGTAAGTACTTTGGAATGGAGACCTGCGGTTCAGAAGGGGAGGCCTCACGAACAACCATAGATAAATCAGAAGCCGCTGTAGAGGTAGTTTTCTGGGGCATGGCCAGAGAGGGTTGTTGTGGAGTCTTATGTACCCATTTCTGGTATGGGATGTTTCTTGACGAGTAACCTTCGGAGTAGGTTTCTGAGGCTGTGCCTGTTGCTGCTGTTTAGTTCTAGTAGGTGCCGTGCGGGGGCGCGGATTTAAAGAGTAGCAATTGTCGGCCAGATGACCAATGGTACAACAATGCGAGCACCAATCAGGTACGCGCTCGTACCCAACGGAGGCAATGGAATAGTAGCCTGTTCGTTCAAACATTAAGTTGTATTCCCGTTCAAGTTTTAAATCGATTTCAACTAGCACACGCGCATAATAGCATAGGGTACGGTTACGCGTACGTTCGTCAACCTGGATAACTGGCCCAATGGCTGAGGCAAGAGAGCGAATTATAGGCTCATAGAAGTACTCCACTGGCAGCTCCAAAATACGTATCCAAACCGAAACCACCGAAGATTTTACTTTATAAGGGTTGAACTCAGGCGACCACCTCTGGAGACGAAGAGTGCGAAAAGAACATTGCCGAGAGCGGGGCTTGAAGATTCGTTCCCGCTCGACGACATCCTCAATTCTCACCTGAAAATATCCCCTGCCTAAAGGAACCAAAGACCATGAACATGACATGACAAGTTCCATAATTCTTGGAAAGCAGCAGTAAGAGAGGTCATAGAAGGAGGTTTTTCTTTCGTAGCAAAAAGCATGCGACCAATGAGGGTGTTTCTGTTTTCTCTAATGCCTTGAGAGTGAATCACGTCATCGATCGTGACAGAGAAATATTCGCCTTTACGTATAGGCTTCGAGGCCGGCGAGGCGGTAAACAAGTAATTCTGCACAGGAATAGAGGGGCCGCCAGTATCCAAAAAAGAGGGACGAATAGAATCCGTCGAAATAGATGGAAACACAAAATCAGAGGGTGGATTAAAGATATCCGTATGGCCGGAAAACAGTTGGGGACTGATTCCGGCATTTGCTGAATGATGGGATGTCGAAAGGTTGCATCCCGAAACCCTAGAGTGTGACGCGGGTGCCGAAACCCTAGAATCGTGGTGTTCGTCCATGACGTTCGTCGCTTTAGGGCAGAATGAGGACCCTGGATTGTGTAAATTCTGAGTGACGTTGCCAGAGTCCCTATTAGAGTCAGGAGGGCTAGGCTGCGAAGCCGCCATTGATGCCTTGTATCGGAGAAATTCCGTGAATTCTGTTAAATCCGCAAGGATTTCCGCACGGACCTGTGCGAACAGGTTATAGCGCGAAGGAGCGTGTAACATGATGATTGGGTGATAATCAGCAGATTAACGTTGATGGATCCATGGAGAAGAGAAGCGACGGAATCGTCCCCAATACACTTGTTTGAATATTATGTTTGATTTTTTGCATTTATTCATGCAAGTGTTCCCATGAGTCATTGCTATCATTGAGGTTGTGGGAACTCAGATGACTTAAGCAAGATTCTCAAATAGCCCCGATCAAGGATCATCAAGAATGGGATATTGATGATGCAATGGAGATTGGTGTGCGATCTGCATCATACTCTTAGAGAGTGTAGTAAGATCTCACTTACTACGAGATACTAGATATCTCATGATGGATGCACAAATACCTTAAAGGGTATTGGTATACCCATCTGAGAAGCCGTTTGATGTATTTCCACTATATGTGTCTATGGGTGTCTCGGTTAGTGGGAGCGATACGATAGTCCTTTGACTTGAGGTCAATACGCACGACATGTGTGGAGTAATGAACTTTGACCATGACCAACGTTTGCACCCTTCCATGGGTAGATACCGCTTGGATTGGGTTCATCACGAAGTGCATGTGCGTGGTAGTTGAGTCAAAAATAAGATTCATTCCTCAATGTGGATTTAGAGAGAATACTCATCTTCTCATCACAATTGGATCAAAGTCATCGACCGATGCACGTCAACTTAGACTTTGTGGCTAAGTGTGACATACATGATCAATTATTGATTAGAGATAATATGATTAACTTATTTTAATAGACACTTCATCATGTTCAAGACTTAATCAAGTATTCGCGAATGAAAGGAGAAAATCGTAAAAGCCCATGTTTCAGTTACAGGTAGTTGCACGTTTCTCGCAACGTACCTCATATATTGAGAATGTCTGATTTATTGTCCAGGGTTTAATTAAGACAATTAGTTTGACTAATCGCTCGATATATGAGGTCCTATGGGTCACACAACAAGTAGTTCCCTTTTACGGATTATAGTTGGTTGATTAAATGTTAAATTGGATTTAATATTTAATTTATGGAGAATTAATTAATAATAGATTAATTTGGAATTAATTATTATTAATGTTTAATTAAATTTGATTTAATTAAATAGGATTCCCAATAATAATATATGGAATATTATTATAGGATTTAATATATATGGAATCAAATCCGTAGAGATTTGATATACATGAGAATTAAATCCGTAGAGATTTTATATGTAGGAAATAAATCTAAGAGATTTATTCAAATAAAGATTAGGGATTTTATTTCCTAATCAGGTTAGCTTAAGATTTAAGCGGGTATCTCCTATATATATGAGCTCTTGGAAATCCATAAAACGGTTGTTAAAATTCTCTCCATAAAATCTAGAGTTAGAATTTTCCTAGCAAATTCATCTCGGGATTCATCGCTGGCAAATCTGTGCAAGTCTGTGAACGGGGATTACGTGGATACCATAGTAGAGAAATATGCATACGGTTTACTGTAAGGTTTCTCTTTATATTTATACATATTCAATTATGCAATTACGTGTTCGTTGTTGGTGAATTGTTTATTTCCGCTGCGCATGTATTACGTGTTTACGTGCCTCTAAATTCCAACAGATCGTTCCCTTTCTGGAACCAGTTAGTAAAATCTGTTGAGTGGCTCGATTCTTGATAGTGCATTGATCAGTCGAGAACTCAACACTGAATCAGTTGTCGCAGAATTGTGAAACCGATAACAGGTTGTGCTTCAAACCATCGACATACGAGACTCCAGTTACCTGTACATCATCATTCACTAAGGTTCCAACTCCTCTGGTAAAGCCAAAGTTGTCGTCACCAAAGAGTACATGTGGGCCTTCTTGTTCTATGAATGAACTGAGGAGATGTTTGTTGTCAGTCATGTGCCTTGAGCATCCACTATCGATGTACCAGATAGTTGCTTGTACACCTCCCTTATTGGCCAAACCCGCGCGATCCTGCAATCAAATCAGGCTTTAGGTACCCCTATAGGATTGGGTCCTGAGGGGTTAGTGTTACCTTTCGGGATCCAAACAAACTGGGCACTTCTATGGTAATCATCAAGATCAGAAGGCCAAATTTGTCTCCCATAAGCATCTACATAATCATACATCTCTTCATGTGCTTTCTGGTCAGTATGATTATGAGTGTGAAACTTGGATGAATCAGAAGACTTGGGATTTTTCTGATTGGTTTGTCTTCTTTTAATCTAGTGTGGTTCAGGTGCAGATGTCCTGGATTTTTGATTGAAGGGATAGGTACGACTGCTACCATCAAAAGATTCATATCTCTTTTGCACAAATGTTTTCTGCAGTTTACCCTTAGCATGCTGGTTAGACAGCTTGACCTAATTAGGTTTCATATTAAACTTTCCCTTGCGAGATTGTCCTTTCTGATTCCTAATCTGCTGATTAGGCTGAGGTCTCTTCAGAAGAATAGGGTTCTTCTATTGATTCCTCGGTTGATGCTTGATCAGGTGGGGTCCATTTTTTATCAGGCACTCGCCTTTCCTGTTCAGCAGGTCTTTTTTCCTTTTTCGATACAGATTTGGTATATTGTGTATCTTGTCCAGAAACCTTCCTAAATTCACTTTTGGAATGTGAACTAGGTTTGACATATGAGGATCCAGAAGGACTATCAAACCCAATAACCTTCTTATCAGTTGGCTTCCGAAAGTAGTTTGTTATTTCATCAACATTTTTAGAAGCTTTTCCAAAACTTTCTACTTTCTTTCGCAAATTGTCCTCACTTTGTTTTAGACTCTCATGCAGTCGGAAGAGTTAATCAAACTTAGCTTGGAGGATTTTGAGATTATCAGGTTGCTGCTTGTTGATAGCTTGCTGTTCCTTAACCAGTTTACCCTAATCAGAAGAGCTGACTTTCAGAAACTCCAGTTCTTTAGTCATCTTCTGAACAATCTCAACTGCTTTCAGTTCAGCAGCTTTTCTTACATCATTATCCTTGACAAGCTGAATGTTCTCAGCTCTTAGCTTATCGTTCTCAGCTTCCACTATTGTATAAGTGTCTACTGCATTAGAGAGATCATCAAGCAATTGCTCATTGTAGAGCTGCAGGTCAATCTCTCCCGCAGGTGTGCTTAGCACAACAGGTGTGGATATAAAAAACACAGAAGGTTTAGAAGTTACCTCAGTTTGATCAGCATCCTTGGCCATGAGGCAGATGTCGTCATCAGATGAGAACATCAGATCGTCAAAGTCGTCGACATCACCTATAGTGGTCATCGGGCAGAAGTCTTCGACAGATGAGTAACCAGTATCATCTGATGGCAGATAGAAGTCATCTATCCCAGATGTATCAGTAACCATGGCTTTTCTGTCTCTGTATCTTTGCTCTCTTCTATTCCGCTTATCTTCTCATTCTTTTGGAGTCAGGTTAGGACAATCTGCACTGTAGTGACCTGGTTTCTGACAGTTGAAAAATGCTCCAGGTTCTGCGGAATTTCTTCTGCCAAGTGACTCATTTCTTCTATAGGATCTGTCAGATGACTTCCCAGTTTGCCTGTAATCAGAATTCCTTCTATCTGATATGTTGTCTCTTCTATCATCAGAACGATCATCTCTCTTCTTATCTTCTCTGTGGTCATCTCTATGATCATCTCTTCTGTCATCAGAACGATTCCTTTCTTGTGATCTGTCAGTAGATCTTCTATCTCTTTCTCTGTTGTTCTGATAGTCTCTATAGAATTTTCGATACTTTCCCAGTTGAACATTAGAACGTTCAAGCTTTCTGGTCAGCAAAGCAATATGTTCAGCCTGACTCATGATATTTCCTAATGGTTCAGTAGACTTCGAACTACTGCTAGCTGCCTTGAATGCAACTACTTTTGATGTGGCAAGTGTAGCTTCAGCAGGTGATTCATCTTCTTCTTCTTGATCTCTTTCAATCAGATCGAATTCATGAGCCTTTAAACTGAGAAACAGGTTGCTTGGCTTCATCTTCGCAATATCTTGGCAATCCTTTATCACCGTTACTTTCATGTCCCATTTCTTGATCAGGGACCTCAAGATCTTGTAGTTGATGTCTTTGTCAGACATTTCTCGTCCCAGTTCATGAAGCTTGTTGACTAACATGGTGATTCTTCCATCGAGCTGATTTATGGTTTCATTTGGCAGCATCTTGAGTTTTTTAAATTTTACCAGTTCAACTTGCAATCTGCTATCCTTAATCAGATCGTTTGCTTCGCACATCTCAGCAAGAGTATCCCACATCTGCTTGGCAGTCTTGAGATACTTGATCTTCTCACGTGTTATCTTGTCCATCGTCTTCATGATGATATGTCTGGCCACAATATCCAGATTGGACAATTTCCTTTGTTGGGTTTATACGTGAAAGTATGCTTTTACTTTGTATAACCTATGTATTAACTTATTTAATGAAATAAATTGATTATCACTGTTGCTTTAAATATGATTGAATGTTATATATATTTATCGCAAACCGTTCATAGCATGCATTACATTGTAGTTAACGTGGTGATACCAGATCACAGAAGATCACGTTAACAGTGCCTTGTAAACGAGTGCGTGTTTCACAACTTAGATAGATCCGAACAATCTATTGGTAGAAGTTGATGTGTAAGGCTCAAATTAGCTTGTCTTGACCAAGAGATTATATTAGTGCATTCGATGCGCTGAAGCGGACCTGCAGAGAGGATAAACTCATTCGCACTGACTTAAGGGATGAAGAGTTAGACCTCAGTGGTTGTTGATTTCTTAATCTTTGTCACTTAATAAGGACTGTGTGTGATTAGTAGTTATTGCTTTGACTTATAAATGGGAAGAGAAATATTGCGACTTCGATACCCTATATCTTGGGCAATAATATTAATTGCACGACAGTTGCTAAATTAATACAGAGAATCGTGTGCTTGCAATGTCTTACTTGATTGGTCCCCTTGGTGGGCCCGGAACCTTTATCATACCAAATCTTGCAAGTGGAATTAATTTTCCGATATGGATAATAAAGCTGGGTTGTCCTTACTCCAAGGATAAATATATTAATTAATATAAAACTTTTCAGTGGCTTAATTAATTAATGGACTAAATAATCTTAAACACGGAAAATAATGACCGGGATCCATATTACCGTAATATGGGTTAAGTTGGATAGTGCAATAGTAATTATATAGTGGCATTAATTAATATTAATGGGCTGAATTATATTGTGGCTCAATATTGGAATTCAGAAGCCCATTGGAAGGTCCATCTTAATTCTCCTAAAGGCCCCTCAAGTAGCCCAATTAAAGTCCAATAAATAAAAGTGCTTAAAAATAAATTAAATATTTGTTGCTTATTTCTTCCTTATTTTTTCGAAAATAATTAAAGAAAGAGGGAGAAGATTTTTCTTGAAAAGATTTTATGGAAATGAGATAAGTATTCTTGGAACACAAGATTATCCCATAAATTCAAGAAATCTCCCACTTGGTCTCTTTAATTAGGAATTTTTGAAAATATTAGGGGATAAGAAGGAATAAAAGATTTTCTTGATTTTCTTGAAAAGATATTATGGAAAAAGATATGTATTCTTGAAATACAAGAATATTTCATAAATTCAAGAAAGATCCAATCTTGAAATCTTTCTTCTTATGTTTCGAAAATATGGAATAAATAGGATGTGAGATTTTTGTGGAAAAATACACATGAAAAGAAGAATATATGGGATATATTCAAGATTTCTTGGAAATCAAGAAAAGATCTTTCCTAACCCTATTTGGACTCCAAATTTTCGTCCCCCCCCCTATGTATAAATAAGGGGATGAATTCTTTTCATTCCCCTACAATTCCATGTGCTAGAAATATTAGAAATGCACAAAGGTGGTGCAACAATTATTTAATTTTCCTTTGTTTTATAAATCGTTCATTGGAGAACCTTCCACCGGGTTTATTGGACGAGGACTTAGGAATACTTGAGAATGACTCTTGGTGGGTATCCAGATACTTGATACTGTCTGTCTCAGACCGTCTCTCCAACGGGTACGTTTACGTAAACTCCTAGAAATTCCACATGCTAGGATCTTTTACGTGAAATATTATTTTCATATCGTTGTTAGATTAATTATTATTTGAATTCACTTAGGTCAATTCATGCTAGTAATAATTGTTAATTTAAATTTGTGTTTATGAGGTCATCCCGATAGATCCTGGCATATGTTATCCCAACAACTGGTATCAGAGCTCTGGTTCGGGCTCTGATCTTTTAAACTATAATTTAAATTGTTGTTCATTAAAATTGAAATTGGATAGTAGAACTGTTAGATCTGATTTGCAGGTATCCAATTGTCATGGCATTTTAATGTGCTTATTTACATGTAAATAAATCGTGGTTTTTAATTCGATTCGTTAGAATTCATTTTGCCTTGTGAGAAAATCCACGAGTAGATTAGGATTTGTTTGATTTGTTCAATGTAATAGACTAGTCTAGATCTAGGTTTATTTATTTTTCATAAATAAATTATAACCGGATCATGAACGAAGACGAAGATGAAGAATTAAAGACGGACGTCCAAGTGCCCGGACGTATGCGAGCCAAGGCGAAGCACGCGGGCTAGGCTAAGGGCCTAGCGACCGCGGTCACCAAATGGGCGGTCGCGGATGGGGCTGTTGGGCATCGGGCGTCGGGCGACGCATGCGGCATGCACATGGCGCACACCAGGCATGCTTGCGGGGCCGAGCTGGGCGACGGGGCATGGAACCCCAGACGCGGGCGTATCCGGGCGATGCTTCGCGCGCGCAAGGCATTGGGCTACGGGATGAGATGGCCGATCTGGACCGGGGGATACCATTTTTACCTGAAAAAATAACCAAAGAGACAGAAGGAAACTTAACTATACCTTTGCCACAAGAAGAGCACAACAGAATCGAGAGCAAAGAGTGCACGCCGAAAATTAGAATGTCTTCGCCGGGAAATTGAGAATTCACCTCTACCAGAAGGATTTAGCAAAAGTGAAAAGGGGAAAGATATGAAAGGAAAGAGTATTTATAGGAGAAATTTAGGGTGCGTGAGCTCGGTTCGCGACCTTTTGCATCAAGCGTGTGAACCTCACGCGCCATCATTGTATACAGTCTATAGGCTCGACAGTCGAGGCTAGCAACCGTCATAAGCAATAAGTTATGAGGCCACTCCAACGCGTATCCACGAAGCTATCACACCTTGCACAGTCCACAGATAATGAGAATAAAAGAATAGCTCATTTTCCTTCGCGAATGAAGGAAGACGACCTAGGGGCTATTGTTGTGTGTATATCGCGTGACGTGGGCCCAATGTCGTGAGTCAGAAAGGTGAAAGAATTAGGAGAACTTATTAATTTCTTTAAGTTTAAACCTCAAACCTCGCATGACGAGGTACTTTCGGGCTACCTCACCTGCCGCGAGCTCGATGACCTCGAAAGTGTCCAAGGACAAAGCATTAACTATGACAAGACGTGCGTCATAGAGGTAGTGCAGAAAATCTTTCTTAAACCATGCCTGAGTAAGAGTTAAATCGGCAAAGGATGGCACAGAATGACCACTCAGTGTACTTAAATGGCTAATTCCCTACAAATTTGGGAATTGCCTTGGTCGACGTTCAAGCCAGGTCTGCGAGGTCACTAAACCACGAGCGACCTCTCACGACCTCCATGGACAGATCAAATCAATCCTTTAGTATTTAATGTTTTGCAGGACAACTTTCGGCCCTTTGTACTTGTAAAACGGGAGAGTGAGTTCCACTCTCCCTCACCCTATAAATAAAGGGCATTATGACTCCAAATACCAAGAGAATTGATACCTTACCAAACCTCTTGCCAATTTCTCTCTTGCACTTATATCAACCGAATTCATTAACACTCAATCATATGCAATGAATGCAAATACTTGTTTGTGTTACTAGAATCCTAAGCCACACTTAAACTCTCTAATCCGATATTTTAGTACACAACAGAAGAAAAGTAGTTTTTTTTACTGTGTTTTTTTGCAGAAAGCTTTTTGATTGGGTTGTTATACAAGATACAAGAAAGAAGTTTTGATTTGGTTGTTATATATTTAGGTTGTATATATAAAATTTTAATATGTATATGCAATGTAATTGTGTTCATTGCACTGGAAAGTGAGAACGTCTTTGGAAAGGACATGGAAAGGGGAAAAGTGGTTGACAGTTGAATTATGGAAGCTTGACGACAGGTTGACTAAGGATGATGTTGAGGGCTTGAAGGATATGGTTGATCAGAGGTTCAAATTTTTGGTTTTGAAAGAAATGGTCATCAACTTGACTACTGATTGGCTAAAGATGATGTTTGTGGTTTGTTTTGATCACATTATAGCTGAACAAAAGTTTATTAGGGCAAAATATTTTTGATGTGTTGATATAGAATTTTGATTTGTATATGTACTATTTTTTTTATGTTATATGCAATGTATACAAAATTTTTAGTGTATATGCAATATATTTGGATAAAAAACTTATATTGCATTCAATATTAAAAATCCACCATATTGTATCAGAAAGTTATATTGCATCAGAAATTTATACATCAGATCAGATATATCCACCAGATTGCATCATAAAATAATCACCAGATTGCATCAGAAACTTATATTGCATTCAAGATTAAAAGTCCACCATATTGTATCAGAAAGTTATATTGCATCAGAAAGTTATACATCAAATTAGATATATCCACCAGATTACATCAGGAAATAATCACCAGATTGCATCAGAAAGTTATACTGCATTCCAGATAAAACTCTTCCTGAGAAGGAAAAAAACACTCATCTTTAACAAAGGCATATGAACCAACGACTAAAGTGGAAGGATTAAGAAAAATAAAAATAAATTTTATTTTTACTATGGAAAACAATAAAAGATATAAATTATGGGGAGGAGGAGTAAATGCAGGTGGGATGAGAGAGAAATAGTGTTTTGTGTGTGATTGTTTATGTGTATATATTATGCATGGGAGAAGGAGTAAATGCAGGTGGGATGAGAGAGAGAAAGGGAGTAAATGCAAGTGGGATGTGAGAAAAATAGTGATTTGTGTGTATAAATTATTGGAGGAGGAGTAAATGCAAGTGGGATGAGAGAGAAAAAAGGAGGAGATGAAATAAGGACGCCTGCCAACTTTGAAAAATGCAAACAGAAGTCATCATATCTATCAATTCAAACTATCAAATCAGACTAAACGGGGTATATACAGTTTCTGAGTAAATCCAGTGTTCAGGGCAAAATAGGTAGACCGAGGGTATATTATTGTAGTGGATAGTTATAATTTTATGAATTGTATATAATGGTAAGATGTTGTTGTCAATTGTAGTAGAGAGTCGGTCACCCCAAATTTTTGCATGCTCTAGTATATACATATATAACAAAAACTTGTGTGAATCCGAGTTCACTGTGAACTTGATTTTTTTTATTATCACTGTTATGTGTAAAAACGATCACTGTTATTCATAAAAACTATTATTGGTATGCACAAAAACTCACTGTTTAAAAATATAAAGTATATGCTTGTAACTTTGTTATGCATAACACGTGTAAATCATTTTAATACTTTTTCTTTGAATAGTGAGTCAAACTACTGAGGGCAACAACATTGATGAATAACCACCCTGAATACAAGTCTACTGAGACAAGATCCCTGAGTAGTAAATCAACACTTCAAATATACTCAACTATTTTAGAGTGCAAGTGGCCTGAATAGCTTTGCACATATAACCAACTTACTGAATGCTTTTGCAAGCTGTTCAGTTTGATAACTATCTGCACTAGTTATATAGGGTGCGGAAGTTGTAGGCCTTTCTTGTTTATACTTGTTTTAAACTTGCTGAAAATATTTTTCCTTTAGTGTATAAATTGTGATTAAGGTTGTGATCACTTAATGCAGATTTCAGTGAAGTTGAACCCTCCTGAAATACTTAAAGCCTTTGAATGATTTTCTGAAAACAATGTAGTATGATAGCAAGTATAAATGCAACACAGAAAACAAACAAAACAACAATTATAGTGGTTTAGAGACTCAAGCTCTTACATCCACTTTCCCTGACTTCTGCTGGGGAATTCCTTAAACTCTAGAATCTCTTGTTTTATAATATCAAGGTGTACTGAACAAATCAACCTAACTCTTAGGTGATATGTTCCCTAGGAATTACAACCTGAGTCCTAGTACTCATAATAACTTCAGCTTTCAGTCTGAACAACTTTTCAGTTTACTTGCCTTTAACTCTCAAACTCAACCACTAACTACATCTCTCAAGTATATCGACAATTCACGTAAAAATTAATATTTAATTTTTTTTTCTAATTAGTGAGACAACAATACATATTAATTTTATAATTTCAGATGATACTAACTTGGATAATTGGGCACCAAAATATAGAAACTTGGAGACCACGTTGAAAAACTGAGTCTCGGGGGGGTGAAGGGGGGGGGGAATATAATCAGAAAGCATGCCTCTAGTTCCACGTCAGTAGAATCATTAGTTTTCTAAATAATATATTAGGGTGGCTAACTATCTAATACAATTTAAAATGCGAACTTACCATTTAATACTAGCCCAAAAAATAATTACTAACAACTATAAAGTGGAGTGCTAACTTACCAAAATATTCCAACTTACCATTTTTACCCCACAAAGATTTTGAATCCCTTTTCCCCCAAAAAATCTTCTTCCTATTTCAGGCCCCTATTTCTTGGAGATTTTTTTTTTCGAGTCTTTTTTGCTATTTTCTTTCCCTTATCATTCCGAGTTTTTTTTTTGCTTTTTTTTTTTACCCTTCATTTTTCGGGCCCAACACAATTGCACATGTGCAAAAGTATTTGAATTTGAGCACATGCTAGAATTTTTTCTCATGTGCAATTCTCGGCTCTTCTTCCTATTTTCGGGCCTAGAAAATTTTTATACACACATGAATTTTTTTTCTATGAAAATACAAATATGTTATACACAAGCAATATTTTACGCATATGTTTAGGAAACGGATTGCACACACAAAATCAATAGCACACACTCTAAAATAATTGAACACTCATAAAATTATTGCACGTGCTTTAAAATAATTGCATACGCATGTTAAAAATTGCATATACTCTTGAATAATTCACATGTGTAAAAAATTGCAGAAATAATCAAATTTATCCCAAAGTAAAACTAAATTGGTTGAAAATTACAAAATACAACGAAATTTGCAGAATTTAAATATTTCATATAAATTAAAGCCACAATAAAAATTAATGTAAGCAATAAATGGTGTAAAGTGAGTTTAGTGGAGAGAAATAATAATATTAAATAATATTGAAAGCTGTTTTATTTCCTTTTTAGGAAATGAACAAACAAAATAAAAATGACTATTTACAGAAAGTAGTTAATCAAAATTAGGACAGAGTGAGTAATAATATAATATTTTCCCTTTTATTTATACCGCTCAAACAATTCAATATTACATCATACGCTATTATTTTTTGGGCAAGTCTTGTATGCACCAAGTGTGTTGGTCCCGGTGTAAACGAGTCTTACACGTGTATGGGGGGAATACACTTGTTCAGTGTTTTTAAAACTTTTCTTTACTGAGGTCAGCTTGGGTCAGGTTGTCCTGATGATTTGGTCCTGAGAAGCACAAATCGCTCTGAGTCAAAGTCTACATGAGACAGTGATCCTGAGCTGCTTTCAGATACCTCAGATAATCCCAACTGATCCTGAGTTTTTCAGAGATCCTGAGCTGCTTGGATCAAATAACTAACTTACTGAACCCTCAGAAGAGTAAGTTCAGTTTGGTAACTATCTGTTCTAGCTACTCAGATGTGCGGAATGGTTGGCCCTTAGTTTATACTGTTTTTTAAGCTTTTCTTTGAAAACCTTCCTTTTCAATGGAACAAAGTGATTAGGTTGTGATCGGGATTCGAGATGCAACTTCAATTGGATTGATTCCAACTGAATATCGGTGAAAATATGCTTTCGGTTTAAAGATATGCAACAGTTAATCAAAGCAAAAAGTAAAGCAAAGAACACAACAAGTTATAGTGGTTCGAGACTCAAGCTCCTACATCCACTCTCCCCGATCACTGAGGAGAAATTCACTAAACACTTCCTAAGGTTTTTCGACTACCTCGGTGGTTTACTAACCTTTCTATTTTGAGCTTTTCGACTACCTCCGTAGTTTACTAACTCAAACACACACAAGCTTTTCATTCATCCAAGATAGATTACTCACTTCTCCTCTAGAGCTTTTTCGACTACCTCCTTGTAGTTTACTAACTCTTTACAACTCCAATCTCACCAACAATCACACTCAAACTACCTTTACAAAGGGTTTGGGGTTTCTTGGTTAGTTTCAACTAGGATGAGATATCCTTTACAATAAGCACAATGCAAAGGCTAGGATATCTCGACTAAGCTTTGGATATATCTTATCAAGCTAAAGCTTAGTGGAATGAGCTCTCTTGAAATAAAGCACTTGGGAAATTCTTGGTTTTTTCGAGTGCTTCAACTCAAAAATAATAAGTTTGAGCTCTTGAGTTGCTTACAAATTTCACGTAACCTTCAATGTAGAGGGTCACAAGTATTTATAGGCAAACACCAAGGTCACTCTTGAAAAACTATCAGTTGGAAGAGATAGCTTCGTGAGTTTACTCTTATGGTGTGTGATGAACGGCTATATTTAGGGTTTGAGACTCCCTAGCACGTTTTAGGTAAGCTGCTTTTCATGTAGTGGTCATCACTTTTGCGCGATCGGAACTTAGTACTCGACATCTTTTTCAATTGACTGTCATTTGTCGATTGTCGATAATGTCTGATGTTGTCTTCTTCTTTTTGACTTTTGTCTCCAGTTAAAGGTAGACAACCTCAACGGCTCTTTTTTGGTTACATCTCTGAGTGATATAATCTTAACAACACTTTGTCTTAGTTTCTTTTGTCTGCATGAGAATGTCTCGGACAATATCTATTTTTCTAAGGAATCGCGTTTTTCTCAGTATTGAATCCTTCAGATAGATATTTTCAGTGCCTCGGAACATTCAGGTTTATACTGAGCATTCAATACATTCTTGAGTCTTGATAATTCATGCTTAGCCGATATCGCCCGGTCTTGTCTTCTGCATCTTCAGGGTCTTCTGAGTTTTTAGTGACTTCTGAGTCTTCAGTGACTTCTGAGTCTTCACAGATATCTTGGTGATATCTCGAAGTCTTCATCTTTGAGTCTTGAGTTTTCTCACTAAGTCTTGATATCTCGTTTCTCCGAGTCTTGAGATACTTTCGGTTTCATCTGAGTCTTGAATCTCGATTTCATCTTTGAAACGAAACCGATTTCATCTTTGAAACCGTTTTTGAAACTTCTTGAGTCTTGAACTATCGATCTATATCTGTGACTATACATTTTGCGATAACATCTGAACACTCTAAAGCGAATCGACTTCAACTATCAAGATTATCTGAACATGTCATACTCGGGGGTTTTGGGATCTAATCAAAATCTCTCTTTATTAAATTCATCTCCCAACAATTTCCCATTTTTGATGATGCAAAACCTATCTTGTTTTCAAAGATACTTAACCTATACTCGGGTTTGGTTTATCCTATTACAAGATTGGTTTATCTCTAACAATTTCATAAACAGAGAATCTCCCAACAATTAATTAATCAGAGAATCTCCCAACAATTAATCTCAGAGACAACATTCAGGCATATCAAAATTAAAGACATGTAAATTAAGATAATGAGATATTATCTTTTGAGCATAAATGATAAGGTTTCATTGATGTTTGGTAGACAGTTACAAGTTACAATGAATCTTATCTAACAAAATCAAAAAGACAAAAAGATAAAGGATTACAAGAGTCTTCTGAGTTGATCTTGATCTTTCTTTTGCTTTTTACGCTCGCTCTTGATTCGATTTTCCACCTCATCGCCAGGCACCTCAAGGTTGAACATCCCATAATATCTTCTTTTTCAAGATCTCTTTTTTTTAATGATATCGGGATTGTTCCTGTCAGCCCAACCGAAAGGGCGTCTTGAGCAATTTCTTGAGAAATGGTTGCTTCATTTACCAAGCCATTTCCAAGTCTAGGAGGAGGGTAAGAGTATGGACCGGGGGCTGTTATCTGCACCTTCCCTTCATCCGCAAGATTGATCCATCCTTGAAGGTATTTTGGATAGAAGGTCAGGAGATAGTCAATGAACGCCTCATTGGGATCTGAGCTTTCTCCCCTCCACTCTCTGAGCACATCATAGTAGAACCAAAAGGTTCTCTTGATTTCTTCCCACGCATCATTGAAATTTGGATTGACATCCATTTGTCAACATCGCGCCATTTATGTCTTGTCTTTGTCCCTCTTCTCTTTGCTTTCATGAACCTCTTGAAACCACTCCTTCTTTTCTCGCTCTTCTTCCATCTTCTTTTCGATCACTTTGGAACTCCGAGAGATGTAAGTTAGATTTTCTTTGCTTGCTTTCAATTTGGAGTGACTTGAGCACTTCTAGTGTTGAAGACCTTCTTACGGGGCACTTCCCGGACTCTTCAATATCTGAGATAAACTTTTTCTACGAAGGCGGCTTAGAAGCCTTAGTTCTTTTGCCCTTAGGCTCCTCCAAACGCCATGACTTTTCTTTTAATTGGCATTTCGGCTCGGCTTGGCTAGTTCAACTCTTCTACCACTCGGTTTCTCTGCGGCAACTTCTTGCATTGTTTCCTACGAAACACGAGTGTAGATTGGCTTCTCCCCCTTCTTAAACTTCAGCTTCTCAGTGACCTCTATCTCCTTCATGGCTTCGGCAATGATTTTCTTTTCAGCTTCCTTGATAGTCTTGCCTTTCAGAGTTTGATCTAATAATTTCCTGAGATCAGCACCGGGTCTTTCCCCCTTCTTGGATCCATACTCTGGTAGAAGCCTGGAGAGTGCTGTGTCCATATGATATTGTTCTTTACTGACACTCCGCACCTCCCCTGCCAACTGACCCTGCTCCTCCTCGAGCCTTCTGAGGTGGTTCTTCGCCACTGAGAATTCTTCAAACAGATGAGCAAATTGGCTAGAGAGAGCTTCCTTGAACATGTCTGTCATCTTGGCCATGAGCATTGAGCTCATCTCCTCAATAGCGTTCTTCACTAGCATCTCATTCTTCTCTGCCAATTTAGCTTCTAGAGATTCAGTCTGCTCCTGATGACTTTGCTTCAGCTCTTCATTAAGTTCAGCTTTGACCCCCTCCATCTTTTCTTCTAACTTTCCTTCCATGGAGGTCAGCTTCTCAGTCATAGAGTTCTGAAGTTGCACCAGTTTTGAAGAAGAACTCAAGCTTTCAATCTTCTTAACTTGGTTGGCCAATACCTCCTCGATTTGAGCAACTTTGGTCAAGATTGGCTCAACCTTCTTTTTCCATCCACGGGGTGAGATCAATCTCGGGGAGCATATCGTCTCTTTGTGTCTCTGAAATTTTAATTTGTTCATCCTGAGTCTCGATCGAACACGAGCCGATCGGCGGGGGCTTCACCCTGAGCTTGGGTGTCCACCTGAGCCTCAGTCTGCATATCAGACATTACTGATTTAAAGATAGGTACTTCAATAATCCTGGCATAATTGTTAATAGTGTCAAAAGTTACCTGAAGGCTAACTTGATCGAGGATGTTATTTCTGACCTCTTCAAAGATCGATTTTGTCTTTCTCCTTCTGAGATTTACCCTCATCATCCCCTTATTGGTCCCCATCCTGAGATTTGTCTTTGGAGCTCGGGGCACCAACTTCCGCATCCTTCCTCTCAGCCACTTTTCTCTTAACAACCTCATCAAAGTCAGACGTTTTCATTATGAGCTTGGTTTTCCTGAATCCTGAGAATTCAGTGAGCGAGTTGTTTCCTCATTCCACCAGTCTTCGCCTCTGAATGAAGCTATGTTGAGCATTTTTGGAAGAGTCTGGTTGAGGATGAAGACCGTTGACCTCAATCTGAAGAAGATGTCTTGGAGGTCAGGGAATGAGCTAAGCTTCAGTGGTAGCGGTCAAGAATGAAGCTATTCCCGCTTGCCCGCTTATTCGGTCTCTTGACTTCACCCTCTTGAGCATCGGGCTCTCGGTGTTGATGAGAAGTCTCGCTGAAGGATCAATAAAAGATCTTTCAGGAGCTCATCAAAGTTCATCGGCTCCCGAGGCTCAAAAATCCCGAGGGTTAGGCGGCGGCTCCTCGGTCTGATTGACTTGGTTCTCTGAGGTGGCGCCTCCTCGATGGGAATTCGGTTTGCTCGAGGTGCGAGTGGGGCATTTCCTCGGTGAGAATCGACATCTTCTGCGGTCTGAGCCGACACTTCCTCAGAAGGAATCTGAACTTTCTCTGAGGTCTGAGGTCCTTGGAATATTTCTTGAGAGAACTTGTCTAAACTTAGTGACGTCTCAAGAACCTCAGAGAAGACTTGCTCCTCAGTTTGATCTTGTGCCTTTGAGATAGCCTGAGCCAATACATGTAAAGGCGATTTTCGAAGCGGTTTGGCTCTCGAGGTTGAATCTCACCGACCTCGCTCTCTCATCATCATCATCGGTGAGAACCACCATCCTTTTGCGCTTTGGAGCCAGGGTCTTCTTCTTCAATTTTCACCCTGCTCCTTCTTGGCCTCCAACAAAGCCTTCCCCCTGGCTTTTTTTGGGTTTCTTCAGTAGCAGCAGCAACTGGTGATTCCACTTTCTTCTCTTTATTCCCTTTGATGGTCCTCTTTGCAGCAATGGGCTTGAACATTACTTTGGACTTAGGGAAAGGAGTAGAGTTGGCAAATATATCCTCCTCCTCTCGACACATTTCCAAAATAAAAGTTATTTTGGTGGCATGGAGGATCTTGCCTTTGATAGAAATTGAGTCGTCCTCCTTTTTTATGACCTTGGCTTGCTCACTCACCACCTTGATCAGATACTTCAACTAGTTGAAATCCTTGGTGGGTGAGTTCTCAATCACCGCCATCAATCAAAGTTTGGGAGTGCTAATCTGCTCAAAACTCCCCGATCGACTCATTATGCACTTACTCACAATATCCATCAAAACTCTGTACTTTGGCCTTAAATGCCGCTTATGTAAGGTCGCCTCAAACTTAACAGGATTCTCAGTAATCCTATCAAGATATTCTTGCTCTCGACCTAACATATACAAAGTGGGATCATCTCCCCTATCGCACAACTCAAAAACATTGTTTAGATTTCTAGGGACTATGTACAATTCCCGAACAAAATCTATATACTTCGATGTATGCTCTAAATGCGAAACAGAAATCTTTGACTCAATATTATCATCCTCATCTATTTCCATATTAGAGACGAACTCTATTACCTCTCGCGAATATTCCGCCTCCGGTCGGTTTGCGACGAGGTTCGTCAGTTTCACCAATCTGATCAAATGAAGTGCCTCTTCTTCATGTTTGGCGTTGGAAGTACTCTCCAGAGATACAATGTACTCATACCAAGGTTTATTAGTTTCGGCCAATTTATCAAAAATGGTATAAGTCATTTTGAAGAAATTGAAGGATAGGGTTTCGAGTGATGAAGATTTCTGGGCAAAAGGGGATTTTATTTGCAGAGTGATTTGGGAACGAGGGTTTAATAGAAAAATGACTTGAATTGGCTTCTCAAGGAATATATAGACCGATTTGTGGAAATTCGTATTGGTTTGGTGAGAATCAACGGTTAAGATTAATCCACGATTAATCGGGTATGCGAAAGGACGATCTTCCAAAAAGTAAGCCGCCATTTTAACCTCATTGGTGAATAAAAGCAACAGAGCATTTAATGACTGTTGACCTTCTTTGGAATTTCAAAGGTCCGGCCCAAAAACATTCTTTAGGTGTTTTGTATTTATTGCAAATGATTACTGAGTTTCACTTAAGCAATAAATGAGTTCCATGAGTCATTACCTCTTCAGACTAATTTTCCTATCAGTCTTACTGAGTATTGACCTTGATAAAATGTCAAGATGATATCGAGTAATCGAAAAGGGTTCAAGATGGGTCTTGAAATCTCGACCTTCAAGACATCCGAGTTTCCGAGACTCGATTCAAGATTTCTATTTTATCCTCGAAGTTTTCAAGAGAATTCTGAGAAAACTTCATGCATCTGAAAACCTTTGATTTTTCAGATTTACTCTATACACCTGGATCCAACATCCCTAATTCAATCGATAGTTCCCGAAATCTTGATTCAAACCCAAAGGTTTAGTCAAGATATCGGCTCTCGCTTATATCAAGATGAATTTTCTCCATCCCGATGTCCTTTTCTCGACATGATCTCCGGCGAAGTGATGTCCGATATCCACATGTTTGCATCGGTGTGTAATCTGGGGATTTTGTGAAATAGCAACAAGACTATTATTATCACAAAATATGGGTACTTCATTGGCTACAACTTTATAATCCCTTAATTGTTGTCTAAGCCAAAGAATTCGAGCACAACAGCCTTCTCGCAGCCCATGTATTGACTTCAAGAAGATCTTGGTTGCTATCGAGGTCATTTTTTTGAAAACCAAGATATCAGCTTACTTCCAAGAAATTGACAAGTTCTTGTAGTGGACTTCCTGTCAATTCTACAGACTCCATAATCAGCATCTGAATAACCAGTTAATTCAACGTTATCATCAGTTGGATACCACAATCCTCTATTCATTGTGCCCTTAAGATATTTCAGTATCTTTTTGGCAGCCTCCATGTGACTAGCCTTAGGATTAGCTTGGTATCTTGCACATATCCCAACAACAAATGTTATATCCGGCCTACTTGTTGTGAGATAGAGCAATGATCCAATGATCCTCTATAATCGGTGTGACTTCTTGATTTGCCTTCGAGGATCGGGATCCATCTTGTAGTTAGTATTCATGGGAATCTAAGCGCATTGCAATCATACACCATATTTGGCAATCGGATCTACGGTGTACTCTGCTTGGTTGATGAAGATTCCTTCCTTTGATTGTTTCACTTGAAGACCTAGAAAGAAATTCATCTCCCCCATCATAGACATCTCAAACTTGTCTTTCATCAGTGTAGAAAACTTTTCACACAACTGATGATTTGGAGATCCAAAAATGATGTCATCAACATATATCCGAACTAGTAAGATATCTTCCCATCTTATATCCCGAACAAAGTTCTATCAACAGTTCCTTTGACAAAACCGTGGTCAAGAAGAAACCGAGAAAGAGTATCATACCATGCTCTTGGTGCTTGCTTAAGACCATACAAGGCTTTTTTCGAGCTTTGTAAACTTGGTCATTATGTCCGAAAACCGAGGAGGTTGTTCCACAAAACCTCTTCTTTAAGCATTTCGGATTCGAAATGCACTTTTCACATCCATCGATGGTACGTGAACTTCATGTGGGCAAAGATATGCAAGAAACAATCTGATGGATCGCAACAAAAGTAAAGGTTTCATCATAATCCAAGCCTTCTTCTTGGGAATAACCTTGTGCAACTAAATTTTGCCTTTGTTTCTTACAATGTTGTTGTTCTCATCTCTTTTATTCTTAAATACCCACTTGGTTCCAATAACATTGTGCCTTTCGTGTCTATCCACTAGCTCCCATACTTCATTCCTTGAGAATTGATTCAACTCTTTCTTGCATAGGAGTAATCCAAAAAAGAATCTTTAGAGCTTCTTCAATCTCAAGAGCTCTTTTTCTCGAGCGAGAATAGTGCACTCTCTCCATGGAACCTTCTTGTTTTAACACCTTCGGTTAGATTACCCACAATCGACTTCAGAGGATGACTATCTAACCAACTTCTTCTAGATGTTCCCCCTTCAATAGTATCCTCAACATTTGAAATGTTAGGTTCGATTAGTTCAATAAACTCGGGGAACAAATGAAAATGAGAAAGAGAATCATCTTCCTTAGGGGAAATTCTATTAGGGAACATTGTCGGTGACATTTGTTCCCCTTTGGTTGATAGATTTAGAATTTGCCACTGCTATTTGTTACCATATCTTCATTGGCATCACATACCGAGTCCGAGGCGGTGTCATTGATTGGTCACCTTTGGTGTGTTGGCTTTCCGAGTCTCACCATCTCGAGTTCCATCCCGAACTTTTTGTGCGAGTCCGAGTCACTCCATTCATATCTTCTTCTTTTCGTGTTCGATGGATGATTTGTCATTCTTTTTCGGGCTTAATCTGGTGGTTCTCTTGGTCATTTCTTTACGCATCAATTTCTTCCGAACAAAGTAGATTCATCAAAAAACAACATGAGGTGTTTCCTCCACAATAAGAGTCCTCTGGGTTGTAAACTCAAAAGCTTTCTTGACTTGAATAATATCCTAAGAATATTCCTTCATTACTTTGCTATCAAATGTTTTCAATGATGATCTTTACCATTATTGTGTATGAAACACTTGCAACCAAACACACGAAAGAAAAAGAGGCTTCCTTTTCATTCCAAAGCTCGTATGGTGTTTTGCCTTGACTCATGGTCAAGATGGATACATTTTTGTGAATAGCATGCGAGTTGTTGTTCCCAAAATCTTTTAGGAATCTCTTCATTTATCATGGTCCTCGAACTTCTTTTAAAGTCTTGTTTCTTCTTTCAAAGAACACAATTTTGTTGAGGGTCCTTGCGGTGATGTTTCATGAGTAATTCCATTTCACGCACAATAATCGATATAATATGGTTTATAAATTGGTTCCTTTTGTCGGATCGATTTTGACCACACTCGAGATTTTTCTCAAATCTTGAGCCTTTTCAAGAACTCAGTGACTTTTATTCGAGTCTCCTTCTTCTTGAGTAAGAATATGACCTAAGTATATCTTGAGTAGTCATCAACTACTACGAAAGTGTATATTTTCCGCCATTAGTGCATGGTATTCTTTGGACCAAAAAAGATCCATGTGCAACAATCGAAGTATTCTCTCGGTAGAAACATCTACTTTGCTTTTAAATGATGCTTTAACTTGTTTTTTTTTGCACGCATCACAAACATGTTCCTTCATTGAATACTTCATTTGGCAACCCTCTCACAAGAGCTAATCTTGCAAGTTTATTCAGTGGTTTTGAAATTCGGGTGATTCATTCTTTTACGCCATAACCAACCGGGTATCGTGGAACTTTTTGCAACCAAACATGTATCTTTAGAGTTGAACTCCAATCGAGAAGATACACATTTCCTTTTTGTACCGATCAAGAATATTTTCTGTGAAATATCATCTTTCACATAACATAAGTTCTTAGAGAACTCAACATTAAAACCCCTTATCACGAAATTCGCTTATTGAAAGCAAATTATGCTTCAATCGAATACATATGAAACACCATGGATATGAACTGAGTTGATTTCCAAAGTTCCATATCCTTGCCCGTCTCCCTTGGAGTTATCTCCAAATGTGATCTCGAGGGCCTCTTTTGTTCAACATAGTCATCGAGTATCTTCTTGAATCTCATATGTCTTGAGCATCCTTTGTCAAGATAACATACAAAGGGCCATTTCATCTCCACTCATCGGTGTTATGTGATCTTCAATCAACTCAATGCCCTTGTTTTCCTCCTAAAAAAGCAGATCAATTCTTAGGTACTCAATTTGTGTAGGGTCTGCAAGGTTAGTTTACCTTTTCGGAATCCAAATCTGCTGATAACTCTAATCACTTTAGTGGGGCGATCTGTCTTCCATAAACATCTACATACACATTTACTACTCGGGTGCCTTAGCGATTGTCCCGTGTATGAGTGCTAGCTTGGCATGAACATGAGCCTTAGAATTTTTCTTTCGTACAGCATTTTGTTGATTTGCTTTCGCTTAATGCGCAGTCGAATCTTTGTCGACTCGGGTTCAGTAACCTTTACCCTTAGGCAAGTGGGGGGTTCAGGGTTACTGTCTTGAAATTTGGGTCTTCAAGATCTTTGAGGACTTGGTCTCTTCGATTGAGAATGTCTCGCCGAGTGTTTTCTTCTCAAGATTCCTCCGATGGTCGGTCTGAGATCCTTTCGAGGTTTGCATTCTTAAATTTGAGGCTTGAAGTACTTGCACGAATTTTTCCCCTATCGAAAGTGCTCGGTTTTCTAGCCTTCACCGAGGTTTGGGCTTTCTTACCCGATCATTGGGTTTTCTTTGGAACCATAGGTCCTTTTCCTTGTCTAACACCTTGGGCATTTCTTGATTTGAAGTGTAGGTGCATCTGGTTTAACAAATATTGTCTTCTTGCTACTTGATGCAAACATTTAGATGACCTTGTGAGGTTCCCTCGAATGTATCCCAATCCAGATTTTATAGTAGTTCTCGATAACTCTGAATTTCATCTATTACTTTAGATGCAAAGATTCAATAGAGTTAGCTTCTTATCATTATCCTCATGTCTTCAAGAGAGGTCATTGAACTTGGTTCGATCATTGAATCTCTTATGGAAGCTTTTCATTAGGGGTCACTATCAACTTCTCTTTTTTCGAGAGTTGTACTTTCGTAACATCCAAATTCATCAAGAGCTCCCATTAATCGAGAAGTGATTTCAAGACATTGTAAGTCTTTCCATTTAAGATTTTCGACCTTCGGTTCCTTATTCTGCTCTTGAGTTTCATTTAGTAGTTCTTGTAGAACAGCATAGTCCTTTATCAGATTCTCAAAAGAATCCATCAGGTTAAAATGATTGTTTACGGTTGAACTTGACAACTCTTTTCTAGAGTAAGCAACAACGAGAGAAAGAAGAGTTTACCTCCTCAACACCCATTAAAGCGAGAGATCATCACTTTCACTATCGAGAATATTTCATCCGAAGAGCTAGATCCTTCCTCAGAATGTTCTTCTTCTACAACCATGGCCTCTTTTGCTAGAGAACTTCTTGTCTTTGTAGCTTATCTTTTCTTCTCTCCCTTAGCACTTTTCGTGTCGGGACAATCATACTGGAAGTGACCTTTCTTTTGGCAATTGTAGCATCTGTTGGCATCATCATCCCGATCACTTTCTTCTTTGGACTTGGAGTCCTTCCTTTTGGATGAAGATCCTTGTTTTTCTTCTTCTCGGTTGAAACTTTCTTCTCGGTACACGATGATTCTGTAATAGTTTTAGTATTTTCCATATCGATTATTAAGTCTTTCAAACCTCCTTGCCATCGGTCTTTAGCTTATCCTCAAGCTCATCCCCGATTTTTAGCAAGGGAGTTCTCGAACTCTCTAGTTTTAAAAGGTGTTTTATCTTTGGCTTTGAAAGCCACATTCTTACTAGATGATGAATCATCTTTCTTTGTCGACCTTCTTAGATTTCTTATCAATTACTTAACTCATAGGCCTTATTTCGGAGAAGACTTGTTGATATGGCATTGAATCAATGTTTTTGGTGTTTTCAATCACCACTGCATGAATATCCCATTTCTTAGAAAGACCTCTAAGAATTTTTAATGCCATTTCTCTCTGTGGATATCTCTTTCCAAGTGCATTCAAATCATTCATAATCTTTAGTGAATCGACTTCTAATTTGTCTATAGAACCTTCTTCCATTTCAAAACTATCAAACTTTCCAATGGCAACTGAAAGTTTGTTTAAGTTTATGTGATCTGTGCCTTGGTAAATTACAGCTAGTGTATCCCAAATTTCTTTAGCAGTATTACAATGAGAAATCATTCCCATAACACCATCATCAATCTTTAATCAGATAAAGTGTGTCTTTAGAAATATAGTTAGATTGACTAACTTCTCTCCTCAGAGTAAGTTGGTCATCGACTTAGAAATTCGCTCAGGATCATTTCTCTCATTTTTTCCTTCTCTGGGAAAAAATTGGAATGACCTTCAGAGACCACTCTCCACATACGCTCATGTTTTGGAATACTGGTGAGCCAAAGATTCTCGGTCTCCATAAATCATAGTTCTCAAGAACATGGGAAGTTTCTTAGAAGACATTTTATGCGAAGTCTTTTTTTAAAATAAGATCGGTTCATATAGACAACAAGTATTTTAGCAAATAAGACTTTGGTCAACAAAGCACGTGGTCAAGTTGAACCACCGCCCGATACAAAACGAAGTCTTACGTGTATGGGGGAATACACGTGTTCGGTGTTTTAAAACTTTTTTTTTCGAGGTCACTTTGGGTCGTTGTCGATGATTTGGTCCCGAGAAGCACAAATTTCGAAGTCAAAGTCACCGAGAGGCAGTGATCCCGAAGCCGATCAGATATTCCCGATAATCCCAATCGATCCCGAAGTTTTTCAGAGATCCCGAAACCGCTGATCGATTCAACCCTCGTAAGAGTAAGTTGGGGTTTGGTAACTATCCGTTTCTAAATTTACTTTCGGATGTGGAATGGTCAGTTCTTAGTTTATACTCGTTTTAAGCTTTTGTCAAAAACCTTCCTTTTAATGGAAAATTGATTATGATTGATTCGCCTCAATAACGGTGGATTTTGAAAATATGCTTTTTTAAAGATATTATGATTAATCAAAACAAAAATGAAAAGCAAAGAACACATCAAGTTATAGTGGTTCGAGACTCAAGCTCCTACATCCACTCTCCCCGATCACTTCATAGAAATTTAAAAAAAGGTTTTTCGACTACCTCAAAGTTTATTAATAGTTTACTAACTCAAAACACACACAAGCTTTAAATCGTCCATGATAGATTACTCACTTCTCCTCTACAGAGCTTTTCGACTACCTCCTTGTAGTTTACTAACTCTTTACAACTCCAATCTCATCAACAATCACACTCAAACTACCTTCAAAGGGTTTGGGGTTTCTTGGTTGGTTTCAACTAGGATGAGATATCCTTTACAATAAAGCACGGTCTCAAAAGGCTAGGATATCTCGACTAAGCTTTGGATTAGTGGAATGAGCTCTCTTGAAATAAAGCACTTGGGAAATTCTTGGTTTTTTGAGTGCTTCGAACTTTTAATAATAAGTTTGAGCTCTTGAGTTGCTTACAAATTTCCGTAACCTTCAATGTAGGTCACAAGTATTTATAGGCAAACACCAAAATACTTTTGAAAAAACTATCCGTTGGAAGAGATAGCCCGTGAGTTTCCTCTTATGGTGTGTGATGAACGACTATATTTAGGGTTTGAGACTCCCTAACACGTTTTTTTATCGCTTTTCATTTGGTCATCACTTTTTGATCTGGAACTTAGTACTTACGACATCTTTTTGACTTTGTCCTTCGATTGTCGATAATGCTCTGATGTTGTCTTCTTCTTTTTAACTTTTGTCTCCGAGTTAAAGGTAGACAACCTCAGCTCTTTTTGGTTACATTTGAGTGATATAATCTACAATGGAATCTTAGTTCCTTTTTTACGCATGAGAATGTCTTGGACAATATCTATTTTTCTAAGGAAAATTGAATCCTTAGATAAGCCTCGGAACATTTGTTTTATCTTGAAAGTTACATTCACGAAACAAGTCTTGAAAAAGTCTTTAGTGTGGTCTTGATGACTTCGATGTCTTCCAATTGATATCGAGTCTTCATCTTTGATCTTGATTTAGTATCTCGCTTTCTAGAATACATCTACCGAGTCTTGAGAATCTCGATGTCATCTTGAAACTTGAAACTTGGGTTTCATCTAAAACCAGTTGAGTCTTGAACCTATTCGATCTATATCTCACGACTATACATTTTTGCGGATAACATCCTGAACACTCTAAAACTGAATCCTGACTCAACTATCAAGATTATCCTGAACATGTCATACTCAGTGGTTTTGGGATCTAATCAAAATCTCTCTTTATTAAATTCATCTCCCAACAAAGTGTATTATGCACTGTAGAGTATATTTTAGAAGCATACTCATTGTTGTATTGAAACATGTCACTTATTTACACTGAAACATGCAATTACTAATATGAGAATAATAATTACACGTTTCAGTATAAACAAGTTGCATGTTAAACAAGTTGAATGTTTTTTTAAAAAAATAAACTATGAAATGCACGATACACCTGGTGTATAGAAAATTCACTCTTATTTCTTTACACTAAAATTAACTTTATCGCTTTTAATTTATATAAATATCATTATTTTACCATTAATCTTATAAAAAAATAAATTTTATATATTCTTATAATAATAAACAACTCTAACATTAAAATTAATGCAAATAGTAAATATTCGTATAATAAAAGAATAGAGGGATTATTAATTTGTGAAACGTCTCTCACAATATTTTCATAACCGAACCGGCGAGCAAACCGGATTGAGTACCGATTGAACCTGTCAGACCAGCGGTCCAACTATTAAAATGATCTTTATCAATATTTTTAAAATAGTTCTTATATTACATTAAAAATAAATTATCTTTATCAATATTTTTAAAATATTCTCTATATTACATTAACAATAAAATAAATATGCACTTATAAAATTTAAAATTACTCCCTCCGTCCCAAAGAAACGAGCACGTTTACTGTTTTCACGTGTTTTTGCGAGCGAGTTTTTTATTAGTATTTGAAATGATAAAATAATTTTTAAAGATGCATGCAATAGATGAGAGGTATATCTATAATACTCCTCTTTAAAAATTACTTTATTATTTAAAATACTAATAAACAACTCGCTCACAAAAACTCGATAATAAAGTAGGTGTGCACGCTTTTATGAGATGGAGGTAGTATATATTATAAATTTCATTTTGAAATAAATACAATGGAATCATAGACTGTTGGGAAATTTAGTGTTTTGATGAAAGTTCCAGAAACACATGTAATAGGACCAAATGGAAGAACGATGTTTATATTACCGATTTATAGAATACCATTGATAATTATGATATAAAAAACCGATGTAATAGATAGGTCACATTGGAACCTCAATATGTATAGGTCGATCTCAAGACCCAAAAATAAGCCGACATCCGACGGCCGAATTCAAGAGAATTAAAGATCGACGATCCGATCCAAGTCGATATCTCAAAAGTCATGAAGCTCAAACTCGTAATACTTGAAGATTTAACCCGAGGAAGACCTACATCACCGAGTCCGCTGCCTTAACGGAAGACTCCATCAGTAGATCGATCACTTTGATCGATCAAAATTCACCGTGAAAAACCGATATTTCACCTAATCATACGACGATGGTCCGAACAAAATGAATGTCAAACTTAGTTGGAAGAACAACACCGAAAAAGTTAAGGTTAACTAATAAGGACCGAGAGACACGATGATCGGAGCTTTAATTACGGATTTGGTGTCTTTTTTAACGGCTATAAAATACAAAATTCACACTCTCGGCCATGCCGCTCTCAAGACGCCACATCAATCCTCGCAAACCTACCAAATATAGCCCGAAATTCAAATCGCTTTCCAACGGCTCTTTTGATTTCAAGGTCTATAAATATGGGATCACACTGAAAGTGAAGACACTAAACACCGAACAATCAAGAAGCTCAAGCAATTATCGAATTTCCGCACGAAGAACACTAACAAGAAGATTATTTTATTAAGTGTTCATCCCATAAGTTCTAAAGCATAGAAATCTTTTCATCTACCGATATTTATCTTAAACACTAGAAAAGATTTCATAGTTGGAACCAAAACAACCTTATCCAAACCCAAAGTTAGGTTAAGTTGTTGAAGAAGATTTCGCATCAGGTTTCTAGTTCGATTTTGGGATCGGTTGAAAGTGAGAACTCCTTAAATATCTCTTTGTCGGTTTCTTGGTTGACTAACACAAAAATCTAAGTCCAGCTTGGTTTTAGTTGGTGCCCCTTGGATAGGGAAGAGTGGACGTAGGACGGTTTGTCCAACCACTATAAATCTTTTGTGTGCCTTTACCGCTTTGATTAAATCTGCTTACACAATCGCACTCAACTATTAAAGCAAAGATACATATTCTAAGTTAAGATGAAGACCAAGCTTTCGATCCGATCAAGTTCGACAATTTTAGTCAACCGGGTTAAAAGACTAACTTTGAATCGATGATCAAAACCGGTTTTTCACACGGGTAAAACTTAGCTTCCGCGACACACCCGCTTAAACCGATAGTTATCGAATCGATCCTTTTCAGCGATTAGTAAGTTGGTTATCACCCAAACCGATTCACTAAGACTGATCAAAGTTAATCGCCATCACACCGACCAAGACAAAAGTTTTTAAGTCTATTCACCCTCCCCCTCTAGACTTCGCCTCACAAAACCAGCCGGACCTACAAGTGGTATCGAGAGAAGTGGTTCTACTGACTAATCGGCTTTGTGTATCATCGATTCTTGAGGAAGAATCTTTGTGGTCAATTGAACGCAGATCTTGAAAAAACCGTTTTAAAACTCATTCATTTTTCCAAAATCACTCAAAGATGGATAATACCTCCGGTATGTATCATGATCTGCCGAAGTTCTCAATTGATGAGTATGCAGATTGGGCCATTTATATGTGCAACCATCTAGGTTCGATTAGTGGCGTAATGATGGAAGTCATCGAAAAGAGGACCCATCATCATATATTACGACAACCCCATAGGTTGGAGGAGATCCGATTTTGCCCCGGAAGTCTTGTATTAAAAAACCCGGCCTTGATGGATGCAGAGGAAAGGAAAGCGCATACTCGGACACAATCGCCAGCATATTATCATGAAAACAATGGACAAGGTCACTAAGGAAAAGATTAAATATCTCAAAATCGCGAAAAGCAATGTGGGACACTCTAGTTGAGATACGCGAGGAAATGACCAGATAAAAGAAACCGTCTACAAGTTTAACGGTGAAGTTCGAAAAACCAAGATGTCGCTTCAACGAGACCATCAACGAACTCGATGGAAGGATTACTATGTCTGCGTGAATAAGCTACGAGAACTTGGTAGAGAGATGTCGACAAGGATATCAACTACAAGATATTAAGATCTCTTTAAGAATGGTATATGAAAGTCACGGTAATCAAGGATTGCCAAGACATTTCAAAAATGAAGCCAAAAGTAGCTTCGTTTCTTGAACCTTAAAGCTCACGAAGTTCGATTGAATTGAGAGAGGACAAGCGAGATGAAGATGAGGTGCCCACCGAAGCCTCAACCTCTAAATCGATTTGCTTTTAAGGCAACCAAAGAAATAGATCGAAGGCCAATGAACCCATTGGAAACATCATAAAAAGAGCGTAACAGATCGCTCCGCTACCAGAAACTAGAAAAAATCAAATATTCAACTTGGTAAGTATCAAAGATTCTCCAGAAGAACTGATCCGATGATCAAGAGATCACAGAGAAGAAAGGAAAAGAGATAATCTAAATGATGAGAGAAGAGATAACCAATCGTATTGACGGGGAAGAAGCTCAGATTACTATCGAAAGGGAAGTCACCGATAGATCATGGGCTGATTTTGAGTGATTCACCCGAAGAAAAAGGTTATGTGGATCAAGGAGAGCGCTTCAACCGTTAGGTTTCAGTCACTATAAATAAGCAGACGCCTGCACCGACGCCAAGAGAAAGGGAAGAAAAGAGGAATGTAAGAGAGCACCAGACAGGAAAGAAAAGCCATGGTTGTCGTTTACATATCCGAATCGACGATTCAGATTCCGCCTCGAGGATTCCGATACTCCTCCGTGAGAAGATTGGTCGATCAAGAAGTCTTTGCTGACTTCTATGAGAATGAAGATCCGATATTCTCTTCGATGATGATGAGATCTCAAGATGATGGCCAAGGAGGACCAACTGGAGGTAACCTCCAAACCCGCTTTGTTCGCTTTACTACACCGCTATCATTAGCACACTTGGGGAGATTGACCTGCGGCTCTACCGAAAGCAATCGCTTGAGGATCTCTCCAATGCAAAGAGACACTTATGCTATATAGGAAGTTTAAAATGACAAGTCGAGGATCGTAAATAATCGCCTTTGCTAAAGAGAACGATCTCAAGAAAGCTTCCGAACTTAAATCATTAAACCGCTTTCGAAGGCAACCGAGGAACTTAATATTTTGAAAGTTAAAACTTCGATCGGAGAATAGATCAAAGATCGCCTAGTAATTAACAAACAAAGAAGTCGATGACTTCAAAATCCTCGCAAAGTTTAAATTTGATGAGTTGTTCCAAATGCATAAGAGTCTAAAATCATCCGAGGATAATCTGCAAGAAAATAGAATTTTTACAAAATCATCTAAAACCTGTTCAAGACATGAACACCTATTTTGAACAACGATTAACAAGAAGCGGACTTGGGTATGAGAACCCTTCCACATCCTCAAAAGCCCCACCGATTCATCTCAAAAGGGTGTAATCGACGAAGTTTCACAAAGATACACCAAAAGTCAAACTTGTATCTAATAAGGAAAAAGACCGGTTGAAAGGTAAAAGGGAAGTGCCCAACCGTAAGGGAAGAAATGGACCCCAACCGGTAAAGCATCACCGAGAATCAACAGAAGAACCCAGTTTCTTCCGAAGAGACCTCAACTCGATCAACAGATCGTATCGTAAAAAGACAACCCGTAAAAGGGAAGTCTAACGAGACTCAATCAAGGTTACCATTTAATAAGCATGCTTTAGGTAAACCGCAAAAAACCACCTATGCCAAAAAAAGATATGAATCTTTTGATGGTAGCAAATGTATCTTACCCCTATAATCGTAAATCTAGGGTCGCCAAGACTGAACCACATGGATGAAAAGAAGACAAAAGAAAAAAGATAAATCCCAAGTCTTCTAAGTCATCCAAGGTTCACACTAATAATCATACTAATCGAAAGATATAAAGAGAGACGTATGATTATGTTGATAGGTATGGGAGACAAATCAGGCCTTCGATCTAACCGATCTCAATAGAAGTGCTCGCTTTGTATGGATCCCCAAAACTAATCCTAACCCTCGGGACCCAATCCAAAAGGGGTACCTAAAGCCCCGATTCGTCAGCAGGATCGCTGGGTCCGCCAACAAGCGAGGTGTGTGAAAGAACTATCCGGTACATCGACAATGGATTCTCAAGGCACATGATCGAAGCAAACACCTCCTCGCCTCTTTACATAGAATGAAAGGTCCGCGGTACTCTTGTTGATGATAACTTTGGTTATACCAAAGGATTCGTAACCCAGAGAATGATGATGTACAAATAACCTGAGTCTCAGATGTCGAAGGTCTAAAGCACAACCTATTATCGGTTTCACAATTCTGCGACAACGGATTCAAAGATTGAGTTCTCGATCGATCAATGCACTATCAAGAATCGAGCCACTCAACATATTTTGCTAACGGGTTCAAGGAAAGGGACGATCTACACGGTGATTGGAACAAAGCTTGCCCAAGAAATACATGTCTAATTGTTAAGAGTTCCAAAAGTAAATTAGCTATATGGCACAAAAGAATGAGTCATCCGAACTTTAAAACTCTTAATAAGATAAAGAAGGATGTCTCTAGTGGAAGGACTTCCTAATGAAGTATTTTCAAAGGATCGGACATGTCTTCGCATGTCGGCGGAAAACAGTCAAAGCTTCATTCAAAGGAATTTCGGATCGGCAAGATCCAAAGCAGAGTAATCGCAATTGCTTCATATGGATCTATTTGGACCCGATTACACGGTCGATCTCACGACTTAAATATATACTCGTAATCGGGATGATTATTCCAAGTTTACGGGTTATATTCTTACATAAGAAGAATGAGACGACAACGAAGATACCCGAGCCGCTTAAAAGATTACAAAATGAGAAGTGGTGTCGATTGTAGTAAAAATCGATCAAATAAAGGTACTGCAATTTCGAACTTTTTATAACCGATTTTTTTCTAAGTTTGGTATACAACATGAGACATCGCAAAGAAGAACGCCACAACAGAATGGAGTAGCGAACGGAGAAACAGAACACTCAAAGAAGTTCGCCGCACGATGTTAAACCGAACATGCAATACCAAGCCGTTTCAGGCGAATAATCAACACCGCATGTCATACTCGTAACGGATGTCTTCGACTAAGGCTCACTACAAAACACCCTATAAACCGTGAAAAGGTAAGAAAACCTCGTGTTTCTTACTTCCATGTTTTTGGGTGTAAGTGTTTCATACACAACAATGGGAAGAGTCGGGTTGAAGACTTTTGAGGCCAAGTCGATGAGGGTATATTCTTAGGATATTCCTCATCAAAGAAGGCTTTCGGGGTTTACAAATGCATTTAACCCTAGTTGTGGAAGAAACACCCCATGTAGTCTTTGATGAAGCATCTTCTGAACAAGAGAAATTTGCCTCAGAACAAGATGTACCTGATCAACCAGTACCCGATGCTAAGAAAATGGATCAGCTAACGATCAAGGAAAAAGAATCAGACATCGTAACAGTATACATTCCAGATCTAGCTGATTAACCAGATCAATCAGATCCTAAGGTACGAAAAAATGTCGATGAAGTTCGATGCAATTTGAGATAAGATCAATCGAACCATCCGGCCTGCGGGGAACACTGAAGTTCCCATTTAACGGACATCGACACATGATGAGTCCAACATCACCGAGACGTGTTCTTATCAAGTGGATCATAAATCTGCACCACTCCCAGTCGCTAGTAATGAACCTTTATCATAAATGGATGATGTTCTCCAAACCGACGCGAATCAGAACAGAAGGACCTGAATAACCAGTCATCCAACTGATCTCATCATCGGAGACCCATCTGATAGAGTTAAAACTAGACATCAAATTGGTGAAAGTGCCATGTATTGCTGTTATTTATGCGTGAAGGAACCAACAACCGTAGAGGAAGTTCTACAAGACGCGAAAGTCGGATTCTAGCCATGCAGAGGAGCTAGAACAGATTCGAAAGAAACCAAGTTTGGGAACCGTGATGCACCAAATCATCAAGACGTAATTGGCACGGTGGGTTTTCAAGAACAAGAGAGATGAGAAAAATGTCATCACCGTAAATAAGGCAAGACTTGTTGCTAAGGGGTATTCACAATCGAAGGAATTGATTATGATGAGACCTTCAGACCGCCGCCGCTTAGAAGCCATTCATTTTTTTCGCATATGCTTCCCATTGAGAGGGTTCATGCGGTATCGATGGACGAAAGAGTGCATTCTTAAACGGGGTACTAGCAGAGGAAGTTTATGTCTAACAACCTCCGTGCTTTGAAAAGGGCAACCAAGTGTACCGTTTTAAGAAAAGCTCTTTATGGCTCAAAACAGCTCCTCGAGCTTGATATGATACACTCTCTCAGTTCTTGATAGGCAGTGGGTTCACTAAAGGAACAAAGTGACGTAACCTTATTCGAATAGAAGATGGAGAAGATATTCGATGGTTCAGATGACGTGGATCGACATCATCTTCTTGGATCTCCCAACAAAAAAGTCTATGTGAAAGATTCAACAAACCGATGCAAGGGAAGTTCGAGATGTCCATGATGGGTCGATGAATTACTTTACGGGTCTACAAGTGAAGCAAAGTACGTATGGGATATTCATCCGCCAAAGTACACTAGGAATTTATTGGCTAAGTTTGGAGTTCAAAACCGAAGGAAGCCAAAATTCCTATGATGATTTGGATTCAAGATGGATCCAGATGAGGATGGTCGAAAACAAATCGAAAAGAATATAGGGCTCTCTATCGATCTCTACTATACCGACCGCCCGCCAGACCGGAGATATCACCTTTGGCAAGAGGTGTATGTGCGATTTCGTAAATCCAATGCAAAGCCACCTAGAAGTTGTTTAAGCGGATTCAAGTATATGAAAGGAACAAAGAACCTTGGTTTATTTTACCCATCGATGATAATCTAGAGCTTAGTGGGTATTTCGATTCTCGATTATGGAGGTTGCAAGATCGATGTAAAAATCAACCTCGTGAACATGTCGCTTTTAGGAAAAACCGATCTCGTGGTTTTCAAAAAGAAGGAGACATCGATTCGACATCTACTATCGAAGCGTAATATATGGTCATTTAGAAGTCGTTGCTCCCTAACCGCCCGCTTAGTCACAAATGAGGGATTATAACATTGTAGCTAAGAATGTACCTATATTCTCGCGAAGAATAAGTGTTATTGCAATCACTCGTAATCCTCGTTCTACATACAAGATGCAAGCATGTGGATGTCGACATCATTTTATAAGAGATCATGTTGAAAAGAAGAATATCGTAATGGAAAAGATTCATACCGATATACGTAAAATCGATATTCTAACCAAGCCACTACCGAGACCAGATTCAGAGAATTATGCAACGAGTGGCTTCGGATCTTGGAGAAAAGGCACATAAAATGCTTGATGGGATGATCTCTGTAACCAAACCGTTAAGAGACTAACCAAAGTGCTAAAAGCGAGTCAGTTGAGTTTGGTATCTCAATCGATCGTAAGATCACCAAGGAACCGATATAAGAAGGCATCGATCGATTCTGATTTGTCGATTAAAGAAACCGATCGATTGAAGGTTTATCGATTTAAGGTTTATCGATTAAAGGAACCGATCGTCTTAAGGAATTATCCGATTAAACCCGGTTTGGTTATTTCGCTTTGTAAATCAATTGTTCGATACTCAACAAGCAAGATTCACAAGATTAAAGCTTACATCGCATAAGAAAGCAAAAAATTTACACAACAATGGAATAATAGAAATTTTCATTGATAAAGACCCGAAGGTCAGATTTACATTACAAGTACAAGAGGACCCTTGAGGTCAAGACATAAGTCATAACCGAAAAACCCTAAACCTATAACCCTAAACCCTCATCCTAACCCTTGAAGAAGGGGAGAGAGAGATTTTAAATCGATGTGCTCCCATTTTCCCCCACTTAACAAGGGTAAGAAGGCTTTGAAATAATCCTAAAGCCGCTAGTCAAGGTTAAAACCAAAGGAGCGAGAAAGGCGTTGATAGGATTTCTAAGCCGCGAGCCCTTAGACCAAGTCAATGGGCTCTCCAATGTTAAATGGAGCACATGTGCCAAGAAAGTGGTTCAAAGACCTTATGGGCACATGTGTCGATGATAAAAATAGAGTTGATATCGAAGATCACCGTTGTTCGATCCGCACCGTATATCAAACTCATGTTTTATATCGATCGAGTCTGTTGATGCTAGTTTAAGTAATCTCGATAGACACACAAGGTGCATACGGTTAGGAGAAGTGTCTTCGGGCCATGCACACAGAACCCACGCCATTGGTGGTAGAGAAGTCAGCAACAATTGTATGTGAAATCTTTGATGGCATTTAAAAACAAAGTGATAAAGGGACACACAGGTTGATTTGAGAAGCCGCAATCATTGAAAAAGGGTAAATGTGTTTTAGGAAGTCTCAATGAAATAAGGGTTCACCAGATACATGATTCTACAAAGAAGATAAGTATGGTGAATGGGTTATGTTGTGTAAAACATCGTCCAATTTATAGAGGCCAAGCAAGAGGGTGTGAATGCAAATTTGATTTCAAAAAGCCTCTTAGAGAAATTTGCAGATCACAAGGACAACGGTAGGAATCACGCGATCGATAATTGGATAAATTTACTACGGATTGACATATCGAAATATTCGGACTATAATTACGATGTCAAATCGCGCCAACTTAGGAATAGAGACTACTATTCTGTACTAAGTTTCAAGCAGAATCGTATCCCAAGAATGGCTTGATCCGAGAAGAATCGATTAGGTCAATCGAAAATCGATTTTATATTTAAATCGACCGATTATAAGATCGGTTGAGCTTGATACAACAACAAATCGATATATATTTGATCTATGAGAAAACAGAAATATCAGTTGAAGGAGGAACTTCAACTAATCAAGGAGGATCAGAAAAGGGAAATCAGACGCAAAGTGAAGCGGATCAGTTGAAAAGAACAGTTGGAAAATTATAAGGATTAGGCAGAAAACTAAGATCAACAAGTGGAATCAACAACTACAAGTGGCATTGATCGACATAATATCACCAACCAGATACACTTTTTTCGCTTCCTTGTTTATTGCTTATTTATTTGATCTTTATCCGATATTATTTGTCTTCTTGACTTCATTACCTTTGGACGTATTCCCGCAAAACATTTAACGCGGACGCGGGGTACTTGTATTAATTGCTACAAAATGAGCTTTTTAAATCCAAAAGGTTTTCAGAATGCGTTTTTTCGACCATACGATCAAAACCGTTTAATCTGGATCGTTTAATCTTTTCAAACGGTTGATCTCCCAAATCTTGTCTTTTTTCCCTCCTCATCTTTAAAAGGTTCATCAAAAACCCTACCAGAGTTCTTTCTAATTCACAAACTTGCGATTTATTCTCTGAAAACTCCAGATTACTTTTCTGTGATTCGAAGTCTTTTACTTGAGTTTCAACATTATCTTTCCGAAAAAAAACGTAATCTGTAATTTCTAATTATTTGATGAATCATCTTTTCTCCTAAATCCATTGATCTTATAGATTTTGTCAATCGATGGTATCCTGTGTTATGCTTTATTGTTTCTTGGTATCCGCGATGTGTTTTCGATTATTAGGCCTGAGTATAGGTCTGATAATCAATATATGATATCTTTATGTATATGCACAATTTTAACCGAGTCTATCTTGTTGTAGATGGCCACTACGGTATGGGAAAGATAATGTGCAATTATCTTGAATCGGCAACGTAAGATTGTCGATGACAAGTTAAATGCAGTTTGATATCACTCGGGATCCGGAATCAATGGAAGTGGAGCAAATTCTGAAGAAAGGAGGTCTTGAGAAATATTGCGCTGCTCACTGCAATCCAGTGATGCAGTATGAAGCACTCGAATTCCTAAGGAATTTAAGAGTGGATACGACGACTCCGGAGAAGAACTACTTTCGGTACCAATCGGAGAAGAGATCGGACCGACGAACGCGACATAACACGCCTGTTCGGCCTTTTTAAAGGAAGAATCTCGCAAGACTACTGAGGAGAGAATGAAGATGAGCTGATCAGAAAAGAACTCTTCAGGGAAGCTGACAAACATCAGACCGCAGGTTTTGTCAGGCCGATGCTAAAAAGGAAATACCGACTGTTGTTTGACATATTGTCAAAAACAATCATGGGTATTTCATTCAAATTTTTATGATGCACTAACATCCGCCAAACTATACAACATGATCGCAATAATTGATGAAGCAAGAACATCAATCGCATGGCTTTCCTCGAAGGCCATTCTACTCCAAGAACATGAAAATTTGGAGTTAATGAATGGAGGCGTGTCTATCTGAAGAAGAGGATCTGCAATCTCAACAAGGTTGCAGTTATCTTGAAAGACAAACTGTCAAATGCTGAATGAGACCAGAATGGACTGAAGTCCTATAAGGCCTTCTCGCCACCACTTCGCCATATACGGGCAATTCTTGAATGCATGATACGCTACCACCCTCCAAAGCCAAGAAGCGAAAAAAGTAAAGCGTTAAAATTTCGCTTCACACCAGATGCTCCCCGTAAGAAGAAAAGAAAATTGGTGAAGGCCCAGAGAAGAGGTCAAGAAGGCGGAGCAGCTCCCCTACGACTCGCTTTAGAAGATGAGTCGATGAAGAAGGAGCGCCAGATCACCGACGCTACCACAAAAATCGTGAAAAATCGACAGACAAAAGCCAAGCCAGAGCTCGCTGTAACATTCCGAGGAAGAAGCTAACGAGACTAACCATCTCCTCCAACTCGAGCCGATTCACCGCGCAGACTACCGTCAGCCGAAAGCATGTTTTCTTTTCCACCCGCCCAACTCAAACTACGCTGTCACAACCGAAGCTTACCTGTTGCAGTAACCAGCGCAGACTTCTACAATGTAACCTCCGCGTGTCGAGCCAATCGCGATAACTTCCGCTTACTCAAGCACCACCGTAACCCTCCACATCTCATCAACCGGACCGATGCATAATTCTCGAAGTCTAGATCATCAAAGACCATCACAGGAAAATGGTCGTAATGCAAATCGAACGAGAAATTGATGAGATGTATCCAGAGTCGGGTCGCCCATCCCCGCTATTAGAGAGGAAGTTATGGAGATCCTCACCGAGATATCTCCGATTAAAAAGCTTCTCGATTTTATAATGATTATAGAATGTATGGGCGGTTTATGAGTTTGCAGATTTTGATTTCGAGCATGAGAAAATTGCTAAAGTAGATCACCATTGAGCCGATAATCTCTTTGAATCTATCAAAGCTCGATCCACGCGAAGCCGGGATTGATGTAACAAGGCGAATCGAGATCGGCCAAGAAGCTCCCGGGCAGATATGTTTATGAAGGATGCAGAGTCCGCTGGATGATAGTGGAACCGGTGCCGCAGCTTCATGACCAACCACCGGAGGCACAAACAATCAAAACAGATCAAGTGACGATAACATTCCTACATCTCACATCATCACGATCAACTACAGAGATCGATCATGTCTCAAAGATCTCCGAAAAGAAGAAGTTGAGGGAGTTGATAGCCGATCGAGGCGATTGGCCTCAAAGAAATAACAGATCAAAGAGAATTGGTTATTTCCCCAGATTGAGGCGATCAAAGATCGCTTCTCCCAAACTGTGACCACCGTGGTTCCGCCGAACTTATAAAATCGCTTGATGACAAGTCGATTCAAAGTGGATCAACAACAAGTTTCTTTTTTTTCGATGCTCACTGAAAAAGCTAGAATCGATGTAAGAGAAACTCGACAAACCGATTATTACACTCTCTATCGCCATGGAATTGGTCAAGACCGAGCCGATCTCGAAGGTTCAAAATCTAACCGCTTCAAGCTCAAGGTTTATCTGCTGCAGATCTCAACAGGCGATATCGGGCCGGTTTTTGGTTCTTCGACCTCCCACTCACCGCTTTTTTTGATCAAACCAAAAAGGGGAAGGACAGAGTGAGAAACCAACCGACACGATCGTAACAACAGAAGACCCGATTCAAACAGGTTGAATCTTATGGACAAAGACTAATTATCCGGATCTTTGCTAACGAAATTAAAAAGATGGAAAAGTCAAAGGCAAGAAAGGTCGCTACGGTCTTTCAGCTGGCCAAGGGTGTTTGGGACATCACAACTTGTACCACCACTCGGACTAAGAAAATCACAAGAAGCACAAATTTAGCAAAAATTCAGCCGATAAGAAACCGGCCGAGAAATTGTCCAAAGAACAGACATGGAAGAAGTCCAATAAGTGAAGAAGAGAGAAGCGGACAAAATCAAGACAGTGGTAAGATCCAAGAGGAAATTCAGATCGGCGAAGAAAGGAAAGATCGAAAATGCATACGTAACCTCACCGCCAACAAGAGTTGATGAGATCATTCCAAAAACCGCCGCACACGCCAAGAGGTTTGAGGAATGGAATAAGATCGTGAATGAATGGCTTCGGATGCCTTTGTTCTTGATCTTGTTCCACGAGAAGAATCTCAGGATGATGAATTCCTCAACCGGGTTGGAAAATAAATATCGGACTTTTCAAGTATCCGAAAAAATGAGGCCAAGATAATCAACGAAAAATATCTCGCCAAGAGTATGATCCGGTTGGATTACTCGAAGAAGGCAGATGGCTCATTCGACAGATGGCATTTCAGAGATTCTATTTTGACATCCCGAAAGCAAAACGCACATAATCGATCCTCGCCGGACTCAATGATGTCAAATGGAAACTTTATCGATTTTCAACGTACCACAAGATCAAAGAGAGATGCCGGAAGGATCTGTTAAAAAAAGTGAAGAATCGGAAGACTTTCAGGATCACCGCTTTTAAATTCAAACTTTTTCGATGTAACATGTAATCAACAATTCTAATGAGAAAAGTTTATTTTTCGATCCTAAGACAAAATCTCATTGTTTTTCGATTATTATGCTTTTTTATTATTCTATATTTATCAATTGTGATTGGTTTTTCTCAAGTGTTTTGGTTTCATCAAAAAGGGAAATTGTTGGGAAATTTAGTGTTTTGATGAAAGTTCCAAACACATGTAATAGGACCAAGTCGGGTTAATTGGGTGATCGATGTTTATATTATCGTTTATAGAATACTGGGTTGATAATTCTTTGTATAGAACAACCGATGTAATAGATAGGTCACATATTGAGGGGAACCTCAATATGTATAGGTCGAATCTGAAGACCCAAAAATAGCCGATATCAAGAGCCGTAACGGAAGAGAAGAACGGAAGATCGGATCGATCCGATCAAGTCGATATCTCACCAAGTCATGAAGCTCAAACTCGTAATACTTGAAGATCGGATGACTTCGGAAGATCGGACCGGAAGACCTACATCACCGAAGTCTCCGCTAGTTGAAGTTAAGTCAACCCAAGACCGTAAGACTCCATCGTAGATCGATCGACTTTTGACCGATCGGTCACTCACCAGTGAAAACCGATATTTCACCTAATCGCATGACGATGGTCCGAACAAAAAGAATGTCAAACTTAGTTGGAAGAATAACCTTTGAAAAGTCGCGCTCATAACCAATAAGGACGAGACACGATGATCGGAGCCGACAATTACGGATTTGGTGCCGCTGCTTTTTAACGGCTATAAAATACAAAATTCACACTTCTCGCCATGCCGTTCTCAAGACGCCACATCAATCCTCAAGAAACCTACCAAATATAGCCTGAAATTAAAATTGCTTTCCAACTCTTTGATTTCAAGGTCTATAAATATGGATCACACTTCAGAGTGAAGACACTAAACACCGAACAATCAAGAAGCTCAAGCAATTATCGACTTCCGCACTAAGAACACTAACAAGAAGATTATTTTATTAGTTGTTCATCCCATAAGTTAAAGATAAATCTTTTTCATCTACCGACAGCTATCTTAACACTAGAAAAAAGATTTCATAGTTGGAACCAAAACAACCTTATCCAAACCTAAAGTTTAGGTTATGTTGTTTAGAAGATTTACCAGACTAGGGTTTTAGTTCGATTTCAGGATCGGTTGAGTGAGAGAACCCTTAAATATCGGTTTACAGATTGTCTTGTGTTGACTAACACAAAACTCTAAGTTCATTGGTTTAGTTGGTGCCTTGTGATAGGGAAGAGTGGGACGTAGGACCGATTTATTCGAACCACTATAAATCTTTTGGTCTTTACCGCTTTGATTAACTGTTTACACAATCGCACTCAACTATTAAAAGAAAGATACATATTCTAAGTTAAGATAAATTAAAGATCGCTTTTTGATCCGATCAAGTTCGACACTTTAGTCAATTTGGTTAAAAGACTAACTTTGGAATCGATTTATCAAAACCGATTTTTCACAGGTAAAACTTAGCTTCAGACACATCGCTTAAACCGATAGTTCGAATCGACTGCTTTGCGCGATTAGTAAGTTAGTTATCATCCAAACCGATTCATTTCAAGACTCGATCAAAGCTTAATCGCCATCACACCCGATCAAGAAAAAGTTTTTCGTGTATTCATTCACCCTCCCTGTGATTGCCCTCACAAATTCGGGACCTACATAGACAATATAATACAATTTAAAATAAGGATGAAATATAAGGCCTATATTTTTAATACAAAAAAAAAATTAACCTATATTTTTTGGTTCAACCGTAAAATCATTTTTTCACAGTGGTCGGACCGGTTTCATGCCCAATTCCTGATTCAATCCGGTTCTGTTCTGAAAACAATGTTCTGTTCTGAAAACAGTGGTCTCTCATACAAATTGTTGCGTTAATAATTTTCAGCCGTGGAAATAGCGCCACCCACCGGATAAACTTCATGATTTTTTTTTTCTTTTTAAAATAATGAACACGGTGCCTTGCGTTACTTTCCCCTGGCAAATGCAAATTTGCATTTTGCAATTTGCAATAAACAACAAAAGTATAAATAAGTTGGTCAAAAACCGTGTGCCGTCCACACCCCTTGATTTCTTTCCATACCATTTCCTCCCTCCTCTGTATAAAATATTTCACCTCTTTTCCCCACTTCAATTTCAGAAAAATATTAAAACAAAAAAAGATCAATAACAATGTGTAGAGGGTTCCTAGAAAACGAAAGAGAAACCTTAAAAACCAAAGCATTCTTCACAAACCTCTCACTCCCACGCGCCAAAGACGCGCCCACTCTCCCCGATTTCCTCACGCTCCACTACCTCCCTCGCATAAACGGCAGCTTCCTCGAGATAAACGGCTCCAACGTCCGACCCGACTCGCCCGCTATCGTCACGCTCCACCTGGTCATATCCGAGCCCGCTCGCGGTGTCACGTACGGTAGCAGAGAGCGCGTGGTGGTGTGCGAAGTTCGAGATCCACGTGGGGGATGTAAAGGTCTTGAAGGGATTTTCCGAAAAGACGACGGCGATTATTGGAAAATGGACTGCAAGTGCGTTTTGACGGGAAACGACGTCGTGAGGGGGGTCAGGGATGTGGAGGTGTCGGTGGCGGCGGAGGGGGTGGAGGTGAGGAGTGAGTAGGTGGCCTTGGTGGCGGCGCGGTGGCGGAGGGGGTGTGGGCTGGAGGAGATTCCGGAGGAGAGGGAGAGGGAGAGGGAGGGGGAGGGGAGTTTGGATCGGGTGTGTGCTGGTGCAGTGAGTGTGGTGGGAAGGAGGGGGGAATGGACGGTGGGGATTGCGAGATGGGGATTGAGATGGAGGGGGTGCACTGGGCGGTGGATGTGGGGATTTGGGCGGTGTGCTTTGGGGTTGGGTACTTGGTTTCTAGAGCTTCTTCTTCCAGATTGAGAAGAAAGAAATTGATATGGAATTAGGTTTTTTTTTTTTTTTTTGGGAGAGAGGATTCAGTTTTGTACTTTTTGAATATTTTATTTAAGAAAAGTGATCATGCTATTCGTAGGGTAAATAACTAAAAAAAATTCATTTATATGCACAAAATACACTTATATTTTAACTTTTTGAATATTTTATTTAAGAAAAGTAATCATACTAATATTAGAGTAAATAGGGAAAAATGTTTCATTTATATGCACAAAATATACTTATATTTTAACAAATACATATTCCTTTTGTCTTTTATAAAAATATGCACATTTTTTCTTTATATTTTAATAAATGCATATAATTTCTCTCTGTGTTTCATTTAAAATATACAAAACACCCATGTATTTCAATAAATACATAAAATTCTATTTATTTTATTAAAATAATGTTAAAGGTGTTATTTTGTTTTGATCTTTTTGGTATTTTAAATGTGATATTTTATGTACTTTATGGTTCATTTTGCAATTGATTATATTTCTTAATATTAAGAATTTTTTGTGATTTTTTTTGTGTACATGGTTTGTTTTGCATTTTGAGTTTTTGTTTGGACGAATACATTAAATTTTTTTTGAAAAAGACTATGGACTACTACAATTGATAATAAGTACACATATAAAAAATATAGATAAATTATATAGATTAAACAAAAGGTAGATTCATTAAACTCAAAAATTACATACACGTCTAAAAATATTTTTAAAAAATATAAAAAGAACCACACGAGTACAATAAGAAACCTGAAACATTAATTAAAAATAATATCGAGTTACATACATGTTTTATTAAAAAAATGACGAAAAATGAATTCCTTCATATTTTTGTAAAACACATGATGTAAGAGAGTTTTATGCATATTTTTTAAAACACGTGAGAATTTTATGCATATGTTATGAAACATATGAGGGTTTTGTGCACATTTTATGAAATACATAGGAAATTTATACTTTTTGTATAGACTTGAGTCAATACCTAGTATCATCAAGGCGGGCGAGTGACAAGCTCTCCTCTTAAAAACGATGAAAGAGAGTTTTGTGCATACTTTAACAAAACACAAGGGGGATTTATGCATTTATTTAAACAAATTGATGTTTTGTGCATTTTATATGAAATACATGGGTGTCTTTTGCTATTTACCCTCTAATAGTATCATCTATATTTTAAGATACGATCGATAAATTACAAGTTTAATACTCCTATTCCGGATTAGATTGAACATTGTTAAAAGGGTCGTTTTGAATTAGAATGAGCATTTGCTAAATGTCATGCTATAATCAAAAGACATAGTGTGAGAGAATTTTCTATGTATTGAATTAGGTCAAGAGTACATATATATATATATATACAAGTGAATAAACTATTCTAATAAAGGCTCACTAAATGCCCATCTATACTTATTATTCTAATACTCCCCCTCAAGCTGGAGCATAGATGTTAATCATGTATAGCTTGTTACAAAGATAGTAAACTCTAACCCCATTAAGAGCCTTAGTGAAGATATCTCCTAATTGGTCTTCAGTCCTCATATAACATGTCGAAATTAGGCCACGTTGAATCTTCTCACGAACAAAGTGACAGTCAATCTCAATATGTTTGGTCCGTTCGTGGAAGACCGGATTAGAGGCAATGTGAAGCACAACTTGATTATCACACAACAGTTTGGCTGGTATTGAGATCTCTAAACCCACTTCATTTAGAAACTCATATACCTATACTATCTCGCACACAACTTTGGCCATAGCTCTATATTCAGACTCTGCACTCGAACGTGAGACTACTTTTTGTTTCTTACTTTGCCAAGAAATCAAATTTCCACCAAAGAAAACACAATATCCTGAAGTAGACCTTCGATCTTCCTTTGACCCTGCCCAATCAGCATCGAAAAAACATTCAACCTTTTCGTGACCATGGTCACTATACAAAATTCCACGTCCAGGGGTTCCTTTCAAATAACACAAGATTTGCTCTACCGCCTTCCAGTGATCAACAGTTGGTGATGACATATATTGACTCACTACACTTACGGGGTAAGCAATATCTGGACGTGCCACCCTAAGATAATTCAACTTTCCAACCAACCTTCTGTGTCTTCCGGGATCATCAAATAACACACCCTCTTTTGTAAGCTGCAAATTGGGAACCATTGGAGAGCTACATGGTTTAGCTTCCAGTTTTCCTGTTTCAGAAAGCAAATCGAGCACATACTTTCTTTGAGACAGGAAAATTCCCTTCTTACTCCTACTCACTTCAACACCAAGAAAATACTTAAGTGCCCCCAAATCCTTGGTAGTAAAATGAGTAGGAAGGAAAGCTTTCAAAGATGTAATTCCTTTAACATCACTCCCAGTGATCACAATATCATCCACATACACAACCATCAAGATAATACCACCCTCAGAACGCATATGAAAATCAAAATCATCAGATTTGCTTTGCTTCATGCCAAACTTCTCAACAGCACGAGTAAAAGTACCAAACCATGCACGAGGACTCTGTTTCAAACCATACAAAGACTTCTGAAGATAAGATACCTTATGAGTCTCCCCCTGAGCAACAAAACCAGGTGGTTGCTCCATATAAATAGTATCAACGAGATCACCATGGAGAAAGGCATTCTTGATGTCCAACTGGTGTAAAGGCCAATGATGAGTAGCGGCCATCGAAATCAAGAGCCTAATCGAGGTAAGTTTGGCAACATGAGAAAAGGTGTCAGAATAGTCAACACCATAAGTCTGAGCATAGCCTTTGGCAATAAGGCGAGCTTTCAACCGAGCCACAGAACCATCAGGATTAACTTTAACAGTAAACACCAATTTGCAGCCAATAGGTCGTTTACCTGCAGGAAGATCCACCAAAACCCAAGTGCCAGTAGTATCTAACACATTCATTTCCTCAATCATGGCATTACACCAACCGGGATGGGCCAAAGTTTCTTGAACGATTTTAGGAACAGTTTCGAGAGAAGAAACAAAAGCTCGAGAGGAAGGGGATAAGTGATCATATGAAACAAAAGAGGAAATAGGATAAGTGCAAGAACGTTTACCTTTTTTGAAGAGCAATGGGAAGATCATCACTTGGAGGAGGATCTGTTGACGAAGATATTGGCTCATCAGGACATGAAGCTGGCATATCGGGAACCAAATCAGCAGTAGCAGGAACAGGAGGTGGAGGACGACGAGAATACGTTTGTATGATAGGTGGCCGAGTGGAGTCAGATGGAGGTATCACCGAAAGAGGAACTGTATATATCAAAAAGTCTGTATCCTCCCCCTCAGTAGGAGGAGGAGTGGAATGAGAGAATGGTGTATGCTCAGAAAAGGCAACATCAGCAGATACAAGATATTTATTGAGACTAGGACAGAAACACCGATAACCCTTTTGCACCCTAGAATAACCCAAGAAAATGCACTTCAAAGATTTTGGATCTAATTTTGTGACCTGAGGCAGAACATCCTGAACAAAATAAGTACAACCAAATATTCTAGGCTCAATAGGAAACAAGGACTTAGATGGAAATAGAACATGAAAAGGAGTTTTACCACCAAGAACCGTAGAAGGCATGCGATTTATAAGAAAACAAGCAGTAGAAACAGCATCAGCCCAAAATGTTTTAGGTACTTGTATGGAAAATAATAAGGCTCTAGCTGTTTCAAGAAGATGTCTATTCTTTCTCTCAGCCACACCATTTTGAGACGGTGTGTCAACACACGATGTTTGGTGGAGAATGTCATTATGCAGCATATAACAATGAAATATTTCAGAGAGATACTCCTTAGCATTATCACTTCGCAGAGTTTTCACAGACACACCAAATTGAGTCTTAATCTCAGCACAAAAGGCAAAAAAATGAGTAAATAACTCGGAATGATTTTTCATCAAATATAACCATATCATACGAGAATGATCATCAACAAAGGTGACAAAATAACAAAATCTAGGTTTCGATGTAACTGGACATGGACCCCAAACATCAGAATGGACTAACTCAAAAGGAGCACTTGCTTGGTTATTGACTCGAGGACTCAAACTAATACGATGATGCTTAGCAAAATGACAAGATTCACAATCTAGAGATGACAACTGAGAAAACTGCGGACACAGTTTCTTCAACAAAGGAAGAGAAGGATGACCCAACCAACGATGTGCATCCATGGGAGTGACGGTTCCTGCACATGCTACTGGATTAGTCTGATGTGTCTCAAGGATGTAGAGGCCGCCAGATTCATGTCCCTTACCAATAATCTTCTTCGTCGTAAGATCCTGAAGCAAGCAATGATCAGGATAGAATGAGACACAACAATTAAGATTACGAGTAAGTTTACTCATAAAAATAAAATTAAACGAGAGTTTAGGGAGACTAAGAACAGATGACAATGATAGGGATGATGTCGGGTTGACAGTTCCCGATCCAATAACACGAGATTGTGAACCATCGGCTAAAGTAACAGGAAATGCAGTTTTATGTGGATAAAAGGTAGAGAACAAGTTTGGATTACCTGTCATATGATATGTGGCACTAGAATCAATGACCCATTTGGATGATGAGGAAACAAGACATGCATTAGAATTACCTGACTCAGCAACAGTGGTAACAGAACTTGCTTTTGACTGATTCACTTCCCGAAATTGCAGCAACCTTGCATACTCACTAGTAGAAATAGTGACAGAACCATTAAAGTGATCAAATTTATTGAGCAATTTTGGACAATCTCCTTTGATATGTCCAATCCCATGACAATAACGACACTCCACAGAAGACATTTTATCTTCAAAACTACAAACCAACCAAAAGAAACAATTCCAGAAACGCAACAAATCAAATGCAAAATTTCACAAAATCTGTACCCAAAAATGAAATCACACACCACTTGGATGTTGACCCAAACAGGTACACCAACAGAAAGAGCTCGACGAGGCGAGCTCAACAAAGGTCGCTGAAGAAAATTCTGGCAACGGACGCACCTCCACGCAGGAAAAAAATCTCGCCGACGCGTGAGTCTCACACGCGCGGCCGGCGGCGGTGAAATTTCTGGTGAAGGGTCGCTGGATAACAGGGAACCTCCCTATGCCGGCGGTGTCGACCGGAGGTGGCCGGAAAATGTGAAACCCCAAATCCTTGCACAAACCCTAGTTTTCTTCAAACCCTAATTTCAGAAATTAACTATCCCTAATTTAAAATTCTGGAACCATGCTCTTGATATCATGTCATGCTATAATCAAAAGACATAGTGTGGGAGAATTTTCTATGTATTGAATTAGGTCAAGAGTACACATATATATATACAAGTGAATAGACTATTCTAATAAAGGTCCACTAAAGGCCCTTCTATACTTATTATTCTAACACTAAAATAACAATAAAGCAACTAAATCAATTTAAACTATTCCCTCAAAGTATTTTTACACAACATGCTATTACTTTTTCCAAACTAAAAGCAATTTTATCTCGTTTTATTTTATTTACACCACATATACTTTATCGTTCAACCCTCATCAAAAAATAATTTTATCTACTATATTAATACTAATAAATAATTATCACATTAAACTTTATGGAAATAGTAAATGTTCAATCTATTGTGACGACGAAGGGAGTAGTATCATTTATACATTGATATATGACTAATAAATTACAAGTTAAACATTTAAAATGATACTCTCTCCTTACTGAAGTAAACTTCCCACTTCTTTTTAATTCTGCCTCACGATGAATTTCACATTTCAAAAGTAGAAAATTATTTTATAAATTTCACTATCACAATATTATATAATACTCCCTCAATCCCACACTGTTGGGATATTTTAGTTTTGATGAATTATGCCAAAACATTATCAACTTGTGTTATTGAAGCTGATTTACAGATAACAAGTTGAGGGGGAACGAGAGAACAAATTGAGGGGGAACTCACGAAATCAGACGTAGATGATCGAGATCAGACGAGGTTGCAGACGAGACTGATCGAGATCAGATGAGTAAGATGAGTTCTGGAGTTAACTGATGAGCTGAGCAAAATCAGAAAAGAAGATAAGCTAAGCCAGCTGATCAGAAGATCAGATGACCAGATGACCTGATCAGATAACCAGAAGAATGCACGAAGTTGATCCGGGTGATCGAAGAGCGCATAAGCCGATCGTAAAGAAACCGACCGTAAGATCGTAAGAGAAGGTCATAGATCGAAGAGGAGGAGATGAGACCGACGAGATCGACGGATCGAGATCGATATGAAGATGAGCGATGATCAAGATCGACGTGATTGAGATCGACAAAGCTAAACCGATATGCTAACATAATATGCTAACCCGATGTATTAACTGATGCAGATAAACCGATATGTCGACTGATGCTATAATCGATCCGATCATGAGCCGATCGATCAAAGTAGAAGAAATCGATATCGAAACCGTAAATCAGATACCGACGAGAAAGAAGTCATCGAAGAGAAGTCATCCAAGTCATATTCACCGAGAGTCGAACGCTGGCCGATGATCGCTAGGCTCGAAAAGCTAGTGACCGAGGGTCGATGTCCGGGGTCGAAGAGTGAACTCGCTAAATTTCGAAAGTGTCAAGATGCCCGACGTATAAGCAAGGTCCGCCAAGAGAGAAGTCGGTGAAGGCTCGAGATAGACTGAAGGCTCGGATAGATCAAGACACCGAGACTCGAGAGAATCTGAATGATTCAAGGCGAGGAATCTGAGGAATATAGCCGTTAGAATCAGCTGACGTGGACCAATGAGAGGAAGACAACCAGCCTGGAAAAGCTGCAAGAAGCTACATAATAGTATGGATTTGAATGTGACTCCATCCAACGGTAACATTCAAATTCACACTATAAATACAAGTTCTTCCTTCATTATTTGTGTGGAAAATGCGTGAAACATCCATCAAGCCAAATCATCTAGCATTCCCACCATAGAACACAGAGAAAGAAATACACGCATATATTCAAAGAGTGTTCTACCCTAGATCTAAGCACAAATGTAATATCCTAAGCTTAGAGAGATTTTCTCATCCTTAGCATTGAGGCTAAACAAATGTAAGGGAAAATCTCAACCTAGTTGGAAACCAAACAAACCTTACCCAAACCAGTTGGTCGGATAAGTTTGTAGGTGAGTGTGAACTCGGTAAACATCTAGCAATCCCGAAAGGGAGGGTAGGCAATCCCGTGAGGGTGATAAGTACCGTTGGAGTGTGAACTCGGTAAACATCTGTAGGGAATCCCGTGGAGGGTGATAAGTCCCGATTGGAGTGAGAGCTCGTTAAATATCTAGAGGCGAACCCGAGAGGGTGATAAGTCTAGTTGGAAGGAATTTCCCTAGGAATAGGGAGAGTGGATGTAGGAGCTTGAGTCTCCGAACCACTATACATTGTTGTGTTGTTTACTGCTTTATGTTCTTATATTTTCATATGCATTCGATTATAAGCAAAACACAACACATGAGCTTAAAACGCAAAAATTGGAATCACTCTGCCCTCACCCCTGTTTTATATGCATCGCTTTCAAAATGTTTTGCTTCCGCACGCGCAAAATGGGTTTTCCACCGGGACCATCACACACTCAATTGAACATTTGTTAAAAAAGGTCCGTCCCACACTCAATTGAACATTTCCATAAATGGAAATAAAATAATGTTTTCTCTATAATCTATACCCCTCTAACACCACAATATTACATCCATTGCCATTACTTTTTTAACACTAACCCAACCCATTAATTAATTAGTCAAACCCGTTAATCAATTAATCAACCCACTAGAATTAACACAACCCACTAACCCTTTCTAACAAAACCCTACATCTAATCTCACGCCGCTCTCTCTCATTCTGCTCATCTCTCTTGCATGTTCATACGAAGAACCCTAAACAAATTTCAATTTGTATCAATGTCGAATTCCTCCCACCCAAACCCATTAACTGATTCAACTAATCCACCATGTCAGTTTTTCGATTTAGATTTAATTTCTTCATTGTTGTCCTCAACTGAAGATTGGATACCCATACAGAGTCGATCCCATTTTATTCATGGGAGGATACGGAAACACGACATGGTGGTGCTGGAAACTCTTTGGTCTGAGCACATTGTTGATGGAATGGATACGAAAAACGACACGGTGGTGCCGAAAACTCTCATGTCCTAGCACATCATTGACGGAACGGATATGGAAAACAACACGATGGTGCCGGAAACTCTCATATCTGAGCACATCGTTGACGAAGAATCACAAGTGGTGATGGAGAGTCACGAATCTATAGAACCACCATGGGTTCCAATATTCCCACCATTCAGTGACAAAACATTTTGGCACGATCCAAAACAAAAGCGGCTTGTGGACATACTTGACATTTTCATCCCATCGATCTTGCCTCTAATTTACAGGTTCATCTGAATTTTAATTATTTCTATGTAATTTATTGGGAGTATATTTAGTCGATTTGGTATATTTGCTCAATTTGATTTTAACGTTTTGAGTTGATGCACATAAAATGATTTTTGGACTGAAATGACTTGTGAACTTGATTTGCTCAATTAAAGATACTGGAAGGTTTAACTCATATAAAATCAGTGAGTAAGTGTCATATGGAATTTGATTTCTATGTAACACAAATGAAGGTTTTATGATGAGTAAATGTCATGTGGAACTTGTTGATTATTGTTCATGGAACTTACTGGAAGATAATGGACTTAAACGACAATAAGCAAGTGCATATAAAATTAACCATACTTTACTCAATTGTGAACTGAAATCAAAAGATATTGGAAGGTTTCATGTCTTATGAGTAAAACAAATAAGCAAGTGCATATAAAATGTTTTGTGATTACATTTTCCATGTTTACTGCTTAAACAATAATGCATCTAGATTCATGTCCTAATTCTATGTTTATGCAGTAAACATTTTAACAAAAAAAGTCAAAAAGATTACATCTTTCATAGACAAAATGATTCAAAAAGATGATTATTGATTCTAATATCCTAAGTCATTCATTAGAGTGAGCACATTCTCTGTGCTCACAACTTCATTCCCTGGTAGATTTAATAATTCAATGCATTCCCTAACTAGCATCTCGTCCACTTCAAGATAGTCAACCAGTATTCCTTCCTTGTTGAGACTGTCCTTGCCCATTTGTTGTTGGATAAAGTTGTTGTCCCCTTTAGCTCTCATCATCTCAATGCAATTCCCCTGTAAACTTAGGAACACTTTGTTCAGAGTATAAGGTGTCAGTTCTGAAAAGGATAATGCAACATTATTTACTAGATCAACAACATTGCGTGCTTTTTTCTTGTATTGCAATAACTGAATTGACCTAAAAACCCCCAAGTCCAGAATGTTTGAATCAGGAGAATTGGAGGGTTGACAAAACAATTGAATATTGAATCCATCATTGCATGCAACTGCTCTGAAATCTGCTTCATTATTAGCTATGTGTGGTTTAGCATCGTCTTGTTCGATAATGATGTCTTTACTTGCCTCTGCAGGCCACTTAGATTTCAGTGCTGGTATAACTTGTAATATAAGCAATGTAACCATTAGTGTTAGGATACTTGCTGATTTTTGGACGTAATGATGATATATGTTCTGAAATTTCATTGTTAATCATCTCTTTGAGCAAAGTAACTCTTTGTGTTTGGATACTTGCTGATTTTTGGATTTAATTAAGATATATGTTCGGAAATTTCATTGTTAATCATCTCTTTTAGCAAAGTAACCCTTTGTGTTAGGATACTTGCTGATTTTTGGACTTAATGATGATATATGTTCTGAAATTTCATTGTTAATCATCTCTTTGAGCAAAGTAACCCTTTGGGTTAGGATACTTGCTGATTTTTGGACTAAATGATGATATATGTTCTGAAATTTCATTGTTAATCATCTCTTTGAGCAAAGTAACCCTTTGTGTTAGGATACTTGCTGATTTTTGGACTTAATGATGATATATGTTCTGAAATTTCATTGTTAATCATCTCTTTGAGCAAAGTAACCCTTTGTGTTAGGATACTTGCTGATTTTTGGACTTATTGATGATATATGTTCTGAAATTTCATTGTTAATCATCTCTTTGAGCAAAGTAACCCTTTGTGTTAGAATACTTGCTGATTTTTGGACTTAATGATGATATATGTTCTGCATTGTTAATTATCTCTTTGAGCAAAGTAACCCCTTTGTGTTAGGATACTTCCTGATTTTTGGACTTAATGGTGATATATGTTCTGAAATTTCATTGTTAATCATCTCTTTGAGCAAAGTAACCCTTTGTGTTAGGATACTTACTGATTTTTGTACTTAATGATGATATATGTTCTGAAATTTCATTGTTAATAATCTCTTTGAGCAAAGTAACCATTTGTGTTAGGATACTTGCTGATTTTTGGACTTAATGATGATTTATAATATGAAAGTTCATATTTAATCATCTACTTGAGCATAAATTGTGTACCTGAGTGATAATGCAATTCTTCATGACTTGCTTTGTGATTGATTCAACATTTTTGGTCTCCAAAGTGCCTTTCATTCTATTCTTGTTGTTTCTTTTTGTTGGAACTTGTTCAGTGAAGGGAAACATCCCAACTTTTACATCAAATAACATTGTCCCGTCACTTGCATATTGGGGTCTACCCACTGCACAAATAAACATCACTTTGGTGATAAATTTTTTGGACTTACAACTCCTATATGGATCTTCTTCTGCTGGCACTATCACTAAAAGCTGATTCATATGCAACTGTTGAAACCAGAATAGCCAAAACGTCTCTTGCTATCTTTTGTAACATGGATATTTAAGAATGCTAAAATTTTGAGCTCTTGGCAAGACGTTTTCATCCAAATATATGTCAAATCCTGTGGTTTTTGCCAATGACCTAGAAGAACTTGAGCTTGAAGCCACAAATTTATCAATTATCATACATGTTTAATATATCACTCTCAACTGGATCAATTATTTTACTTGAAACATTGGATGTTGCATTATCCAAAGAACTGCCACACAAGTTCTAACTCAATGTTCTAGATTGGTTAATAGTAATAAATCATAAAAAATTTATCGAATCTCATGCAACTTAGAATCTGAATTTTCACCATAGATCAAAGGAATATAAAACTCGACCAATTTTATTTTAGTCCTAAGATCCAAAATAGCAGCAGCCCCCATTAAAACATGCGAGTCATTCCAATATTTATCAAACTTCTCCGCCATCTTTTCAGCCATAAGTTTCACAACCAGTTTTGGACTCCAAAAACACTTATTTACATCCATTATGATATCATAAATCTATGGAAAGTAAAAATTAGAAGTGGGATATAGAGTTCCATAAAAAAACTTAGTCACTCGATAAAATAACTTCAATTTTTCCACGCAATTCACGTCCATTCTCCAACTCTTCATTAGTTGGTAGGCTTTTATATTTTTTTTCCTACCAGCTAGGTCTATAAAAAAACATCTCTATACTTAATTGAATTCTCCAACATCAAGTAAGTTAAATTATAACGAGTTTTGTTGGGATATTTTAGTTTTGATGAATTATGTCAAAACATTATCAACTTGTGTTATTGAAGCTAATTTACAGATAACAAGTTAAGGGGGAACGAAAAAACAAGTTGAGGGGGAACTCACGAAATCAGAAGTAGATGATCGAGATCAGACGAGGTTGCAGACGAGACTAATCAAGATCAGATGAGTAAGATGAGTTCCGGAGTTAACTGATGAATGCGGCAAAATCAAAAGAGAAGAAAAACTAAGCCCGGTGATCGAGGAAGATCGATGACCGTAATGAACTGATCGGATGATCGGAAGAAGCATCGAAGTGATCCGGTGATCAAGAAATCCACGCCGATCGAAAGAAAACCGACCGTAAGATCAAGAGAAGGTTGCAGATCAGAAGAGGAGCAGATAAGACTAATCAAGATCAGACGTGATCGAGATTAGATAAGATAACCTGATATGCTAACCTGATGTACTGACCTGATGCTATCCTGATATGTTGACCTAAAGATGTGTTGATCTGATCAGTCGAGTTGATTAGATCAGGCAAGAAGAAATTAGATAGCCTGAGTCAAGTGACCTGAGGGTCAGGATGTCTGAAGTCAGAAGAACTGAACTCAATCGGCTGAGTGTCAAGATGCCTCGATCGAGATAAGGTCCGTGAAGAAGTCTCATGAATCAAGAAACCTGAGACTCAAAGAACCTGAAGACTCAGAAGAATCCTGAAGACTCAGAAGTTACTGAAGAATATAGCCGTTAGATTCAGCTGACGTGGACCAATGAGAGGAAGACAACCAGCCTGAAGAAGCTGCAGAACTTACAGAATAGTATGGATTTGAATGTGATTCTCTCCAACGGTAACATTCAAATCCACATTATAAATACAAGGTCTTTCATCATTGTAAAGTGTGGAAAGTGTGGAAAGTGTGGAGAGTGTGGAGAATGTGGCAAAAGATGCTACAGAGCCAAGAAGACACATACTCAAGCATTCCCACCATAGAACACAAGTCTGTAGATATACAAATATATTCAAGAGTGTTCTTAAACCCAATCTAAGCAACCCACGATATATCCTAAGCTTAGAGAGATTTTCCCAACCTTAGCATTGAGGCTAAACAAATGTAAGGGAAAATCTCAACCTAGTTGGAGACACCAACCCAAACCCAAACCCTATTGTTAGGTAGTTTGTGTGATTGTTGGAGTTGTAAAGAGTTAGTAAGCTGCAGAGTAGTCAGCCAGAAAACTCTAGAGAAGAAGTGAGTAAACTATCTTGGATAGTCAGAAAGCTTGTGTGTGTTTGAGTAAGTAAGCTGCAGAGTAGTCAGCCAGAAAACTCAAATGTAGAAGAAGTGAGTAAGCTACAGTGAGTTAGCCTGAAAGCTTGTAGGCGATCCCGTGAAGGGTGATAAGTCCAGTTTGAAGGAATTTCCATAGGAACAGGGAGAGTGGATGTAGGAGCTTTAGTCTCCGAACCACTATACTTTGTTGTGTTCTTTATTGCTTTATGTTCTTATCTTGTCATATACATTTGGTTCTAAGCAAAACACAACACATGGATTTAAAAAGCAAAAATTTGGAATCACCATTCCTTCACCCCTGTTTTATATGCATTACATGATTTTTCCGCATTTCACGGGTTTTGCACCGGGACAAACAAGTTTTAACATCAATAGACTACATCTTAGAACAATCAACTCCCACTTGTTCAATGACAAATTAATTTTTTTTACTCTAGCAGGTGAACTTGTCTACACTCTTACGTATTTCCAATTGCAACAGTAATCACTTCAAGTCTAAGGTCTTCTCTCACAATTAAATTCAATATATGAGCACAACATCGCATATGAAGTACCTTCTCATCTAGAAGTAAGTTTTCCTTTGGAAGTTTACTCGGTATAGCTTTGAGCATGGCAATGTCATTAATGGTCGAGCAATTATCAACAGTAATTGATGACACTTTCTGCTCAATATTCCAAGTCATGAATGATTCAACAAGAATTACAGCCATCGACTTGGCCATATGTGGTGCAGGGACATATACAAACCTACGTTGAATAAATAAAGATTAGAGATATAATTTATAAATATATCAAAAAATCATAATATTTAACGTACCTCAAAAAAATATTTCTAAGAATCCATGAATCATCAATGAAATGTCTTGTAATTGCCATGAACACCTTCTTACTATTATCTGATGTCCACATATTTGTTGTGATTGCAATCCGAGACTTAGGTTTGCTCAACAATTTGTAACACTTTGTCTTTTCATCACTATAAACCTTCAAAATGTCACTTTTAAGTGTGTTTCTTGAGATCATGTTAAAATACGGCTCGAGAGTAGCAGAAATATCTTTGAAACCCAACGTGGTCCACAATACTAAGAGGGTAATGGTGCAAAATAACCATACTTGTAAGTTCATGCCGAGAATCCCCTTGGCTGAAAACTTGTATTATAAGTTTTTCACCAGAATCACCACTGCTTTCTTGTTCATCATCAATACCCTTTAACGGAGCCTTGAGAAGATCCTTGCAATAAAGACATTTAACATGCTGAATTCGGTCTTTCATTAATCTTATTAAGTGATTCCATACATCTGATGTATGCTTTCTTTGTGAACCACTTTGAGAAGCATTCTCATCTCCCAAGCTATCATCATTTTCACCATTACCTCTTGATCTTCCCTAGAAGTTATATTCGTTGCTACATCATTTTCTTGAGGATTTTTTAATGGGGCAGTCACTGAAATAACTCCAATTTCTTTTTCAGACTCCATATATTTTAAAAAATATAGATAAGTTAGTATTTAAGAAAAATAAATAACATGTATATTTAAGTAAATGGATTTCAAATATTGATCTGCTTGTTTAAACTTTAAATGCATGTGGCATCGTTTAATAGGCACTAGCTTACTAGTTAAAACATATTAATACGAATAGAGAACAATGTTTATATATTTAATAATTCAAAATCAAGCAACAAATTATTTTATTCTTTCTTCAATTTTAATCTCTATCTTCCTCCAATTCATACAATTATTTTGTAGGCTTTATTTTTTCAGAATAAAATTAAATTACACCAAAATTAGTCCACATCTACCTTCTACCATCATACATAATTAACTTCTATAACCTACCTAGTGTTGCTACTTGCTACCACTTTAGCCATATTTTAAAAATTGATGTTTGAAATCTTCTTTATCTATGGAAAACATGCACACAACATCAATACAACATCCCATCTACTACATATATATTTTTTAAAAACAACTTAATTATATAATATATAAACATTACTCTATGTTTCTTACATAAAAGAAAATAATAAAAAAATGTGCACAAAATTGAAGTCCATAAAAAAATAACATGACCTAACTTGAGAATGTCTTGAGAATCGCGTTCTTAACTCGGATGCGAGAGGGAGAGATAGTGCGACCTTCGAAACAAAAGAGAGGCAAAGCCGAACTTAGAGTGAAAAAGAGTGACTAATGAAGATAGTGGCTCACCGGAGTGTGGTTGCCAGCAATTCAGTGGCTGCTCATGAGAGGGAAGTCTGTATTAGGAAACAAATTGATTTATTGAATGAAGCTCTAGATATATTTAACGAGGTATATATAATTAATTATAATATTATATAATTAATATATATATATATACAGCACGGGTTTTGACCCGGTCAAATGGGTCTCCCGGTGGGGTTGGACCCGATCAAATAGGTTCCTGCCGAGCCGGGGGTAGGGTGGTGATGTGTTTGACTGGGTCCAAACTCGCCTGGGAACCCATTTAACCGGGTTTTTACCATCCCGAACGGGGCGGGTTCATGGCAGGTCTAGGTTAGAGCCCAACCCATTGTCATCTGATTGGGTGTCATAATTGTTCATATTTATGTGATTTTCATGCTCAATTTGATAGGAATCAATGCTTTTATTGCACTAATTTCACTCAATTGGGCCTAAATGTGGAGAAAGGTTGTGTTTTACTTTTTTGGCTGTTAAAGCCTTGTATTTAATGAGAAGTTGGGAACCCTTAAATGAGTTCTAACTACATATATGTATACTACACTACACATGGGAATAGACCCCTAATCCCTAGGTTCTAGGCAGTTAATGTGAGCCGCCCCGCGGTCATTAATGTCTGCAGAATGAATTTTGGGGCTAAGTCTGCTCAAGCCGCCATTATCCCCAGTTTTCATGCCCGAGATCACTACCCCGAGGTCGCTGGCACTGTGTCCGAGGTCGCTGGCACTGGGTCCGAGGTCTCTACCTTCATTCCTCTTTGGCGTCCCCTGCACTATAACTCACGTTTTCTTCAGAGAACAGTTTCTCATTGGGGAAAGTCGTCTCTGGCTCTGGGCCGCCGAAGGGCACAGGGATGCAGACATACTCTCTAGGACTCCGTGCTAACTCTAAACCGAGGTTCGACGTCCCCTTCCAGCTCACGGCGACCAAAGCCGACCAAGTACTCGACCTTGGTCCAGACATGTCGGGCGCGCCTAGCTTCATAGCGAGGTCGCTAAAATTCCCTTTGGGTTGGGATTTCACTTTAAACCTCACACCATTTAATCATTAGGCGATTATGAATTGCTGATCTAATTATATTTCCTAAATGCGGGACCACGCCTTCTCCTGAATAAGTCTCGCACAACAGAAGAATTGTTGAAATTTGTGTTGCTCGACTAGAGCCAGGCAACTCGAGTCGAGCCAATGTGCTCGGCATTTTGAGCACTCGAAGTTCAGAGAGTTGGGTGAGAAAATTGACAAACTCGACTCGAACAACTTGGCTCGAGCCGAGATGCCATAAAAATAAAATCGCTCACATGACTCTTGGCCAGCTCGACCAACCTGGCAGTCGAGCAACCCAGCTCAAGTCGAGCTGGCCCAAAAATGAAAATGCTACCAAAAAGCCCTAGGGACACGTCCCAACCAACCCCAAAAGCTATGTTGGGAAATGAATTTAATAAAGAAGTTTTGATTAGATCCCAAAACCCCTGAGTATGACATGTTCAGGATAATCTTGATAGTCTGAGTCAGATTTCAGTATAGAGTGTTCAGGAAGTTATCTGCACCATGTATAGTCAGCAGATATAGATCAGGTTAGATTCTAAAGATTACTGAAGACACTGAAGACTCAGAAGTTACTGAAGACACTGAAGACTCAATAAGTTGCTGAAGACACTAAAGACTCAGTAGTTACTGAAGACTCAGTAAGATACTGAATACTCAGTATAACCTGAATGTTCAGAGGCACTGAATAATATCTATATGGATACTACAAAACTGAGAAAAACGCACATGTTCAAAAAGTAGATATTGCCCAAAAACATTCTAGTGTAGACAAAGGGAACTAAGTCTAAGTGTTGTTTAAAGTTGTCTCATTCAGAGAGATTGACCAAAAAAGAGCCGTTTTGTTTGTCTACATTCACTGAAGACAAGAACCAATCAGAGGAAGACAACATTGTACTTTACTGACACTGAAAGCGACAGGACCCTGAAATTTGTCAGTAGTACTAAGTTCCAGACTGCAAAAATTGGTGATTGGCTACATGGCTGCATATTTCCTAAAACATGCAAGGGAGTGTTCAAACCCTAAAAATAATCGTTCATCAAACACCAGAAGAGGAAACTCATGAAGTTATCTCTTCCAACGGATAGTTTTTCAAGAGTGGCCTTGGTGAAGGTTGCCTATAAATACCAGTGACCTTCTACATTGAAAGGTTACGGGAAATTTGAAAGCAACTCAAGAGCTCATTCGTATTATTGCAAATGGAAGCACTCGAAAACTCTAGAATTTTCCAAGTGTTTCACATTGGAGAGAGCTCAATATTCTAAGCCTAGATTGATAGAAATATCCAAAGCTTAGAAGAGATATCCTAGCCTTTGCATTTGTTCTTATTGTAAAGGATATCTCACCCTAGTTGGAAACCAACCCAAAAAACCAAACCCTTTGTTAAGGTAGTTTGTGTGTGATTTGTTGGTGAGTTAGAGTTGTAAAGAGTGAGTAAGCTACAGTGTGTTAGCCAGAAAACTCTAGAGAAGAAGTTAGTAAGCTACTTGTGGTAGTCTGAACACTTGTGTGTGTTTGAGTTAGTAAACTGCAGTGAGTCAGCCAGAAAACTCAAAGTAGAAAAGTGAGTAAGCTACAGTGAGTTAGCCTAAAAGCTTTAGGAAGTGGTTAAGGAATTTCTTTGAAGATCAGAGAGAGTGGACGTAGGAGCTTGAGTCTCTAAACCACTATAATTACTATGTTGTTTGCTTTCTGTACTGCATTATTATCTGTTGCATGTTTTTCACTGAAAGCATATTTCACTGATATTCAGTTGGAACCAATTCACTGAACTTGCATCAAATTGATCACAACCTTAATCACTGCTTTATTAAAGGAAGAAAATTTTCAGCAAAGCTAAAACGAGTATAAACTTAGGGCCAACCATTCCACACACTTGAGTAGCTAGAACAGATAGTTACCAAATTGAATTAACTCTACTGAGTGTTCATTAAGTTAATTATTTGATCCAAGCTCCTTAGGATCTCTGATAAATTCAGGATCAGTTGGGTTAATCTGAAGCTTCTGAAAGTTGCTCAGGATCATTGTCTCAGTAGACTTTGACTCAGGGACAATCTGTGCTTCTCAGGACAAAAATATCAGGATAACCTGACCCATCTGACCTCAGTGAAAGAAAAGTTTAAAAATCACTGAACACGTGTATTCCCCCCCCCATACATGTGTAAGACTCGTTAGCACCGGGACCAACAAGTGGTATCAGAGCAGTGGTTCATCCTAACTACTTCCTTTGGTAGCCATAGTCTTGGTGGTCTATTGAATAGATCTGTTTGCTGATATCTTACAAGGCTCAGTCATCATGCCTTCTAAAAAACTTCCTATGTTCTCTGTTGAGAGCTATGACCTATGGAGACTGAGAATGCAGGCTCATCGTATTCAAAACATGAAAAAATGTGGAGAGTGGTTTCTGAAGGACCATTCAAATTTACTGTTGTAAATCCCAGAATCACTGATACTGAGAGAAGTGATCCCAGGGATGAATTTCCAAAACCTGATGACCAACTGACTCCTGATGAGAGAAAGTTAGTCAATCTGGACTACATTGCTAAAGATACTTTGTATAGCACTATTGATGATGGTTTTATGGGGATGATCTCTCATTGTGAAACTGAAAGGAAATATGGGACACACTTGCTGTTATGTGTCAAGGCACGGATCATATTAAGGAAAACAAACTTTCTGTTGCTATTGGAAAGTTTGATAGCTTTGAAATGGAAGATGGTGAATCCATTGACAAACTTGAAGTCAGATTCACTAGCATTATGAATGATCTGAGTGCTCTTTGGAAAAGATACCCTCAGAAAGAAGTGACACTGAAAATTCTTAGAGGATTATCTAATAAATGGGATATACATGTTGTGGTGATTGAAAACACCAAAAATATTAATTCCATGCCATACCAACAAGTTTTCTCTGAACTGAAAGCTTATGAATTTGTGATTGATTAGAAAACTAAGAAATCTGATAGCAAAGATGATTCTTCAACGAGCAAGAATGTGGCTTTCAAAGTCAAAGAGAAATCATGTAAGTCTAGAGAGTCTGAGAACTCACTTGCCAAAAATCATGATGAGCAGGAGGATAAGCTAGTACTGATGGCAAGAAGGTTTGAAAGACTTAATAGCAGATATGGGAAGTATAAGAAATATTACAGGAATCACAGGTATAAGAGAAACTCAGAAGCTGAGGACAGATTCACTGAGAAAAGGAAGGACCAGAAAGCTGAAGGATCCTCATCCAAGAAGAAGGACTCCAAGACCAAGGAGGAAAGTGATCAGGATGATGATACCAATAGATGCTACAACTATCAGAAGAAATGTCACTTTCAATATGACTGTCCTGAGCTGAGTGCTAAAGAAATAAAGGAGAGACAAGCCAAGAGAGACAAGAAGATTTCCAGCAAAAAGGATATGATTGCTGAGGAAGAAGAACAATCTGAAGAAGGATCCAGTTTTTCAGATGAGATATTCTCAGATAGTGACAGTGATGATATCTGCCTTGTTGCTGTGGAGGAGGTAAATTCTTCTATCTCTGTTGTTGCTCCTACACAAGCACATGAGTTCTCAAGTTCAACTGTAACCAGTAACTTTGACCTGATGGATTCTTTTGAGAATCTTATGAAGGACTATTCTGTGTTACAAAAACTGCTCACTGAAACTCAAGAGTAGAACAAGGAACTGATTGCTGAGAATCTGAAGTTGAAAGACTCTAATAAAGCTGAGATCACTTCTCAATTGATGGGAACTACTGATGAACTGGATGTTCTGAAAGTACAACTCTCAGAAAAGGAGAAGGTGATAGAGATCCTGAATGGGAAATTAGAGAAATCCACTGAGGAAATTCAGCTTATCAGAACTGAGTTCAATGACCTCTTTGAGAAGCATGAAACTCTAAAGAAATGTGAGGATAGTGCGCAGAAAAAGTTAGCTCTATTGAATTCTGCATCTAAAGTAATAGATGAAATTCAGAGTTATCAAAGACTTGCAACTATAAAGGCTGGATTGGGATATAATCCAGGGGGAACCTCACAAGGTCTTCTGAATGCCGCTTCTAGTAGCACTAAGATTATCTTTGTTAAACCAGTGGTATCTAATCTTCTTATTGAAGAACAACCCAGAGTTTTATACAAGGGTAAAGGACCTATGGTTTCAGAAAAACTGAAGGTTCAGGGAAGAAAGCCCAAACCTCAGGAAAAGGCTAGAAAACCTGAACACTCAGTAGGAAATTTTCAGGCCAGTACTTCAAAGCCTCAGGCTAAGAATACCAACCTGAAGAGATCTGCACTGAACCATCAGAGGAATTTTCAGAAGAGAAACACTCAGCAGAGATATTCTCAACTGAAAAGACCAAGTCCTCAGATTACTGAAAGACCCCAATTTCAGTACAGGCAACCTAAACCCCACTTGCCTAAGGGTAAAGGTTTCCTGAACCCAAGTCAGCAGAGACAGAGACCAGCTGCACCAAGGCCAAAGCATTGGAACAAAAGGCCTGAACCCAAGAAGAATTCAAAGGCTCATGTTCATGCTAAGACTGACACTCATACATAGGATACTGCCAAGGCACCTAGGGTGGTGAATGTGTATGTAGATGTTTATGTGAGACAAATCAGCCACTCTAAAGTAATTAGAGTTGTTAGGCAGATTTAGGTTCCAAAAGGTACAGCTAACCTGGTAGGACCCTACACCAAATGGGTACCTAAGAACTGATCTGTTTTCAGGTAAAAGAAAAGGGCACTGAGCTGAATGAAGACAACATAGCCCTGATGAGTGGAAATGAATTGGCTCCTGTTGTATGGTACCTGGACAGTGGATGTTCAAGACATATGACAGGATATAAGCAACTACTCACTAACTATGTTGAGCAAAAAGGCCGTCAGATCACTTTTGGAGACAATTCCAAAGGACAGATTGAAGGATATGGAACTCTTGAAGTTGACTCTATTCATATTCATGGTGTTTCATATGTGTCTGGTTTAAAGCATAACTTACTTTCTATCAGTCAATTCTGTGACAAAGGATTCAGTGTTGAGTTCTCAAAGAACTTATGTTATGTGACAGATAATGCTTCACAGAAAATTCTACTGACTGGTACTAGAAAAGGAAATGTGTATCTTGCTGATTGGAGTTCAACTCCTAAAGATATATGTTTGGTTGCAAAAAGTTCCACTGATACCAGTTGGTTGTGGCACAAAAGACTGAATCACTTAAACTTCAAAACCCTGAACAAACTTGCAAGATTAGCACTTGTGAGGGGGTTACCAAATGAAGTGTTCAGTAAAGATCATGTATGTGATGTCTGTCAAAAAGGAAAGCAAATCAGAGCATCTTTCAAAAGCAAAGTAGATGTTTCTACTGACAGAATATTACAACTGTTACATATGGATCTCTTTGGTCCAGTAACACCTGTGAGCACTAATGGCAGGAAATACACACTTGTGGTAGTTGATGACTACTCTAGATACACATGGGTCATATTCTTTTTCAAGAAGAAAGAGACTCGAGATAAAACCGCCGAACTATTGAAAAGGCTCAAGATTTGAAAAAGAATCGAGTGTGGTCAAAATCGGATCGGATAAAAGGAACTGAATTTATCAATCATATCATATCGATTATTAAAAACCAAATGGAATAACTCATGAAACATCATTTGCAAAGGACCCCTACAAGAATGGTGTTCTTTGAAAGAAGAAATAGGGCTCTGAAAGAAGTTTGCAAGAACAATGATTGTTGAAGCCGATATTCTAAGAGATTTTTGGGTCGGTTATCAACTTTGCATGCTACTCTCGAAGCGGATCCATCTTGACCAAGAATCAAGGAAAAACTCCATATGATTTGTGGAATGAAAGGAAGCCTCTTGTTTTTTTTCTTTTCGTGTGTTTGGTTGCAAGTGTTTCATACACAATAATGGTAAAGATCAGTTGAAAACTTTTGATAGCAAAAGCGATGAAGGGATATTCTTAGGATATTCTCGAAGTCAAGAAAGCATTCGAGTTTACAAGTTGTAGGACTCTTTTATTGTGGAAGAAACACCTCATGTTGTTTTTGATGAATCTACTTGTGTTCGGAAGAAACAGGAACATGACTTCGGGAGAACCGACCAAGAGAATCACCGGACTTAGCCTGAAAAAAGAATGATAAAACATCCTCGAAACTGAAAAAAGAAAGTCGGTCACCACCTTCTTTTAATTGAGTGAATCGGATTTCGAAGACAAAGAAGTTCAGGATGGAAAAACTCAGGATGGTGAAACTCAGGATGAAAATTCTCCACTGAAGGAAAGCCAACACACCGGAAGCTGACCAATCTGAACATACACCATTCAGACTCAGGTATGTAATGCCGATGAAGATGTGGTCACAGCTGAGGCAAACTCGAATCTATCAACGGGGGAACAAATGTCTCGACAATGTTTCGAATGGAATTTCCCCGAGGAAGATGATTCCCTTTCCTTTTTCGTTGTTCCCTGAATTTGATGAACTGCCTGAACCTAACATGTCTGATGTTGAGGATACTACTGAAGGGGGAACATCCAGGAGAAAATGGTTGGATAGTCATCCTACAAGTCAGATTGTGGGTGATCTATCAGAAGGTGTTAAAACAAGAAGGTTCCATGGAGAAAGTGCTTTGTTCTGCTGTTTTCTATCTGAAAAGGAAACAACTGAGATTGATGAAGCTCTTCAAGATTCAAACTGGATTGTTGCTATGCAAGAAGAGTTGAATCAGTTCACAAGAAATGAAGTTTGGGAGATAGTGGACAGACCTAAGAGACACAATGTGATTGGAACTAAATGGGTGTTCAAGAATAAGAGAGATGAGAACAACAACATTGTGAGAAACAAGGCAAGGCTAGTTACACAAGGTTATTCCCAAGAAGAAGGCTTGGATTATGATGAAACCTTTGCACCAGTTGCAAGACTAGAAGCCATAAGATTGTTTCTTGCATATGCTGCCCACATGAAGTTCACAGTCTATCAGATGGATGTGAAAAATGCATTTCTGAATGGTGTGCTTAAGGAAGGTTTATGTAAAACAACCTCCTGGTTTCAGACAGAATGACCAAGTTTACAGGCTCAGGAAAGCCTTGTATGGTCTTAAGCAAGCACCTAGAGCATGGTATGATACCCTTTCTCAGTTTATTACTAACCATGATTTTATCAAAGGAACTGTTGATAGGACCTTGTTCAGGATAGAAGATGGGAAGGATATTTTACTTGTTCAGATTTATGTGGATGACATCATATTTGGATCTCCAAATCATCAGTTGTGTGAAAAGTTTTCTACTCTGGTGAAAGGAAAGTTTGAGATGTCAATGATGGGGGAGATGAATTTCTTTCTTGGACTTCAGGTGAAACAAACTAAGGAAGGAATTTTCATCAATCAAGCAAAATACACCAGAGATCTGATTGCAAAGTATGGTGTAAAGAATTGCAATGCAGTTAGAATTCCCATGAATACTAACTACAAGATGGATCCTGATCCTGAAGGCAAATCAGTAAATCACACTAATTATAGAGGGATCATTGGATCATTGCTATATCTCACAGCAAGTAGGCCTGATATAACATTTGCTGTTGGGATATGTGCAAGATACCAAGCTAATCCTAAAGCTAGTCACATGGAAGCTGCCAAGAAGATTCTGAAATATCTTAAAGGCACTGTGAATAGAGGATTATGATATACAACTGATGATAACTTTGAATTAACTGGTTATTCAGATGCTGATTATGGAGGATGTAGAATTGACAGGAAGTCTACCACAGGAACTTGTCAATTTCTTGGAAGTAAACTGATATCATGGTTTTCAAAGAAACAGACCTCAGTAGCAACCAGTACTACTGAAGCTGAATACATGGCTGCAGGAAGCTGTTGTGCACAGATTCTTTGGCTCAGACAACAATTGAGGGATTATAAGATTATAGCCAATGAAGTACCTATATTTTGTGATAATAATAGTGCAATTGCTATTACATAAAATCCAGTATTGCACACCAGATGTAAGCATGTTGATATCAGACATCACTTCATCAGGGATCATGTTGAGAAGAAAGATATCAGAATGGAGAAAATTCATATTGATAAACAGAAAGCTGATATCTTGACTAAACCTTTGGCTGAATCAAGATTTCAGGAACTATCAGTTGAACTAGGTATGTTGGATCCAGGTGAATAAGGCAAATCTAAAAAATTGAAGGTTTTCAGATGCATGAAGTTTTTCAGGTTTTACTGAAAAACTCAGGATAAAATTAAAAATCCCGAACACTGAGTCTTGGGAAACTCAGTTATCCTGAAGTTCAGTACTCAATATTATACTGACATTTTATCAAGGTCAAAACTCAGTAAGACTGATGGAGAAAATTAGTCTGAAGAAGTATTGACTCATGCACCACATTTATTGACTATCTGAATCTCAGTAATCATTGGCAATAAATGACAAAACACCTGAAGAAATAATTGGGCGGGACGTTTGAAATTCTCGAGGAAAGTCAATGGTCTGCAGGAATAGTAATTAAATGCATTGTTCATTAATCACCAATATGGATAAATTGGCGGCTAAGTACTTGTGAAACCGTCCTTTCAAATACCCATTTTAGTCGGTTTTTAATCTCAACCGCCAATTTCTTCATCTACGCGATTTTTCATAAATCAAAATCCTATATCCATTGCAAAGACTCCATTCCAGCCCTATTTAAAAAATCTTCTTCTTCGCAAACACTCTGCTACAAACCTTCAATTACCCAGAAATTTTTCTATCTCAAAACCCTTCACTCAAAATCACCAAAAATGACGCTCTCTGTCTACGACAAACTTGCCATTTCCAACAAACCTTGGTACGAACATGTTGTTACTCTAGAAAACACATCCAACGCGACTCACGAGGAGGAGGCGTTGCATATGATTCGTATGGCAAAGCTTACTTGCCTGGTCGCAAATTAACCAGATGTCGAATATGCCAAAGAGGTAATTGAGTTTGTTTCTAATATGCAGTTAGATGACGAAAATTGCATAGAATCCAAGATTACGGTGTTGCATTTGGAACATAGTACAAAGTATGTGGAGTTTGTTAGAGAATTGTATATTATTCCTAAGAATCTGAATGCCATATATGAGTTAAGTGATAGAGGTGAAGACCCTACGGTATACATGATGGGTAGGGAACAAGAGTATTTAGATAAAATTATTGAGCATCCGGTGAAGTTTGAAGCTACATTGAATAAAAAGCATTTGAAGCCTAAATATCGAGTCCTTTTGGATATTGTAAGCAAATGCATCATGAGTAGATCTGGTAGTTTCGAGCAGATAAGCACACCGAAGTTAAGGCTAATGGCGGCGATTGAAGATTCACCTACTACGGTTTTTAATTGGTTGCACTATTTGATCAAAGTGGTGAGTGATCAAGCCAAACACATTCAGAAGGTGAATGGCTCTGTAGTTATCAAGGGAAAGATTCTACATGCAACCAATATTGCATTTATCTTGGAAACATGCAGAGAAGAGGAGGACATTTTTACCGATTCAACTTCTTTTTCTAGATCAAAAATCATGTTCAAACCAACTAAGAAAACGATGAGGGAAAAGAAAGAGAAAAATACTGAGTCTCAGGAGGAGACTGCCGAAGAAGAAACTGAGGAGGATACTACAGTGGTTGAGCAGGTCAGGGCAACAAGACAATCCGCTCAGAAATCCACTGAGGAAACTGATGAAGAGGCCAAGCAAGCCAGGGGGAAAGCCCTGATGAAAATTAAAAGGGAGAAAGGTGAGAAACTAAAGAAGAAAGCACTGGCTCCTCAGAAGCGAAGAAGGCTTCAAACTATTGCTGAGAAAGAAGCCAGTAAAACTGAAGAAACTCAACCTGAAGGCCAGCAAGGGTTGAAATCTCCACTACAGGTTCTTGCTCAGGTGGTGACAAATGTGCAAGAGCAAGAAACTGAGGAACAGGTTTTTTCTGAGATACTCGAAACCTCTCTAAGCTCAGATAAAATCTCTCAGGAAATCTTCAAGGGACCTCAGATATCCACTGAAGAAAGACCAGCTCAGACCTCAGATCAGTCTGAACCTCAGGAATTGATGAACTTGGACGCGCTTCTAAATGAACCATCTCTTGATCCATCAGCCCTGGAACTCATACAATCCGAGCCAACTGCTCCTGAAAGCCCAAGATTGAAGAAGGGAGAAGCCGAAGAGACTGAATGGTGGAGCAAGGGGGAACGGTTCATCCTGGACCGATACCCTGAACTGAATGCTTATCCTGACCTTCAGGATATGTTCTTCAGGCTCAGGACGACAGTGTACATTCTGAATCAAACACTCCCGAAAATGCTAAACATCGCATCACTCAGAGGAGAAGAGTGGTGGAATGCTAAGACAGTTGCCCTGACTGAATTCTCAGGCTTCCGAAAGATAAAGCTCGGAATGAAAGCTGCTGATTTTGATGAACTAGTGAAAAAGAAGCTAGCTGAAAGGAAAGATACTGAAGAAGTAGATCATCAAGTTCTCATGATCAGAACAAAGATAGAGATCAGTGAGGTGATGCAGAAAAACAATCTGAGGGGGAGAAGGAACCTCAGACAGATACTGAGAAAGAAAAAGAAACTGAAAGTCAGATGGAGAAGGACACTGATGCTGCACAGACTGATATCACACTTCCTCAGACTGAAGTTAGCACTCTTCAGATACCTTTTAGCACTGTTATACATTATGCCAAATTTACTGAAGTTCCTATCTTTAAATCTGTTGTGTATGATATGCAGACTGAGGCTCAGTTGGAGCAACCAGCTCAGTTGGAGACAGTTGTTTTACCTCCAGAGATTGATTTCAGTCCAATCCTAGATGAGTTAAAGAAGGTGGAGCCAATGGTGGAGAAAGTGACTCAAATTGAAGAAACCTTGGCAAGCCAATCTCAAAAGCTGGAAAATCTGAGTTCATCTTCAGACATGCTGCAACTACAAACAACTCTTGCAGATAAAATGACTACCTTGGAAGGAAAGATTGATGTAGTCAAAACTGAGCTCAATGCAGAGATGGAGCAAAGGTATCAAACCAGAACTGCTTACCTTGAAGCTAAACTGATTGAGAAGAATGATCAGATAATCAAGACAGCTTTTGAGAAAATGGGCTCCCTGCTCATGACCAAGATGACAGACATGATGCATGAAGTGTTCTCAAAGCAGTTTGCTCCACTCTCAGATGAATTCTCAATTGCCAAGAATTACATGATGAGGCTAGAAGATGAGCATGACCAATTGGTTGGGGAAGTGCGCAGTATGGGCAAAGAACAATATTATATGGATACTGCATTGACCCAACTTCTCCCAAGGTATGGTGCCAAAAAGGGGGAAAGGCCAGTTGCTGGCAAATTAGATGAGTTGTTGGCACAAACCTTGGAGAAGAAAGCCAGAGAAGAAGCTGAAGCCAAGAAGATATTAAATGCTCTAAGTGAGATTGATGCCACTGAAAAACTGAAGTTCAAAGAAGCAGAACAACCTACCTTCACTCAAACATATGAGCAAACTATTCAGGAAGTAATTGGTGAAAAAGTGAGTGATAGAAGGATGGTTGAAACAAGCAAAGCTGGTGATGTTGGGATTATACTGAAAAGTATGCTTTTTACTTTGTATAATCGAAACTGAATTTTCAGACTTATTTACTGAAATAAATTGTTTATCACTGATGCTTTAAATATGATTGAATGTTACATATATTTACTTCATAACTGTTCAATAATTCGCGCGTGTTACATTGTAGTTAATTTAGTGATACCAGATCACAGAAGATTAAATTAACAGTCCCTTGTAATTAAAAGTACGCCATTCACGACCTAGATGGAAATGAACAACCCATCGCGAAAGGTTAAGGTGTAAGGCTCAGATTGGTTTGTCTTGACCAAGAGATTACACTAGTGCATGACTGATGCACTGAATAGGACCTACAGGAGGATAAATTCTTCAGAACTGAACAAGGAAGAATTAGACCTCAGTGGTTCGTTGTTTCTTAACCTTCGTCCCTTAAATAGGATCATGTGGGATTGGTAACTATTGCTTTGACTTATCATGGGTAGCGAATCAGAGAGATTCAATACTTTTTATCTTGGGCAATATTATTGGTCACATGTGATTGCTAAGATTTAATACGAAGAATCGTGTGCAAGTACGCTTGTTTGATTTGCCCCCTTGGGAGGTTCATAAGCTTTATCATACCAAATCTTGCAAGTGGAATTAGTTTCCGGTATGGATAATAATGTTGAACCGTTCCTCGACCAAGGACAAAAGATGTTAATTAATGGAAAGTTATTTCAATGGCTTGAATTAATTAATGGGCTAGATAATCTTAAACACGTGAAATAATGACCGGGAGCCATATTGACTGTAATATGGGTTAAGATGGATAGTGCAATATTAATTATGTAGTGGCATTAATTAATATTTATGGGTTTGAATTATATTGTGGCTCAATATTAGATATTCAAGGTCCATTAGAAGGTCCAATCTTAATTATCCTAAAGGCCCCCTGAGTAGCCCAACATATAGTCCATTAACTGAAAAGGTGATTAAAATAAAATAAATATTGTTGCTTAATTTTTCCTAATTATTTCGAAATTTATGGATAAAAGAGGGAGAAAGATTTTCTTTGAATTTTGTTATGGAATGAAGATATGTATTCTTGGAATACAAGATTATCTCATTAAATTCAAGAAATCTCCCACTTGGTTATTCATTAAGGAATTTCGAAATTTTTGGAAATATAGTGGGCAAGAAAGATTTTCTTGAAAAGATATTACGGAAGATATGTATTTCTTGAAATACAAGAATATCTCATAAATTCAAGAAGATCCAAATCTTGGGATCTTGCTTAGAATTTTTGAAAATTATCCATAATTGAGGAGGTGGGATTTTTGTGGAATATTTTAATTATGGGAAAAAGAATATAGGAGATATATTCAAGATTTCTTGGTGACCAAGAAAAGTCTTTTCCCACATTGATTTTCTACAAGAAATTTCGACCACTCCTCTCCTATAAATAGGGGATGATTGTTTCATTCCCAAGTACAATTCCATGTGCTGGAAAAATTAGCAAATCCACATAAGTGGTGCAACAAAGTTTATTTTTTCCTTTTGTTAATTGTTCGACAAGTGTCCTTCCACCGGATAGTTGAGCAAGGGCTAAGGGAATACTTGGGAAGTCCTTTTGGTTAGTCCATCCAACCGAATTCACTGCCATCCCGAGAGGTACATTCACGTAAACCCGTAGATTCCGCATGCGTAGATTTTACGTGGCTTATTATATGCATGATATGTTGTTGAATTATTATTTGAATTAATATAGGATTAATTCATGCTAGTAATAATTAAAGAATTAAATTTGTATTTAAATATTCACTCAGAATAGATCTGTGCAACTCATTCCCCAACAGGTGAGGCTCAAGAAAATCCTGAAAATAGAAAAGCAGTAGCCTTTGTTGAGCAAGAAAGGAAGAAAAGAGCAAAAATCTCAAAGCCTACTCAGAGGAAGCTGATAATGGAATTCGAAGAATCTGAGGAAGAAACTGAAACCCAGAAAGAAGCCTTCGATACCAAGAAAACTCTGAAAGCTCTTCAGATTGAAAAAGAAAAGAAAACAGCTGCTTCAGTTTCAGGTGTTCCACTGATCAGAAAGAAGAAAGAAGAAGAGCAGAAAAGAAGAGGTGGATTCAAAAAGTTTCTAAGAAAAAGGAGAGGTACAGAAAAGACTCAGAAATGGCCGCATATTGACAAGTGGATGCCTCTACAGTTCAATGATGCATGGGAAGAAATCAAGAGAACCTTCTGGTTCTATTATGAGATTCGGAGAGAATGGAGGGGGAGTAGCTCGGATAAGAATGAAGCCTTCATTGAGTACTTACTGACGTTCTATCCTAAGTACCTGCAAAGTTGGATCAACATGGAAGATGAAGGAAACACTCAGATAGTAGCCCCTGGTCCATACATGTACCCAGCTCCTAGGTTTGAAAATGGTTATGTGAATGAAGCAGCCATTTCTCAGGAAATTGCTCAGTATGCCATCCAGCTAGGGTTAACAGGAAACAACCCTGATATCATCAAGTCAAGGGATGAACTGAAGAAGAGATACTACGGGATGTTCAACCTGGAAGTGCCAGAGGATGAAGTGGAAGAAGACTGAAGTCTATGTACTTCTGTTTTAAATTCAGTTGTTTTTTACTTTTCATTGTAATCTGTAAACTCTTATCCTACATCAATGAAAATTTATCTTTATGCTCAAAGATAATATCTCATTATCTTTTTACATATCTTGATATGCCAGAGTGTTAAGGAAATTGTTGAAAAAAAATTGTCATTTTGGTTTGTAATAGATAAACTGAAACCTGAGTATAGGTTAGGTTTTCTTAAATGTAACAAGATAGGTTTTGGCATCATCAAAAAGGGGGAAATTGTTGGGAAATGAATTTAATAAAGAAGTTTTGATTAGGTCCCAAAACCCCTGAGTATGACATGTTCAGGATAATCTTGATAGTCTGTGTCAGGTTTCAGTATAGAGTGTTCAGGAAGTTATCTGCACCATGTATAGTCAGCAGATATAGATCAGGTTAGATTCTAAAGATTACTGAAGACACTGAAGACTCAGAAGTTACTGAAGACACTGAAGACTCAGTAAGTTACTGAAGACACTGAAGACTCAGTAGTTACTGAAGACTCAGTAAGATACTGAATACTCAGTATACCCTGAATGTTCAGAGACACTGAATAATATCTATCTGAATACTACAAAACTGAGAAAAATTCACATGTTCAGAAAAGTAGATATTACCCAAAAACATTCTAGTGCAGACAAAAGGAACTAAGTCTAAGTGTTGTTTAAAGTTGTCTCATTCAGATAGATTGACCAAAAAGAGCCGTTTTGTTTGTCTACATTCACTGAAGACAAGAACCAATCAGAGGAAGAAAAAATTGTACTTTACTGACACTGAAAGCGACAGGACCCTGAAATTTGTCAGTAGTACTAAGTTCCAGACTGCAAAAATTGGTGATTGGCTACATGGCTGCATATTTCCTAAATCATGCAAGGGAGTGTTCAAACCCTAAAAATAGTCGTTCATCAAACACCAGAAGAGGAAACTCATGAAGCTATCTCTTCCAACGGATAGTTTTTAAAGAGTGACCTTGGTGAAGGTTGCCTATAAATACTAGTGACCTTCTACATTGAAAGGTTACGGGAAATTTGAAAGCAACTCAAGAGCTCATTCGTATTATTGCAAATTGAAGCACTCGAAAACCCTTGAATTTCCCAAGTGTTTCACATTGGAGAGAGCTCACTATTCTAAGCCTAGATTGATAGAAATATCCAAAGCTTAGAAGAGATATCCTAGCCTTTGCATACGTTCTTATTGTAAAGGATATCTCACCCTAGTTGGAAATCAACTCAAAACCCAAACCCTTTGTTAAGGTAGTTTGTGTGTGATTTGTTGGTGAGTTAGAGTTGTAAAGAGTGAGTAAGCTACAGTGTGTTAGCCAGAAAACTCTAGAGAAGAAGTTAGTAAGCTACTTGTGGTAGTCTGAACACTTGTGTGTGTTTGAGTTAGTAAACTGCAGTCAGTCCGTCAGAAAACTCAAAGTAGAAAAGTGAGTAAGCTACAGTGAGTTAGCCTGAAAGCTTTAGGAAGTGGTTAAGGAATTTCTCTGAAAATCAGAGAGAGTGGACGTAGGAGCTTGAGTCTCTGAACCACTATAATTGTTGTGTTGTTTGCTTTCTGTACTGCATTATTATATGTTGCATGTTTTTCACTGAAAGCATATTTCACTGATATTCAGTTGGAACCAATCCACTGAACTTGCATCAAATTGATCACAGCCTTAATCACTGCTTTATTAAAGGAAGAAAATTTTCAGCAAAGCTAAAACGAGTATAAACTTAGGGCCAACCATTCCGCACACTTGAGTAGCTAGAACAGAGATAGTTACCAAACTGAATTAACTCTACTGAGTGTTCAGTAAGTTAATTAGCTGATCCAAGCTCCTCAAGATCTCTGATAAATTCAGGATCAGTTAGGCTAATCTGAAGCTTCTGAAAGCTGCTCTTGTCTCAGTAGACTTTGACTCAGGGGCAATCTGTGCTTCTCAGGACAAAAATATCAGGATAACCTGACCCATCTGACCTCAGTGAAAGAAAAGTTTAAAAATCACTGAACACGTGTATTCCCCCCCATACACGAATTGGATTGAATTACCTTATTTTTATATTGATAAATTATAAGAAAATGATTAATTTGGTTGAGAAAATTAGGGTTAAATTCGTTAGATTAATTTTGGAAAGTTTGGATTTTTGGGAATTCAGTCGTGAGCAGAATAATACGTCAAGCCCGCCCATATTTATCAATTCAGAATTGGTTTTGGAGCCAAAATGGGCCGCTGGCGGGTCTTCAAATTTTTAAAATAGATTTTGAGAACGTGAATTAAGGATATTTCCTTCTTATTCAGAGATATTCACGTACCCACGTTTTTGTTTAAATACACGTTCAACTCTCAAACCCTTGTTTTTTATATTTTCGATCAATAACCCTTCTCTTCAATTGTTTCCTCTCAACTCTCATCAAGAGGTCTCTCGTAACCCTAACGATTCAATTTTGCTTTTTTGCTTGCTCGCTAATATAGTTGAATTGTACTTGTCTTATACGCTTTTACTTAGTTTAAATCGTAATTGGTAATTGTAGGACAAACCAATTACGCTAATTTGAATGATATGAGTAATATTTTTGAAATTTTGATGTACTACTGAAAGAACGCATAAAGTTATCGGTTGTTATATTGTATTATATGTTGATTGGGTGGCTTAATGCATACAAATATTTGGTTGTCCACCGTCAATCCTAATGGACTCTCTTTTTTTTTCAAATAAAGCATACTACTTTGGAACTTAATTTCATAATTTATAAGCATTATAAGTAAGATTAGAATTTCGATCATTTTTTATTCTTTAGAATTGATCAAGAGTGACCTTGGTATGAAATGTATAATTTCTCGATCTAAGGTAAGGTGTTGTGTTTCTTTTTTGAATCAAGTGCTACTTGTTTTTTTTAATTTCATGCAATCTTCAAAAAAGGCTATTGTGGCAATCGGTTATGGAGGCTCTTTGAAATGTGATATTCTTTTGTCGATTATATTCCTATTATTGATAATCGATCATCATAGGTGTGCATACTATGTGAGAAATGTTGAAATCATTTCATTACAGGCTTAGCTAGGTAAAGAACAAAGAGTATTTGCTGGAATTACTGAATGGTATAGTTATATTGAGATTACTGAAATTACATTAGGGTTAAAATTGGTTAATAAATCACTCATTAGGCTAATACATCAAAAATAGTTGATCCAAATTAACATAATACTTGTTTTCACTGTGTGTAGTAATAGATAATTTTTTTTATTATTAATCTATTATCACTGTGTGTAGTAATATATGTACTGATATGATATGTCATTGTATATTGTATGTTTGTTCATACAAGATTTGTTTGTCTGTTTCTTCCCATGTTGATCTCAGATTTAAAACTGAGTTGTTGATTCTATTGGAGCATACTATACTCAGATCAGATTTTTTCTAGATATCTATCCACATATAAAGGTGTAAGCAGTAAATAGATGTAGTATTATGTATGGTATAAGCCTCTAAAAGGGGGTTGAGTTTCTGTGAGACCTTCTTTTCTTGCCCAATTAGTTATACAAATTAAATGCTAGTTGGTCCAACACTATGAAATGTTTAGGTTGGATGACTCTTGCCTTGTGCATTATTACTTTAAGTAATCATGCAAAGACATGGTGGTGTTTCAGCCACAAGTATAAATGAATAATCATTCCTTTTCAATAGTGTGGTCCAGGTTTTGCCTCAATGTTATTAAAACTGTTAACATTGGCTCATATCTATTTCCAATATACATGGCTCATATCTCACATCTATTACTATTAATGTTTGCTAGTGTGCTGCATACCCACCTTTACTCATACATGATCGTATTTTCCCATGAAAGGATAGACACCATTGGTGAGTTTAATAGAGACTTTGAATGACTTTCATTCCCACAAAACATGTAGGTCTAGGTTGGTTAGGGGGGTAAGCCTGGATAGAGAACCTGATTTCAAGTAATTGGCTTTGGTTGACCTATTCGTCTTGTTGCACAGTGGGCATAGTGGGCCTTTGGGCTTCTTTTGTTGGTTATTGGGCTTTTTTTTCTATTTTTTTTGGGCTTCAGCCTCTTGCCCTATAACCTTGGGCCGGGTTGTGGCCCCTCCTATGTTTCTTCTTTCTTTTATTAGATTGAGTTAACAATTCTTCATTTTTCAGGTTTGAGATATGGCTCCCGGAGGTCCATCGAACTTGAAACAGAAGCGCTTTGTTTCCAGACAATCTCTTTTCAAGGGAGCTTTAACTAATGCTAGAGTTCTGAGGACTTCAAGATGAAACACCAAAAAAGGGCGTCCAAACACTTTACCAAGCAAACACAACCCTAGTTGTCCTCAAAATCCTATTATACCTCTTACTCGAAGTGCAAACAATTTCTCAGACTTAGCATCTGAGGCTTCAGAACCCGTACGTGAAACTTCTCCAATTCCATCTACGGAGAGCGTCCCGCATGCATCAAACGAAGATGCGCTTTCGCAATGCAGTAAAGTATTATATTTTTAGGTGTTTATTACGTGTTCTTCATTATCTTTAAAATAATAGTCGTGTATAAGAATTTATATCTTGTAAAAATATGCTTTTTGTTCACGTGTAGCTCCAGATTCAAAGAAAAGGACTCGTGGTGAAACAACCGAAATGGATTCTTTCAAGTACTTTGATGCTTTTCGGTAAGTTTAAGATTGAGGTGGATCCAACAGTTGGGAGACCAACAAATGCGGTACAATCGTCGAAATTGGCAACTAATATTGGAATAGTAACACGAAAAGTTCTCCCCATACCAATACGATGGAAAGAGGTAGATCAGGAAACTGGATTGAAGCCAGGGTTTGATCATCTGCAGGTATGAGTTGAAAAAAATTATGTGTTTAATATATTATTTTGACCTTCTTTTATTCTAATTTGCATGTTCTATGCGAGTTGTAGATGCATATGGATTTGAATGTTGATAAAATTTGGAGTGAAGCGGAGCCTGGTCGATCGATTGAGAGAAAGTTCTAGGCAACAGCGTTATAAGTTGCATCTGCACTTTCTTAAGTATCCAGATCTACAGGAGGCTAAGGATCACAAACCAAAGGCCTGTCCCAACCAAGATAACTGGGAAAAACTCTGTGATTATTTTGCCTCACCTGAATTCAAGGTAACGTTAACTTTGCTAATTTTAATGCACATAATTTTATAATTTTAATGGCTAACACTTTTAAATGCAAAAGTTCTGATTTGTTTTGTTACAATTATAATGCTCTTGCAGCGTTTAAGTGAAATCAATAAAAGCAACAGGGATAAAATGCTATCAATCAATCATTGAACGATTTAAAGCCTTTCTCGGTCCGTCGCATGAACTTGTGAGTATATGTTTTCAAGTATACTGTCAGTTCCTTAAGTATGTGTTTGCTTTAATATAAGTTCCTTAAGTATGTGTTGGTTTCCGCATATTTGTTGGTACCTTAATCAACTAAAATGTTATATTACAAATTTACAACAATAAAAAAAGAATATGGTTAATGATATCAACGTTGATGTTGAGCTCTCGCTTTTTGTTTTTATATGCAATCTTGAATGATATGTCAATAATTAAATCATATAAACATTAAAAGAAGGTAATTATGAGTTTTTTCGAATATTTTATTTCAATCATGGGTATGGTGATGAAGTAGCTAATTTTTAATATTTTTTGTAGTCTCTTGAACTTAAAGAACTGTATGCGATAGGATTTACTTGTATGAGAAAACCCAAAGACAAAAAATAATAATGTGGATATCCGACAAAGGCAAAAGAAAATTGGGTAAGTCGTGTAGACATTTATGATATTTGATTATGTTATTATTGAGGTTAATTTACTTCTTTTTCAATTCAGTTGAGCATTTTATTTACTTTATTTATGCTTAAATACTAGGAAACAATGAAACGTAAGCGAGATGAATATGTTGAGCTCGGAATAGAGAGGACCGAACCTGAGATAGTCTTGGAGGTGTTGGGCCATGAAATTTGGATATACCAAAGGGTATGGTTACGGTTCAAAGCCTCCGAGTAGACGGAGTTCATTGTACAATTCTTCTGCTGAATATGAAGATGAGCTAAGAGAAACAACAGAAGAGTTGCAACACTCTAGAGCTCAAGTGGAAGAACTACAAGCTCAAAATGATAATCTGACTGCCAAACTCTCTGAGCAAAATGAGATTCTCCTTTTAAAAAACTCTCTCGAGCAAAAATCTTGACTATGAACAAAGTAATGGCTTTCATGAGGGACAAAGGGATTGACATATAATTAAGGTTAGGTTCTATTTTTCTCTTTAGCCTTTACTTTATTATTTTCATTTTTCTTTTAGTAGTACTACTCATATGTGTAGCTTTAAACCTGGATGTGTTAGAAGAGGGCAGATATTATGATTTATTTGTGTTCAACATGTGTAACAAATAAGAGAATGTGATAACTACTAGTTTCTCACTCTCGAGATTAGGTCTTGTTGATGTTATTTCGAAGTGCAATTAGGTCTTGTAGATGCTGTAATTGCTGATTTTTTAGAGCATTGCAACTGCTGATTTGATTCAAACATAATATGTGTGTGATACAAATTAATTTTTTAGCTAGGTTATATGTGTATTGCATGTATATAGATAATGGTAGTACTGTACTTTGTATATTTCACTACCAAATTGTGCTAGTTACGGTGTGTGAAGTAAATATTGCTGCATTTTAGTTCGTGGATGTAATGATTAAAACAAGTTAGTGTAATTTTGCTATACTCATTCTTAGATTTTGATTGTGTTAAGGAATTACTTTGAGATCCGAGATTTAGTATAGCTTAAATTGTTTCATGCTTGTGTGACTTGCTCTGGATTTGGAGAATTGATCACATGATGTATTTGTGAAAACACGTTTATTTTTTTAACAGCAGTATGAAAGTGATACATTACGGAGTTATGCTTTCTTATAAATTCAACTTTTGATATGATATCCTTTTTATAGGTGATATCTAAGGAGGAGAAGATTTCAGATTCGTCGTTTGAAGTGCATGGAATTTATTTTTGAAGACATATAAGACATTGTTTTTTTTAGTTTATTGTTTTCATGTAGTTTTCATAACAAATATTGTTGATCGATTTTTAATTGTTTGACGGAGTTTTTTTGTTAATGCAATATATTTTTTTATCTTTAATTAATTTAGTTTTTATTGTAATATTTATTATTTAGTATTAATTACTGATTTAATATATATAAAAATTCAAATAAATTGATAATAGGAATAATTATTTCACGATGAAATAAATCGTCACAATATGTATCATTTTTATATTGAAATAATAGTCACGGTATGTTAATTAATCATGACGATACATGTTGTCACTATATCAATTTCTTTAGTGCGATTATCATCATAAATCCTTTGAATAATATTTGTTAATGACAAAAAATATTTTGTCACCATTTTTACGTCTTTAACGACGATGAGTATTTCGTCACTAAAGTCCAATTTTTTGAGACGAAAATCAGTTGTCACTTTACCTATATATATATATAACCACGATCTTTTTTTTCGTCATTTTTTGGCAATTCTTTCATGATTTTAAAAAAATGTCAAATATGATTTAACAATATATTGTCACTACATCTAAACTTCTAGTGATGAATATTATTTTAAATCCTTTGAATAATACATTATAGTGACAACAATAGTTCGTCACAATTTCCACATCATTTTGCGACAATAAAAATTTTGTCACTAAATCAAACTATTTAGTGACAATTTTTATTGTCATTTTATATGTACGCATATAACGACGATCAACATTTCGTCACCGAATAACAACTCTTTCGTGACGAATATAGAAAATGTGACTAAATAATCAAGCTAATTGTGACAAAATTAATGTCACTAAAGTAACCTTTTTTGTGACACTTATTTAAATCGTCACATAAAGTTGAACTTTAGTGACGAAATGTCATATTAAGTGACGAATTTGTGATGCCTAAGGTGACAATTTATGTGTCACAATAGATGGACACATTTAGGGGACGATGAACTTTTTTCGTCACCAAATGATGCCCTTTTCATGATTTAATTAATATACCGTCACATTTTTCAAAATACCACGCACTATAAATGACGATCTTTGCTACAAAAAAAAACGTCACAAATTATCAATTGTGACGAAAAATGATGTTTTAGTGACGAATATTTTCGTCGCGAAATGTCGAATTTCCTGTAGTGTAGTTTAGGTAATTAGAGGATCTTACCTTTGCAATTACCCGGGTTAGAAAGGGTGAGTTCACATCCCGATCTTAGGAGTAAAACGTAACTGGAACCTAGGCTTACCAAGTACGGGAATGGTAGATTTAGAGTGATCGTTCTTAGGGAGTAGCCATACATAGAGACAATCACCTGAGCAATCATTAGTCGATCATCACACGAGAATCAACACTGAACACCTCTCACACACTCAAAACACAAAACATTTTCATTTAGTTGTTTTACTTGCTAGCTCGTTCTTTTATATTGTTGTTATTTCTCTTTGCTTAGTTGATAAATTGTATTTTTCTTAAAAAACCAAAATATGTTCGACACTTTAATTAGGCACCGACACATACCGATTGGGGGTATATTCCACCACCTAGTCCCATGGATCAATATTAAACCGGGCACTCAACGACCCTCTTATACTTGAGAGGCTAGTGTGGTAAAACACGTTTCAAGTTCTTGGCGCCGTTGCTGAGGACTAGTGGTGTTGAGTATAACTGATTGTTCATTGAACGTGAATACTTATGTTCTTTTTATCTCTTTAGTAACTAACCTTGCTAATAGTTGGATTGGAGATTGTGGTCTTTGTTCATTTGCTAGGTGTGCGTGAACATAAGGACAAGTGGTATTAAACCAATTCCAATTGACCTTGAGATCGAAGCAACAGCTAGGAGAAGAAATCGGAATCGAAGATTTGCCCAACAAAGAGCAATGAGAGAAAATCAAAACAACCGACTGAATTTGGGAGGGGGTGAAAATAGGAAACGTCATATGTGGGAATATTTCAACCCACAAGTGCAAAGGCACTATGATGGCATTGCTCATCCACCTATAGCGGCTAAAAATTTCGAAATCAAGCTGGGGCTCATTCAAATGCTTCAAAAACAACAATTCGGGGAAGGCAAGAATGAAGATCCTAATAGGCACATTTTCCAATTTCTAGAGTATGCGGATACGGTCAAGATTGGGGTGTGATGGACGATGCATGGAGGGCCAAACTTTTCACATTTACCTTCAGGGATAAGGCGAAGGATTGGATCTTGTCCCTACCTCCCGATAGCCTTGGATCATGGGATGTCTTAGGTAAAAAAATCTTGATGAAGTTCTTCCCACCCACAATGACACTTCAATTCAAGAAGGAGATCGCCCAATTTCAACAACGGGGTAGGGAAAACTTATACGAAGCTTAGGAGAGATATAACACCATGTTAAGGAGGTGCCCACAACACAATTTCGTAAACGATCAAATAGTGAGTTATTTCTACTATGGTTTGAGCGAAGAGGTAAGGAAGTTCATCGATTCATCGTCGGGTGGATCGGTTTTTGACATGACAGGTACAGAAGGGATAACTTTGATTGATCGGATTGCTAACAACACCTTCACTTGGCCGTCCGATGTTCAAAAGATTTCCCAAGTTTATAGTGATCCAAGCAACGCAATGGCGGAAGCTATGAAAGTTTTAATGAACAAGGTTGATTCGTTAGCGGAAAGCCAAAGGAGAGGAATATTGGGAGGGAACATGGAGATGCCAATGAATGTCAATCAAGTTGAGGGGCAACTATCAAGGAAACTACCAAGTGAATCAACAATTCCAAGGGAACTACAACCAAAACCCCAACCTAAACTTCCAAAACACAAGGTAGCCACCGCATATCACCCACAAACGAATGGTTTGGCGGAGGTCTTAAATCGTCAAATCAAGTATATTTTGGAAAAGACGGTGAACTCGAATAGCAAAGATTGGGCGATTCGCCTTAATGATGCCTTGTGGGCCTACCGAACGGCTTACAAATATCTATTGAACATGTCTCCGTACCAACTCGTTTTTGGAAAATCTTGCCATCTTTCGGTGGAGTTAGAGCACAAAGCCTATTGGGCCATTAAACAATTGATCATGGATGGCGAAAAGATGGGTGAAAATCGGTTGCTCCAACTTCACGAGCTAGAGGAGTTTCGGGAGAATGACTATGAGAGCTACCGAATTTTCAAAGAGAGGATGAAGCATTGGCACGATCAAAGGATTACGAAGAAAGAGTTTAAGGTTGGAGATAAGGTGCTACTTTTTAATTCCCGGTTGAAATTCTTTCCCGGAAAGTTGAAATCTCGTTGATTGGTCCATTTGAGGTAACCAAGGTCTTTCCAAGGGGTTACATGGAATTGAAGAATGAAAAGGGTGACCAATTCATGGTCAATGGTCACCGGGTCAAGCATTACCTTTCCACATTCCAAGTTGGGAACGTTGGTGTCGATGTTCTGAATAAAGTTGAGCGACTTTAAGCTCCATTCGGCAAAGGATGTTAAACCTAGCGCTCAATGAAAGACAACCCATTTTTACCGATTTTATGTGTTTGTGTGTTCGTTTGATAGTGTTTTGTTTAGTGTTATTTTTTTGTAGGTGATGGGGTCGTGTGTTCGAGGCTTGGTGGATTATGGAGCTTTAAAGGAAGATGTGTACTCAAAGGTCACTTTAGGTACAAGCACTTTCTCCGAACTTAGATTTGCTTTGCAAAGTCTAAGTTTGGGGGGTGTGCATTTTCTTATGCGTTTTTTATGTTGCACCGGCACACCCCCGTTTTGAGATTTTGGTAATGTTTTGTAAAGTATTTTAAACTTAGAAAATGTATCAGAATTTTCTTTCAGAAATATAACCTAGCTTAAATGGTGAAAATACTTGTACATGAATTTTGTCGTGATGGGCTCTCGTTTTGTTGGTATACTTGCTACTAGTGGAGGTTGTATGTTGATGAGCTTAATTGATAAGATGTGGTTAGTTTAGCGCTTAATGGTTCATGGTGCTTGGTTCAATTTCATGGTAAACTACTCATTTTTTTAAACTTATAATTGCTTAGCACTGTCTAAGTTTGGGGGGAGGGTAGTCATTATTTTACATTTTATTTGCATCGGCGCACCCACCTTTCCAATTTATTGAGGTCATTGCTTGTTGGTGGGTTGCATAGTCGTATATTCTTGGTTGATTGTGTGATATTTTTCCTCCTTGGGTATTGATTGGATTGTGATGGATGCTTTTGTTGTGATGTTGAGATTTTTGCTTGGATGATTGGTAATAATTGGATGTGATGAGGTGATTACTGGTTGGAAGATTTTACTACTTGATGACATGCTTTGTGATTGATGGACTAGGGATGGTGTGACTATCTCCTATTGCTAAACTTGAGAGACTTGGGCCATTTGAATCATTCATATCATGATTTAATTTCTTGCTTGAGTGGATCATTTATAAAATGCATGCTAGAACTTGCTCCTTTGTCTTGTTTGAGATTATATTTTTGGGAAGGTATTAAAGATGATTGGAGGCCATTTTTGATAAGTCACTTGACCAAATAAATCCCACCTAATGAAGTCAATCTGTAGTAAGCCCACTTGAGCCTTTAAGCCTATTTTTGTTGGCAAGCTACATTAATTTAGTCATTTTTTCCATTTATTTGTTGAGCCACACTTTGATCCCTATTGACTTGTTGAGCTTCATGGTTGGTAAATAATGGAAGGACAAAATGTAAATGAGTGAATTTTGAGTTGTCAATGTGAAATGGTTGAAAAAATGAAAAAAAGGGAAGGTTGAGCAAGAAAAATGAAAGAAGGAATCTTGAAAAATGAAAAGAAAAAAAAATGATGTAAACAAGGTTTCAAAGAAACTTGAAAAAGAAAAATGGCTTCAAGATAAAAAGAAAAGAAAAGAAAGAGAAGGCGAATTGGGTACTTGTGAGCATTGAAATGAGAAAAGAAAGAGAAATGAGTGTGAGTTTTTTTTTTTTTTAGAAATTCTTGAGTGATTTACCAACACTTGTTGCTCTACAAGGAATTGAATCACTTTTCCCCAAATTTTACCCTACCTTTGTCCAAAGAGCCTACATTACCACCTTGTGAAAGACCTTCTTGATTTGATTACCTACCAAAATAATTGGTGGAGAATTGAGATGAGGGGCAAGCCTATGGATGTTGCATGGAGTGAATTGATTGAAAGAGAGTAAACACATCCCTTGAAACACGTGAGCTTTGAGTGATTTACTTCCATAACAGAGTGAGATAATGCACTTGAACTTGTGTTATCTTGATCATTGCATGTTTGATTGTGGTATGAGATTTCACTTATGATTCCTTGTTCATTTGATATGATCCTTGAAGTCCATTGCATAAGTTTTGGTGTCCATACATTGCATACTTCACAATTCCTCCCTCTTGTTCTATTTTCTGTTGTTGCTTGGGGACAAGCAACGCTTTAAGTTTGGGGTGGGGGGTGATACATTTGACCTCGTACAAACTCACCCTGAGACCCATTTAACCAGGTTTTTACCGTCCCGGACGGGGCTGGTTCATGGCAGGTCTAGGTTAGAATCCAGCCCATTGCCATCCCTAGATGGATCAGAAAGCGGCGAAGAGAAAGACTAAGATGAATCATTCCACGTAGGTAACATCATAGAGGAGCTGCAGTAGAACATTGATAAAAACATGGAGGAATTTAGAGCAATAGCCAATGAGAAGTTGAACGCAGAAAAAGAAGATAACGAATATATTGAGTATGAAATCATCATGAATGACACCAAAGCAATTAGAAATACATCTCAAGATGGTTGACAAGATCTTAAAGAAATGGGATGCAATGCCAATTAATATATTGTATTGTTTGAAATTATGTAATGAATATTTATATTATGAAAACTAGTTGTTATAAACTAGTCGTTATAAACTAGTTGTTACAATCTAGCCGTTACAAACTAACCATTATAAACTAGCCGTTATACACAACATTATATATTGGAGAAATTGTTTCATATTTTTTCACAATACTCAAAGCAGTCTTCTTGTTATACCATTTTTTCTTTGTAGTCAATATCACCCTAAACAAATACTGTCAAAAAAAAAATATATATATATATATATTGTAGGTCCCGAACGGGTTATGTGAGGGCAGAAGTCTAGAGGGGAGGGGTGAATAGACTTACGAAAAAACTTTTCGTGGCAGATCGGTGTCGAAACGAGATAGCTTTGATCAGAGTGCGAGTGAATCGGTTTGGTCGATAACCAACTTCATGAACGCGGAAAAGCGGATCGATTCGGTAACTATCGATTAAAGCGATGTGTCTGGAAGCTTTAAGTTTTACCCGTGTGAAAAACCGGTTTGTATAAATCAGATTCCAAGTTTTATCTTTTTAAACAGATGACAGAAATATCAGGTCCGATCAGATCAGAAGCTTGGTGCTATCTGATCTTAACTTAGAATATGTATGCGCTTTAAGATTGTGCGATGTGAGAGCGATTAATCAAAGCGATAAAAGGCACACAAGATTTATAGTGGTTAGGACAAACCCGGTCCCACGTCCACTCTTCCCTTTCACAAGGGCACCAACTTAACCGACTTAACCGATTGGACTTAGTTTAGTGTGTTAGTCCAACACAAGACACCAACAGATGTTTTAAGAGTTCTCACTCAACCGATCCCTAAATCGATTACTAGAAACCCTAGATCGAAATCTTGCTAAACAACTTATCCTAACTTGGGGGTTTGGGTAAGATTGTTGAGGTTCCAACTATGAAATCTTTCCTTGCGCAAAGCGACTCGATAGCTAGATGAAAAGATTTCTTGCTAAGAACTTATGGGATGAACACAATATAAATAAGCTTGTTGTTGTGTTCTTCGTATGAAATCGACTATAGTTTGAGCCGTGATTATGTTGTTTGTCCAAGCATTTCGTATGTCACTCTGAAGTGTGATCCCATATTTATAGACCTTGAGATCAAAGAGCCGTTGGAGAGCAATTTGAATCTCGGGCTATTTTAGGTGAACTTGCGGGCTTGATGTGGCGTGCTTCAGAACGGCATGCATGGCCGAAAAGCGTGAATGTATATTTTATAGCCGTTTGAGAGAGCAACATCGAATCCCATGAGTATATCTCTGTTCATACGTGTTTCTTCCTTATTGGATGGAAGCCTTGCTTTGCAGTGTTGTTCCTCCAACTAAGGTTGGTATTCATCTTGTTCAGATCGCAGACGTATGATAAGATGAAACATCGATTTTCATCTTATGAGTCGATCCGATCGATCACCGAATCGATCGATCCACCGATGGATTCTTTCGCGCTTTGTTGACTTAGCTTCAACCCATGGCCGACTCTACCGATGTAGGTCTTCCGTCCGATCTTCTGGAAGTCATCTGATCTTCGAGTATTCTAAGTTTGAGCTTCATGACTTCACCGAAGTTATCGACAAGATCGATTCGATCCGATCTTCCGATTCGGTTTAGCATTACCTTTCATCGGATATCGACTTTCTTCCGATTCTTCAGAATCGACCTATACATATTGAGTTCCCTCAATATGTGACCTATTTATTACATCGGTTTTTCTATACAATCATTATCAATTTGGTCTCCTATAGCAATAATGTAAACATCATTACCTAACAGTCCGACCGGGTCCTATTACATTTGTTTTTGGAACTTTCATCAAAACTATAAATTTCCCAACAATTTCCCCCTTTTTGATGAAACCAAAACACTTGAGAAACCAAACAGTTGATAAGTATAGAATAGTTAAAGAGCAAGTAATCAGAAGACAAAGAGATTTTGTCTTGGGATCAGAAAAATAAACTTTTCATTAGATATGTTGATTACATGTTACATCAGAAAAGTTGAATTTAAAAGCAGCTGATCCCTAGACGTCTTCTGAATCTTCACTCCTTGGGCTTGTATCCTTCGGCATTTCTCTTTGGTCTTGTGGAACGTTGAAAATCTGATAGAGTTTCCATTTGACATCAGTTGTCCGTGACTTGATCGAGTTTATATGCGATTTGCTCAAGATGTCAAAGTAGAATCTCTCAAATGCCAGTCTGTCAAATGAGCCATCTGCCTTCTTCGAGTATACTAACAGATCATACTCTTGGCGAGATATCTTTACATTTATAAGCTTGGCTTCATTTTCCAGATACTTCAGAAAGTCTGGATATTTATTCTGTAACCAGTTGAGGAACTCATCATCTGGTGATTCTTCTTTTGGAACAAGATCAAGGACAAAGGCATCAAGAAGCCATTCACTTCTGATCTTATTCCATTCCTCAAACCTCTTGGCGTGGCATTTTTTTTTTGGTATGATCTCGCCGACTCTTTTTTGCGGCAACCGAGGTTCTCGGTGCAGATTTTCGGTCAATCCTTTCTTAGCCCTTGATTTGAACTTCTGTTTCAACCCTTACCTTGTGCCCGATTTTTCATCCTTCTTTCTTTCTTCACCATCGCTCTTTGGACAATTTTCTGACTAGCTCCTTATCACCAGATCGACTTTGCTTCTGGTGACTTTCCCGGTCCGAGTAATCGGTCCAGATTTTGATGTCCCAAAAAGACCAGCAGCACCTTTCTTGCAATTGAGCTTTGTCCATGGGCCTTATCTTCTGATGTGTCATTGGTTTCTCCAGATCCTTCCCCCTTTTTGGTTTGATCAAAAAGCGCATTGAGGTGGGAAGTCAGAGACCCAAAGTTGACTGACAATGCCTGATTTAGATCATTAGCGAGATAAACTCGAAGTTTGAGTTGTTAGATTACGAGCGGTTATGTCGGCTCTTTCTTGGCGATTTCCATTGTAGCGAGAGTGTCCAAATCATTTTATCAAATTTCTCTTCGATAACTCGAGCCTTTTTTCTCGGTGGCGTCGAGAAAAAGAAGATTGATTTTGATCCACCTATTTTGACTTGTCATCAATCGATTTTGTAAGCTCGTGAGATATGGTGGTCATGGATTGGGAGAACCGATCTCGATTGCTTCGATTTGTTTGAGACCGATTTGTCTCTCGATCGATTAGCACTCCCTCAATCTCTTCTTTTCGGGAGATCTTTGAGACAAGATCGATCTCTGAAGTTGATCGATGGTGATTTGAGATGTAGGAATTGGATCCATCACTTGATCGAGGTTCGATTGTTTGTGCCTCCGGTGGTTGGTCGTGAACTGCGACACGGTTCCACTTTCATCGGCGACTCCGTCATTCACCATTTCGGCGTCTTTTACGGAGCTTCTTGAGCAATCTCCAACTTCTCTTCCCGCAATTCCAACTTCGTGGATCGAGCTTTCCACAGTTTATCGGATATGAGCTCACCGGTGATCCCACTTTGGCGAGACTTCCTCATATCGAAGTCAAAATCTGCGAACTCATCCGCACCACCCATACATTCGACAAGTAAGATAAGATCCGAGAAGTTTTTTAATCCGAGATCTCTCCGGTGAGGATCTCCATGACTTCTTCTCTCGATAGCGGGATGGGCGACCCGGTTGTGGATCGTCTCATCAATCTCGTTCAATTCTTAGTCGACCATTTTTCCGGTGATGGTCTTTGTTGATCTGGATCTGAGGAATTATCCGCCCGGATTCATTGGATGAGATGTGGAAGCTTCGGTTGTGCTTTGAGTCGGCGGAAGTTGTTCGATTGGTTCGACTGCAGTGGTTCTGCAGAAGGGCGGTTATATCGGGTTCAGTTCATGAAGGTGAACTAGCGAGAGAGAGACATGCTTTCGTGACCTTTAGTCTGAGCGGTGAATCAGCTTGAGGTTGAGGAGAAGTAGATTTATCAACTTTGTGCTTCTACCTCAGATCGTTCTGGCGAGCCCTCAGGTTGAGAAGCTTGCCTGTCTGATTCTGTTCTTTGTTGCGCAACCGACTGTTCCGGCGCTTTTTTTCTTCTCTGACTCATCTTCTAGTGCTAGAGTCAGGGTAGGTTGCTTTGCTTTCTTTGGCCTCTTCTCCAGGCCTTCACGATTTTCGTTTCTTTTTCTGTGGAGCAACTGGTGTGGATGAGGCGGCTTCTTTGCTCTTTCCTTTCTTCAGTTTTGTTGGAGTGGGCTCCTTGTCATCGTCTGGTGGCCCATATATAACTGAAGTTGATGAGAGGAAGGCATTGTAGGACTTGATCCATTCTCGATTCCATTCGGCTTGGCGGTTTGTCTTTCAATATAACCGCAACCTTGTTGAGATTTGTGACTCTCTTTTTTGAAAAGACACGCTGGATTCATTGACTCCAAATTTTTTCGTGTTCTTGGAGCAAGATGGCTTTGAGGGAAGCCGTGCCAATTGATGTTCTCGAGCCCCATCAATTATATTTTTTGCCATCTTTGTACATTTTGGTGATGTGAGAGCATCCGGGCTAAATGAGATTCCTATGATCGTTCTTGACGAGAATGTCAAGCAATGATCTGTACTTTCTTTTGAGCATTGGCCCGATGAATCCAGGGTTTGTCGATGTTTTATCCGCCTCTCTTAAGAGCTCCTCTCTCGATTTCTTCATCCTCATTCTCCTCAGTAGTGTGCGGGGAGAGATTCGCCCCTTTTGGCAGTGTTTGAGCAGACCAGTGATGTCCGCATTTGTCGATCCGATTTCCTCTCCGTTGATTGACGACATCGGTTTCGTCTCTGTTTTTTTTCAGATCCACACTCAAATTTCGCAAGAATTGAAGTGTTTCATCTTTGCATCCTTTGGATTGCGATGAGCGAGAGCAATATGTTTCGATCCGGCCTTCTTCGAATTTGTTCCACCTCCATGGATTAAAGAATCCTCGGTGGTTCTAAATCGAAACGAACTTATCCTCAAAGATCTTCGATTTTGCGATTCGCATAATTGCACATGATCTTTCCAAGTCCATGAGTGGCCATCTACAGTGAGATAGACTCATTAAATTTGTGCATAATCAATATCAATATCATTCGCTGGAAAACAAAAGGCAATGAAGCATAAATTCAAAAAACAACTTTTGAAAACAATGTTTTTAACGGAAAGAAAGATTCATCATTAAGCTTAAAAGAAAATATTACCGATTCAAATTTTCGAGAGAAGATTTTGAACTCTAAGAAATCGTTTTGAAACGAGAGAAAATTTGAAGTTTTTCAAATTGAAAGTAATGCAAGTTTGTGAAGCGAGAAAAAAAACTCGTAAGGTTTGATGAATCTTATATAGAGCGGAGGGTACAATAAGACAAGATTTTGAAGATCAATCGTTTTGAAAAGATTATACGCTCCAGATTTAGCGGTTTTGATCGTAGGGTCGAAAAACGACGACACAAAACTTTTGGATTTAAAAAGCACGATCAAGTAGAAGTTAATACATGTACCCCACGTCCGCATTAAATGATTTGCAGAGTACACGCCACAAGGATAGTGGGTACGGTAAAGGCAAATAATATCGACACGATCCGATAAATAAGTAAAGAACAAGAGAAAGGAGATGTGATTCGGTTGGTCGATGTTGTGTCGATCAATATTACTTGTCAATGTTGATTCCACTTGTTGATCTTAATCATTCTGCCTAAGCCTTAAGAAATTTCCCAACTGATCCTTTCAACTGATCTTCTCCAGTTGCATCTGATTTGTTGAAACTTCAGGCTTAGCTGATCTTTCCTCGAGTACGTCGATTTCCTTTTGATCCTCCTTGATCGGTTGAAGTTCCCCCCTTCAACCGATATTTCCGATATAGACCGATATATCGATTTATTGGAGTTTCAAGCTCGCAGATCTCTCTCATCCGATCATGCTCGTAAGTAATCAGATTTTGGTTGACCTCATCTGATACTTTTTTCAGATTAAGCCAATTCTTGGGATAAGTGTTACCGCCAAAACTTAGTCTAGAGTAGTAGCTTCTATTCCCTAAGTAGGCGTGATTGACATGCGTAAATATAAATCGAATCTCTCGATATGTCAATCAACCGTAAATTTATCCAATTATCGATCGCGTGATTTCTACATTTGTCCTTTTTGATGCAAATTTCTCGGATAGGCTTCTTGAAATGGAAATTGCATTTGCATCCTTGCTTGGCCTCTATAAATTGGACCAATGTTTTACACAACTTCACCCATTCACCATACTTATCTTCTTTGTAAGAATCATGTATCTTGGTGAACCCTTGTTTCCGGTGAGACTTCCGGCAAACACTTTTACACCCTTTTATATGATTTCATCTTCTCAAATCAACCCATTGCATCCCTTATTGCTGTTTTCTTCATCATCTTTGATTTCACGATTCTTTCACAAAAGCTTCTCTACCACCAGTGGGCGGATCTGGCTGTTGTAACCGAGAAGACACTTCTCCTAACCTGTATGCACCTTGTGTGTCTATCTGGATGATGTAACGTAACCATCGGACTTAGTCGGTATAAAATATCAAAGACATGTGCCCATGAGATCTGATGACCAACTCTTTGGCACACGTGCTCCATTCAACAGCTGGAGAGCCCTACTACTCCTCCTTTTAGGGCTCCAGGCTTAAGAATCCTATCAAGGCCTCTGTCGCTCCAGTTTTCTTGATCTTCAGCTTTTGCGACCGCCTTGGGATTCTGTTCTTTAAAGCCTCTCTCACCCCCTTGTTAAGTGGGGGAAAATGAGAGTTTAAAATCTCTCTCTTTCCTTCACTTCTGGGGTTAGGATGAGGGTTTAGGGTTTTAGGTGTAGGATTTTGGTTAACATTTATGTACTGACCTCCGGGTCTTCTTGTACTTGTAACTCGTAATGTAACCTCACCTTCGGGTTTTTATCAATGAAAAGTTCTGTTATTTCATCGTTGTGTAAATTCCTGCTTTCTTATGCGATTGTTTAGCTCTTAATCTCTGAATCTTGCTTGTTGAATATCAGCTAAAACGAATCACAAAGAGATACTATAACCAAATTGATTTAATCAGATAATCCTTTAAACTGAGCATTTTCCTTCAATCTGATAAACCTTGAATCTGATCAGTTCCTTTAAACTGATAGACTTTAAATCTGATAAACTAAAATCTGATCAGTTCCTTTGGATCAGGTAGCGTGTAAGTCTGATCTATTTTTGCTTATCAGTCTCTTGAGATCAGTTAAGATACCAAACTCAACTGATTTCTCTCGATCCGTTAGTCTCTTAACCGCCTAGTTCTGGAGAACATTCCATCAACCATTTTTCGGTGACATTTCTCCAAGATCTAGAAGTCCTAGCTCATTGCATAAATCTCTCGAATCGATCTCGACTAGTGGCTTGGTTAGAATATCGACCTATACGTATATCAAGATGAATCTTTTCCATTCGATATTCTTCTTTTTCAACGTGATCTCTTATGAAGTGGTGTCGACATCTACATGCTTGCATCTTGTATGTAGAATCGGATTACGAGTGATTGCAATATAAGACTATTACATCGCGAGAATATAGGCACGTTCTTAGCTACAATGTTGTAATCCTCACCGCCGACCGAGCAGCAGGCGATTGGGAACAACAACTTCCTGCGACCATATATATTCGCTTGCTTGTTGATGTCATGAATCGATGTCCGCTTTTTTGAAAACCACGAGATCGGATTTTTACTTCCTAAGAATCGACATGTTCTCGAGGTTGATTTTCGTCGATCTTGCAACCTCCATAATCAGAATCAGAATACCCACTAAGCTCTAGATTATCATCTGATGGGTAAAATAAACCAAGGTTTATTGTTCCCTTCAGATACTTAAGAATCCGCTTAGCTGCTTCTAGGTGGCTGATCATTGGATTTGCCTGAAATCTGGCACATACACCTACTGCGAAAGTGATATCCGGTCCATTTGGCGGTCGGTATAATAAAGATCCAATGAGAGCCCTATATTCCTTCTGATTTGTTTTCTGACCGGCCTCATCTGGATCCATCTTGAATCCAGTCATCATAGGAATTTTGGCTTCCTTACTATTTTGAATTCCAAACTTAGCCAAAAGATTCCTAGTGTACTTTGCTTGGCAGATGAATATCCCTTCTGAACTTTGTTTAACTTGGAGACCTAGAAAGTAATTCATCTGACCCATCATGGACATCTCGAATTTCCCTTGCATCGGTTCTTTGAATCTTTCACATAGGCTCTTGTTAGGAGATCCAAGATGATGTCGATCCCACGTAAATCTGAACCATCGAATATCTTCTCCATCTTCTATTCGAATAAGGTTACATCCCTTTGTTCCTTTAGTGAACCCACTTTCGATCAAGAATCGAGAGAGTGTATCATACCGTGCTCAGGAGAACTGTTTGATTATAAAGAGCTTTTCTTAAACGATACACTTGGTTGCCCTTTTCAAAGCCTGGAGGTTGTTCGACATAAACTTCCTCCGCTAGTACCCCGTTTAAGAAAGCACTCTTTACGTCCATCGATACACACGATGAACCCTCGTGGGAAGCATAAGTTTAAAATTGCCGAATGGCTTCAAAATGGCGCAGCGATCGGTGCAAAGGTCTCATCGTAATCAATTCTTTCGATTGTGAATACCCCTTAGCAACAAGTCTTGCCTTTTTTACGGTGATAACATTTTTCTCATCTCTCTTGTTCTTGAAGATCCATTTCGTGCCAATTACGTCTTGATGACACGGGTACGTCTACTAGTTCCCATACTTCATTTCTCTAACTGTTCAGCTCCTCCTCGCATGGCTAGAATCCATTTTTTCGTCTTGTAATGCTTCCTCGATTGTAGTTGGTTCCTTCATAGACGGATAAAAGAATACATGGCACTTTCACCAATCGATGTCTAGTTTTAATTTTATCGACGGGTCTCCAATTATCGATCGGTTGGATGGTGGTTATCCAGTCCTTCATTCGATTTGCGTCGGTTTTGAGAACATCGTCCGTTTCGATAAAATCTTATTACTAGTGATTGGGAGTGGTGCAGGTTATGGTCCACTTGATAAGAACAAGTCTCGGTGATGTTGGAATCATCATGTGTCGATCTCGCTTAAATGAGAACCAGTTCCCCGAACCGGATGGTTCGATTCTTCTTATCTCGGTGAATCGGCTTTTTTCATCGACAGTTGTTCGTACCTTAGGATCCGATTGATCCGTGAATCACCTAGATCTGGAATGTAAATTGATCTGATTTTCGATCCTTTTTCCTTAATCGTTAAGTGATCCATTTTTAGAATATCGAGGTTCCGTAGATCGTACTTCTTGTTCTCGAGGCGATTTCTCTTGATCGAAGATGCTTCATCAAAAGGTTACATGGGGTGTTTCTTCCACAACTAGGGTTCGTTTGTTGTAGACCACGAAGGCTTTTGCTAGATGAGGAATACCCTAGAAATATACCCTCATCGGACTTGGCCTCAAAAGTCTTCAACTGACTTTTCTCATTGTTGTGTATGAAACACTTGCACTCAAAAAACATGGAAGTAAGAAACACGAGGTTTTACGCCCTTCCACGATTCATAGGGTGTTTTGTAGTGAGCCTTAGTCAGAGACATACGTTTCTGCGTATGGCATCGCGGTGTTGATTTTACCTTGAAAGCGGTTTGGTATCGCATGTTCATTTAACATTGTTCGGCGAACTTCTTTGAGAGTTCTGTTTCTCCGTTCACCTACTCCATTCTGTTGTAGGCGCCCTCGGTGATGATTTTTCATGTCAGATACCAAACTTAGAGCAAAAATCAATAATAAAAAGAGTTGTAAATTGCAGACCTTTATCTCGATCCGATTTTTTACTACTGACACCCTTCTCATTTTGTAATCTTCTTAGTAGCTCGGGTATCTTTTGTTGTCGTCTCATTCTTCTTATGTAAGAATATAACCCGTAAACTTGGAGTAGTCATCCACGATTACGAGTGTATTTTCGTCCGTTGAGATCGACCGTGTAACCGGGTCCAAACAGATCCATATGAAGCAATTTGCAAGATACTCTATTTGGATCTTTGGTCCCGAAATTCCTTTGAATGAAGCTTTGACTTTTTTTCCCTTCCGACATGCAAAGATATGTCCGATCCTTTGAGAACACTTCATTCGGAAGTCCTTCCACTAGAGACATCCTAGCTATCTTATTAAGAGTTTTAAAGTTCGGATGGCTCATTCTTTTGTGCGAGCCAATCGCTACTTTTGGAACTCTTAACAATCGAGTGCACGCATTTCTTGGACAACTGTTCCAATCAGCTGTGTAGATCGTCCCTTTTCTTGAACCAGTTAGCAATATCTGTTGAGTGACTCGATTCTTGATAGTGCATTGATCAGTCGAGAACTCAACACTGAATCCGTTGTCGCAGAATTGTGATACCGATAATAGGTTGTGCTTCAGACCTTCGACAAACGAGACTCCAGTTACTTGTACATCATCATTCTCTAAGGTTCCGAACCCTTTGGTATAACCAAAGTTATCATCACCGAAGAGTACACGCGGGCCTTTTTCGTTTCTATGTAGGAGGCGAGGAGATGTTTGCTTCCAGTCATGTGCCTTGAGCATCCACTATCGATGTACCAGATAGTTGCTTGCACACCTCCTTTGTTGGCCAGACCCACGCGAACCTGCAATCAGATCAGGCTTTAGGTACCCCTTTCGGATTGGGTCCTGAGGGGTTAGGTTTGGATTTCGGGATCCATACAAACAGAGCACTTCTATTGTGATCAGTCAGATCAGAAGGCCTGATTTGTCTCCCATACCTGTCAACATAATCATACTTATCCTCATATGCTTTCTGATTTGTATGATTACTTGTGTGAACCTTGGATGACTTAGAAGACTTATGATTTAACTTTTCAGTTTGTCTTCTTTTTATCCAATTGTGGTTGGTCTTGTGACCCTAAATTTTCGACTATAGGGGTAGGTACGATCGCTACCATCAAAAGATTCATATCCTTTTTCGCATAGATGGTTTTCGAGTTTACGAAGCATGCTTATTAGTCGGTGACCTTGACGGGTCTCGATTAGACTTCCTTTTGTAGGTTGTCTTTTTCGATTCTCGATTTGTTGATCGGGTTGAGGTCTCTTTAGAAGAAACTGGGTTCTTCAGATTGATTCTCGGTGATGCTTTACCCGGTTGGGGTCCATTTTCGTTTCCTTTCGGTTAGGCACTTGCCTTTACCCGCTCAACCGGTCTCTTACCCCTATTAGATACAAGTTTAGCTTTTGGTGTTTTTTTTTCGTAAATTGCCCGATTACACCTTTTCGGGATGAATCGATTCGGGGCTTTTGAGGATGTGGAGGGTTTCTCATAGCCAAGTCCCTCCTTATCAATCTTTACTCGAAAATAGGCGTTTATGTCTTTAACGGTTTGAGATGATTTTGAAAAAACATCTATTTTCTTACGCAGATTATCCTCAGAGGATTTCAGACTTTCATGCATTCGGAATAGCTCATCGAATTTTGCTTGCAAGATTTTGAAGTCATCGAACTTCTTTGTCTGTTAATTTCCATCTGTTCTTTGATCTGCTTTTCCTGATCAGAAGCTTTAACTTCGAGAATTTTAAATTCCTCAGTTACCTTCTGAGCAGTTTCAGCAGATCTAAGTTCAGAGGCTTTTCTGAGATCATTTTCTTTAGCAAGCTGATTATTTCTAGTCCTCGACTTATCATTCTCGGCTTCCACAATAGCATAAGTTTCTCTTTGCATTGGAGAGATCTTCAAGCAATTGCTTTCCGGTAGAGCTGTGGTCAATCTCTCGGCCGGGGTGTCTAATGATAGCGAGGTGTAGAAAGCGAGCGAAGGGGTTTGGAGGTTACCTCTGATTTGGTCCTCCCCTGGCCATCAGCAGAGTTCATCATCGTCGGCGAGAATATCGATCTTCTTTTTTCATAGAAGTCGACGCCTTCTTGATCGACGAAGTCTTCTCAGAGGAGTATCAAGGAGTCCTCGGAGGCGGATAGGAATCGTCAATTCTGGCGTATCGGCAACCATGGCTCTTCCGTCTCTATACCGTTGCTCTCTTTTGTTCCTTTTTTCTCCCCTCTCTCGGCGTCGAGTGCAGGCGATCTGTCTGCTATAGTGACCTGGCTTCTCACGATTGAAGCACGCTCTGGATCCACCGTTTCCTTTCCTTCGGGTGAATCACTCATCTGTATGACCTATCGGTGATTTCCCTTTCGATAGTAGTCGAGTTTCTTTCTATCGATTGGTTATCTCTTCCTTCCTTCGCCGATCGACTATCTCTTTCCCTTTCATCTCTGTGATCCCTCCGATCATCGGATCTGCGGTTCTTCACGGAGATCTATTATGCGATCTCCTATCTAGATCCTCGGCTATGTTGATAGTCCTTATAGAATCTTCGATACTTACCAAGTTGTATATCTGACTTCTCAAGCTTCCTGGTAAGCAACGCGATCTGTTCTGCCTGACTTAATATATTTCCAATGGGTTCATTGGCCTTTGTTCTGCTACTAGTTGCCTTGAAAGCAACTGATTTTGAAGTCGAGGTTTATTTGAGGGACCTCGTCTTCATCAGCTTGACCTCTTTCAATCGGGTCGAACTCGTGAGCTTTAAGACTCAAGAACAAGCTACTAGGTTTCATTCTTGAAATGTCCTGGCAATCTTTGATTACCGTGACCTTCATGTCCCACTTCTTGGTGAGAGACCTTAGGATCTTATAGTTGATATCTTTATCAGACATCTCTCTACCAAGTTCTCGAAGCTTGTTTATAGACATTGTAATTCTTCCATCGAGTTCGTTGATGGTTTCGTTGGAAAGCATCTTGATTTCTCGAACTTCACCGATTCGGCTTGAAGGCTATTTGTCTTTTATCTGTTCATTTCCTCGCAGATCTCGGCGGAGTATCCCACATTGCTTTCGCAGATTTGAGATACTTAATCTTTTCTTTGGTGACCTTATCCATTGTCTTCATGATGATATGTCTTGCAATGGTGTCCGAGTATGCGCTGTTTTCTTTCTTCGTGTGTCCATCGTTTGGGCTTTTTTCGTACAAGACTTCGTGTGGGAAAGTCCGGATCTCCTCCGATCGCGGGATTGTCGTAGTAAATGATGATGGGTCCTCTCGATGACTTCCATCATTACGCCAACGATCGAGCCTAGATGGTTGGACATATATATGGCCTAATCTGCGATACTCATCAATTGAGAACTTCGGCAGATCATGATACATACGGGACGTGTTATCCATGCCGAGTGATTTTGGAAAATGAATGAGTTTTTAAAAACGGTTTTTCAAGATCGATTCGATTGACCACAATGACACGAGAGTCGATTGGTCGGGAAGAACCAACCTCTCGATACCACTTGTAGGTCCCGAAGCGGGTTATGCGAGGCGTAAGTCTAGAGGGAGGGTGAATAGACTTCGAAAAACTTTTAAAAGGCAGATCGGTGTGTCGGCGGATAGCCTTTGATCAGAGGCGAGTGAATCGGTTTGGTCGATAACCAACTTCTTGAACGCCCGGAAAGGCGATCGGTTCAGTAACTATCAGATTAAGCGATGTGTCGCGGAAGCTTTTAAGTTTTACCCGTGTGAAAAAACCAGTTTGTATAAATCAGATTCCAAGTTTTATCTTTTTAAGCAGATGACAGAAATATCAGGTCCGATCAGATCAGAAGCTTGGTGCTATCTGATCTTAACTTAGAATATGTATGCGCTTTAAGATTATGCGATGTGAGAGCGATTAATCAAAGCAAAAAAAAGGCACACAAGATTTATAGTGGTTCGGACAAACCCGCCCCTACGTCCACTCTTCCCTTTCACAAGGGCACCAACTTAACCGACTTAACCGACTGGACTTAGTTTAGTGTGTTAGTCCAACACAGTACACCAACAGATGTTTTAAGAGTTCTCACTCAACCGATCCCAGAAATCAGTACTAGAAACTCTAGACTGAAATCTTGCTAAACAACTTATCCTAACTTGGGGGTTTGGGTAAGATTGTTGAGGTTCCAACTATGAAATCTTTCCTCATGCATAAGCAAATGACCGATAGCTAGATGAAAAGATTTCTTGCTAAGAACTTATGGGATGAACACAATATAAATAAGCTTGTTGTTGTGTTCTTCTTCGGGAAATCGACTATAGTTTGAGCTTCGTGATTATGTTGTTTTGTCAAGCATTTCCGTATGTCACTCGAAGTGTGATCCCATATTTATAGACCTTGAGATCAAAGAGCCGTTGGAGAGCAATTTGAATCTCGGGCTATTTTAAATAGACTTTGCAGGCTTGATGTGGCGTGCTTGAGAGCGGCATGGCCGAAAAGCGTGAATGTATATTTTATAGCCGTTTGAGAGAGCAACATCGAATCCCATGATATCGGCTCTGTTCATACGTGTTTCTTCCTTATTGGATGGAAGCCTTGCTGCGGTGTTGTTCCTCCAACTAAGGTTGGTATTCATCTTGTTGGATCGCAGGCGTATGATAAGATGAAACATCGGTTTTTCATCTTTCATCTTATGATGAATCGATCGGTCCACGATGGAGTCTTTGGCGCTGTTGACTTAGCTTCAATTTGCCGACTCTACCGATGTAGGTCTTCCGGTCCGATCTTCCGGAAGTCATCCGATCTTGAGTAGTATTCTAAGTTTGAGCTTCATGACTTCCATTTGAAGTTATCGACAAGATCGATTCGATCGATCTTCCGATTCGGGTTTAAGATTCGCCATCGGGATATCGAACTTTCTTCCGATTCTTCAGATCGACCTATACATATTGAGTTCCCCTCAATATGTGACCTATTTATTACATCGTTTTTTTTTCTATACAATCATTATCAATCTGGTCTCCTATAGAATAATGTAAACATCGATCATTACTTGTCCATTTGGTCCTATTACATTTGTTTTTGGAACTTTCATCAAAACTATAAATTTCCCAACATATATATATAAATATATATATCACCCTAACAAATTGTCTTTAGATCCCAACCGAAATGTCAATACCAACCCCTTTAGTGATAAAGACTTGTGGAATGATGATTCAAATGATCGAATGTTTTTTGAAATTCTACAACAACAATAAATGCCTCTTCAATACATAGAAAATTCTTCTAGTACGCAAAAAAAAAAAAAGATACATAGAGTGTGATCGCGAAGGAGGCCACAATCGTCTTGTGGATGACTATTTCTCTGAAAATCCAACATACCCACCTGATATTTTTCATCGTTGTTTTCGGATGGGAAAAGACCTATTCACGCGCATAGTCGGTGCCTTAGAATCTCATGATAACTATTTTAAGTGGAGGGTCAATGCAACGGGAAGGTAAAGTTTTTCACCACTTCAGAAATGCACAGTTGTCATCCGCCAATTAGCATATGAAGGACCCGAAGACCAACTAGATGAGTACCTACGTATTGCTAAAACAACTTTCATTGAATGTTTGTTCAATTTTTTTCTTTTTGTGTAATCGACATCTTTGGAGAAAGATTCTAAAAAAAGCCAACTACTGCTGATTGAAACGTTTGCTCCATATGCATGAGCAAAGACATGGCTTCCCCGAAATGTTGGGTAACCTTGATTGTATGCATTGGGAGTGGAATAATTGTCAAGTTTCTTGGAAAGGAAAATTACTCGAGGTGATCATGGAACACCAACAATAATGCTTGAAGCGGTAGCGTGTGCAGACCAATAAATATGACAAACTTCTTAAGGACTCGCAAGGTCCAATAATGATATCAATGTGATTAATCAAAGCCCTCTCTTCATCGACATTTTAAAAGGGATTACCCCAGAGATTAACTTCATAGTGAATGGTAGACAATACACCATAGGATACTATCTTACAGATGTAATCTATCATGGACTACTTTTCGTTAAGAGTTTTCAATGTCCTCGTGATCCTAAGAAAGCGTTGTTTAAGCAAATGCAAGAGGCTGCAAGAGAGGATGTCGAGCGGGCATTTAAGGTCTTACAAGCTTGTTGGGCGATGATTTAAGGACCCTCATATTTTTTATTCAAAAATAACTTGAAGGATATCATGTATAAATGTGTTAATTTGCATAACATGATAATTGAGGATGAGCGAGATACAACATCCAACCTGAATAATAACAATAATACAATTCCAGAGATATTCCAAGGCCCACTCGGTGGATGTACAAAATACAACAAGAGATAGACTCAACTACAAGATAAACAAATGCATCAACAATTTCAACTGGACTTGATTGAGCACATTTGGACACGTTATCAGAAATAATGACAAAATATAATTTAGTCATCATTTTTTATTTCATGTATTGTTGTGGTTTATTTTACATTGTACCCATTTTTCAATTCTCAATAAAATTTTAAATATCACAATTTTATACAAAAATTACCGTTAATTTAATGTGCTAAAAGAACTAATAAGAAATACGATTTAAAAACTTAATTAAATATGTTAATATAAATTCATAAATATTTATTTTATTTACTTAAATAAATTAATATAATTTAAAAAAATAAAATAAGAAATATTGTATGAATTTAAGTGATGTGGATAATGAGGCCCTGAATAGTAACATTTGTACCTGAGATGATTGGAAAATAAATGTATAAATTGATAGGTATAATTCAATTTTGATGTGGTAGCTGATATGACAAAATTTTATACCTTAAAGAGGGTATACAAATGAGATGCTCTAAGAATAAATATGTAAGCTTGATGCAGGGTTTGAGAAAACAAGCAATAAAGCAACATAAAGTGATAAACTAAAGGAAGAAATCAAATTTCTAAAAAATTAACGCACTTTAAGAGAGCTTAAATAGTGAAGCCTTAAAAAGAAATCAATGCATCTTTTAATGAAAAATCTAAGTGAAATCGCGAAAGGGGTCTACTAAATATGCAATGAATGATATAACGATGCAAAAATCTTCTCTCTAATTCTGGGAGGAACATCAACGCTATCCAGACAAGTGAAAGATCTTGTGACGCCTTGGGCACGTACCGTTTAGTGAGATTGAGAATGCATTGAACGAGTGATGGTGAGCGAGCGTAAACACATCCAGATTCATTGAACGAGTGATGGTGAGCGAGCGTAAACACATCCAACCAACCTTGAACCCTAGCCTTTACCCCAAGCCTACGAGCGCAAACGTGAGGAAATACCCAAAACTCGGTAGTGATGGTAGATTTGGTAGAACAGACCGTCTCAATAGCATGGCTAAGCCAACACTAGGTAGACACAATATGGAACAATCTGATAGGTTCGATCGGAATAGTAGCAAGATGTCAAACATGAAGGGACTGTGCAGCTTCTATATCACAAACTTCCCTGAAGAATGGAGCTCCAAGGATCTTATGGAAATCTTTTCAAGATACGGCAAAGCTAAAGATGTTATGATCCTAGAAAAAAGAAACAAAATGGGATGGAGGTATGCCTTTGCTCGTTTTCATGGTGTGAGTGCGAAACACGAACTCGAGAGAAGCCAACTTATCTAAATACACGGAACAGGTGTCAAAACTGGCAGCAGCAATCCAGAAAACTTGGCGTGTTTATAATCCAGTGCTAAGAAAGGAAAATACGAGCTTTGTGGATGCACTAAAGGCGACCAAATCACAGCCGAAGCAAAAAATTCTGACGGAAAGGAATTACCATACCCCTGGCGGAAAGAGGGGACTGAGAAATCTGAAGTGGCTCAAGTCAGCATCCTCGAATCTTCGAGAAAATACAATCCCAGAAAAAAGGAGTTCGAGTGGATAAAGGGCACAATCGTGAGACTCGCCAAGAAATCCGACAGATGGTTAAATGCAAAAAACGAGTTAGAGATGTTGGGTTACAAAAGCATTCAAATCAGCCCTATACCATGCGGATCTTGGTTAATATTTGGTGAAGACTTATCGAAAAAACCGTTCTTTACAGTAGAAGAAAGTGTGTGGCTTAATGATCATTTAATTAATTGGCACCCTTGGGAGTTTCTAGATGGAATATCCGAGCAATCTACATGGATTCACATTGTGGGGATCCCTATTATGATGTGGAATGAGTCATTTTTGCAGTGGGTATTGGCAGAGGACAGCATAATTATCGACGTGGATCGCCAACTAGTGAGAGACGGTGTTTGAAAGCGGCCAGGGTTGAAATAAGGACAAAATCTTTCTTGCCGATAAACAAAGTTGTGAATTGCCAATTGGGGTTGAGTAAGTTCACAGTTTCAATGTGGGAATTGCCAGATTATGCACAGGAAAGTGATAATGGCACCAAGATGGAAGCCCCCCAGCGCGGGAAGCCGTTCAAATTGCCACCGGAAAGTGTGGAATCCTCGTCGGATTCCGGCGATTAAAAAGTGCCAGAATCTGTTCACATCTGCCAGGAAGTTGAAACGAAGGATGGGCTGGAGGGAGAAATTAAAGATGCTTTGAATGATTTGGAAATAGGGAAGCGTTGATTTCAAAGGCCGATGGAAGTGGTCCCAAGATCTGTGCAATTATGGTTCCAAGTATTGAGGAGAATGCCGACGGTTTTGGATTTACGAGAAATAGACATTTGGCTGGTTCAGAAAATTATGTAACAGGCGCAAGGACCAAAGAAACTATTGTGGGAGAAGATATTTTGGAATCGGCCCATAATGTGTTGAGCTCAAAAGAACTCCACACTAACATTTCAGCCCCAAAGTGTGGGGGCCCGTATGATATAAACCAAAGATCCAATATTGTCATACATTTGCAGATGGCCCAAGTAAAATTATTGAAAGCCCAACTCGGCCGAAAGCAAGTGCAAGAGCCCACGAATTAATAGCCCATGCGCTGAGTCTCCAAGGCAGATTGCGAAAGTCAGATTTCTCTCTCGCAGCGGGCCGACTCAAGTGCTGAGATATTCATCCATGGGAATCACCCTGGAACCAATAGCAGGGTTTCCCATTTCCGATGTAATCCAGGGGCGGCGGCAATCAAGAATTGAGGGCTCGGTGGTGGATGTGTCGACAATAATCCAAAAATTACAGAAAGATTTAGGGGAATAGCCAAAGGAGGCGGAAATTAATTTTGATGAGAATCAGGTGGTAACCCGCGATGACCCACCAGGTCAACTGAAATTGGTGAATATGGTGGAAAATAGCCAGGAGCCGTCTCGAAACAATAAAGAATTAGAAGTCCCGCAGCAAATTAATGTATTTTCGTCAAGCATGGAGGAACCAAAGGAGGGTGCGGCAAGCCCAAAGAAAAGCGGCAACTCGGACGGGTCACAACCACCAGGCCTTTTAAGCAAAGCTGATAAATTCAGAAGGGCAAGACAGAAACACTTGAAAAAATTGCAGAAAAAAAGATTGGTGAACGATGAAGGCCAACAAAGAGACAATTTCTCATCGAGATTTGAAATTTAAACCATGACATTTGGATATGAGTGTCCAACTTGATTTATTTTGTCTTGATGTTTGTTTTAATTTCATGCATTATTATTTGTTAATGTGTTTGCATGATATTTGAATTGTCAAAAAGAAAACCTCACTTTCGAAAATTATTAAGTATGTTTTATTTATTGACAATTTTATTCCGGATAATAAAATTATGTCAATTTTGACCTCCATTATTTATTTATTTGTGAATTCTTTTGAAGAAATTTCCCCCTAGAACGGTCAAAAGATAGATTTCACATGAATAAATTCCCAAAAGGATGATTGTGAATTATTATTATTGGTGACGATGACCCTCTCCTCGAGGCTCGTTCAAAATGAAATAATAATTCTGTATTTAATCATGGTTATTACTTAGGTATAAAATTGATATGCATATACTTCCCCGAAGTCTCTGTCAATTTTATATTGGTCAAGTGGGAGCCGACTATTAATTGTGAATTAAAGGTTTGTAACTGTTCTTGTTTGTAACCTGCTTGAATGTGTTTAAATAGACAGTTCACCCCACGTGACCTATTTAAATTGTTTTGAGATGTCGGTTGATGCATATTCATATTGTTTTGAGATTTTGATATGAATAATGTGATCTAAATCATGTGATAATTTTGTGTTTATACAATTGTTGTTTAATTCAGTTCAACATGTCGCAACCTTTTAATCTATTGTATGCTATACTTAAAGATCATCAGCTATCTGGTGAAAACTATGTTGATTGGAAACGAAAATTTATGATTGTCTTAACTGCACAAAAGCACAAGTAGATTCTTGACACACCAAAACCAGATGAGCCAACTGGAGAGTCGAGTAAAGAGGAAAAGAAAAAGTATGAGAACTGGGAGCATTGCAATGATATGACTAAGTGTACCATCCTGGAATCTATGTTGGATGTGTTGCAACACCAACACCAAGAATTTGCAACTGCTGCGGAAATCATGCAAAATCTTAGAAGATGTTTCAACAATAGAACCGCACGGCTCGTCAGATCACCTTGAGAGAGATGTTGTCGCTGAAAATGGTGGAGGGCACGCCCGTAAGGGATCATGTCCTCAAAATGATGGCTCATCTGAACAAACTTGAGGTTCTGGGTGCAGATTACGATCTAGAGACCCCGATCGATATGGTAGTCCACTCTCTGCCCAAAAGTTTTGAGCATTTTCAGCTGAACTATCAGATGAATAATCAGAAGTTCTCACTGGCTGACTTGTTGCAAGCTTTGGTCTCGGCAGAGACATTGATGGGACACCAAACTCAAGGTTTGACGGCAAGTGGTCCATCCTCATCTTCTATGCCAAAGGAAGGTAAGAAGAAGAAAAGGGCCAAAAGTCACAAGCAATCAAACTCTAGTGTTGCCAAGGGCAAGGGTAAGATGAAGGATGTTGGTGGTGTCAAGAAGGATCCTAAGGGGAAGTGCTTCAACTGCGGTGAGAAAGCACACTGGAGGTCTGCCTGTTCCAAGCCCAGGAGAGCCGGAAAGAAAGGTAATTCTCACGCACTAGTTGTTGAAACTTGTTTAGCCGCGTATACTTCTCATTTGTGGATAGTTGATACGGGATCCACTGATCATGTTTGTTTCACGTTACAGGGGTTCAAGCTGACCCGACAAATTAGTGGAAGTGAGTTCCTCGTCACACTGGATGATGCTACGAGAGTAGCAGCTGAAGCAGTGGGAGATGTGCACCTGTCTTTTGAAGACAGAGTTTTAATTTTGAGAGACGTTCTTTATGTTCCTGTTTTTTCAGAAAAACCTTATTTTAGTTTCTAAACTATTTTCTGATGGATATTTTGTTCGTTTTAATAAGCAAGTTACTGTTTTTCGTAACGATGTGTTTATCTGTCATGGAACTTTACGGAACAATCTCTATACTATAAACTGTGCACACCACTCACAAAATGCATCTTATAACACATCGACTGTTTCGAGCAATAAGAAAAAACGTTTAAATAACGTGAACGAAACACTTCTTTGGCATCTCAGATTAGGTCATATTAATCTGAATAGGATTCAAAGGTTGGTGAAAGATGGTTCGCTGGAGGACCTACAGCCAGAACCATTTCCAAGTTGCGAATCATGTTTGGAGGATAAAATGACCAAGAGGTCATTTGGAGCCAAGGGGACTAGAGCTATAGAAGTGTTGGAAATCGTTCACACTGACTATTGGAATTTAGAGTCATGTAAACATGTAATACATGCGCAACAGAAATAAACAATTCACCAACAACGAACACGTAATTGCATAATTGAATACGTATAATCATAAAGAGAAACCTTACAGTAAATCGTACTCATATTTCTCTACTATGGTATCCACGTAATCCCCAATCACGGACTTGCACGGATTTGCCAGCGTTGAATTCCGAGATGAATTTGCTAGAAAAATTCTAACTCTAGATCTTATGGAGAGAATAATGAATTAACGTTGTTTGTGAATTCCCAAGAGCTCATATATATAGGGAAGGCCCAGCTTAAATCTTAAACTAACCTGATTAGGAAATAAAATCCCTAATATTATAAAATAAATCCCTTAGATTTATTTCCCATATATAAAATCTCTACGGATTTAATTCCCATGTATATCAAATCTCTACAGATTTGATTCCATATATATTAAATTCTATAATAATATTCCATATATTATTATTAGGAATCCTATTTAATTAAATCCAATTTGATTAAACATTAATAATAATTAATTCCAAATTAATCTATTATTAATTAATTCTCCATAAATTAAATATTAAATCCAATTTAACATTTAATCAACCAACTATAATTCGTAAAAGAGAACTACTTGTTGTGTGACCCATAGGCCCTCATATATCGAGCGATTAGTCAAACTAACTGTCTTAATTGAACCCTAGACAATAAATCAGACATTCTCAATATATTAGGTACGTTGCGAGAAACATGTAACTACCTGTAACTAAAACATGGGCTATTACGATTTCCTCCTTTCATTCACGAATACTCGATTAAGTCTTGAACATGATGAAGTGTCTATTCAAATAACTTAACCATATTATCTCCAATCACTAATTGATCATGTATGTCACACTTAGCCACAAAGTCTAAGTTAACGTGCATTGGTCGATGACTTTGATCCAATTATAGTGAGAAGATGAGTATTCTCTCTAAATCCACATTGAGGAATGAATCTTATTCTTGGCTCAACTACCAAGCACATGCACTTCGTGATGAACCCAATCCAAGCCGTATCTACCCATGGAAGGGTGCAAGTGTTGGTCATGGTCAAAGTTCATCACTCCACACATGTCGTGCGTATTGACCTCAGGTCAAAGGAGTATCGCATCGCTCCCACTAACTGAGACACCCGTAGACACATATAGTGGAAATACATCAAACGGTTTCTCGGATGGGTATACCAATACCCTCTAAGGTATTTGTGCATCCATCATGATATACCTAGTATCTCGTAGTAAGTGAGATCTTACTACACTCTCTAAGAGTATGATGCAGATCGCACACCAATCTCCATTGCATCATCAATATCTCATTCTTGATTATCCTTGATCGGGGCTATTTGAGAAAAAAAAATTTAAGTCATCTGAGTTCTCACAACCTCAATGACAGTAATGACTCATGGGAACACTTGTATGAATAAATGCAAACAATCAAACATAATATTCAAACAAGTGTATTGCCATACATTAATATTAATTAAAATATAATATTAAATCAAACTGAATATCATCGAGTATTATGTCCTTACAATAGATTGTCTCTAGGACACTAACACTAACAATCTTCCACTTGGACTAGAGTCAATCACCTACATGTCTAACCCCTAGACCATCCAACGTCTAGTGTGTACATGAACACTCAGTGTTTTGGTAAGATGATCTGCCATATTAAATATGTGGGAATACATTTTAATCTTATTTCTCCTATCGTTATGATCTTTCGGATCAAATGATAAGCCTGGGTACATGCTTGGTACTGTTTGTTGATCTCGGTTCCTTTGCTTGTGCAATCGCACCAGTGTTGTCTTAATAAAACTTTATTAGACAACTGGCACTCGGAACCAAGGGTGCAGAAGTCGGAAATCGGAAGTCGGGCGTTTTGTGGCCGCCTAACGCCTAGGCACCGCCTAGGAATATAGTTTTTTTTTTTTTAAAAAAATTATTTGTTGAGTAGCGCACTAGCGCCACGTGTTTTAGGCTTACAGCACGCGCAATAGCTGTTAGCTCCACAAATAGGTGTAGAAATCTTGCCTAATCCAAAAATCAAATCATACACTGTATATTCAAATTAAAGAATCAAAAATCAAAATAAGAAAAATGGGGGATAAGAAAGAGAAAAGTGCACGCAACCATTTCAAGGTCACATCAACCCCTTCATCAATCTAGCTCTCCATCTCGCATCCAAACGCATCTCTATAACCTTCGTTCATCTCCAATTTCCATTTCAATAGTTTGGTGTACGATGGCCGACGGACCACCAAGCTTTGGGCGGCGGCGCATCGGGCCTGGGCGAGCGAGCGCTTCGTCACCCTGTAGGAGTAGGGTGTGAAACGCGGCTGCGTGTGGGAGATGGTGCGCAGCGGTGGGCGCGGTGGGCAAGGCGGCTGGAGCGGTGGCGTTTAGGGGTTAGGGTTTCAATTTTTTTTCCTTTTCTGTCCTCTGCTCTCAATTTGTGTCTGCGTTGAAGGTTTGAATATGTTTTAGATTTTTTTTTAATTATTGCAAAACCGCCTAGGCGCCGGACCCGACTCGGCCGACTTGGCCGCCTAGACCGCCTAGGCGGCGCCCAGCGCCGAATGCGATTTTCTTGGGCGATTTTCTTGGACCCGACTCGGCCGACTTGGCCGCCTAGCCCGATTTTTGCATCCATGATCGGAACTACCCATAGTTCTCTTAAGAACTATAAAATCCAGACAGCCTCCTTGACGCTTCTGATACAGCAATGTACTCAACTTCGATTGTTGAATTTTCGGTCGTTTTGCTTGGAACTATTCCAACTGACCACCTCATTATTGAGAGTGAAACGTAACCTGACTGTGATTTGTAATCATCACAGTCGGATTAGAAACTTGTGTCAGCTTAACCAGTCACTACTAACTCTGACTGTCCACCATAGATAAGAAAACATTATTTAGTTCGTCTGAGATACTTTAGAATGGTCTTGACAGCAATCTAGTGAGACTCACCCAGATTTTGTTGGTATCTATCAGTGATGTTGATAGCGTAGGCCATGTTTGGCCTAGTGCAAGTCATGGCGTACATGATTGACCCAATTACATATGCATATGGGACATCTTTCATGTGCTTGATATCAGCTTCAACAGAAGGACAATCCTTCTTTGATAGCTCTATCCCATGATTTGCCGGTAGAGACCCTCTCTTAGAGTTCTACATCGTAAAACGCTTCAACACCTTGTCTACATAGGTGGAATATGACAGCCCCTACATCCTTTTGGATCTATCCTTGTAGATCTTGATCCCTAGGATGTAGCAGGCTTCACCAAGACCCTTCATCATGAAGGTCTTTAACAAAAAATCTTTAACGGAATGTATTAACGGGATATTGTTTCCCAAAATCAATATGTCATCGACATATACGATTATGAAAATAATATTCTTCCCGATACGTTTACAATAAACGTAAGGATCTTCTGAATTTATGATGAAGTCAAAAGGACTTGATAGCTTCATCAAATCGGATATTCCAACTCCTAGAAGCTTGCTTCAATACATAAATGGATATCTTTAGCTTGCATACTAGATTAGAATTTGACTTAGATATAAAACCTTCCGGTTGAGTCATAAACACTTCCTTATCAATGTTTCCATTGAGGAAAGTTGTTTTGACATCCATCTGCCAAATCTCATAATCAAAGTGTGCTGCTATCGCAAGTAAAATTCAAATGGACTTGATCTTTGCAACTGGTGAGAAGGTCTCGTCACAGTTAGTGCTTTCAAATTGACTATAACCCTTCGTTACCAACCTAGCTTTGTAGGTTTGTACTTTGCCATTTGCATCAGTCTTACGCTTGAAGACCCAATCGCAACATATGGGTCTAACCCCTTTAGGTAACTCAACCAAGTCCCAGACTTGTTTGGTGTACATCGAGTCCATCTCGGATTTCATGGCTTCATGCCACTTCCCTGAATCAATATCTGATATTGCTTCAGAATAAGTATTAGGATCGTCCTTATCCGGTAAGTCCATATTATTGGGTTCCTCCAAGAAGTAACCATATCTAATGGGCGGATTACGATACCTAATTGGCTTATGGAGCTGTGGTTGTGCAGGCTGTACATTCAGATCGTGAAAATTTTGTGGTGCATCGATTTCATCAATGTCCGGAGAGTCCTCAAGGGCTACGCTTTCAGATGCCTCTTGGGCAAGAGTTTGAACTTTGTTGTTCTCATTCACCCACTTGGAGGTTCTTGCACTGGCAAGCATACTCCAATTACGCTCCCATTGGTTGAAAGACGATCACCTAGTGAAAGACTCCCACCGTGAAAGTTGTTGAATGCTCCCACTGATTCCTTGTCATGTTGCTTTGACAAGATATCAGTCTCTTTGTTAATTTGTGGTTCTTGAATTTCTTCAAGTTCTATCAGCTTACGACCTTGTTCCTTAAAGACATAGTTTTCTTCGAGGAACTTGGTCTGCCTAGAAACAATCACTGATTATTTCTCAAGTGGATAGAAGTAATATCCTTTCATTTCCTTAGGATATCCCACAAAGTAACCCTTTTCACCTTTGGATTCCAACTTATCAGTAAGCATCTTTTTCACAATCACGGGGCAACCCCACGTTTTGATATGTGTAAAAGTTGGCTTCTTGCCACACCATTGAGCATATGGTGTATGCTCAACCGACTTAGATGGAATCCTATTCAGAATGTAGATTGAGGTTTGTAATGCGTATCCCCATAAGGATGTCGGAAGAGAGAAAAAGCTCATCATAGACCTTACCATGTCTAACAGGGTTCGGTTTCTCCTTTCGGAAACTCCATTCATCTGGGGTGTTCCGGGAGGAGTCCATTGTGATTGGATTCCATCCAACTTCAGATAATCAATGAATTCATGGCTAAGGTATTCTCCTCCTCGATCCGATCGAAGAGTCTTAATACTCTTACCAAGTTGTTTCTCTACTTCAGCTTTATACTCCTTGAATTTCTCAAAAGATTCGGACTTGTGTCTCATAAGATACACGTATTCGTATCTCGAGAAATTATTAGTGAAAACAATGAAGTAATCGAAGTGACCCATAGCTGAGTGGGCAATGATCCACATACATCACTGTGGATCAACTCTAGAACTTCTTTGGCACACACCCCTTTCCTAGAAAAGGGTTTGTTGATCATCTTGCCCATGAAACAAGATTCTCAATCCCCATAAGACTCAAAGTCGAATGGGGTTAAGTAGTTTAACATTCTTAACCTTGCAATCCTTTTCTCGTTTGCATGACCAAGTCCACAATGATATAAGTAAGTTGGGTTTTCCTGATTACTAAGTTTGAGTCTTTTATTTTGTATATTAAGAACATCATATCCACAATGCAACAAATATATGTTGCGAGTAATAGAAAGAACTAGATGACAATCATTAAGTTCTGTGGATTGTTTCCAACTGAATATCAAGAAAATCAGTATGCTTTCAGTGAAAAATATGCAGCAGATAAAATGCAAAACAGAAAGCAAACAACACAGCAACTTATAGTGGTTCAGAGGCAAAGCTCCTACGTCAACTCTCTCTGATCTTCAGAGAAATTCCTTAACTCACTATCACCTAAAGCTTTCAGGCTGAACACAGCAGCTTACTAACTTTTCTACCTTGAGTTTTCTGGCTGACTACTGCAGCTTACTAACTCAACACACACAAGCTTTCTGACTGTCTAAAACAGCTTACTCACTTCTTCTCTAGAGCTTTCTGGCTGAACTCAACTGCAACTTACTCACTCTTTACAACTCTTTCTCACCAACAATCACACACAATACACAAACTACCTAACAAAAGGGTTTGGTTTGGGTTGGTTTCCAACTAGGGTGAGATATCCTTTGACAATAAGAACAAATTCAAAGGCTAGGATATCTCTACTAAGCTTTGGATATATATCAAATCTATGATTAGTGAATGAGCTCTCTTCAATGTGAAACACTTGGGAAATCTTAGGTTTTTCGAGTGCTTCAATTTGCAAGAATACGAATGAGCTCTGGAGTTACTTTGATTTCCCGTAACCTTTCAATGGTGAAGGTCACTGGTATTTATAGGCAACTTCTCCAATGGTCACTCTTTAAAAAACTATCTGTTGGAAGAGATAGCATCAAGAGTTTCCTCTTCTGGTAATTGATGAACGACTATTTTTAAGGTTTGAACACACCCTTGCATGTTTTAGGAAATATGCAGCCATGTAGCCAATCACCAACTTCTGTGAACTGGAAGATATCAGACCTGACATTCTTCAGTGAGATGTCGCTTTTAGTGTCAGTAAAGTACGTTGTTGTTGCCTCCTCATTGGCCGAAGTCTTCCTTTGAGCAAGGACAAACAAAACGGCTCTCTTTTCTGATCTGATATGTTCCTTAATGTCCACAAATGTCTAACATTCTGTTTGTTTGTACTAGGAATGAACATAACACTATTTCATTAAGATAGTGGTTCAGGGTCCTTTTTGTTCAGTACATAAACAGTCTTCAGGATCTTCAGGTCTTCAGGATATTCTTGAGCTACTCAGTGTTTTCTGAGTCTTCAGGGACTTCTGTCTTCAGAGTCTTCAGGGTCTTCAGGATTCTTCTGAGTCTTCAGTACACTAACAATTCCCTGGTCTATATCTACTGACTATACATGATGCAGATAATCCTGAGTCCTAAATTCTATTGAAACCTGATCTTGATTCTATAATATCAAGATGTCCTGATACATGTCATACTCAGGGTGTTTTGGGATCTAATCAAAATCTTTATTAAATTCATCTCCCAACAATTTTCCCCTTTTTGATGATGCGAAAACCATATTGTTACAGATATGCGAACATAATAAACCTATCATCTATTTAGGTTTCAATTCCTATAACAGATAAAGATATAATAGGCAACCATCAATCATAAATCAGTAAGATAATGAGATATTATCTTTTCAGAACAAAAACCATCAGTAGAGTTTTCATTAATAAGAAAAGTTAAGTACATGATACAAGGTTGATCCTACTCTACTGAATATCAAAAGATAAAATACATCATTATTCTTCCTCAGATTCAATCTCATCAGCTGGTGTATCGAGATTGAACATTCCATAGTATCTTTTCTTCAGCTCTTCCCTTTTTTGAATTGTCCTTGCATCATTTCTTGTCAGCTCCAGATAGTTGGCTTGATCTACAAAGTCTGCATGGATGAAATCATAGTTGATCATCCCATTTCTGAACTTGGGTGGAGGGTACGTCATCTGTCCTGGGGCCTTCAACTGATAGTCCAGTGTATCAAACACATTAAACCACTTCTGACATTCAAGAGTGAAGTTCTTCAGAATGTAGGTAATAAAAGCATCCTCTCGATCATCAATGGAACACGGCCAGACTTGTAGAATGTCATAGTTAAACATTAACTCTTCCTTTGCTTTGTGCCTCTCCTCCTATATATCATTCTCTGAAAGCCTCCCCTGTTCTTTTTTGCTTCTTCTCTCTCTTTCCTTGTCATCTCAACACCAGAAACAGAAACAACAGCTTTCCTCCTCTTCCCAGCCTCAATCATTTTCACTGAGTTGTGCCAATCCCAGTTCATTCTCTTTGAGGCCACATCATATTCACCAAATCCCTCTTCGAAGAGTTCATCGGTTTCAGATTCTTCATTTTTATGTGCCTCAACTTCAGAGAACTCCCCGGACAATCTCCTCCTGATTGGCTTCTCAACAGCAGGAATCACTTGGGATTCTTCAGGAATAGGAATCAGGACACCATGAGCCTCTCCCATCTTGCTTGACTCATGAGCCCTCTGCCTTTTTGCACGTTTCTTAATAACCTCAGCAGCAGCCTCAGGATGTACTGACACTTCAAGCTCTTTCCTCATTCCTTTGGATACAATAACTTCTTCCTGAGTCAGTAATTTCCCCCTTTTTGGCATCATAGTTGACCAAAATTTGCGAAAGGGTTCTATCCATGTGCAACTGCACAAGCCCAACTGATCGAAGTTCAGCAGCAATATGAAAATTTTCATCCTGAAGTCTCTGCAGCACATTCAGACCAGTTGATGTATCCTCAGCAAGACCACCATAAGTAGCATGTATCTTGTTCATGAGTGATGAACTCATTTCCTCAACAGCTACCTTAATCAACTCTTCGGTCCTGGTCTTCATCAAATCTTCCAACATACTTATCCTCAACAAAAACTTCTTCTCCATCTCTGCTAATACATCTCTAGATATATCCCCCAATCTAGCATGCATCTCAGTAAACTTATTATCAATAGATGTAGACAATAAAGTTACCTGATCTACCTTAGCTATTGATGTGCTCATTAAATCAACCATGGCTCCCTGAGAAGATTGAACTTCAGTAATCTTGGTCACTTGATCAACCAGAGGCTCGAGCTTAGAAATCTGATCAACAATGGGCTCAAGCTTGGTCAGCTTCTCCAAGATATGTGTGAGATCAACAGCAGGTGGTGGAGGAATAGGAATCTCAGCATCTGTCTGTACCCCTGTATCAGCCATTTCTATGATCTCCACCTCAGGTTCTACCGGGTAATGGGCAGTCTGGCCAAATGTGATCATTTGTAAGGGTAGAGCATCTTTAGCTTGTTCCCCCTGAAGTGTAGCCTCAACACTTGAACCAACTTCCTTCAGCCGGTCCCCCTCAGGAAAGGTTCCTGCAGAATTGCCCTGATTGGGATCCTGATCTTCTTCGTCCTAACCTCCTCTTTCACCTTCAGCCTGAGTGGCTGGCTCTCTTTCAGCAAGCTTCCTCAGCACGAGTTGGTCAAACTCTGCTGGCTTTATCCTTAGCCTCCTCTTCCCCAATCCTGAGAAGGCATCAAGCTCTGCCACCTCCTCAGCCCAAAACTCCTCGCCCCTGAAGTTGCCAATCCTGAGCATCATAGCAAAAGATTGATTGACAATCAACATGGTGGTCTTCAGTCTAAAGAACATATCCTGTAGGTCAGGATAGTTCCCCAACCCTGGATACTTGTCCAGTACAAATCTCTCCGCCTTCTGCCTCCACTCCTTTTCTTCAGTCTCACCTTTCCTGAGTTCAGGACCAGGTGCCTCCTCTTCAGAGCTAGAGTGAGCCTCTGAAGGAATGGAAATATATGGCTCTGAGGGTTGTGTGGGTGGGAGGGTCATTTGGCTGTCTTCAACAGGTTTTTGAGAACCTGTGAAGATTTCTCGGGTAATCCTATCATCACCAATACTGGTACTAAGTACCTCAGTAAAGACGTCCTCCTCTCCTGCACCTCCTAAAGGATTTAAGTCCTGAGTGGTTTCTGCCGCAGTTGCCTGAGAGACAGCTTTGGCAAGTGTATCAAGAGGGGATTTTACTCCCGACTCTTGTTCCCGAATGGTTCTGAGCTTCTTTTTCTTTTTCTTCTTCTTCTTCTGCTCCTCCTGAGCCTTCTTCTTCTCCCAATCTCCCTCTTTACCTTCAGTAAATTAAGGGATTTCTTCCTCCTCTATTCTTCTCCTGACGCCTCAGAAAGTTTTACTGATGTTGTCCTGATTGTTTTCTGGACAACCTCAGCAATAACCACATCATCTTGATCAGAACTCGAATCGTCCTGATCCTCAGGTTCCTCCTGAACCATAGAGCCCTGACTTCCTAACAGAATAGCCTTGTGTTTCTGAGACTGTGGCCTCCGGAACATGATCCTATTCCGGGAAAATTCTACTCCAGATAACAAAAACATGTTATCCTGGGCAAGGTTTCGATTAGAAAACTAATCTTTGTCCCAAACAATACCTTCCCATTCTTGGTGAATGCACCTTTTTCATACTTCAACTTCTGATTTTGGTGAAGAATGCAATCTACCAGAAATTTAAGCTAGTTGAAATCAACAGAAGGAGAGTCTTCTATTGCCGCCATGAGCCTTAATTTGTTCTGGCACACTTGTTCCAAACTTCCAGAGGTGCTCATCAAACACTTGGCCACAATGTCAATTAAGACTCTGTATTTCGGCTTCAAACACCGTTTATGCAGAGCTCCTTTCAACTCCACCTTCGTTTCTGTAAAACGGTCCAAAATTTCTTGCTCTCTTCCCGACATATATAATGCTGGATCTTCGCCTTTATTGTTTAATTCAAACTCAGAATTAATATCTTCTAAAGAGAGTATCACCTGCTTGGTGCAAACCACCTCCGCTTTTGATTTTGCATAAGTTTCGAAACTTAGTTGCGTAACCAAACCACCATGTCCTCCTTCACGAAGGTTAACAACAAATTGTAAAACCTCCTGGGATAGTTCGGAATCCGGCATATTGCTCACCAGCCGTGACAATCGAGCCAATCGCAGCATGTTTAACGCCTCTTCTTCCACCATAGTAGCTTTATTGTCGATCATGGCTACTACATGTTCAAAATATAGCTTATCTGTTTCCGCAAGAACTTTGATCATCGAGTAATTAGGGAACTCCATTTCGAGAGAAATTTCGGGGTAGTGAGAAATGAGGGTTTTTTATGATAAGGGTGTTTAGGATTTTGAATCGTTTGAGTGTAAAATGATGAATGAAGGTAAACAGTTGGTTTATATATATTTTTTGAAAATCATATACCAAGGGCTGTGATTAAATCTCGAAGAATATAATGAATGGTTGAGATTTAACCGAATTTTGAGGAAAAACTTGAGAGTATGGCTATTTTTGGCTAATTTTATGGACAATAGGCAAATAGCAGTTTATAGGTTGACAAATGGTTATTTCTCAAAAATCGAGGTGACTGTTCGTCTTTTCTTCAGTCAAAGACGCTTCAAATATTCCCGCTTTAAAAGTTCAGGCCTTTTGTCATTTATTTCAAATGATTACTGAGTAATCCTTTGTGTAATAAATGCCACTGAATTTAATGCATGTATCAATATAACTTCAGGATTATTTGAATATATAAACCTTACGGAATACTGATCCTGACAAAATTTGTCCTGAGTCTCAGTTTCCATCCTGAGAAAATTTCATCCTATGTTATTCCCCCTGAATAACTACATGCCCCTGAAGGGCTTCTCCCTTCAGTGAAATTCATTCACCTGGATCCAACATCCCTAATTCTACTGATAGTTCTTGAAATCTTTACTCAGCCAATGGTTTAGTCAAGATGTCAGCTCTCTGTTTATCAATATGAATTTTCTCCATCCTTATATCCTTTTTCTCAACATGATCTCTGATAAAATGATGTCTGATATCAACATGCTTACATCTGGTGTGCAATACCGGATTTTGTGTAATAGCAATTGCACTATTATTGTCACAAAATATGGGTACTTCATTGGCTATAATCTTATAATTCCTCAATTGTTGTCTGAGCCAAAGAATTTGTGCACAACAGCTTCCTGCATCCATGTATTCAGCTTCAGTAGTACTGGTTGCTACTTAGGTCTGTTTCTTTGAAAACCATGATATCAGTTTACTTCTAAGAAATTGACAAGTTTCTGTAGTAGACTTCCTGTCAATTCTACATCCACCATAATCAGCATCTGAATAACCAGTTAATTCAAGGTTATCATCAGCTGGATACCATAATCCTCTATTCACAGTGCCTTTAAGATACTTTAAAATCTTTTTGGCAGCCTCCATGTGACTAGCCTTAAGATTAACTTGGTACCTTGTACATATCACAACAGCAAAGGTAATACCAGGCTTACTTGCTCTGAGATATAGCAATGATCCAATGATCCCTCTATAATCAGTGTGATTTATTGATTTGCCTTCAGGATCAGGATCCATCTTGTAGTTAGTATTCATAGGAATTCTAACTGCATTACAATTCTGTACACCATACTTAGCAATTAGATCGCTGGTGTATTTTGCCTGATTGATGAATATTCCTTCCTTAGTTTGTTTCACCTGAAGTCCAAGAAAGAAATTCATCTCCCCCATCATAGACATCTCAAACTTTCCTTTCATCAGGGTAGAAAACTTCTCACACATCTGATGATTTGGAGAACCAAATATGATGTCATCCACATAAATCTGAACTAGTAAGATATTCTTCCTATCTTCTATCCTGAACAAAGTTCTATCAATAGTTCCTTTGATAAAACCATGGTCAGTAAGAAATTGAGAGAGTGTATCATACCATGCTCTAGGTGCTTGTTTAAGACCATACAAGACTTTCTTGAACCTGTAAACTTGGTCATTCTGACAAAATCCTGAAGGTTGTTCCACATAAACTTCTTCCTTAAGCACACCATTCAGAAATGAACTTTTCACATCCATCTGATAGACTGTGAATTTCATGTGGGCAGCATATGCAAGAAACAATATGATGGCTTCTAGTCTTGCAACAGGTACAAAGGTTTCATCATAATCCAAGCCTTCTTCTTGGGAATAACCTTGTGCAACTAGCCTTGCCTTGTTTCTTACAATGTTGTTGTTTTCATCTCTCTTGTTCTTGAATACCCACTTAGTTTCAATCACATTGTGCCTCTTAGGTCTGTCCACTAGCTCTCAAACTTCATTTCTTGTGAACTGATTCAGCTCTTCTTGCAAAGCAGTAATCCAAAATGAATCTTGAAGAGCTTCTTCAATCTTAGTTGGTTCTTTTTCCGATAGGAAGCAGCAGAATAGAGCACTTTCACCATGGAACCTTCTTGTTCTAACTCCTTCTGATAGATCACCCACAATCTGACTTGTAGGATGACTATCCAACTATCTTCTCCTTGATGTTCCCCCTTCAGTAGTATCCTCAACATCATAAATGTTAGGTTCAGGTAATTCATCAAATTCAGGGAACAACAGAAAAGGAGAGAGTGAATCATCTTCCTCAGGGGAAATTCCATTCAGAACATTGTCAGTGACATTTGTTCCCCCTTGGTTAATAGATTCAGAGTTTGCCTCAGCTGTGACCACATCTTCATCGGCATTACATACCTGAGCCTGAACTGGTGTATGTTCAGATTGGTCAGCTTCAGTGTGTTGGCTTTCCTTCAGTGGAAAATTTTTATCCTGAGTCTCACCATCCTGAGTATTTCCATCCTGGGCTTCTTTGTCTGAGTCAGATTCACTCCATTCATAGAAAGTGATTGACTTCTTCCTCTCAAGCTCAGAGGATGTTTTGTTCTTCTTTTTCAGGCTAAGTCTGGTGATTCTCTTGGTTAGATCTCGTGAATCATGTTCCTGTTTCTTCTAAACACAAGTAGATTCATCAAAAACAACATGAGGTGTTTCTTCCACAATAAGAGTCCTACAGTTGTAAACTCTGAAGGCTTTACTGACTTCAGAATATCCTAAGAATATCCCTTCATCAGCTTTGCTATCAAAATTTTCAACTGATCTTTACCATTATTGTGTATGAAACACTTGCAACCAAACACACGAAAGAGAGAGACAAGAGGCTTCCTTTCATTCCACAGCTCATAAGGTGTTTTTCCTTGATTCTTTGTCATCATGGATCTATTCTGAGAGTAGCATGCAGTGTTGATAGCTTCAGCCCAAAATCTCTTAGGAATGTCAGCTTCAGCAATCATTGTTCTTGCAGCTTCTTTCAGAGTCCTATTTCTCCTTTCAGCAACACCATTTTGTTGTGGGGTCCTTGCAGCTGATGTTTCATGAGCTATTCCATTTGCTGCACAATAATCAGATATAATATGGTTGATAAATTCAGTGCCTTTATCTGATCTGATTTTGACCACACTCAGATTCTTTTCAGTACTAAGTCTTTTCAGTAATTCTGGCAGTTTTGTCTAAGTCTCTTACTTACTGAGTAAGAATATGACCCATGTGTATCTAGAGTAGTCATCAACTACCACAAGTGTATATTTCCTGCCATTAGTGCTTACAGGTGTTACTGGACCAAAGAGATCCATATGTAACAGTTGTAGAATTCTGTCAGTAGAAACTTCTACTTTACTTTTGAATGATGCTCTAATTTGTTTTCCTTTTTGACAAGCATCACATATATGATCCTTACTGAATACTTCATTTGGTAACCCCCTCACAAGTGCCAATCTTGCAAGTTTGTTCAGGGTTTTGAAGTTTAAGTGATTCAGTCTTTTGTGCCACAACCAACTGGTATCAGTAGAATTCTTTGCAACCAAACATGTATCTTTAGGAGTTAGCCTCCAATCAGCAAGATACACATTTCCTTTTCTAGTACCAGTCAGTAATATTTGTTGTGAAGTATTGTCTTTCACATAACATAAGTTCTTTGAGAATTCAACACTGAATCCTTTGTCACAGAATTGACTGATAGAAAGCAGGTTATGCTTTAAACCAGAAACATATGAAACACCATGGATATGAACAGAATCAACTTCAAGAGTTCTATATCCTTCAGTCTGTCCTTTGGAGTTATCTCCAAAAGTAATCTGAGGGCCTTTTTGCTCAACATAGTCAGTGAGTAATTGTTTATATCCTGTCATATGTCTTGAACATCCATTGTCCAGATACCATGCAGCAGGAGCTACTTCACTTCCACTCATCAGAGCTATGTTGTCTTGTATCAGCTCAGTGACCTTTTCCATCACCTGAAAAATAGATCAGGCCTTAGGTACCCATTTGGTGTAGGGTCCTACCAGGTTAGCTGTACCTTTTGGAACCCAAATCTGCCTGATAACTTTAATTACTTTTGAGTGGTTGATTTGTATCCCATAAACATCTACATACACATTCACCACCCTAGGTGCCTTGGCAGTACCCTGTGTATGAGTGCCAGCCTTAGCATGAACATGAGCTTTAGAGTTCTTCTTGGGTCCAGGCCTCTTGTTCCAATGCTTTGGCCTTGGTGCAGCTGGTCTCTGTCTCTGCTGACTAGGGTTCAGGAAACCTTTACCCTTAGGCAAGTGGGGTTTAGGTTGCCTGTACTGAAATTGTTGTCTTTCAGTAATCTGAGGACTTGGTCTTTTCAGTTGAGAATATCTCTGCTGAGTGTTTCTCTTCTGAAAATTCCTCTGATGGTTCAGTGCAGATCTCTTCAGGTTGGTATTCTTAGCCTGAGGCTTTGATGTACTGGCCTGAAAATTTCCTACTGAGTGTTCAGGTTTTCTAGCCTTTTTCTGAGGTTTGGGCTTTCTTTCCTGAACCTTCAGTTTTCCTGAGACCATAGGTCCTTTACCCTTGTCTAAAACACGGGGTTGTTCTTCAGTAAGAAGATTAGTACATGCCACCGGTTTAACAAAGACAGTCTTAGTGCTACTAGAAGATTATATCACAATCCAGTCTTTATAGTTGCAGGTCTTTCAAAACTCTGAATTTCATCTATTACTTTAGATGCAGAATTCAATAGAGCTAACTTTCTCTGCACACTATCCTCACTTTTCTTTAGAGTCTCATACTTCTCAGAGAGGTCATTGAATTCAGTCCTGATAAGTTGATTCTCCTCAGTGGATTTCTCTAATTTTCCTTTCAGTATTTCTATCACTTTCTCTTTTTCTGAGAGTTGTACTTTTAGAACATCCAGTTCATCAGTAGTTCCCATTAATTGAGAAGTGATCTCAGCAATATTAGAGTCTTTCCACCTCAGATTTTTAGCAGTCAGTTCTTTATTCTGCTCTTGAGTTTCTATGAGCAGTTCTTGTAACACAGAATAGTCCTTCATAAGATTCTCAAAGGAATCCATCAGGTCAAAGTTACTGGTTACAAATGAACTTGACAACTCAAGGTGCTTGTGTAGAAGCAACAACAGAGATAGAAGAATTTACCTCCTCCATAGCAACAAGGCAGACATCATCACTGTCACTATCTGAGAATATCTCATCTGAAGAACTGGATCCTTCTTCAGATTGTTCTTCTTCTTCAGCAATCATAGCCTTCTTGCTAGAGATCTTTCTGTCTCTCTTGGCTTGTCTCTCCTTTCTTTCTTTAGCACTCAGCTTAGGACAATCATACAGGAAGTGACCCTTCTTTTGACAGTTATAGCATCTGTTGACATCATCATCCTGATCACTTTCCTCCTTGGTTTTGGAGTCCTTCTTTCTGGATGAGGATCCTTCAGCTTTGTGGTCCTTCCTTTTCTCAGTGGATCTGTCCTCAGCTTCTGAGTTATTCATGTTCATGTACCTGTTGTTCTTATAGTATTTCTTATATTTCCCATATCTGCTATTGAGTCTTTCAAACCTCCTTGCCAACAGTACTAGCTTATCCTCTTGCTCATCCTGATTTTTGGCAGGTGAGGTATCAGACTCTTTAGTTTTACAGGATTTCTCTTTGGCTTTGAAAGCCACATTCTTGCTAGATGAAGATTCATCTTTGCTATCAAATTTCTTAGTTTTCTTATCAATCACAAACTCATAAGCTTTCAGTTCAGAGAAAACTTGTTGGTATGGCATAAAATCAATGTTCTTGGTGTTTTCAATCACCACAACATGTATATCCCATTTCTTAGATAATCCTCTAAGAATTTTCAGTGTCACTTCTCTTTGTGAGTATCTTTTCCCAAGAGCATTCAGATCATTCATAATGCTAGTGAATCTGACTTCCAGTTTGTCAATGGATTCACCATCTTCCATTTCAAAGCTGTCAAACTTTCCAATAGCAACAGAAAGTGTGTTCTCTTTAATATGATTCGTGCCTTGACACATGATAGCAAGTGTGTCTCATATTTCTTTGGCAGTTTCAAAGAGAAAAAATCCTCATAACACCATCATCAATAGTGCTATATAAAGTATATTTAGCAATGTAGTCCAAATTGACTAACTTTCTCTCATCAGGAGTAAGTTGGTCATCAGGTTTTGGAAATTCATCTCTGGGATCATTCCTCTCAGAATCAATAATTCTGGGATTCACAACAGTGTATTTGAATGGTCCTTCAGAAACCACTCTCCACATTGTTTCATGCTTGGAATACAGATGTGCCTGCATTCTCAATCTCCATAGGTCATTGCTCTCAATAGAGAACATAGGAAGTTTCTTAGAAGGCATGATAAATAAGCCTTGTAAGATATCAGCAGTAAGATCTATTCAGTAGACCACCAAAGTCTTTCAGCAAATAGACTATGGCTACCAAAGCAAGTGGTCAAAATGAACCACTGCTTTGATACCACTTGTTGGTCCCGGTGCAAATGAGTCTTACACGTGTATGGGGGAGGAATACACGTGTTCAGTGATTTTCAAAACTTTTCTTTGCTGAGATCAGAAGGGTCAGGATGTCCTGAGAATTTTGCCCTGAGAAGCACAAATTGCCCTGAGTCAAAGTCTACTGAGACAGTGATCCTGAGCAGCTTTCAGAAGCTTCAGATTAGCCCAACTGATCCTGAGTTTTATCAGAGATCCTGAGAAGCTTGGATCAGATAATTATCTTACTGAATACTCAGTAGAGTTGATTCAGTTTGGTAACTATCTATTCTAGCTAATCAAGAGTGCAGAATGTGTTGGCCCTAAGTTTCTTTATACTCGTTTTATCTTGCTGAAAATCTCTTCCTTAGTAAAACAGTGGTTAAGGCTGTGATCAAGTTTGATGCAAGTTCAGTGGATTGTTTCCAACTGAATATCAAGAAAATCAGTATGCTTTCAGTGAAAAATATGCAGCAGATAAAATGCAAAACAGAAAGCAAACACCACAGCAACTTATAGTGGTTCAGAGGCAAAGCTCCTACGTCCACTCTCTCTGATCTTCAGAGAAATTCCTTAACTCACTATCACCTAAAGCTTTCAGGCTGAACACAACAGCTTACTAACTTTTCTACCTTGAGTTTTATGGCTGACTACTGCAGCTTACTAACTCAACACACACAAGTTTTCTGACTGTCTAAAATAACTTACTCACTCCTTCTCTAGAGCTTTCTGGCTGAACTCAACTACAGCTTACTCACTCTTTACAACTCTTTCTCACCAACAATCACACACAATACACAAACTACCTAACAAAAGGGTTTGGTTTGGGTTGGTTTCCAACTAGGGTGAGATATCCTTTGACAATAAGAACAAATTCAAAGGCTAGGATATCTCTACTAAGCTTTGGATATATATCAAATCTAGGCTTAGTGAATGAGCTCTCTTCAATGTGAAACACTTGGGAAATCTTAGGTTTTTCGAGTGCTTCAATTTGCAAGAATACAAATGAGCTCTGGAGTTACTTTGATTTCCCGTAACCTTTCAATGGTGAAGGTCACTGGTATTTATAGGCAACTTATCCAATGGTCACTCTTTAAAAAACTATATGTTGGAAGAGATAGCATCAAGAGTTTCCTCTTCTGGTTATTGATGAACGACTATTTTTAAGGTTTGAACACACCCTTGCATGTTTTAGGAAATATGCAGCCATGTAGCCAATCACCAACTTCTGTGAACTGGAAGATATCAGACCTGACATTTCTTCAGTGAGATGTCACTTTCGGTGTCAGTAAAGTACGTTGTTGTTGCCTCCTCATTGGTCGAAGTCTCCCTTTGAGTAGGGACAAACAAAACGGCTCTCTTTTCTGATCTGATATGTTCCTTAATGTCCACAAATGTCTAACATTCTGTTTGTTTGTACTAGGAATGAACATAACACTATTTCATTAAGATAGTGGTCCAGGGTCCTTTTTGTTCAGTACATAAACAGTCTTCAGGATCTTCAGGTTTTCAGGATATTCCTGAGCTACTCAGTGTTTTCTGAGTCTTCAGGGACTTCTGTCTTCAGAGTCTTCAGGGTTTTCAGGATTCTTCTGAGTCTTTAGTACACTAACAATTCCCTGATCTATATCTGCTGACTATACATGATGCAGATAATCCTGAGTCCTAAATTCTATTGAAACCTGATCCTGATTCTATACTATCAAGATGTCCTGATACATGTCATACTCAGGGGTTTTGGGATCTAATCAAAATCTTTATTAAATTCATCTCCCAACACGTCTTATTCATATTTTAGTTCACAATGAAGCCAAAATATGAATCCGGAAGTGACTAGAGGATAACATAAATGGAAACATTGGTCTTTTTGCTCAATGCCTAAATTACCAAGTTTCTCAATTAGGCCTATCATCATTAGCACATGAGGTGAAATCTTCTCTTCTTTAGCTAACCGGCATCTGAACAGATCCCTCATCACTTCATAAATCTCAGAATGAGATTTAGAATCTAAGAGATCCTTCAGATGCTTGAGCATCTAGAAGGGACCCATTTTCTCACATTACGTATGTATATCGGGAGTCATGCCGAACAACATCACACACTGAGCCTGGAAAGCATCCTCTTGATGCTTCTTCTGAGCTGCTACGTCAAACGTGGCTACCTCAGGGAACCAGATTCAGGGGTAACCAGGATTGGCGTGTCCAACACATACTCAATCTTTTCTTGATTTAGCACCAAAAACATGTTTCGGTGCCAGTCCAGAAATTTTGGCCTAGCCAATTTGTTTGTTTCCAAAACACATCTCAATAACAGTTATACATTTCAACTAACCAAAAGAAATAAAATAAAACGGGAATTAAACACATAATTCCTATGATCAATATTCAGCAATCAAAATAAACATGGCATTTCTTTTGTGTTTATTTTGTCTCCATTATTTTCACATACTCAACGACCTCATCGGAAGAGTACGAATTTATATTAAATATAAATTGTAATGGACTAGGATCCACATTCTTATTATTGCATTATCTACTTTGGCTGATTACTTCAATAATAAAATTGATAGGTCTCCAAACCAATTGCAAAATTGCAACTCCTAGTTGATTGAACCCAGTTCAATAGGATGTCCCCTAACTTTTGTTTCCCTGCTTTGGCTGGTAAAACAAAGTTAAGTTGGTATACAACCATCAAGCGGCGACACTACGTGTCCCTATAAAAGTCCTGTTGAATGTAGATCCGAGAAAAATACTTTGGTCTTAAATACCCATTGGAACAAAATCCCCGATTTACTTTTAATTTCGATGGAAGACATCATTTCAATTTAATGAAAAACCATATTTTAGTGAGGAACATTTTAAAAGCGGGGTATTAATTGCTTAATCGAGATTCAACATGTTAATCTACATCGCATTTGAGCAATTATTGGGTGTTGCCTACCCAAACATGATTTACACGGACTAACATTTATTTGGGCGCCGTCTACCCAAACAATAATATGGTCCGACAAGTATTGGGCATCGCCTACCCAAACAATCATAATGCGGACGTAAAATGCGTTAACAGAATATAAAATATGTTAACCAAGTGGGAATTAATAACTCGTTTAATTCCTTAAACCATAATTTTAAAATCTAATTTTAAAATAAGTTTAATAATTAAATTCATTATTAATATTATATTTTAATTAATCCAATTAATTAAGTCCGTCATTAGCCAACTAATACATTTTATTAAAAAGCCCAAATTTTATTAATTCTGATAAATTAAATCCAATTTAATTTTAATTAATAAATATAGGGGCTCAGGTACAATTTCTAAAATTGCACGGAAGGGCCTGTTTCAAATCAAATTTGCAAAACAACACTCCCACATTATCACCCATCCTAATCAGATCCAATCTGGGATTTTGAACAATCCAATTTCCAAAATCCAAACTCCATCAAAGATTCACAGCAACAATTCGATAAAAACAACTTTAAGATTGAATAGTTATTAAAAAATTTGGGGATAATCGTCTCAAGTAAACTGCCCAGAGGCAAGAACAGATCGAAGAAGAAGGTTCAAGCATCAAGTCAGTAAAGCAACAACCCATCATCAAAATTTGTTGAATCGAACAAGATGAAGACACAAGCCAATCGTCAAGTTTAACATGCACTAGAACGAGTCGTCGCAATAGCCATCGTGTGAGTTTGGCGAGTCTTCGACGCCGCTAGGCACGTGAGGGTGACTCAGCCCTCATCAACGTGATAAACTCACGGGAGGTCGCATCGAAGCACACGAAGAGGAACAAAAGTCGTCAATCTCAGTCCCACAAGCGGCGTCGCCACCGCTGGGAGTGAAAAGCGAATAAAAAATAAAACCCTAGTGACCCAATCGAACGCGACATTTGAGCGCAGATACCAAACAAGGATCGCCCAACACGATGCACAACCCCGATTGGCCGACGTGAGCGAGAATCGCCACCGCGTTCGGTTGATTGAAGGTGGAGGAGTCGATGCGTTGAACGTGATGATGCCGCCATCGACACAGTCGATGCGGTGATGCATGACCATCACGAGGCACGATATCAACCGTTGCCTCAAGCGATGAGTCATGGTCTCCGCCGCTGGCGGCGACGCATCGATCTGGGCATAAGGGTTCAAAACCCTAACTTTGGATGAAGATGACAATGGTGATATTTTAAGCAAGTGGGGTTTATCCAATTAGTCAAACAAAAATGCACACCCCACAACAATATCAATCGGTGTGGTTGGTTTTTAACAAATCGACTGCACCCTAATTTTATTTAAAAAAAATTAATTCAATTAAGCAATCAAATCAAGAGGCTTGAGCTCTGATACCACTGTTAGAATTTAGAGGCACGTAAACACGTAATACATGCGCAGCGGAAATAAACAGTTCACCAACAACGAACACGTAATTGCATAATTGAATACGTATAAACATAAAGAGAAACCTTACAGTAAATCGTACGCATATTTCTCTACTATGGTATCCACGTAATCCCAAATCATGGACTTGCACGGATTTGCCAGCGTTGAATCCCGAGATGAATTTGCTAGGAAAATTCTAACTCTAGATCTTATGGAGAGAATAATGAATTAACGTTGTTTGTGAATTCTCAATAGCTCATATATATAGGGAAGGCTCAGCTTAAATCTTAAGCTAACCTGATTAGGAAATAAAATCCCTAATCTTATAAAATAAATCCTTTAGATTTATTTCCCATATATAAAATCTCTACGGATTTAATTCTCATGTATATCAAATCTCTACGGATTTGATTCCATATATATTAAATCCTATAATAATATTTCATATGTTATTATTGGGAATCCTATTTAATTAAATCCAATTTAATTAAATATTAATAATAATTAATTCCAAATTAATCTATTATTAATTAATTCTCCATAAATTAAATATTAAATCCAATTTAATATTTAATCAACCAACTATAATCCGTAAAAGGGAACTACTTGTTGTGTGACCCATATGCCCTCATATATCGAGTGATTAGTCAAACTAATGGTCTTAATTGAACCCTAGAAAATAAATCAGACATTCTCAATATATGAGGTACGTTGTGAGAAACGTGCAACTACATGTAACTGAAACATGGGCTATTACGATTTCCTCCTTTCATTCACGAATACTCGATTAAGTCTTGAACATGATAAAGTGTCTATTCAAATAACTTAACCATATTATCTAATCACTAATTGATCATGTATGTCACACTTAGCCACAAAGTCTAAGTTGACGTGCATTGGCCGATGACTTTGATCCAATTATGATGAGAAGATGAGTATTCTCTCTAAATCCACATTGAGGAATGAATCATATTCTTAGCTCAACTACCACGCACATGCACTTCGTGATGAACTCAATCCAAGTCGTATCTACACATGGAAGGGTGCAAGCGTTGGTCATGGTCAAATTTCATCACTCCGCACATGTCATGCTTATTGACCTCAAGTCAAAGGAGTATCGCATCGCTCCCACTAATCGAGACACCCTAAGACACATATAGTTGAAATACATCAAACGATTTCTCGGTTTGGTATACCAATACCCTCTAAGGTATTTGTGCATCCATCATGAGATACCTAGTATCTCGTAGTAAGTGAGATCTTACTACACTCTCTAAGAGTATGATGCAGATCGCACACCAATCTCCTTTGCATCATCAATATCCCATTCTTGATGATCCTTGATCGGGGCTATTTGAGAATCATGCTTAAGTCATCTGAGTTCTCACAACCTCAATGACAGGAATGACTCATGGGAACACTTGTATGAATAAATGCAAACAATCAAACATAATATTCAAACAAGTGTATTGTCATACATTAATATGAATTGAACTATAATATTAAATCAAACTGAATATCATCGAGTATTATGTCCTTACAATAGATTGTCTCTAGGACAATAACACTAACACTGACGTGTGTGGTCCAATGTCAACCAAAGCTAGAGGTGGCTATGAGTATTTCGTGACTTTCATCGATGATTACTCAAGGTTCGGGTACATTTTCCTTATGAAGCATAAATCGGAAACCTTTAATAAATTCGAGTTCAAAGCCGAAGCTGAGAAGCATAGGGAAAAGAGTATCAAGTTTCTACGATCTGATCGTGGAAGCGAATACTTCAACGATGAGTTTTTGAACTACCTGTCAGACGAGGGAATTATTTCCCAGTTGACTGCACCCAGAACCCCTCAACAAAACGTGGTGGCAGAACGAAGAAACAGAACGCTCTTAGAAATGGTCAGATCCATGATGAGTTATTCAGATCTACCCAAGTCATTTTGGGGTCACGCCTTGGAAACAGCGGCATATGTTCTGAACTTAATGCCATCCAAATCGGTTCTCGGAACCCCGAGAGAGTTGTGGACTAGGCGCAAGCCCAGTCTGGGACACTTGAGAATCTGGGGGTGTCCGACATACGTGCTAGATAAGGAAGCCGGTAAGTTGGAAGCACGTTCAGAGTTAAGGCTGTTTATAGGGTATCATGTTGGGTTATGGAGCCTGAGTGAAACGGGATGCAGGGTACAGGAGGCGCTCGACCAGTGCTCAAGGTTGAGCACTAGTGCTCGGTCGAGCGCCCCCTATCCAGCGCCATGAGGGCACTCGAGCTAGATAGTTGATCGAGCATAATCGCTCGACCAAATGCCCTGGTCGAGCGGTTCCGGAGGCCAAGACGCGGATTAGGGCTTCGGCCCAGTTTCATCTTTTAGGGTTTCGGTGTTTTGTATAAATACCCCCTGACTCCCCCATTCTATCTTGCAATACTTGCACTATCTTATACGATATAGTAGATCTCTCCTGGCTTGGTAGTGCCCCCAGACGTAGTCATTCCTGACGAACTGGGTAACCAAATTATTTGTTCCTTAATTCGTTGTTTCCATTATTTTCTCCTATAATTGCTTGCTTTAATTCCTAACAACTGGTATCAGAGCATCGGGTTAAAGTGATCTGTGGAGAGCAATTATGATGGCTGAAGGGAAATCGCCTGTTGAGAAGTTTGATGGAACGGTTTTCGGATTTGTCATTCGGTATGCAGTCGGGCACAACCACTGAACGTCCGAGAACGCACAAGGCGCTCGAGCAAGCTGGTTGGTCTAGCAGAACCGCTAGACCAAAGCCCCAGGTCGAGCGGGTTCCGTAGGCAGTTAGCGGAGTATGGGGCGTTGCTTGGAGTAGGTGGTTGTGTTGGGAGATGAATTTAATAGAGAAGTTTTGATTAGATCCTAAAACCCCTGAGTATGACATGTTCAGGACAATCTTGATAGACTGAGTCAGGTTTCAGTATAGATTGTTCAGGAAGTTATCTGCACCATGTATAGTCAGCAGATATAGATCAGGTTAGATCTTAAAGACACTGAAGACTCAGTATGTCACTGAAGACATTGAAGACTCAGTATGTCACTAAGACTCAGAAGACACTGAAGACTCAGTATGTCACTGAAGACACTGAAGACTCAGTATGTCACTGAAGACACTGAAGATACTGAAGACTCAGTAAGATACTGAATACTCAGTATAACCTAAATGTTCTGAGGCACTGAATATAATCTATCTGAAGACTACAAAAACTGAGAAAAACGCAAATGGTCAGAAAAGTAGATATTGCCCAAAACATTCATATGCAGACAAAAGGAACTAAGTCTAAGTGTTGTTTAAGGTTGTCTCATTCAGAGAGATTGACCAAAAAGAGCCATTTTGTTTGTCTACATTCACTGAAGACAAGAACCAACCAGAGGAAGACAACACTGTACTTTACTGTCACTGAAAGCGACAGGACCCTGAATTATGTCAGTAGTACTAAGTTCCAGACTGTAAAAATTGGTGATTGGCTACATGACTGCATATTTCCTAAACCATGCAAGGGAGTGTTCAAACCCTAAATATAGTCGTTCATCAAACACCCGAAGAGGAAACCCTTGATACTATCTCCTCCAACGGATAATTTTTCAAGAGTGACCTTGGTGAAGGTTGCCTATAAATACCAGAGACCTTCTACATTGAGAGGTCACGGGAAATTTCAAGCAACTCAAGAGCTCATTCGTATTATTGTAAATTGAATCACTCGAAAACCCTAGAATTTCCCAAGTTTTTCACATTGGAGAGAGCTCAATATTCTAAGCCTAGAGTGATAGATATATCCAAAGCTTAGAAGAGATATCCTAGCCTTTGCATCTGTTCTTATTGTAAAGGATATTTCACCCTAGTTGGAAACCAACCCAAAACCCAAACCCTTTGATAAGGTAGTTTGTGTGTGATTTGTTGGTGAGTTAGAGCTGTAAAGAGTTAGTAAGCTGCAGTGAGTTAGCCAGAAAACTCTAGAGAAGAAGTTAGTAAGCTACTTGTGGTAGTCTGAACACTTGTGTGTATTTGAGTTAGTAAGCTGCAGTGAGTCAGCCAGAAAACTCAAGGTAAAAAAGTGAGTAAGCTATAGTGAGTTAGCCTGAAAGCTTTAGGAAGTGGTTAAGGAATTTCTCTGAAGATCAGAGAGAGTGGACGTAGGAGCTTGAGTCTCTGAACCACTATAATTGCTGTGTTGTTTTGCTTTATGTACTGCATTATTATTTGTTGCATGTTTTTCACTGAAAGCATAGTTCACTGATATTCAGTTGGAACCAATCCACTGAACTTGCATCAAATTGATCAAAGCCTTAATCACTGTTTTATTGAATGGAAGATTTTCAGCAAAGCTAAAACGAGTATAAACTTAGGGCCAACCATTCCGCACATTTGAGTAGCTAGGACAGATAGTTACCAAACTGAACTAACTGTACTGAGGGTTCAGTAAGATAATTATCTGATCCAAGCTCCTCGGGATCTCTGATAAACTCATGCTCAGTTGGGCTAATCTGAAGCTTCTGAAAGTAGCTCAGGATCATTGTCTCAGTAGACTTTGACTCAGGGCAATCCGTGCTTCTCAGGGCAAAATCATCAGGATAACCTGACCCATCTGACCTCAGTGAAAGAAAAGTTTTAAAAATCACTGAACACGTGTATTCCCCCCATACACGTGTGAGACTCGTTAGCACCGGGACCAACAAGTGGTATCAGAGCAGTGATTCATTTTGACCACTTGCTTTGGTAACAATAGTCTATTTGCTGAAAGACTTTGGTGGTCTACCGAATAGATCTGTTTCCTGATATCTTACAAGGCTCAGTCATCTTGTCTTCTAAGAAACTTCCTATGTTCTCTGTTGAGAGCTATGACCTATGGAGACTGAGAATGCAGACTCATCTGTATTCAAAACATGAAAGAATGTGGAGAGTGGTTTCTGAAGGACCATTCAAATTTACTGTTGTAAATCCCAGAATCACTGATACTGAGAGAAATGATCCCAGGGATGAATTTCCTAAATCTGATGACCAACTGACTCCTGATGAGAGAAAGTTAGTCAATCTGGACTACATTGCTAAAGATACTTTGTATAACACTATTGATGATGGTGTTATGAGAATGATTTCTCACTGTGAAACTGCACAAGAAATATGGGACACACTTGCTATTATGTGTCAAGGCACATATCATATTAAGGAAAACAAACTTTTTGTTGCTATTGGAAAGTTTGATGGCTTTGAAATGGAAGATGGTGAGTCCATTGACAAACTTGAGGTCAGATTCACTAGCATCATGAATGATCTGAGTGCTCTTGGGAAAAGATATTCACAGAGAGAAGTGGCACTGAAAATTCTTAGAGGATTGTATAAGAAATGGGATATACATGCTGTGGTGATTGAAAACACCAAAAATATTGATTCCATGTCATACCAACAAGTTTTCTCTGAACTGAAAGCTTATGAATTTGTGATTGACAAGAAAACTAAGAAATCTGACAGCAAAGATGATTCTTCATCTAGCAAGAATGTGGCTTTTAAAGCCAAAGAGAAACCCTATAAAGCTAGAGAGTCTGAAAACTCACTTGCCAGAAATCAGGATGAGCAAGAGGATAAGCTAGTACTGATGGCAAGGAGGTTTGAAAGACTCAATAGCAGATATGGAAAATATAAGAAATACTACATGAATCGCAGGTACAAGAGAAACTCAGAAGCTGAGGACAGATACACTGAGAAAAGGAAGGACCACAAAGCTGAAGGATCCTCATCCAAGAAGGACTCCAAGACCAAGGAGGAAAGTGATCAGGATGATGATACCAACAGATGCTACAACTGTCAGAAGAAAGGTCACTTTCAATATGACTGTCCTGAGCTGAGTGCTAAAGAAAGAAAGGAGAGACAAGCCAAGAGAGACAGGAAGATCTCCAGCAAGAAAGCTATGATTGCAGAAGAGGAAGAACATTCTGAAGAAGGTTCCAGATCCTCATATGAGATTTTCTCGTGATAAAGGATGATGATGATGTCGTCTTATGGTGGTCAGAGAGGGAGGTAAATTCTTCTATCTCTATTTGTTGCTCCTACACAAGCACATGAGTTCTCAAGTTCAACTCAGAAATAAAGAACTTTGACCTCGATGGATTCATTTGAGAATCTTATGAAGGACTATTCTGAGTTACAAGAACTACTCATTGAAACTCAAGAGCAGAACAAGGAACTGACTGCTGAGAATCTGAAGTGGAAAGACTCTAAAAATGCTGAGATCACTTCTCAATTGATGGGAACTACTGATGAATTGGATGTTCTGAAAGTACAACTCTCAGAAAAAAAGACGGTGATAGAGATCCTGAATGGAAAATTAGAGAAATCCACTAAAGAGATTTAGCTTATCAGAACTGAGTTCAATGACCTCTTTGAGAAGCATGAAACTCTAAAGAAATGAGAGGATAGTGCGCAGAGAAAGTTAGCTCTATTGAATTCTGCATCTAAAGTAATAGATGAAATTGAGTTATCAAAGACCAAGAACTATAAAAAAGCCGGATTGTGATACATTCCGGGGAACCTCACAAGGTTTTCGAATGTCGCTTCTAGTAGCACCAAGACTATCTTTGTTAAACAAAGTGGCATCTAATCTTCTTCATCAAGAACAACCCGAGTTTTAGACAAGGGTAAAGGACCTATGGAGCCAGAAAAAAAATCAAGGTTCAGGAAGAAAGCCCAAACCTCGTGAAAAGGCTAGAAAACCTGAACACTCAAGAGGGAAATTTTAAGGCCAAGATTTCAAAGCCTCAAAGCTAAGAATACCAACTCAAGAGATCCGCAGATTGAACCATCGAGGAATTTTCGGAAGAGAAACACTCAAGAGAGATATTCTCAACTGAAAAAGACCAAGTCCTCGACATCGAAAAGACCACAATTTGAAAGACAGCAACCTAAACCCCACTTGCCTAAGGGTAAAGGTTTCTGAACCCAAGTCACAGAGACAGAGACCAACAAGCACCAAAGCTAAGGCACTTGAACAAAAAGCCCCGAACCCAAGAAGAACTCTAAGGCTCATGTTCATGTTAAGGCTGGCACTCATACACAAGGTACTGCCAAGGCACCTAGGGTAGTGAATGTGTATGTAGATGTTTATGGGAGACAAACCAGCCACTCTAAAGTAATTAGAGTTATCAGGCAGATTTGGGATCCAAAAGGTACAAATTTAACTCCTCGTAGGACCCTACACTAAATGGGTACCTAAAAACCCGATGTTTTCGTGTAAAGGAAAAGGGCAACCGAAATTTGAATGAATACAACATAAAGACCGATGAGTGGAAATGAATTGGCACCGGCCAGTATGGTATCCGGACAAGTGGATGTTCAAGACATATGACAGGATATAAGCAACTAATCACTGACTATGTTGAGCAAAAAGGCCCTCAGATCGCATTTGGAGACAATTCCAAAGGACAAACTGAAGGATATGGAACTCTTGAAGTTGACTCTGTTCATATCCATGGTGTTTCATATGTGTCTGGTTTAAAGCATAACTTGCTTTGTATCAGCTAATTCTGTGACAAAGGATTCAGTGTTGAGTTCTCAAAGAACTTATGTTATGTAAAAGACAATGCTTCACAGAAAATTTTACTGACTGGTACTAGAAAAGGAAATGTGTATCTTAATGATTGGAGTTCAACTCCTAAAGATACATGTTTGGTTGCAAAAAGTTCCACTGATACCAGTTGGTTGTGGCACAAAAGACTGAATCACTTAAACTTCAAAACCCTGAACAAACTTGCAAGATTAGCACTTGTGAGGGGGTTACCCAATGAAGTGTTCAGTAAAGATCATGTATGTGATTCTTGTCAGAAAGGAAAACAAATCAGAGCATCTTTCAAAAGCAAAGTAGATGTTTCTACTGATAGAATACTACAACTGTTACATATGGATCTCTTTGGTCCAGTAACACCTGTGAGCACCAATGGCAGAAAATACACACTTGTGGTAGTTGATGACTACTCTAGATACACATGGGTCATATTCTTACTCAGTAAGAAAGAGACTCGCATAAAATTGCCTCGAACCATTGAAAAAGGCTCAAGATGAAAAAAGAATCGAGTGTGGTCAAAATCGATCAGATAAAGGAACTGAGTTTATCAACCATATCATATCTGATTATTGTTCAGCAAATGGAATAACCCATGAAACATCAGCTGCAAGGACCCCACAACAGAATGGTGTTACTGAAAGAAGAAATATGACTCTGAAAGAAGCTTGAAGAACAATGATTCTTTGAAGTCGATATTCCTAAAAAGATTTTGGGTGAAGGTTTATCAACACCGCATGCTACTCTCGTAACAGATCCATCTTGACCAAGAATCAAGGAAAAACTCCTTATGAGCTGTGGAATGAAAGGAAGCCTCTTCTTTCTTTCTTTCGTGTGTTTGGTTGCAAGTGTTTCATACACAATAATGGTAAAGATCAGTTGAAAACTTTTGATAGCAAAGTTGATGAAGGGATATTTTTAGGATATTCAAGTCAAGAAAGCCTTGAGTTTACAAATCAGAGGACTCTTATTGTGGAAGAAACACCTCATGTCGCTTTTTTGATGAATCTACTTGTGTTCGAAGAAGAAACAGGGAACATGACTTCAGAGAAACTGACCAAGAGAATCATCGACTTAGCACTAAAAAAAAGAAATCCTCCGAACTCGAAAAAGAAGAAGTCGGTCACTTTCTATGAATGGAGTGAATCGGACTCGCACAAAAGTTCGGGATGGAAAAACTCAGGATGGTGAGACTCAGGATGAAAATTCTCCACTGAAGGAAAGCCAACACACTGAAGCTGACCAATATGAACATACACCAGTTGGACTCGTGTATGTAATGCCGATGAAGATGTGGTCTGGTGAGGCAAACTCGAATCTATCAACCAAGGGGGGAACAAATGTCTCGACAATGTTTCAATTGAATTTCCCCCGAGGAAGATGATTCCCTTTCTCCTTTTCTCGTTGTTCCCGAATTTAATGAACCGCTGAACCTAACATTTTCGATGTTGAAGATACTCTTGAAGGGGAACATCCAGAGAAAATGGTTGGATAGTCATCCTACAAGTCGATTGTGGGTGATCTATCGATGGTGTAAAAAACAAGAAGGTTCCATGGAGAAAGTGCTTTGTTCTCGTGCTTCCTATCGAAAAAAAAGAACCTCATCGAGATTGAAGAGGCTCTACAAGATTCATTTTAGATTTCTTGCTATGCAAGAAGAGTGAATGGGTTCTCAAGGAATGAAGTTTGGGAGCTAGTGGATAGACCTAAGAGGCACAATGTGATTGGAACTAAGTGGGTGTTCAAGAATAAGAGAGATGAAAACAACAACATTGTGAGAAACAAGGCAAGGCTAGTTGCACAAGGTTATTCCCAAAGAAGAAGGCTTGGATTATGATGAAACCTTTGCTTTGTTGCAAGACTAGAAGCCATCGATTGTTTCTTTATATCACGCCACATGAAATTCACGGTCCATCGATAGATGTGAAAAGTGCATTTCGAATGGTGTGCTTAAGGAAGAGGTTTATGTGGAACAACCTCCCCGGTTTCGCACACGAATGACCAAGTTTACTGTGCTCAGAAAGCCTTGTATGGTCTTAAGCAAGCACCCCGAGCATGGTATGATACCTTTTTCGGTTTCTTCATCGACCATGGTTTTATCAAAGGAACTGTTGATAGGACTCTTTTCAGGATAGGAGATGGGAAAGACATCTTACTTGTTCAGATTTATGTAGATGACATCATATTTGGATCTCCAAATCATCAGTTGTGTGAAAAGTTTTCTACCCTGATGAAAGGAAAGTTTGAGATGTCAATGATGTGGGAGATGAATTTCTTTCTTGGACTTCAGGTGAAACAAACTAAGGAAGGAATATTCATCAATCAAGCAAAAAACACCAGAGATCTGATTGCAAAGTATGGTGTACAGAATTGAAATACAGTTAGAATTCCTATGAATACTAACTACAAGATGGATCCCGATCTCAAGGCAAATCAAGAAATCACATCGATTATAGATGGATCATTGGATCATCTTTATATCTCTCCTGACAAGTAGGCCTGATATAATATTTGCTGTTGGGATATGTGCAAGATACCAAGCTAATCCTAAGGCTAGTCACATGGAGGCCAGTGAAACTGAAGAATCTCAACATAAAGGCCAGCAAGGGTTGAAATCTCCACTTCAGGTTCTTGCTCAAGTAGTGACCAATGTGCAGGAGCAAGAAACTGAGGAGCAGGTTTTTTCTGAGGTACTCGAAACCTCTTTGAGCTCAGATAAAATCTCTCAGGAAATCTTCAAGGGACCTCAGATCCCTACTGAAGAAAGACTGTTCGGGACGTCCGATCGATCCGAACCTCGTGAATCTTGAACTTCGGATGCGCTTCTGAATGAACCATTTCTTGATCCATCAGCTCTGGAAAGATTGATGGAGTACATACAGAGCTTAATGCCAACATGAAGCAGATGTATCAAGAAAGAATGCCTATCTTGAAGCCAAGCTGATTGAGAAGAATGATCTGATGATCAAAACAGCTGTTGAGGAAATGGGCTCTCTGCTCATGACCAAGATGACAGAGATGATGCATGATGTCTTCTCAAAGCAGTTTGCTCCTCTTTCGGATGAATTCTCAATGGCCAAGAACTACATGATGAGGCTAGAAGATGAGCATGATCAGTTGGCAGGGGAAGTGTGTAGTATGGGCAAGGAGAATACTATATGGATACTGCACTGACTCAACTACTCCCAAGGTATGGTGCCAAAAAGGGGGAAAGGCCTGGTCGCAAATTAAGTGAGTTGTTGGCACAAACCTTGGAGAGAAAGGCTCAAAAAGAAGCTGAAGGAAAAAAAATTGCGGATGCCTTAAGAGAGATTGAAGCCACTGAGAAACTGAAGTTCAAAGAAGCTGAGAAACCTATCTTCACTCAAACATCTGAGCAAACCATTCAGGAAGTAATTACTGAAAAATTGAGTGATAGAAGGATGGTTGAAACAAGCAAAGCAGAAGAAGAACAAGCCAGACCTGAAAAGAGAAAAACAGTTGCCTTTGTTGAAACTGAAAAGAAGAAAAGAGCAAAGGTAACTAAACCTACTCAGAGGAAGATGATTATGGATTTTGAAGAATCAGTTAGAGAACCAAAAAAGGAAACTGAAACTCAATCAGAGACTTTTGATACCAAGAAGACTCTGAAGGCCCTGCAAATTGAAAAAGAGAAAAGAACTCCTGCTTCAGTATCTGGTGCTCCTCTGATCAGAAAGAAGAAAGAAGAAGAGCAGAAGAGAAGAGGTGGATTCAAAAAGTTTCTAAGCAGAAGTAGAGGTACAGAAAAGACTCAGAAGTGGCCGCACATTGACAAGTGGATGCATATACAGTTCAATGATGCATGGGAAGAGATCAAGAGAATTATGAGATTCTGAGAGAATGGAGGGGGAACAGCTCGGATAAGAATGAAGCCTTCATTGAGTATTTACTGACTTTCTATCCTAAGTACCTGCAAAGTTGGATTAACATGGCAGATGAAGGAAACACACAGATAGTAGCTCCTGGTCCATACATGTACCCAACTCCTAGGTTTGAGAATGGCTATGTGAATGAAGCAGCCATTTCTCAGGAAATAACCTAGTATGCCATCCAGCTAGGCCTAACAGGAAACAACCCTGATATCATCAAGGCAAGGGATGAACTGAAGAAGAGATACTACGGGATGTTCAACCTAGAAGTGCCAGAGGATGAAGTGGAAGAAGACTGAAGACTTTGTACTTCTGATTTATTTTTTATTTTCATTGTAATCTGTAACACTTATCCTACATTAATGAAAATTTTATCTTTATGCTCAAAAGATAATATCTCATTATCTTGTTACATGTCTGGATATGCCAGATTGTTAAGAAAATTGTTGGGAAAAATTGCCATTTTGGTTTGTAATAGATAAACTGAAACCTGAGGATAGGTTAGGTTTTCTTATATGTAACAAGATGGTTTTGGCATCATCAAAAAGGAGAAAATTGTTGGGAGATGAATTTAATAGAGAAATTTTGATTAGATCCCAAAACCCCTGAGTATGACATGTTCAAGATAATCTTGATAGACTGGGTCAGGTTTCAGTATAGATTGTTCAGGAAGTTATCTGCACCATGTATAGTCAGCAGATATAGATCAAATTTAGATCTTAAAGACATCGAAGACTCAAAGATGTCATCAAGACTCGAAGAAGACAATGAAGACATCAAGACTCAAGATGTCATTGAAGACATCAAGACTCGATTATGATGTCATCAAGACATCAAGACTCGAGAAGACACTGAATACTCATTATAACCTGAATGTTCAGAGGCACTGAATATAATCTATCTGAAGACTACAAAAACTTAGAAAAACGCAAATGTTCAAAAAAGTAGATATTGCCCAAAACATTCATATGCAGACAAAAGGAACTAAGTCTAAGTGTTGTTTAAGGTTGTCTCATTCAGAGAGATTGACCAAAAAGAGCCATTTTGTTTGTCTACATTCACTGAAGATAAGAACCAATCAGAGGAAGACAACATCAGACTTTTTTATCGACATCGAAAAGCTGACAGGGACCTGAATTATGTCAGTAGTACTAAGTTCCAAACTGCAAAAATTGGTGATTGGCTACATGACTGCATATTTCCTAAAACATGCAAGGGAGTGTTCAAACCCTAAATATAGTCATTCATTAAACACCCGAAGAGGAAACCCTTGATACTATCTCCTCCAACGGATAATTTTTCAAGAGTGACCTTGGTGAAAGTTGCCTATAAATACCAGTGACCTTCTACATTGAGAGGTCACGGGAAATTTCAAGCAACTCAAGAGCTCATTCGTATTTTTGCAAATTGAAGCACTCGAAAACTCTAGAATTTCCCAAGTGTTTCACATTGGAGAGAGCTCATTATTCTAAGCCTAGATTGATAGAAATATCCAATGCTTAGAAGAGATATCCTAGCCTTTGCATCTGTTCTTATTGTAAAGGATATTTCACCCTAGTTGGAAACCAACCCAAAACCCAAACCCTTTGATAAGGTAGTTTGTGTGTGATTTGTTGGTGAGTTAGAGTTGTAAAGAGTTAGTAAGCTACTGATTGAGTTAGCGTAAAAACTCTAGAGAAGAAGTTTAGTAAGCTACTTGTGGTAGTCAACACTTGTGTGTGTTTGAGTTAGTAAATTGCAGTGAGTCACCTGAAAAAACTCAAGGTAGAAAAGTGAGTAAGCTACAGTGAGTTAGCCTGAAAGCTTTAGGAAGTGGTTAAGGAATTTCTCTGAAGATCAGAGAGAGTGGACGTAGGAGCTTGAGTCTCTGAACCACTATAATTGCTGAGTTGTTTTGCTTTTGTACTACATTATTATCTGTTGCATGTTTTTCACTAAAAGCATAGTTCACTGATATTCAGTTGGAACCAATCCACTAAACTTGCATCAAATTGATCATAGCCTTAATCACTGTTTTATTTAAGGGAAGATTTTCAGCAAAGCTAAAATGAGTATAAACTTAGGGCCAACCATTCCGCACATTTGAGTAGCTAGAACAGATAGTTACCAAACTGAACTAACTCTACTGAGGGTTCAATAAGATAATTATCTGATCCAAGCGCCTCAGGATCTCTTATAAACTCAGGCTCAGTTGGGCTAATCTGAAGCTTCTTAAAGCAGCTCAGGATCATTGTCTCAGTAGACTTTGACTCAGGGCAATCCGTGCTTCTCATGGAAAAATCATCAGGATAACCTGACCCATCTGACCTCAGTGAAAGAAAAGTTTTAAAAATCACTGAACACGTGTATTCCCCCCCCCATACATGTGTGAGACTCGTTAGCACCGGGACCAACAGGTTGGATGCAAGATCAAGATGGGCGTTGACACGTGGCTGAGATCATTGTATCAGGTTAGATGCAAGATCAAGATGGGCGTTGACACGTGGCTGAGATCGTTGTATCAGGTTGGATGCAAGATCAAGATGGGCGTTGACACGTGGCTGAGATCGTTGTATCAGGTTGGATGCAAGATCAAGATGGGCGTTAGAAACGTGCCTGAGATCATTATATCAGGTTCATGCAATATCAAGATGGGCATTTGACACGTGCCTGAGATCGTGCGGGAATTGGTGGCCGAATGATTCAAGGGAATGTTGTGGGACGCTGTTTGGTTCTGGTGCGAATCAAAAACGTTGAGGAGCATTGCTTAGATTGAATGGACGTGAGGGTCCAGGTTGCGGTCTTGTGGGCCGCAGCGATGCAGGTTCGAGAAGGATGTTGTGGGATGTTGCTTGGATCAAGTGTGGATTCGAAGTCGAACGTTGAGGGACATTGCTCGAAGTGCGTGGTTTACTGCCGATGAGAGATTGGGAAGACGAGTTATAGTTGGAGTCAGTCTCTAGGTGGGAGATTGTTGGGTGGTGGAGTCTGAGTTACAGAATGAGTCCAGGGAGGACAAGACGTTCGACCTAATTGAGGTCGTGCACTTCCGCTCCAGTGTCAGTCTCCAGGTTCAGTCTCTAGGTGGGAGATTGTTGGGTTATGGAGCCTGAGTGAAACGGGATACAGGGCGCAGGAGGCGCTCGACCAGTGCTCGGTTGAGCGCCCTCTATCCAGCGTCATGAGGGTGCTCGAGCTAGATAGTTGATCGAGCAGAACCGCTCAACCAAATGCCCTGGTCGAGCGGTTCCGGAGGCCGAGACGTGGATTAGGGCTTCGGCCCAGTTTCATCTTTTAGGGTTTTGGTGTTTTGTATAAATACCTCCATGACTCCCCCATTGTATCTTGCTCTACTTGCACTATCTTATACGATATAGTAGATCTCTCCTGGCTTGGTAGTGCCCCCAGACGTAGTCATTCCTGACGAACTGGGTAACCAAATTGTTTGTTCCTTAATTCGTTATTTCCATTATTTTCTCCTATAATTACTTGCTTTAATTCCTAACATATCCCATGGGAACGAAAGGGTGCATGTTCTATGGTCCCGAAGATCAAAAAGTTGTAATCAGTACACACTTTAGATTCTTGGAAGAAGACTATATGAACAATAGAAAGCCCAAAAGTGATATTACCTTAGATGAATTAAGAGGGCATACTACTATGCCAACTGTACAAGTTGATATACCAAGTGTCACACCGACACAACCGGAACCTCGTCGTAGTGGGAGGGTTGTCCGACAACCTGAGAGATTCATGGGGATAGGAGAATCTTCAGATTTGATCCCCGAGGATAGTGAATCAAGCCCCTGGTCCTACAAAGAGGCGGTCCAAGACAAGGATTCATAATCCTGGCAAACAGCAATGGAAGCCGAGATGGGCTCAATGGACCATAATCGCGTTTGGAAGCTAGTTGAATAACCACCCAGTGGGGTAAAACTCATTGGATGCAAGTGGGTCTACAAGAGGAAAAGAGGACAGGACGAGAATGTAGAAACCTTTAAAGCTAGGCTAGTGGCAAAGGGATACACTCAGAAAAAGGGTATCGATTATGAAGAAACCTTTTCGCCCGTAGCCATGCTTAAGTCCATCTGTATTCTCTTGGCAATAGCTGCACATCTAGATTTTGAGATCTGGCAATGGATGTCAAGATAACTTTCCTAAACTGAAGTCTTGGCGAGGAAATCTATATACAACAACCCGAAGGTTTTATTGCGAAAGGCCAACAACATCTTGTTTGCAAGCTAAAGAAGTCCATCTATGGACTGAAGCAAGCATCTCGCACTTGGAACCAATGTTTTGATCAGGTAATTAAATCTTATGGGTTTGATCAAAACGAATTCGAGAGTTGTGTGTATAAGAAGTGTGACAAAACTGCCTTGGTATTCTTAGTACTATACGTAGACGATATTCTGCTCATCGGAAACGATGTAAAGGTTTTGTCAGACGTGAGGGTATGGTTGTCAAAACAGTTTGATATGAAGGACTTAGGGGAAGCCGGGCACTTCCTTGGGATCAAGATCACTCGAAATCGCAAGAAAAGGATGATAGGATTCCAAGAAAGGTTTCGTACCTTTCAGACATGGAATCCATCTATCCAAAGATATGTGCCCTAAGACACAAAAAGAGATAGATGACATGAGATGCATTCCTTATGTGTCGGCAGTAGGAAGCCTTATGTATGCAATGCTGTGTACGAGGTCGGATATCTGCTAAGCCATAGGCATGGTAGCAAAATATCAAAGTAACCCAGGAAATTAACACTGGACTGCTGTTAAAAACATTCTGAAGTATCTGGAGAGAACTCGGGAGAGAATGCTGGTGTATCAATCAGATAATTTATTTCCGGTGGGATACACGGACTCAGATTTCCAATCGGACCTAGATTCTAGAAAATCTACCTCAGTTAGTGTGTTTTGTCTGGGAGGAGGAGCTGTAACATGGAGAAGCGTTAAGCATAAATGCATCGCAGATTCTACCATGGAAGCCGAATATGTAGCTGCTTGTGAAGCAGCGAAAGAAGCGGTGTGGCTCGAGAACTTCTTAGTGGACTTGGACGTAGTTCTGAATTTGCCCAGCACTATCACGGTATTCTATGATAACGCCGGAGCAGTTGCGAATTCAAAGGAACCGAGAGCCCACAAGGCCAGCAAACACATTGAAAGGAAATACCATCTTATACGAGAAATCATTAAGAGAGGAGATATAGAGGTGGTAAAGATCGCATCGGATGACAACCTAGTCGATCCATTCATAAAAGGTCTGCCTCAGTTAACATTCGAGAGACATGTGGAAGGAATGGGTGTCAAGTGCGTTGTCAATCTGCTTTGAGTATAAGTGGGAGAAATGTTATTAGGTTGATGTAGGTGACATCAGATGTCACGTAGTAATACATTAGATATGTTGTGGTATACTTAAAAGTAGACTTTGAGTATAAGTGGGAGATTGTTGGGGTTATACGTGAAAGTATGTTTTTACTTTGTATAACCTATGTATTAAACACTTATTTACTGAAATAAATTATTTATCACTGTTGCTTTAAATATGATTGAATGTTATATATATTTATTGCAAACCGTTCATAGAATAGAACGTGTTACTTTGTAGTTAACGTGTTGATACCAGATCACAGAAGATCACGTTAACAGTCCCTGGTAAACAAGTGTGTGTTTCACAATATGAACAATATATTGGTAGAAGTTGATGTGTAAGGCTCAGATTGGCTTGTCTTGACCAAGAGATTACACTAGTGCATTTGATGCGCTGAAGCGGACCTACAGAGAGGATAAACTCATTCGCACTGACTTATGGGATGAAGAGTTAGACCTCAGGGGTTGTTGATGTCTTAATCTCTATCACTTAATAAGGACTGTGTGCGATTAGTAATTATTGCTTTGACTTATAATGGGAAGAGAATCACTGCGACTTCGATACCCTATATCTTGGGCAATAATATTAATTACATGATAGTTGCTAAATTAATACAGAGAATTGTGTGCTTGGAGAGTCTTGCATGATTAGTCCCCTTGGTGGGCTTAGAACATTTATCATACCAAATCTTGCAAGTGGAATTAATTTTTCGGTATGGATAATAATGTTGAGTTGTCCTTACTCCAAGGATAAAGATATTAATTAATATAAAGTTTTTCAGTGGCTTAATTAATTAACGGACAAAATAATCTTAAACACTGGAAATAATAACCGAGAGCCATATTACCGTAATATGGGTTGAGATGGATAGTGCAATATTAATTATATAGTGGAATTAATTAATATTAATGGGCTGAATTGTATTGTGGCTCAATATTGGAGTTCAGAAGTTCATTGGGAAGTCCATCTTAATTCTGCTAAAGGCCCCCTCAAGTAGCCCAATTAAAGTCCATAAATTGAAAAGGTGTTTAAAATAAATTAAATATTTTTGTTGCATATTTTTCCTTTATTTCGAAAATATTAGAGAAAAAGAGGGAGAAGGATTTTCTTGGAAAGATTTTGTGGAAAGGAGATAAGTATTCTTGGAATACAAGATTATCCCATAAATTCAAGAAATCTCCCACTTGGTTTCTTTAATTGTATTTTTCTAAAATTTAGAGAAATAAAAGAGAAGAAAGATTTTCTTGATTTTCCTGGAAAGATTTTATGGAGAAAGATATGTATTCTTGGAATACAAGAATATCTCATAAATTCAAGAAAGATCCAATCTTGCAAATCTCCCTATTATTTTTTAAAATTTAGGGTAAATAAGGGTGTGAGATTTTTGCGGAAAAATACACATGGAAAGAAGAATATATGGGATATATTCCAGATTTCTTGGAGATCAAGAAAAGATCTTTCCTAACCCTATTTTGGCCCAAATTTTCATACCCCCCCTCTATTATAAATTGGGGATGAATTTTTCATCCCCAACACAATTCAATGTGTTGGAAAAATTAGAAATCCACAAAGGTGGTGCAACAATTTATTTATTCTTCCTTTGTTTTATAATTGTTCATTGGAGAACCTTCCACCAAGGTTGTTGAGCAAGAACTTGGGAATACTTGAGAAGGACTATCGGTTGGTAGCCAGATACCTGATCATGTCTGTCTCAGAAGCTGTCACTCCAACGGGTAAGTTTACGTAAACTCCTAGAAATTCCGCATGTTAGGATTTTTTACGTGAATTATTCTTTGCATGTTGTTGTTAGATTGATTATTATATGTGAATTCATGTTATTATATAAATTTGTGTTTATGAGGTCATCCCGATAGATCCTGGCATAACGTATCCCAACACATTATTATCCATACCTGAAAATTAATTCCACTTGCAAGATTTGGTATGATAAAGGTTCTGAGCCCACCAAGGGGACTAATCATGCAAGACTCTCCAAGCACACAATTCTCTGTATTAATTTAGCAACTGTCATGTAATTAATATTATTGCCCAAGATATAGGGTATCGAAGTCACAGTGATTCTCTTCCCATTATAAGTCAAAGCAATAATTACTAATCGCACACAGTCCTTATTAAGTGACAGAGATTAAGAAATCAACAACCACTGAGGTCTAACTCTTCATCCCATAAGTCAGTGCGAATGAGTTTATCCTCTCTGTAGGTCCACTTAAGCGCATCAAATTCACTAGTGTAATCTTTCGGTCAAGACAAGTCAATCTGAGCTTTACACATCAACTTCCACCAATAGATTGTTAAGGTCTATCTAAGTTATGAAAACACACACTTGTTTACAAGGGACTGTTAAAGTGATCTTCTATGATCTGGTATCACCACGTTAACTACAATGTAACACGTGTTATTCTATGAACGGTTTGCAATAAATATATATAACATTCAATCATATTTAAAGCAACAGTGATAAATAATTTATTTCAGTAAATAAGTGTTTAATACATAGGTTATACAAAGTAAAAACATACTTTCACGTAGAACCCCAACACTGATGTCGTACTGACCTTATGTTAGGCCGCCTCGATGCCGTCTTGACCGATGTCGTCTTGACCGATGTTGTCTTTCTCGATGTCGTCTTGATTCGATGATGTCTTCGCTCGATGATGTCTTGAATTGATGCAAATCTTGATGTAATGTCGATAATCTTGATTTTCGATCGGTGACCGTAAATCAAAGTAGAAGAAATCAAAATCAAATCAGAAAAAAGTAGTAGAAATTTGATCCATTAGACACACAAAAAGCTGGCCAATGAGAAGATGACAACACATATATGGATGTGACATAAAGCTGCAAGCAACAGTGCAAAATGACAAAGAAAAGCTAGAAGACTTTTAGTATGGATTTGAATTTACTCTCCAACGGTAATATTCAAATCCACACTATAAATACATTGCACTATCTTCATAAGAAAATAATGGAGGATGCTGCAAAGTGAAAATTAAAGTCAAATATTCAAGCATCTCCATTCAAGAACACAGAGCATTAAATATCCAAATTTACCCAAGAGTGTTCTTCATTATATCTAAGCATAAATGCCATATCCTAAGCTTAGAGAGATTTTCCTAACCTTAGTTTAAAGGTCAAAACAATGTAAGGGAAAATCTCACCTAGTTGGAAATAACACCAAACTCAAACCCTTTCTTGAGAGAGAATTAGTGGTTAAGTAAGGTAGTTAATAGGTGATCCCGCGATGGAGATAAGTCCCGTAGGCAATCCCATGAGGGAGATAAGTCCCGAGAGAGTGAGAACTCATTAAACATCTATATGCGATCCCGTGAGGGAGATAAGTCCCGTTGAGTGAGAGCTCCATAAATATATGTATGGTGGTGTGCCTAACACCGTAAACTAATTTTCCTTTGGAATAAGAAAGTGCCCCATGAAGGGGAAGAGTGGATGTAGGAGTTGGACTCCGAACCACTATAAAAATACGTGTGTTCTTATTTGTTTTCATATTAACTATGATACATACTTTAGCAAATCTGCATAACACATTCGCAAAAAAAATAAAATTAAGTCATCTCCCATTGAGATTTTACGAGTTTTAAAAGATCACTGGCTTTTAATGTGATCACCTGAACTAATCTTTTTAAAACCCATTTAGTTTAAAATGCATATTATTTATAAAATTCATGGAGGTTGACAATCATCTTCTCATCATTTTTTTAAAAATGCATACAACACTCTTCATCATTTCACTTGTTTTAACTAACACTATTTTTTCTCATATGTTTTTTTGTTGTTAGTTAGTTTTGGCATCATGATCAAAAAGGGGAAAATTGTTGGGATAATTTTAGTTTTGATTATTATGCCAAAACACCTTGTAATAGAACAAATTAAGTTGTATAGAATGTTTGTGTTTCTAGACTTAGTTTTATTTTACAGGTAACAAGTTGAGGGGGAACTCATCAAGATAAGAAGAGACTAATGATTGCGTGCGGACTGGATCAGAAGACGTGTGGTCTGGATCAAAAGACGTGTTGACTGATCAGGACGCGTGCGGAATGATTAGGAAGCGTCATGGATGGACCAAAGAAGTGTGCGGACGGGAGAAGATATCGTATCGGAAGCCGCAGCGCTACGATCTTATGATGCTTGATGTCGTGCTGACTTGATGTTGTGTTGCATGATGCCGTGCTGACTTGATAATGTGCTACCTAATGTCGTCTTGACGATCGTGCTTTACGATGTTGTCTTGACGATGTTGTGCTATCGATGCCTTCTCGACTGATGTTGCGGCCGCCTGATGTCGTCTTGACTGATGCCGCGTCTTGACGATGCTTTTCTTTGCGATTCCGTCTTGACTGATGTTGTCTTTGCTGATGCCGCGGTCTTGACGATGTCGTCTTGACGATCCGATGCTTAATGTAGTGCTTGATTTCGATTAGGAGACCGTAAATCAAAGTAGAAGAAATCGTAAAATCGAAATCGTGAAACAAAGGAAATAAATTTGATCCGTTAGACACACAAAAAGATGGTCAATGAGAGATGACAACACATATATGGATGTGACATAAAGTTGCAAGCAACAGTACAAAAGGATAAAGAAAAGCTGGAAGACTATTAATATGGATTTGAATATACTCTCCAACGGTAATATTCAAATCCACACTATAAATACATTACACTATCGTCAAAAGAAAATAATGGAGGATGCTACAAAGTGAAGATTAAAGCTAAATATTCAAGCATCTCCATTCAAGAATACATAGCATTAAATATCAAAATTTTACCCAAGAGTGTTCTTCATTATATCTAAGCATAAATGTCATATCCTAAGCTTAGAGAGATTTTCCCAACCTTAGCTTAAAGGCTAAAACAATGTAAGGGAAAATCTCACCTAGTTGGAAATAACACAAAACCCAAACCCTTTCTTGAGAGAGAATTAGTGGTTAAGTAAGGTAGTTAATAGGCGATCCCATGAGGGAGATAAGTCCCGTAGGCAATCCCGTGAGGGAGATAAGTCCTGAGAGAGTGAGAACTCATTAAACATCTATAGGCGATCCCGTGAGGGAGATAAGTCCCGTTGAGTGAGAGATCCATAAATATCTGTATGGTGGTGTGCCTAACACCGTAAACTAAGGTTTCCTTTGGATTAAGAAAGTGCCCCATGAAGGGAAGAGTGGATGTAGGAGTTGGACTCCGAACCACTATAAAAATATGTGTGTTCTTATTTGCTTTCATATTAACTGTCATACATACTTTAGCAAATCTGCATAACACATTCGCAAAAAAAATTTTAAAAGTCACCTCCCATTGAGATTTTACAAGTTTTAAATTGGGTTTTTTCGGGACCAACACGTGACCCGGTTGACCTCGGTTTCTATGTTTTGTCGGTAGTGGCTCCGCGCTTTAACCTTGCCTTCATCCCTACCCCTGCCAAGGTTGAGATCATGTCGGCCTCTAACCCCGCGGCCATGAAGAAGGAGAGGATGAAACAGCTCGCTGAGGCCAAGGCCAAGATGAGAGCAGAGAAGGTAGCCTAGAAGCTCACTAAGGCAACCTCCACTAAGGTGGATCTTGGGACCCAGCGGACCACGGGGCCCGATGTCACTGCCGCCCCAGGGGGCAGATCACCCTCCGATTTTTCCTGTGAAGGGCCCACGCCAGGGGACAAAGGAAAGAAGGTGGAGAGCTCCTCCAAGCACCGCGATCGCCCATCTTCTGACGATCGCTCCAAGAAGAGTCATCGCGGGGACGAGACTCGGGGATTGCCTAGAGGTACTGGCTTATCTCGCTCTGTGAGCTCTCGATACTGCCGCATCTCGGATGAAGAGCGGTCGAATGATGACAGGACCTTCCTCGGCTGGAGCGGATCGGCCGTGTAAGTGCTTTATACCTTTGACTTTGCCCCTGCTTCCCTTTTTTTTTCCTTTTTTAATTACCTCATTCGCAATTTCTTAAAGGGATAACTCCGACATGCCGGGCTTTTTCTCGAGTTATCTCCGCTCCATACACCTTGACACTATGCAGGGCCTGCCGAGCTATTTACATCAAGCCCGTGAGCTGCCCGCCAGGTCTTGGACGCTCGGCCTGGATAACGTCGTGGAGGAGGTCGGGCCCATTGGCAACATCCGGATGGCTATGGTGTACGTGGGCCGGCTGGCGGCGACCATGATGAAGGCCTTCGAGGATTTCACCACCTCGGACGAGCGGGTCCAGAGGGCTTTTGAAGAGAAGAAGCAGGCGGAAAAAGCTCAGGAGGAGGTCCTTGATGCCAAGAACACTGCCCTCGGAGTGGTTGAGGAGCTTAAAACCTGGCTGGATAACTCAGAACTGAGGATCCAAGATTTTGAGAATTTGGTAACCGGGTTGGACGCCGAACTGAAGGCTAGCAGGTCGGAGGTTATTCTTCTGAAGGCCGACCTAGATGTTCGTGAGGGTGTCCTTCAGGAGAAAGATGAGCAGCTCCGCGTTCAAGGAATTGACCTCAAGGAGAAGGATCTGGAGGTCATTCATCTCAAGGAGGATAATGCTGCTCTGGATGGCCTGGGCAATTTTGCTTTGGTTGCGGCCATGGCAAAGTGCATCCACCTTGCTCGCTCCTTCCCAGAGGGGTCGGCCCTCAAAGATGCTTTGGTCGTGGAGTTGTCATCCTTCTTCGATCTTAACCCTCCCAAACCCGGAGACTCTTTTCCCGTCGCCGACCTTGGTCCTGACGGGCTCGATCTGAGCCGATTCGAAGGTGTTGAGGACCTTGACCTGTATGATCCGATCCCAGTGCCTTATAACCCGGTGGTCAAGGGGGTGGAGGAGACGGGCTCTGCGGTCGAGACCTGGCCTGCTGGGGAAGAGAGGGAGGAGAGGATGGAGCCCGAGGTGGAGGCTCGGCCGAGCGGGGAGGAAGGTGTGACGGATCAAAGCGAAAGTTGATGCCCCCGCTTTTCTGTTTCTGAAAATGTACCGACCTTTTTAGGTCTTTTTGTAATTTTGGTTGCCCTAGAAGGCCCCGTTTTGTGTTTTCCTTTATATATCAATGGACAGTATGGACGATGTCCTTGTTGAACTGAGCTCTTATCTAACTCGCTGTCTTAATTTATCGTGACCTCGAAAGTTGAGGGTTTATTACTGTTGGGAGATGAATTTAATAAAGAAAGTTTTGATTAGATCCCAAAAACCCTGAGTATGACATGTTCAGGATAATCTTGATAGACTGAGTCAGGTTTCAGTATAGATTGTTCAGGAAGTTATCTGCACCATGTATAGTCAGCAGATATAGATCAGGTTAGTTGCTGAAGATACTGAAGACTCAGTATGTCACTGAAGACACTAAAGACTCAGTATGTCACTGAAGACACTGAAGACTCAGTATCTCACTGAAGACACTGAAGACTTAGAAGATACTGAAGACCCAGTAGTTACTGAAGACTCAGTAAGATACTGAATACTCAGTATAACCTGAATGTTCAGAGGCACTGAATAATATCTATCTGAAGACTACAAAACTGAGAATAACGCAAATATTCAGAAAAGTAGATATTGCCCAAAACATTCATATGAAGACAAAAGGAACTAAGTCTAAGTGTTGTTTAAGGTTGTCTCATTCAGAGAGATTGACCAAAAAGAGTCGTTTTGTTTGTCTACATTCACTGAAGACAAGAACCAATCAGAGGAAGAGAACACTGTACTTTACTGACACTGAAAGCGACAGGACCCTGAATCATGTCAGTAGTACTAAGTTCCAGACTGCAAAAATTGGTGATTGGCTACATGACTGCATATTTCCTAAAACATGCAAGGGAGTATTCAAACCCTAAATATAGTCGTTCATCAAACACCATAAGAGGAAACTCGTAAAGTTATCTCTTCCAACGGATAGTTTTTCAAGAGTAACCTTGGTGAGGTTGCCTATAAATACCAGTGACCCTTTACATCGAGAGGTCACGAGAAATTTCAAAGCAACTCAAGAGCTCATTCGTATTATTGCAAATTGAAGCACTCGAAAACCCTAGAATTTCCAAAGTGTTTCACATTGGAGAGAGCTCAATATTCTAATCCTAGAGTGATAGATATATCCAAAGCTTAGAAGAGATATCCTAGCCTTTGCATCTGTTCTTATTGTAAAGGATATCTCACCCTAGTTGGAAACCAACCCAAAACCTAAACCCTTTGATAAGGTAGTTTGTGTGTGTTTTGTTGGTGAGTTGGAGTTGTAAAGAGTTAGTAAGCTACAGTGAGTTAGCCAGAAAACTCTAGAGAAGAAGTTAGTAAGCTACTTGTGGTAGTCTGAACACTTGTGTGTGTTTGAGTTAGTAAGCTGCAGTGAGTCAGCCAGAAAACTCAAGGTAGAAAAGTGAGTAAACTACAGTGAGTTAGCCAGAAAGCTTTAGGAAGTGGTTGAGGAATTTCTATGAAGATCAGAGAGAGTGGACGTAGGATCTTGAGTCTCTGAACCACTATAATTGCTGTGTTGTTTTGCTTTACATCTTTGCATTATTATCTCATTGCATGTTTTTCCTTTGAAAAGCATAGTTCATCGATATTCAGTTGGAACCAATCCAATCGAACTTGCATCAAATTGATCATGACCTTAATCCTTTTTTTTTATTGAAGGGGAGATTTTCAAACAAAAGCTAAAACGAGTATAAACTTAGGGCCAACCATTCGCAAGACACTTGAGTAGCTAGAACAGATAGTTACCAAACTGAACTAACTCTACTGAGGGTTCAGTAAGATAATTATCTGATCCAAGCGCCTCAGGATCTCTGATAAACTCAAGCTCAGTTGGGCTAATCTGAAGCTTCTGAAAGTAGCTCAGGATCATTGTCTCAGTAGACTTTGACTAAGGGCAATACGTGCTTCTCAAGGCAAAATCATCAGGATAACCTGACCCATCTGACCTCAGTGAAAGAAAAGTTTTAAAAATCACTGAACACGTGTATTCCCCCCCCCCATACACGTGTGAGACTCGTTAGAACCGGGACCAACAAGTGGTATCAGAGCAGTGGTTCATTTTGACCACTTACTTTGGTAGCCATAGTCTATTTTGCTGAAAGACTTTGGTGGTCTACTGAATAGATCTGTTTGCTTATATCTTACAAGGCTCAGTCATCATGCCTTCTAAGAAACTTCCTATGTTTTCTGTTGAGAGCTATGACCTATGGAGATTGAGAATGCAGGCTCATCTGTATTCAAAATATGAAAGAATGTGGAGAGTGGTTTCTGAAGGACCATTCAAATTTCTTCATAGAATCGAGAATCATCGATCATCTTGAGAGGAATGATCCCAGAGATGAATTTCCAAATCCTGGTGATCAACTTACTCCTGATGAGAGAAAGTTAGTCAATATGGACTACATTGCTAAAGATACTTTGTATAGCACTATTAATGATGGTGTTATGGGGATGATTTCTTACTGTGAAACTGCAAAAGAAATATGGGACACACTTGCTGTTATGTGTCAAGGCACGAGATCATATTAAGGAAAACAAACTTTTCATTTGCTATTGGAAAGTTTGATAGCTTTGAAATGGAAGATAGTGAATCCATTGACAAACTTGAGGTCGATTCATTTGGCATTATGAATGATCTGAATGCTCTTTGGGAAAAGATACCCCAGAGAGAAGTGGCAATCGAAAATTCTTAGAGGATTATCTAATAAATGGGATATACATCTTTGTGGTGATTTGAAAAACACCAAAAATATTGATTCCATGCCATATCAACAAGTTTTCTCTGAACTGAAAGCTTATGAGTTTTTGATTGACAAGAAAAGTAAGAAATCTGACAGCAAAGATGATTCTTCATCTAGCAAGAATGTGGCTTTCAAAGCCAAAGAGAAATCATGTAAGTCTAGAGAGTCTGAGAACTCACTTGTCAAAAATCAGGATTAGCAGGAGGATAAGCTAGTACTGATGGCAAGGTGGTTTGAAAGACTCAATAGCAGATATGGGAAATATAAGAAATATTACAGAATCACAGTGTACAAGAGAGACTCGTGGTCGAGGACGGATACACCGAGAAAAGGAAGGACCAGAAAGCTGAAGGATCCTCATCCAAAAAGAAGGACTCCAAGACCAAGAAGGAAAGTGATCAGGATGATGATGCCAACAGATGCTACAACTGTCAAAAGAAAGGTCACTTCCAATATGATTGTCCTGAGCTGAGTGCTAAAGAAAGAAAGGAGAGACAAGCCAAGAGAGACAGGAAGATCTCCAACAAGAAAGCTATGATTGCTGAGGAAAAAGAACATTCTGAAGAAGGTTCCAGTTCCTCAGATGAGATTTTCTCAGATAGTGACAGTGATGATATCTGTCTTATGGCTGTGGAGGAGGTAAATTCTTCTATCTCTGTTGTTGCTCCTACACAAGCACATGAGTTCTCAAGTTCAACGTAAACAAAGAACTTTGACTCGATGGATTCGTTTGAGAATCTTATGAAGGACTATTTCGTGTTACAAGAATCGCCATTGAAACTCAAGAGCGAGAACAAAGGAACCGATCACGAGAATCAAGTGGAAAGACTCTAAAAATCTTTGAGATCACTTCTCAATTGATGGGAACTATCGATGAATCTGGATGTTCTGAAAGTACAACTCTCAGAAAAAGAGAAGGCGATAGAGATCCTGAATTGAAAATTAGAGAAATCCACTAAAGAGATTCAGCTTATTAGAACTAAGTTCAATGACCTCTTTGAGAAGCATGAAACTCTAAAGAAATGTGAGGATAGTGCACAGAGAAAGTTAACTCTATTGAATTATGCATCTAAAGTGATAGATGAAATTCAGAGTTATCAAAGACCAAGAACTATAAAAAGCCGGATTGGGATACATTCAAGGGGGAACCTCACAAGGTCTTGAATCTTTCGCTTCTAGTAGCACCAAGATCGTTTTTTTAAACCGGTGGCATCTAATCTTCTTCATCAAGAAGCGCTTGAGTTTTAGACAAGGGTAAAGGACCTATGGTTTCGAAAAAAATCAAGGTTCGTGGAAGAAAGCCCAAACCTCGTGAAAAGGCTAGAAAACCGAAAACTCAAGAGGAAATTTTCAAAGCCAAGATTTCAAAGCCTCAAAGCTAAGAATACCAACCCAAAGAGATCTTATTTGAACCATCGAGGAGGAATTTTCGGAAGAGAAACACTCAAAGAGAGATATTCTCAACCGAAAAAGACCAAGTCCTCAAATTCATTGAAAAGACCCCAATTTCAAAGACAGTAACCTAAACCCCACTTGCCTAAGGGTAAAGGTTTCCTGAACCCAAGTCAGCAGAGACAGAGACTAGCTGCACAAAAGCTAAGGCACTTGAACAAAAGGCCTGAACCCAAGAAGAACTCTAAGGCTCATGTTCATGCTAAGGCTGGCACTCATGCACATGATACTGCCAAGGCTCCTAGGGTGGTGAATGTGTGTGTAGATGTTTATGGGAGACAAATCAGCCACTCTAAAGTAATTAGAGTTGTTAGGCAGATTTGAGTTCCAAAAGGTACAGCTAACCTGGTAGGACCCTACACCAAATGGGTACCTAAGAACTGATCTGTTTTTCAGGTGAAACTAAAGGGCACAGAGCTGAATGAAAATAACATAGCACTAATGAGTGGAAATGAATTGGCTTATGTTGTATGGTATCTGGACAGTGGATGTTCAAGATATATGACAGGATATAAACAACTAATCACTGACTATGTTGAGCAAAAAAGGCCCTCAAATCACATTTAGGGACAATTCCAAAGGACAAACTGAAGGATATAGAACTCTTGAAGTTGACTCTGTTCATATCCATGGTGTTTCATATGTGTCTGGTCTAAAGCATAACTTGCTTTCTATCAATCAATTCTGTGATAAAGGATTCAGTGTTGAGTTCTCAAAGAACTTATGTTATGTAAAAGACAATACTTCACATAAAATTTTCTTGGTGGTACTAGAAAAAGGAAATGTGTATCTTTTTGATTGGAGTTCAACTCCTAAAGATACATGTTTGGTTGCAAAAAGTTCCACTGATACCAGTTGGTTGTGGCACAAAAGAATGAATCACTTAAACTTCAAAACCCTGAACAAACTTGCAAGATTAGCACTTGTAAGGGGGTTACCCAATGAAGTGTTCAGTAAAGATCATGTATGTGATGCTTGTCAGAAAGGAAAACAAATCGAGCATCTTTCAAAAAAGCAAAGTAGATGTTTCTATCGATAGAATACTACAAACTGTTACATATGGATCTCTTTGGTCCAAAGAAACACCGTGAGCACTAATGGCGTAAAATACACACTTGTGGTAGTTGATGACTACTCTAGATACACATGGGTCATATTCTTTTCAAGAAGAAAGAGACTCGGACAAAACTGCCTGAACTACTGAAAAGAATCTGAGTGTGGTCAAAATTAGATCAGATAAAGGAACTGAGTTTATCAATCGTATCATATCTGATTATTGTGCAGCAAATGGAATAACTCATGAAACATTAGTTGCAAGGAACCCACAACAGAATGGTGTTGCTGAAAGAAGAAATAGGACTCTGAAAGAAGCTGCAAGGACAATGATTGCTGAAGCTGATATTCCTAAGAGACTTTGGGCTGAAGCTATCAACAGTGCATGCTACTCTCAGAACAGATTCATGCTGACCAAGAACCAAGGAAAAACTCCATATGAGCTGTGGAATGAAAGGAAGCCCCTTGTTTCTTTCTTTCGTGTGTTTGGTTGCAAGTGTTTCATACACAATAATGGTAAAGATCAGTTGAAAACTTTTGATAGCAAAGCTGATGAAGGGATATTCTTATGATATTCTGAAGTCAGTAAAGCCTTTAGAGTTTACAACTGTAGGACTCTTATTGTGGAAGAAACACCTCATGTTGTTTTTGATGAATCTACTTGTGTTCAGAAGAAACAGGAACATGACTCAGGAGAACTGATCAAGAGAATCACCAGACTTAGCCTGAAAAAGAATGATAAAACATCCTTTGAACCTGAAAAGAAGAAGTCAGTCACTTTCTATGAATGGAGTGAATCAGACTCAGACAAAGAAGTTCAGGATGGAAAAACTCAGGATGGTGAGACTCAGGATGGAAATTCTCCACTTAAGGAAAGCCAACACACTGAAGCTGACCAATCTAAACATACACAAGTTCAGACTCAGGTATGTAATGCCGATGAAGATGTGGTCACAGCTGAGGCAAACTCTGAATCTATCAACCAATGGGGAACAAATATCTCTGACAATGTTCTGAATGGAATTTCCCCTGAGGAAGATGATTCTCTTTCTCCTTTTCTGTTGTTCCCTGAATTTAATGAACTACCTGAACCTAACATTTATGATGTTGAGGATACTACTAAAGGGGGAACATCCAGGAGAAAATGGTTGGATAGTCATCCTACAAGTCAGATTGTGGGTGATCTATCAGATGGTGTCAAAACAAGAAGGTTCCATGGAGAAAGTGCTTTATTCTGCTGCTTCCTATCTGAAAAAGAACCTACTGAGATTGAAGAAGCTCTACAAGATTCATTTTAGATTACTGCTATGCAAGAAGAGCTGAATCGGTTTCAAGGAATGAAGTTTGGGAGCTAGTGGATAGACCTAAGAGGCACAATGTGATTGGAACTAAGTTGGTGTTCAAGAATAAGAGAGATGAAAACAACAACATTGTGAGAAACAAGGCAAGGATAGTTGCACAAGGTTATTCCCAAGAAGAAGGCTTGGATTATGATGAAACCTTTGCACCTGTTGCAAGACTAGAAGCCATCAGATTGTTTCTTGCATATGCTGCCCACATGAAATTCACAGTCTATCAGATGGATGTGAAAAGTGCATTTCTGAATGGTGTGCTTAAGGAAGAGGTTTATGTGGAACAACCTCCTGGTTTCAGACAGAATGACCAAGTTTACAGGCTCGGGAAAGCCTTGTATGGTCTTAAGCAAGCACCCCGAGCATGGTATGATACCCTTTCTCAGTTTCTTACTGACCATGGTTTTATCAAAGGAACTGTTGATAGGACTCTGTTCAGGATAGAAGATGGGAAAGATATCTTACTTGTTCAGATTTATGTAGATGACATCATATTTGGATCTCCAAATCATCAGCTGTGTGAAAAGTTTTCTACCCTGATGAAAGGAAAGTTTGATATGTCAATGATGGGGGAGATGAATTTCTTTCTTGGACTTCAGGTGAAACAAACTAAGGAAGGAATTTTCATCAATCAAGCAAAATACACCAGAGATCTGATTGCAAAGTATGGTGTACAGAATTGCAATACAGTTAGAATTTCTATCCTGATCCTGAAGGCAAATCAGTAAATCACACTAATTATAGAGGGATCATTGGATATCTCACAACAAGTAGGACTGATATAACATTTGCTGTTGGGATATGTGCAAGATATCAAGCTAATCCTAAGGCTAGTCACATGGAGGCTGCCAAAAAGATTCTGAAATATCTTAAAGGCACTGTGAATAGAGGATTATGGTATCCAGCTGATGATAACCTTGAATTAACTGGTTATTCAGATGCTGATTATGGAGGATGTAGAATTGACAGGAAGTCTACCACATGAACTTGTCAATTTCTTGGAAGTAAACTGATATCATGGTTTTCAAAGAAACAAACCTCAGTAGCAACCAGTACTACTGAAGCTGAATACATGGCTGCAGGAAGTTGTTGTGCACAGATTCTTTGGCTCAGACAACAATTGAGGGATTATAAGATTATAGCCAATGAAGTACATATATTTTGTGATAATAATAGTGCAATTGCTATTACACAAAATCATGTATTGCACACCAGATGTAAGCATGTTGATATCAGACATCACTTCATCAGAGATCATGTTGAGAAGAAAGACATCAGAATGGAGAAAATTCATACTGATAAACACAGAGTTGATATCTTGACTAAACCTTTGGCTGAATCAAGATTTCAGGAACTATCAGTTGAATTAGGTATGTTGGATCCAGGTGAATAAAGAAAATCTGAAAAATTGAAGGTTTTCAGATGCATGAAGTTTTCTCAGGTTTTTACTGAAAAACTCAGGATAAAATTGAGAGTACTGAACACTGAGTCTTGGGAAACTCAGTTATCCTGAAGATCAGTACTCAGTATTATACTGACATTTTATCAAGATCAGTACTCAGTATTATACTGACATTTTATAAAGGTCAAAACTCAGTAAGACTGATAGAGAAAATTAGTCTGAAGAAGTATTGACTCATGCAACACATTTATTGTCTAACTGAATCTCAGTAATCATTGGCAATAAATGACAAAACACCTGAAGAAATAATTGGGCGGGACCTTTGAAATCCACGAAGAAAGTCAATGGTCTGCAGGAACAGTAATTAAATGCACTGTTCATTAATCACCAATAGGGATAAATTGGCGGCTTAGTATTTGCGAAATCGTCCTTTCATATACCCGTTTTAGTCGATTTTTAATCTCAACCGTCGATTTCTTCATCTACGCGATTTTTCATAAATCAAAATCCTATATCCATTGGAAAAAATTCCTTCAAAGCCCTATTCCAAAAAGCCTTCATCTTCACAAACACTCTGCTTCGAAAGTCTCGATTGCCCAGAAATTTTCACCTATCTCAAAACCCTTCACCAGAAATTCTCTAAAAATGACACTTTCTGTATACGACAAACTCGCCATTTCCAATAAACCTTGGTACGAATATGTCATTTCTCTAGAAAGCTCATCCAATGCAACTCACGAGGAGGAGGCGTTGCATATGATTCATTTGGCAAAGCTTACATGCCTGGTCGCGAAACAACCAGAGGCCGAATATGCGAAAGAGGTAATTGAGTTTATCTCTAATATGCAGTTAGATGATGAGAATTGCATAGAATCTCAGATTACAGTCTCGCATTTGGAGTATGGTTCGAAATATGTGGATTTTGTTAGGGAATTATATATTCCTAAGAATCTAAATGCCATATATGAGTTAAGTGATAGAGGTGAAGACCCTACGGTATACATGATGGGTAGGGAACAAGAATATTTGGATAAAATTATTGAGCATCCAGTAAAGTTTGAAGCTACTCTGAATAAGAGGCATTTGAAGCCTAAATATCGAGTATTGTTGGATATTGTAAGCAAATGCATCATGAGTAGATCTGGTAGTTTCAAACAGATAAGCACTCCTAAGTTAAGGCTAATGGCGGCGATTGAAGATTCACCTTCCACGACATTCAATTGGTTTCACTATTTGATCAAGGTGGTGAGTGATCAAGCCAAACAAATTCAGAAGGTGAATGGCTCTGTAGTTATCAAAGGAAAGATTCTACATGCAACCAAGATTGCATTTATCTTGGAAATGTGCAGAGAAGAGGAGGACATCTTTGCCGATTCCACTTCCTTTACAAAGTCAAAAATCATGTTCAAACCAACAAAGAAGACTTTGAGAGGAAAGAAAGAGAAAAACTCGAGTCTCGTGGGAGGAGGCCAAGAAGAAAACGATGAAGAAGCGGACAAGTTTAGGGGGAAAGCCTTGATGCAAGTTAAAAAGAGAGAAAGGAGAGAAATCGAAGAAGAAAGCATCGACTTAAGCGCAGAAAAGCTTCAATCTATTGCCGAAGGAGGTCGCTGAAATCAAGAAACTCAACCTCAAGGCCGCTAAGGGTTGAAATTTCCACTTCGTGTTCTTGCTCAGTTGTGACAAATGTGCAAGAGCAAGAAACCGAGGAATGTGTTTTTTCCGAGGTACTCAAAACCTCTCGAGCTCAGATAAAATTCTAAGGAAATCTTCAAGGACCTCAGATCCTCATCGAAGAAAGAACTGCTCAGACTTCAGATCGCTTTGAACCTCGTGAATTGTTTAACTTGATGCGCTTCGAATGAACCATTTCTAGATCCATCACTCTAGAACTCATACACTCAATCTACGCTTCAAAAGCCCAAGATTGAAGAAGGGAGAAGTCAAGAGACCGAGATAAGTAAGGGGAAACGGTTCATCTTAGAGCAGATACCTCGAAATGAATGCCTATCGACCTTGAGGATATGTTCTTTGTGCTCGAGAACCATAGTGTATATTCCGAATAAAACACTCAGGAGATCTTTGAACATTGCTTCATATAGAGGAGAAGAGTGGTGGAATCTTCGAGACAATTTGCTTTTAATCAATTCTCGGGTTTGGAAAAAACCAAACCGAGAATGAAAAGTGGCTTTGATTTTGATGAATTAGTGAAAAAGAAGCTAGCTGAAAAGAAAGCTACTGAAGGAGTTGATGCTTCCAGCTCCCATGATCAAAATAAAGATAAGGATAAGGGAGATGATGCAGAAAAGAAATCTGAGAAGGAGAAGGATCCTTAGATAGATACTGAGAAAGAGAAGGAAACTGAGAGTCAGATGGGGACATATATTGATGCTGAACCAACTGATATCAGACAACCTCAGACTGAAGTTAGCATTCTTCAGGTACATTTTGGCACTGTTATACATTATGCCGAAGTTACTGAAGTACCTAGCTTTAAATCTGATGTTTATGATATGCAGACTGAGGCTCAGTTGGAGCACCCAGCTCAGTTGGAAAAAGTTGTACAAACTCCAGTGGTTGATTTCACACCAATCCTAGATGAGTTAAAGAAGATAGAGCCAAGGATGGAAGAGATACTGGCAAGTCAATCTCAAAAGATTGAGAATCTAAGCTCTTCATCAAGCATGCTGCAAACAATTCTCACAAACAAGATGACTCGGATGGAGTTAGTTATGGCTGCTCAAAATCAGAAAATGGAGAACCTGAGTTCATCATCTGTTACGCTTCAAACAACTCTATCAAGTAAATTAGCTTCATTAGATGGAAAGATTGATATAGTGCATACAGAGCTTAATGCCAACATGAAGCAGATGTATCAAGAAAGAACTTCTTATCTTGAAGCCAAGCTGATTGAGAAGAATGATCTGATGATCAAAACAGTTGTTGAGGAAATGGGCTCTCTGCTCATGACCAAGATGACAGAGATGATGCATGATGTCTTCTCAAGACAGTTTGCTCCTCTTTCGGATGAATTCTCAATGGCCAAGAACTACATGATGAGGCTAGAAGATGAGCATGATCAGTTGGCAGGGGAAGTGCGTATTATGAGCAAGGAGCAATACTATATGGATACTGCACTGACTCAACTACTCCCAAGGTATGGTGCCAAAAAGGGGGAAAGGCCTGGTGGCAAATTAAGTGAGTTGTTGGCACAAACCTTGGAGAGAAAGACTAAAAAAGAAGCTGAAGGAAAGAAAATTGTTGATTCCTTAAGAGAAATTGAAGCCACTGAGAAACTAAAGTTTAAAGAAGCTGAGAAACCTATCTTCACTCAAACATCTGAGCAAACCGTTCATGAAGTAATTTCTGAGAAATTGAGTGATAGAAGGATGGTTGGAACAAGCAAGGCAGAAAAAGATCAAGTCAGACCTGAAAAGAGAAAGGTTGTGGCATTTGTGGAACAAGAAAGGAAGTAAAGAGCAAAAAGCTCAAAACCTACTCAGAGGAAGCTGATAATGGAATTCGAAGAATCTGAGGAAGAAACTGAAACCCAGAAAGAAGCCTTCGATACCAAGAAAACTTTGAAAGCTCTTCAGATAGAAAAGGAAAAGAAAACTGTTGCTTCAGTATCAGGTGTTCCACTGATCAAGAAGAAGAAAGAAGAAGAGCAGAAAAGAAGAGGTGGTTTTAAAAAGTTTCTAAGCAAAAGGAGAGGTACAGAAAAGACTCAGAAGTGGTCGCACATTGACAAGTGGATGCCTATACAGTTCAATGATGCATGGGAAGAGATCAAGAGAACCTTCTGGTTCTATTATGAGATTCTGAGAGAATGGAGAGGGAGTAGCTTGGATAAGAATGAAGCCTTTATTGAGTACTTACTGACATTCTATCCTAAGTACCTGCAAAGTTGGATCAACTTGGCAGATGAAGGAAACACTCAGATAGTAGCTCCTGGTCCATACATGTACCCAGCTCCTAGGTTTGAGAATGGTTATGTAAATGAGGCAGCCATTTCTCAGGAAATAACCCAGTATGCCATCCAGCTAGGCCTAACAGGAAACAACCCTGAAATCATCAAGGCAAGAGATGAACTGAAGAAGAGATACTACGGGATGTTCAACCTGGAAGTGCCAGAGGATGAAGTGGAAGAAGACTGAAGACTTTGTACTTCTGTATTTCTTTTTTATTTTCATTGTAATCTGTAACTCTTATCCTACATCAATGAAATTTTATCTTTATGCTCAAAGAAAAATCTCATTATCTTTTTACATGTCTTGATATGCAAGATTGTTAAAGAACTTGATTGGAGAAATACAATTTTGGTTGTAATAGATAAATTGAAACCTGAGGATAGGTTAGGTTTTCTTAAATGTAACAAGATGGTTTTGGCATCATCAAAAAGGGGGAAATTATTGGGAGACGAATTTAATAAAGAAAGTTTTGATTAGATCCCAAAAACCCCGAGTATGACATGTTCAGATAATCTTGATAGATCGGGTCAGTTTCAAAGATAGATTGTTCAGAAGTTATCTCGCACTATGTATAGTCGTGCCAGATATAGATCAAAGTTAAGGTCAAGATATCAAGACTCAAGATGTCATCGAAGACACTAAAGACTCAAGATGTCATCGAAGACATCAAGACTCAAAAGATCTCACCAAGACATCAAGACTTAGAAGATATCAAGACCAAAAGAGTTATCGAAGACTCAAGAAGATATGAATACTCAAGATAAACTCAATGTTCGAGGGCATAATAATATCTATCTGAAGACTACAAAATTGAGAATAACGCAAATATTAAGAATAGTAGATATTGCCCAAAACATTCATATGCAGACAAAAGGAACTAAGTCTAAATGTTGTTTAAGGTTGTTTCATTCAGAGAGATTGACCAAAAAGAGCCGTTTTGTTTGTCTACATTCACTGAAGACAAGAACCAATCAGAGGAAGAAAAACATCAGACTTTTATCGACATCGAAAGCGGCGGGACCACGAATCATGTCGAGTACTAAGTTCCGCATCGCAAAAAATTGGTGATTGGCTACATGACTGCATATTTCCTAAAACATGCAAGGGAGTATTCAAACCCTAAATATAGTCGTTCATCAAACACCATAAGAGGAAACTCGTAAAGCTATCTCTTCCAACGGATAGTTTTTCAAGAGTAACCTTAGTGAGGTTGCCTATAAATACCAGTGACCCTTTACATCAAGAGGTCACGGGAAATTTCAAAGCAACTCAAGAGCTCATTCGTATTATTGCAAATGGAAGCATTCGAAAACCCTAGAATTTCCCAAGTATTTCACATTGGAGAGAGCTCAATATTCTAGGCCTAGAGTGATAGATATATCCAAATCTTAGAAGAGATATCCTAGCCTGTGCATTTGTTCGTATTGTAAAGGATATCTCACCCTAGTTGGAAACCAACCCAAAACCCAAACCCTTTGATAAGGTAGTTTGTGTGTGTTTTGTTGGTGAGTTGGAGTTGTAAAGAGTTAGTAAGCTACAGTTAGTTAGCCAGAAAACTCTAGATAAGAAGTTAGTAAGCTACTTGTGGTAGTCTGAACACTTGTGTGTGTTTGAGTTAGTAAGCTGCAGTGAGTCAGCCAGAAAACTCAAGGTAGAAAAGTGAGTAAGCTACAGTGAGTTAGCCAGAAAGCTTTAGGAAGTGGTTGAGGAATTTCTCTGAAGATCAGAGAGAGTGGACGTAGGAGCTTGAGTCTCTGAACAACTATAATTGTTGTGTTGTTTTGCTTTCTGTACTGCATTATTATCTGTTGCATGTTTTTCACTGAAAGCATAGTTCACTGATATTCAGTTGGAACCAATCCACTGAACTTGCATCAAATTGATCACAACCTTAATCACTGTTTTATTGAAGGGAAGATTTTCAGCAAAGCTAAAACGAGTATAAACTTAGGGCCAACCATTCTGCACACTTGAGTAGCTAGAACAGATAGTTACCAAACTGAACGAACTCTACTGAGGGTTCAGTAAAATAATTATATGATCCAAGCGCCTCAGGATCTCTGATGAACTCAGGCTCAGTTGGGCTAATCTAAAGCTTCTGAAAGCAGCTCAGGATCATTGTCTCAGTAGACTTTGACTCAGGGCAATATGTGCTTCTCAGGGCAAAATCATCAGGATAACCTGACCCATCTGACCTCAGTGAAAGAAAAGTTTTAAAAATCACTGAACACGTGTATTCCCCCCCATACACGTGTGAGACTCGTTAGCACCGGGACCAACAATTACTTTCGACCTCGCTTCAATATGTTGTCTTACTTGTTTGCTACTTTGCGAACTTAATAATCGACTAAGATTCGTAATTTTGTCTTAAGCTATCGATCTCGCTTCAATATACCATCTTACTTGTTTGCGACTTTGCAAACTAAGATTCGTAATTTTGTCTAGGTTATCGATCTCGCTTCAATGTGTCTTCTTACTTTTTGTGACTTTGCGAACTTAATAACCGACTTAGATTCATAATTTTGTCTAAGTTATCAATCTCGCTTCAATATGTCGTCTTACTTGTTTGCGACTTTGTGAACTTGATAACTGACTAAGATTCGTAATTTTGTCTAAGTTATCGATCTCACTTCAATATGTCGTCTTATTTGTTTGAGACTTTGCGAACTTAATAACCGACTAAGATTCGTAATTTTGTCTAAGTTATCGATCTCGCTTCAATATGTCATCTTACTTATTTGCAACTTTGCGAACTTGATAACCGACTAAGATTCATAATTTTGTCTAAGTTATCGATCTCGCTTCAATATGTCATCTTACTTGTTTGCGACTTTGTGAACTTAATAACCGACTAAGATAAGTAATTTTGTCTAAGTTATCGATCTCGCTTCAATATGTTGTCTTACTTGTTTGCGACTTTGCGAACTTGATAACTTACTAAGATTCGTAATTTTGTCTAAGTTATCGATCTTGCTTCAATATGTCGTCTTACTTGTTTGCGACTTTGTGAACTCAATAACCGACAGATTTGTAGACCATCATGAATTCCGGACATTATGTTTTCGAAGTGATTCTGGGTGGTCGACTTCCCTGGTAGGTCGATGACCTACCCTTAGTTTTCGAACACAATGCCCCTGATTTCCCATTTTGGTCCGAGTCCGAAAGGTCGGATTTTTAATTGTAGCCTTTTGTAAAATCTTACACCTAATGACCTCGCTAGAGGTCAGTAGACCTGCTCCATATTTTTCAAATTGGACTTTAAATAATTTGACGAGAGGGCAAAGTGGGAAAATTGGAACTTTGTATTTATGTAGGAAAGAGGATACTACATTTATAACCGAAATAAGTTCCTATAAGTTATATTAATCGAGCTAGCAGAGCCCTTACTGATAATATTTCTTTAAGAAAGTCACGTTCCATGGGTACTGGGTTGGAGTACCATCGATGTCCTCGAGCGCGAAGGCTCCATTTTGCAGGACTTTGGCGACCGTGAATGGTCCTTCCCATGTCGGGCCGAAAGGACCATTGTTGACTCCTTGTATCTATTTTAGTACAAGATCGCCCTTTCGAAACTGGCGGACCCGTACCTTCAAATTGTAATACTTCTTCGATCTCTGTTTGTAAACTTCGTTGCGGGTGTTCGAGTTGATTTTCCTCTCCTTGAGTAGGTCGAGGTTAACTTCTTGAGCTCGATCGTTCTCTTCGGTAATGATATGTGAAGTTCGATATGTCGGGAAGTGGACTTCAGCTGGGATGACAGCTTCTGACCCAAATGCGAGCGAGAACGGAGTCTCACCCGTCGTGCTCCTGCACGTGGTTCGATACGACCATAATATCTCTGGAAGTTTGCTCGCCCAAGTTCCTTTCACTCCTTCAATTCTTGTTTTGAGGGTGTGCTTGATGATCTTGTTGATGGCCTCGACCTGGCCGTTTAACTGCGGATGGTAGGGGGTTGAGAATAATTTGGTGATTCTCCACTTTTTGAAGAACATCCTGACTTCCCAACCGTCGAATTGTGGCTCGTTATCTGACACGATCGTTTGCGGGAGCCCGAACCTACAGATAATGTTCTTCCAAATGAAACGTATGATTATCGCCTGATAGGTACTACCAAGGGCTTCCGCTTCCGCCCATTTTGTGAAATAGTCGACCGCTACGACGTTAAATCTGACCGTGCCTGGTGCCGTGGGCAGTGGACCGATTAAATCGATCCCCCACTTAGCGAAGGGCCAAGGGCTATAAATCAAAGTGAGCTCTTCTGGGGTGACCTTTATTTTTGGGGCGTAGACCTGGCATCGCTTGCAAGCCTTGGCATATTCGAGCGTGTCTTGCTTCAAAGTTAACCAAATATAACCCTGCCGCAGGATCTTATGGGTGAGTGCGTGACCTCCACCATGGTTGTCGCATACTCCCTCATGAACTTCTTTCATTATCTCCTTGCCGACCTTGGGCATCACACATTTCAGGAGGGGGAAGGCGAAACCACGCTTGTATAATTGACCGTCGACGATGGCGTACCTGCCCACCCTCATCTGGAGTCACCGGGCTTCGACCCTATCTTCCGAAAGCTTGCCATTTTAGATGTATTTAATGATGGGGGTCATCCAGGTGTCTCTTTCCAAGCGAATTTGTGCGATGAGGGCTTGACTACCTGATGGGGCGGTTAGCTTGATGATCGTGATATCGGACATATCGGTAGCTCCTTCCGAGGTTGCCAATCGAGCTAGTGAATCTACTTGAGTGCTTTTCTTTCTGGGGATCTGAGATATATCGACCTGCTTGAACTTCTTGATCAAATCCTAAGCTATTTTGCGTTATGCGATCATTTGCTCGCTTCTTGCCTCGTACTCACCCGACATCTGGAAAGCTACCAACTGTGAGTCACAAAAGATCTTTACTCGTTGAATGCCTATAACCATGGCCATCTCCAAGCCGTTGATCAGGGCTTCATACTCGGCTTCATTGTTCGTAGCTCAGAAATCGAATCGGATCGATGTCGTAAATGACTTCCCTTCGGGACTAATTAGTACTACCCCTGCCGCAGCTCGCTCGCTGGTAGATGATCCATCGACATATAACTCCCATGGCCACCTTATTGTTTTTATTTGCTCGGCGGGGAATGTCAGCTCTACAAGGAAATCGGCTAGGGCTTGCGCTTTTATTGCTGTCTGAGGTGCATAGGTTACACCAAACTGGCTAATCTCAACCGACCACTTGAGGCATCTACCTGTTGTGTCAGGTCGATGGAGAATTCGGCGCAATGGTAGTGAGGTCAAGACCTCAATGTGGTGGTCGAAAAAGTATGGGCGAAGTTTTCTGACTCTCATAACGAGTGTATAAGCAAGTTTTTCTAAAAGTGGGTACCTTAGCTCAGCATCGTTCAAGGTTTGGCTCACGAAGTAGATCGGCCAATGATCCTGCTCCTCAGCTCGGACCAATGCGGCGCTTAGGGCGGTTTTGGAGGCCGCCAAATATAAATAGAGCTTCTCTCCTGGGACCGGTTTCGCTAATATTTGAGTGTCTGACAGATACTTCTTTATGTTCTCGAATGCGAGTTGACTCTAAGTAGTCCATTTGAATTTTCCCTTTCTGATTGCGTCGAAGAAAGGCTTACATTTATCACCCATGCGCGAGATGAATCTGTTAAGCGCGGCCAATCGTCCTATTAGCCTCTGCACTTCTTTAATATTTCGTGGTGCGCCCATATCTAGGACGACTTTGATCTTAGTTGGGTTGGCCTCAATCCCGCGTTGGCTTACCATATGCCCCTGGAATTTTCCGGATTCTACTCCGAAATTGCATTTCTTGGGGTTTAACTTCATCTTATATTGCCTTAGTATGTCGAAGGCCAGAGCGAGGTGCCCCAGGTGATCTTCTTTTTTCTCGCTCTTCACCACGAGGTCGTCTATGTAGACTTCCATAGTTTTCCCGATCTGTTCCGTGAACATGCGGTTGACGAGCCTTTGATAGGTCGCCCCGACATTTTACAATCCGAAAGGCATTCGTTTCCAGCAATACATGTTCTTCTCTGTCAGGAAAGAAGTGTGATTCTGGTCGTCTTTGTGCATCGCTATTTGGTGATAACCAGTGAAGGCATCCATGAAGGACATCACTTCATGCCCCGTTGTGATGTCGATCAGGTGGTCGATGTGCGGTATGGGGAAGTGATCTTTGGGACATGCTTCATTTAGGTCCGTGAAGTCAACGCATAACCTCCACGAGTTATTTGCTTTCTTTACCAGCACTGCGTTTGCAACCCATTGCGGTTTATCGGCCTGCTTGATGAGCTTGTTATCCAGGAGTTTCTTAACCTCATCGGCCAAAGTCGCGTATTTCTCTGGACCGAACTTCCTTCTTTTCTGAGAGACAGGTCGCTTGGTCGGGTCGATGTTAAGCCTATGGCAAACGATTTCGGGATCGATATCGACCATGTCTTCATGCGACCATGCGAAGACGTCCAAGTTCGCCTTGAGAAATTGGATCATCTGCTCTCGCATTCCGCTCGTCAGAGTCGTGTCGATGGTCATCTCCATTTCAGGCCGTATCTCACTGACTGGAACTTTCTCCAACTCCTCGACAGGTGTAGTGTTGGGGAATTAATTGCCCGGATCTATTCGGGGTGAATATTTAAATACAAATTTAATTCTAACAATTATTACTAGCATGAATTAATCCTATATTAATTCAAATAATAATCCAACAACAAATCATGCATATAAACAAGTCACATAAATCCTACGCATGCGGAATTGCTAGGAGTTTACGTGAACTAACCTCTTGGAGTGACAACCGTTGAGAAGATGGAAATCACGTTCACACGAACAAACCCAAAGAGCCTTCTCAAGTATTCCCTCGTCCTTGTTCAACAATCCGGTGAAAGGATGCTCGCGAACAATTAACAAAAGGAAAAATAAAATTATGTTGCACCACCGTTGTAAATTTCTAATTTTTCCGACGCATGGAATTGCTTTGGGGATGAAAAATTCATCCCCTGTTTATACATAAGGGTGGTGGTCGAAATTTTGGTGAGGAATAAGATGGGAAAAATTTTTTTTCTTGATCTCCAAGAAATCTTGAATATATCTCATATATTTTTTTCTCCATAATTAAAATATTCCACAAAAAATTCCACCTCCTTACTTTATGGAATTTTCAAAAAAATAAGGACCAAGGAATCCAAGATTTGGATCTTCTTGAATTTATGGGATATTCTTGTATTCCAAGAATACATATCTTCCATAATTTCTTTTCAAGAAAATCTTTCCTTCATTATTTATTCAAGATTTTCGAAAATATCATAATAAATAGCCAAGTGTGAGATTTCTTGAATTTAATGAGATAATCTTGTATTCTAAGAATACTTATCTTCATTACATAACAAAATTCAAAGAAAATATTTTTCCCTCTTTTATTTATTATTTTCGAAAAAATAGAAAAATTAGGCAACAATAATTTATTTTATTTTAAACACTTTTTTCAGTTATTAAACTTTATCTTTGGGCTACTTGAGGGGCCTTTAGGAGAATTAAGATTGTATCTTCCAATGGACCTTGAATTTCTAATATTACTGTTACTTCCAATTGCACTATCCATCTTAACCCATATTACTGTTAATATGACTCCCGGTTATTATTTCTCGTGTTTAAGATTATCCAGTCCATTAATTAATTTAAGCCACTGAATAGCTTCATATTAATTAATATATTTTTCCTTGGAGTAAAGACAGCTCAACATTATTATCCATACCGGAAACAAATTCCACTTGCAAGATGTGGTATGATAAAACTTCTGAGCCCACCAAGGGGACAAATCAAGCAAGACGTACTTGCACACAATTCTCCGTATTAAATCTTAGCAATCGTCATGTAATTAATAAAATTAAATATTAAAAAAATTATTTAAAATTCTATGTAATACTCGAGTTATACATTAATATTATATATTATCCGCTTGATTAAAAATCAATTTTCTAGTGACATCTCTAGCATTTGGACTTTTTGATGATTTGAAATTCTGTAAGAAAAATCAATAGTGGTAGTTGCGAAAGTCATCTTATTTCAATTAAAATTATTGAATCATTTCACAAAGCTCATAATTGTATTTTTAATTAGTTGACTAACAAAATCTTCTTAAAACCTAATTCATGTAACAGTCATGACAAGAATTTTATATGCAGCATGAAATTTTGTTTATTGTAAGAACATCTAATGTCACTGTGAAAATAGTTGTGAAAATAGTTTCATGGTAGGAGACAGGGACGGACCCAGGAATTAAGCCGAAGGGGGCCTAATTTATAATACAGTGTAATTAAATGCACATTTGAATTTTTTATATATTTCCGAAAATTATTTGGACTAAATATTTTTATATTAACCGGGTCAAATACATTTACTATAAATGTGAATTGTACATATATTTTTCCCTTTTTTGCTCCTTATTCCTCACCTGAAGAATAATAAAAAAAGGGAAAATTACTTTTAGGTACCATTTTTCAAGTGGTCTTACTCTAAGTGCTACACTTTTTTGGACTTGCTCTAAGGTACAAAATTTGGGTCAAAAAGTCTTAAATACCCTTATGTATATAATAATGTGTTATATTGATAGTCATGTGCAATTTTTTAAATTTCACATTTTTCTGCACCCCACATTTTTAGTAATTTTTTATTTTAAAATTTTTAAAATTATAGATTTTGAATTTTAATTGTATGTCCTTTTATTTAATTGATTTTCTAGCCCATTTTTTAAAAATTATTTGTCCTTTTATTTAATTAACTTTTTTTAGTAATAAAAATTCAGCCCAAAAAAATTAAATATTCGAAACTATTCTGCACACACGTAAAAAATTCTGCACACCCTAAATTTTTTTTATTCATTTGTCTTTTTATTTAATTAATTTTTTAGTAATAAAATATTAGCCTAAGAAATTACACATTCGTATATAAATTAAATTGTATATTCTTAACCAAATTCTGCACACCGATAAAAAATTCTGCACACCCATAAAAAAATTTGCATTCCCAAAATTTTGCACACCCGTAAAAAAAACTTGCACACCCGCAATAAAAAATGCACACGATATAAAAATCCCTTTCTTTCTCTCTTTTGCTCAATAACAATAATAATCTACCATTCAACTGCACATTCCAAAATTTTGCACACCCGTAAAAAAAATTTGCACACCCGCAATAAAAAATGCACACGATATAGAAATCCCTTTCTTTCTCTCTTTTTCTCAATAACAATAATAATCTACCATTCAACAAAATATATGCAACATATCCGAAAATATCTTTTGCTCAATAACAATAATCATCTCTCATTCAACAAAATATATGGGACATAGCCGAAAGCCCTCAAAATTGAAGCAATATTCAACAAACCCCCAAAAATAACAACACCCAAAAATATAAATAGATCTAAAATTATGAATCTACAAAAGTTGCAACAATATTCAACAAATCCCCAAAAATATAAACAGATCTAAAATTATGAATCTACAAAAGTTGTAACAATATTCAACAAACTCCCAAAATTTCTCCTTCGACGAAAACAGATCGCGACAGCGACAGATATTTATATCACTATTGTTCGTGTTTTGTCTAATACAGACCGCGACGAGAAATAATTTCCGATGAGTAGATCTGTTGATGCCGCCTGTCCAAGATCCGGATGTTTCCGTCGGCATCCTTTCATCTATTCTGCCTCCGTTCTTTTTCATGGCGGGGAGGCGCGGTCTTCCTCCGGGGTGGGAGGGGGCGACCTTCGACGTGCTTGGGGGGATTATGGTGGGCTTAATGTTATTTGGAGGGAGGGGAGGGCGGCGGCAAGAGACGGGATTTGAGTGGGAAGAGGAAGATGGTTGTGTGGAGAGAGAATTTTGGGGTGGGGATGGGGTCCGCATAAAGTGAGAAAATGAGGGGGAGAGAGTAGTGGGAGGGTGTAATTTGCTGGGGTTGGGGGTCAACGACCCAAGGGTGTTATTAAGTGGGGAATGAGTGAGGGTAAAATTGTAACATTTTGGACCTTATAGTAAGAACAAAAAGGTGTAGCACCTTAAAGTAAGAGTAGATGAAAAATGACACTAGAGAGTAACTTTCCCTAAAAAAAATTGCATAAAAAAAGAAGACACATTTTGAAATTAGTCAAAACTTTTAATCTCATCAAATTAAAAATAAATAAATATAAATATATATATAAAAAATTTAAGTGGGGCCAGGGGGCCCAGTGACCCCATGTCCCAACATGGTCCGTCTATGGTAGGAGGTGATCAATTTTATAAAAATACAAAATAATTTAACTAAATGTACTTTTTATTCAAAAAATAATATACTTTTTACAATAAAAAAAATTTTACAATAAAAAAAAATTAAGACTAAGACAATCACATTTAAAATGTTAAACGAGCTGACCCTAACACATTAAGGTCAGCCTTTTAGGCCCTGACAGGTTGTTACGAGTCATTTTTTATGAGAATTCTATGTGGCTAATTTGATAACAACTCACAAACAAAATAAGTATGTATACGATATACGGTAAATAACATGAATTTGTTGACTCAGTTCGTCAAGAAATGACTACTCTAGGGGCATTCCAAGCCAGGGATGTCATATTGCGAGGTTTACATACACAGTACACGATACTTCTCATGGGAAAAACTTTTATGAAAGATGATGATTTGGAGAGTAAGTGTGAGTGCCTGTGAATTTTACTGAACTCCTCCGGAAATTTTCTGAACCTCTTTCTTGTTCTTTTTGGACCTATTTATAGTACTTTGACAAGCATGAGCTGGTTTGGCTAGCATGAGCTGGAGACTTTGTGTCTTGCAAGAACTCATGTGATGCTGCCACGTTTTCAACTTCGTCTTCCTGGTTGACCTTTGGATTTACTTGTTTATAAGGCACTCTTTTTGTCGTCCATATCAACTTTTGCTCGACTGATTGCCCTGTTCGCCTCTTTGACCATATCAATTTTATACCGGAACTCTGTCCTCATCGAGCATATGAGAATAACTATTAGGTTTGCCAGATTTGGCGAACAGACTCGCTTGGTTGGCAAGTGGCGAGCATACTCGCTTGGTCGGCAAGTGGCGAGCATACTCGCTTGGTCGGCGAGCGGCGAACAAACATATTTGGTCGGCAAGCTTGCGAGTACACTTATCCATAGAGCATGATTATTTTAATAGTTGATTTATACACTTGTCCCTCTGATGTGTATGAATAAATTGAGTAATTGTATCGAACATAACAATACCCCCCAGTCGGGCCGCTTTGTATTCATCATGGGGGCCCAGCTGTTGGATATATTGAGCCACGCCAATTATGAGTGTCGCTTCGTCTTCTGTGTCAGAACCCTTGTTTTTGAACTTTCAAATTTTTTTGCAGCATCTATAAATACCTATTTTGCCGCCTCAGTCCTTCTTCCTTCTTTTCATCTTCTCCTCTTTCTCTTCACATTCCTTCCCGTCTGAAATTTTCAACAAGGGCACTCTTATTTCGGCGAAGGATTTCATTCAGGTAACTATTTCATACCCTCTTTAATTCCAATTATGACTTCTCGCTCAAGTTCTTCCGCTTCAATAGAATCAAACCATCATAGTTCCTCTTCCTCCTCTTTTCGTCCGATCTCCCGTAGTGGTGCTAATGCGCCGGAGATGAATGCCTCGCGTTCAAGATCCCGTTGGCAAGTTCGACAACCATTTGTCATTCTTTCATCGGATTCTGATGATGCTCTCAATGAATTAGATCGGGATTTAGCCCGTACTGATTTTGTAGATGATTCGGGCGAAGATCTTTTATCCCAACCCCAAATTGGGTCTAGGGTTGTACATAGTCACGATGTAAATAGGGGTGATGACTATATGAGGGAGGAAATCCTGGTGGCTGAGAATATTAATGAGTCGAACAGAGGGTTCGATGGCGAACAGAACACGGAGCTCGACATCCCTGTTGGTCTTCCTCATAGCCCAACATATACCGAGTATAGTGCTCGTTATGATTTTGATTGACCTGAACAACCTCATAGGACCAGGGTTGAGAATGAATATCCGGCGAGCAAAATTGCAAGCGTGATTGATGTTGATATGCTCGGCCAATTGTATCGGAATTACGAGACCCCGAAAGATGTGTTTTTCTGGGCGCCCGGTCCTGATGAGCGAGCAGACCAGCCTCCTGAGGGTTGTGTTGTTGTAAACTTAGACACAATGGAAGCGGGTCTTCGATTCCCACTTCATCCGGCTATTACTCGCTTGCTCGTAGAATGGAACATCACCATTACACAGCTGAAGCCGAATGGGTGGCACATGATTATGAGTTTCCTAACTCTGTTCGGCAAAACGAAGCCCGTGTACTATCCAACCGCAGCAGAACTCTCTCGATTAGTTCATTTGTCCCGACCCAAAGGTGAACACGGATGGTTGTTCATGCAGGCGAATGCCAAATGTAAGGTCATCGAGGATGTGCCGAACAAGATTACTGATTGGAAAGAGAAGTTTTGGTTCGTCGGGGGTGATTGGAAAAGCCCTGCTTCTGGATGTGAACCAAATGCTCGCTTAGATATCCCCACAGATTTTGGGATCTGTCGAAGTAAGTAATTTTGTGTTTTTGCTCTTCACAATGAACTGATTTTAACTTATTCTTAATTTCAGGAATTCAAGCAGCAACGGACAAAGAGACAAACGACGGTTATTTCAGCAGTATCTGGCAAATCGATCTTGAGCCATATTCAGAATGGTCAGTGAAGACGTTGAATACTGCTGATCAAAGGAAGAAGGGAGGATTGTATGTGCCCCCTCACCATTTAGTTGCCGTCAATCCAGCTGGTAAGGATTGTTTTTTACTCTTGCAAATGTGTTGTGCCCTTTGTTCCCGGTTTGTATTTCCTTCTTAATAATTTTTTGTGTCTACAGCTTTCCCTGTCATCACTATTGCTGTAAGCACATCCGAACATACTGAAATGGCTCGAACTAAGAGACCTCAAGAGCTTGCTCAAATTTAAGCCGAGAGAGATGCCCAGCGAGCAAACCGAGGGGAGGCGAGCAGAGTTAAAAAGGCGAGCCGACCAGCCGTGTCCGAGCCGGGTGAGTCGAGTCGGCCGAAGAGGACAACTCACCCTGTCGAGCAGGGATCGAGTGACCAAGCTCCCTCGCCAAAGAGATCCAGAAGGGCACCTGACAAACAGAATCTGATAGCTCCGTCGAGCATCGATGTTTTTGAGGCGACCCCACTACTGAAACGACCAGAATAGCTGCTTCTGTGGTCGGTCTGATCACACAAATCATTGAAATGGAGGTCGATACGTCTACTCCACCTCCTGCAGGGCCCCAAACCTGGACCCCTTTGAGTTCCCAGCTTCGTTCTCCTGAGGACAAATTGTTTATGGGATGGGATCCTGCTCGGGTGAACAGGTACGTTTGCTCGTCTGTTGGAGTGCCTCTTTGTTTCATCTTATTTGGTCGTTTAATCGTGTCTATTTGCTCGGGTGAACATGCAGGTTGAACAGATTGTCGCCTCTGATGCCAGAGTTGAAGGACTATTACTGCTCTCCTAGTGTCCGCAACATTCCTGGCCTTCCCGAGCATGTTCAGAAGGCGTGCGAGACTCCCATTCGAGCATGGACTACTGAGCTCGAAGAAGCCACTAAGGGTCCAACGCCTTTGGAAACCATGCGACTTGGCATAGTGCGCCATGGCCAATCTTTGGTTCTCCTTGAGAAAGCTTATGCCGAGTCCGCCCAACTTCATGCCAACTACGTGGCTCTTATTACGAGTTTCGAAGAGAAAGTGAATGAGCTCACCAAGACTTTGGATGAAATAAAGTTGGCTCAGGGACAAGTATCCTCAGCCCAAGCAGAGGCTCGTAAAGCTCAAGAGGATGCTCGTCAAGCTCGGGAAGATGCTCGCCAGGCCAGAGAGGAGCTAGGCCTTGCTCGGGAGGAGCTGCACTGCAATCGGGAAGAGGTGGTTGGCATTAGGAGAGTTCAGGATGAGCTGAACGTTGAGCTCCAGAAACTCAGAACTGGCATCGAGACTGCAGAATGTGAGAAAACTCTGCTCGAAAAACAACTCCTCACTGCTGAAGAGACCAACACTCGTCTGGGTTTTGAAAATTCAATATTGCACACTGAGGAGTATGTTGATTCCATGTCCAATTTCTCCTATATATGCGCCTTTGCAAATGCAATCCGTTCTGCTAGATAAACACTTACTGCCGACCAAATTACCCCGCTCATAACCCATCTCGAGAAGTACCTGATCGACAACCACCCCAGATCACAACCTTCCAATATCTGATTTGGCTGATCTGTGCGATTTCTCTAATCTTCCTGATGGGATCAAGATTGATGATCCTATTTTGGATGAGGAAGATGATTCAGATGCGGATGTTGAAGGTATTATCGACCAAGCTTGCCGAGCTGAGCATGGGTTGGATCAGGTGCAGGGCGAGCAAAGTGATCCACCTGAAGTCGAGCAGAACTTATTGTTCAGCGAGCAGACAAGGCTTGATGGTTCTGGGGGAGTTGCTGCCGAAAGGACCGAGCAGACGGGGCAAGACCTGCTCGATACATCTCTTCTGCCCACCCCCAATAATGAATTTGTTCCTTAATTTTGCTTTTTGCTTTGCTGAACAATTTCTTCTGAATTACCGTGTAATTTGTCTTGTTGAACTTGCTTGTTGAACAATTTTGCTGTTTCCATTGAATTTGATTGTTGAACAATTTCCTCTAACCTGATCGTGGAGGATGACTTTTGTTGCTGATGAATGGTTGATGTTTATTTTGTTTCCTAGTTTATGCCATCGTTTCTTCTGAATGAATTCGAACATGATCTGTGTCTATGTTCCACCCTGACTTCTTTGGTTTTTTTATTGTCTTGTTGAGGTGCAATCAGATTGATCGTCTTATTTAGCTACGACCAGATGGGTTAACTTATGTGCAACCCCCCCTTTCTTATTTCATCATCGTCTTATTTAGCCGCGATCACTATTCTTACTCGGGTCGTCTTATTTAGCTGCGACCCCATACTCATCACTCGCTTTGTTGCGGGTATCTGTAAGCATGAGTCGTCTTATTTAGTTGCGACTGCGTACCCATTACTCTCTTTACTGCGGGTATCTAAGTATGAACTGTTTCGTCAGGTGAACATAAACTTCGGCTCGTTCATCTTTGTTTGGGTCGTCCGGCTTAGGTGCGACCTCTGATAGGCTTCAACTAGAAAAACTTAACAAACAAAAATGCTTTGCAACATGTTGCACTCTATTACAGTTGTGCTCATCATTACTGATTATGCTCGGCCAGTTGTGCTCGTCGTTACTGATAATACTTTTTCAGATTTGACGCATTCCACAAATAGGATAATGGAACTCCATTCAGGTCTTCTAAATCATATGCCCCGTTTAACAAGCATTCTGTAACTCTGAATGGACCTTCCCATGCTCGTCCGAACACATCACTTGGTACCCCCGTTGCTCGTCTTAGAACCAGCCGCCCACGTTGAACCTACGTGTTCAGATTTTAGAGTTATAGAACTTTTATGATCTTTTTTTATACATGGCGTTCTTGAAATCAGCCTCCATTCTTCTTTCTTCCAACAGGTCTGAACTTAGGGCGAGCGCCTGGTCGTTGATGTGCTCTCCAAAAGTCATTGTCCAATGGCTCAGAATCTTAATTTCTGCCGGTATAACAGCTTCCGCACCAAATGCCAGGGCAAATGGGGTTTCCGCAGTTGATGTTCTGAAAGTAGTTCGATAGGCCCATAATATTTCTGGTAACTCTTCAGCCCATCCTCCCCCTTGGAATTATCAAGTTTAGCCTTGAGGGTATGCTTGATAATTTTATTGATAGCTTCTACTTGTCCGTTTGACTGGGGGTAATACGAAGTAGAGTAATGCTTCTTTATGCCCCAACGAGCACAATTTTGTCGGAATTCACTTCCATCGAACTGTTTGCCATTGTCTGTTACCAATGACTGGGGAAGCCCAAAATGACAAATGATATTTTCCAAACAAAATTCCATATTCTTTGTTCGGTGGCTTTAACAATGGCTTTAGCTTTCTCCCATTTAGTGTAATAATCAAAGGCAACCACGGCATATTTTACTCCCGATGTGCAGTGGGAAATGGGCCGATCAAATCGATTCCCCATTTAGCAAATGGCCACGGGCTGTATACTTTCTTCAGGTGGGCTATGGATAAGTTGGGCGTGTACCTGACACTTATGACATGCGCGGGCATACGCGAACGAATCTTTCTTGAGGGTCGGCCAGTAGTAATCTTGTCTGATGATTTTATATGCCAGGACAAGCCCACCTGTATGGTTTCCGCATACTCTGTCATGAATCTATTCCAGAATCACATGACCCTCTTCAGGAGTAATACATTTCAATAATGGAAGTGAAAAACTTCTTTTGTATAAATGCCCGTCAAGGATAGTATAACGAGCAACTTGTAATCTGAGGCGAGTAGCTTGTGCTTTATTTTCGGGGAGAAGTCCTTTTTGTAAGTAACTTAAAATTGGAGTCATCCGGGTTTCTTGTTCGCCCGTCACATGGGCAACCACAACTCTGGGAATTGATGGTGAACAAGTTGTGACCACAATGTCAATCATGCTCGTCTCTCCTTTTGTTGTTACCAATCGTGCCAAGGCATCAGCGAACCAATTATCCAATCGTGGTAATTGTTCTATGTAAACTTGTTCGAATTGTTCAAGCAACTCCTTTGCTAGTTGCTGATACTGTGCCATCTGTTCGCCTCGGGCCTCGTACTCGCCTAATACTTGGTATACGATTATTTGAGAATCGCTATAAATCATCAGCCTCTGAATTCCCATTGTCATAGCCATGTGTAACCCAGCGATCAAAGCTTCGTACTCGGCTTCATTATTTGTAGCTGGGAAATCAAAATGGATGGTTGTCGTAAAAGTTTGTCGAGTTGGGCTGATGAGAACCACGCCCGCTCCAGCTCTTGAACCTGTTGATGAACCGTCAACATACGTGTGCCATGGTTGGTCGACACCTCTTTCGGGTATTTGCGGATATGTCAATTCAACCATGAAATCGGCCATAGCCTGGCCCTTCATTGATGTTCGTGGGGAAATGTAATGCCAAATTGACCTAACTCCACCGCCCACTTGAGTAATCTGCCCGCAGTGTCTGGTCGGTGGAGAACTTGTCGCAATGGAAATGTGGATAACACCTCGACTAAGTGGTCGAAAAAGTATGGTCGCAGTTTTCGAACACTCATAACGAGGGCATATGCGAGCTTTTCCAATGGAGGGTACAGAAGCTCGGCTTCTTTGAGTACCTGACTTACATAATAAGTAGGCAAATGTGTTGCCCTTTCTGCTCGAACGAGTACAGCGCTAATTGCATGCTCTGACGCGGCAAGATACAAGTAAAGTTGTTCGCCTGGAACAGGCTTAGATAATGTTTGAGTATCCGCCAGGTATTGTTTTAATGACTCAAATGCATTTTGGCAATGCTCTGTCCATTGGAATCTCCCTTTCTTTAATGTGTCAAAGAAAGGTTTGCATTTGTCTCCACTTCGTGATATAAACCGGCTTACAGAAGCCAAACGTCCAGTTAATTTTTTGACTTCTTTCACACTTCTGGGGGCCTACATGTCGAGCATGGCTTGAATCTTTGATGGGTTCGCTTCAATCCCCCGTTGACTGACCATATGTCCTAAGAATTTTCCTGAATGAACCCCAAAACTGCATTTATTCGGATTTAACTTCATGTTGTGTTCCCTGAGAATGCCAAACGTTTGTGCTAGGTGGGTAATGTGGTCTTCTTTATGCTCACTTTTTACCACAATGTCATCAATATACACCTCAACTGTTCTACCTATGTGTTCGTCGAACATCTTGTTCACCAAACGTTGATACGTTGCTCCAGCATTCTTTAATCTGAATTGCATGCGTTGCCAACAATACATATTTTTTTCGCTGCAGAAAGCCGTATTCTTTTGATCATCTGGATGCATGGGTATTTGGTGATACCCAGCAAATGCATCCATGAAGGTCATGAGCTCATGTCCTGCTGCGTTATCGACCAAATAATCGATATGTGGCATCGGGAAATTGTCTTTTGGACATGCCTTGTTTAGGTCAGTGAAATCTATGCATAACCTCCAAGTTCCATTAGATTTGCAGACGAGCACAGGGTTTTCAAGCCATCTTGGGCACTTTACTTCTCGAATCAATTTATTATCGAGCAATTTTTTGATTTCACTATCCATAGCTGCATACTTCTCCGAACTGATTTTTCTCCGCTTCTGGATTATTGGAATTTGTGTTGGGTCAAGGTTAAGAGAGTGACATGCATGTTTAGGATCTATGCCGACCATGTCCTCATGTGACCAAGCGAACACATCCAAGTTTACCCGGAGATATGCGATCATTTCTGTTCGGAATGGTTCTGGTAATTCTGAACCAATAAATACTTCTAATTCCGGTCTGTTTAGGTCGATATTGACAGACTCCAATTGTTCAACAGGCGTTGCTCGCCTCTTTTTTTACTTCCAACGAGGATCTTCGATCGACCCCCGGTGCTCGTCAACTACCTCCATAGGATCAAAACCTATACGAGGTTCTAAGTCCGGTAGCTCGTTTGATGGATCAATGTTCATGAGATCTGGAACATGAGTTACCATCCCAGGTTCTGTGCTCGCCCGTAGAGATGTACTCGTCAGAGGAGATATAAGCGTCCTCGGTAACATATTCGCCTGTTGACTTGATTCTCCGGTCTCCCATGTTTGCTCCATCATGTTAATGATATTTTGCTTTTTTGGCGCGCATGACAGCAAACAATCTCGGGCTTTTTTCTGGTCGCCTTTTACGCTACCCGTCCCTTCTTGGGTTGGAAACTTAACACAATAGTAATAAGTTGAACAGGTAGCTTTGAATTCCTGAATAAACGTGCGACCTAAAAACCCGTTATAAGTAGATAGAGTATCGACAATTACAAAGTCTAGCATTCTAGTTCGTCGGATCTCCAGATTTAAAGTTGACTCTAGCTCGACTCCTAACCTGATCAGACCATAGGGCCGGGTTATAGATTCCCCGAAACCCATGATGGTGTGATCACATGGTTCTATATAACTACTTAGGTCCCCAACTTGCTTCTCCATTTGGTGCAGAGTGTTGACAAACAGAATGTTCGCATATGCTCCGGTATCGACCAGGAGGCGATGCACCTTCAAACCGAGAAGACGAGCGCTGATGGTTAGAGAGTCATTGTGGGGGGTGATTATGCCGTCGAGATCATCTTCTGAGAACATGATTTGGTGAGAGGGTGGCGTGCTAGCTGATGTGCTCGCCACCTTCACCTGATGGATGCTTTGCATGGCACGCATTTCCATCTTCTTTCGCCTGTTCGATAACGTGGGTGCCTGGTAGCATCCACCCACTGGACCATAATTAGGACGAATCATGTTGATCTCTTGACTCTCCCGACCTCTACCCATGGTAGGAGCCCCTCTTTTGGGTAATTCCAACCTCTTGCGGGATTCCTCGGGATCACTATCAGATGCTTCTTCGGCCTTACGCTTACCCCTACAATCACCTGACTTTTCCACTCGGGAATCTTTGTTCGCCGGCTTTTTGAGGAACTGCGTAAGACGATTCTCTTCATATAACTTCCAAAGTTGACGAAGTAAATCGCGACAATCTTCGGTATTATGTCCGATGTACTCATGATAATTACAAAATTTGGAAGCATTAAGCCAATTTTTATCTCTTATGATTCTTCGTGGCTTATCCAACATATCTCGATCCTTAATTTGATTGAATATCATTTCTGCTGAAACGCCTAGAAGACTTCGTAGTGCTTGTGCTTCTGCTCCTTCTTCAAAAGGTTTAAAAGATCCTGGGGGTTTATACCCCCCATCATTCATTACTTTTTTACCAACAATTCTTTTTGTTGCTACCTCTTGGCCTAACCGCGATTGGGCGAGCAGATCCTGCATAGCTATAATCTTGGCCTTTCGCTCCCAAAAATTCAAAGATATGTGTTCGCCAATCCTGATGCATGGCTTTCCACATATCCGTATTTAGGGTCAGGCCTCCGACCACCGTGAGGATCTTGGCATCCTCTTCAACTGGGGCTCCATCGTACAAACATTTGTCAAATCTTTCAATGTATGCTCGATCTGACTCACCCTTTAGTTGGGAGAAATGTGCCAACCTTTGTTTTGGTCCTGGGCGAGCACACATGGATGAGAAATGGGACAGGAATTTCTATCCCAACTGGGCGAAAGATGTGATGGACGCAGCGGGCAAAGTATAAAACCATCTGTGGGCACGGTCGCCCAACATCATGGGGAATGATCTAAGATCTACAGGCGTCGATGGCGCCCATGGCGATCATAAAGTCTGAATATTTGCTGAGGTGAACATGTGGGTCAGACTCAGCATCGAACATAGGGATTGACGGTCAGATCTTTGCCACTTTTTCTTGTACTTCGGCTGCCATGATCGCCGGCGTTAGTGGCGAGCAGGGCATTGTGCTCGCCCGAGAGAGTCCTCTCGTTGTGGCCAGGTCGGCCTATAAGCCCTCGATTGCTTTCTGCATTTCTGCAAATTTCGTGGAACTAACAGACTTGGATCGGGGCTGTGTCCCATCATGAGGACCCGAGGGGTCATGCTCATGATGGGGCAGTCCCCCTTTCCATGTTCTTCCTTGACTATCCAATCGATGGTGGATAGACAATTTAGTTCCAGCCGATTTTTGTTGTTCCTGCTGTCTTTCGGGATGCAGGAGATCATGAGGATCTAAGGGAGCCGGGATGTTCGTCGGCTGTTCCTTCCCGGGATCCTGACGCCTATGATTGCTGATTCGGTCTTTAACGGAGAGCCTCAAACGTCCAAACGCTGATGGCCTGGACCCTTGAGGCTGCTCGTCATCCGATAAATCATCAGCCTTTTTGTTGGCCCGCTTCCGCTCAGCTTTCAACTTAACTTGCTCGCTATCAGGTGTATGCGAGCGTCGATCATCATCATCTTGAACTTTCAACTTGGCCAACTCCTTTTCGGCCCTCTCTTTCTGTGCTCGCAACAAGAAAGTGGCCTTTGTTGTGGCCGTCGGATCGTTGGCGATATCTTCAAGATTGATGGTTTCCACAGACTGATTTTTGTGAGATTGATGTTGAGCCTCTTTCTGAGCGTGAGGTCGGCTCTGTCCCGACCTCTCCACCTGAGTATTCCTAGATTGAGGCATTATATTTCTTTTTTCTGCCTCGGCTATCTACAAGATTGTGTATGGGCTGGTTTTTTCTACCCTCCTTCTAGCGCCAATTGTTGCGAGTCATTTTTTATGAGAATTCTATGTGGCTAATTTGATAACAACTCACAAACAAAATAAGTACGTGTACAATATACGGTAAATAACAGGAATTTGTTGACCCAGTTCGTCAAGAAATGACTACTCTGGGGGCATTCCAAGTCAGGGATGTCATATTGCGAGGTTTACATACACAGTACACGATACTTCTCATGGGGAAAACTTTTATGAAAGATGATGATTTGGAGAGTAAGTGTGAGTGCTTGTGGATTTTACTGAACTCCTCCGGAAATATTTTGAACCTCTTTCTTATTCTTTTTGGACCTATTTATAGTACTTTGACAAGCATGAGCTGGTTTGGCTAGCATGAGCTGGAGACTTTGTGTCTTGCAAGAACTCATGTGATGCTGCCACGTTTTCAACTTCGTCTTCCTGGTTGACCTTTGGATTTACTTGTTTATAAGGCACTCTTTTTGTCGTCCATATCAACTTTTGCTCGACTGATTGCCCTGTTCGCCTCTTTGACCATATCAATTTTATACCGGAACTCTGTCCTCATCGAGCATATGAGAATAACTATAAGGTTTGCCAGATTTGGCGAACAGACTCGCTTGGTTGGCAAGTGGCGAGCATACTCGCTTGGTCGGCAAGTGGCGAGCATACTCGCTTGGTCGGCAAGTGGCGAGCATACTCGCTTGGTCGGGGAGCGGCGAACAAACATGTTTGGTCGGCAAACTGGCGAGTACACTTGTCCATCGAGCATGGTTATTTTAATAGTTGATTAATACACGTGTCCCTCTGATGTGTACGAATAAATTGAGTAATTGTATTGAACACAACACAGGTTAAGCGGTTAACTTTAAACTGTTCGTTAATAGTGGAATTCTAACTCTAGCGAACGATGCACTAAATGAACCACTAACAAATTATGAAATAAAAATTTAAAAATTTAAATTCAATAAATTTGAAGGTACATATATATAATATATAGATGTGTTGTTAATTGAATTCAATTGCACCAACCAAATATATATAAAAAAAAAAAACTCAAACAATCATGATTATGAAGAGATAACACCTATTTAATGTTCAACCTCACTGCAACCTAACATTTTTTTCCCTATTTGGACTAAATATTTTCTTCTAAGCTCATTTCATCTAAAAATTGTACAATAATAAAAATGAATTATATATACAATTATCATATAATTACATTAAAGTTAAACTATTTTTTTTAATTAGGTTGGTGGATGTCCTTTCGGCTAAACTGTTCATGCCAAACAACATGAACTTAAACGGGCTACGAAAAGCTAGCCCTAACTATAATTATTTCGAGTTTAAAGGAATCGCTCTACGGGCCATGACCTTTTTAACATATGTAGATCTCACACAACATGAAACACTCTTTTGTGCAGTACTACATTATGCAATACTCTAAAAAATAGGAAAGAAAAAGAATCTTGCAAATCTCTCTATATACTAATAGGGAGTTTATTTTCATAATGTGTCAACTTCATGTTAATTTAACATATGTGTCATTTAATGAGAAATTTGAGTACACATGTCATTTTTCTATTTGGTTCTTTTTATAAAAGAATCATATGTGTCATAAAACTTAAGTTTTTGTATACAATTAATTTCTAATTATTTAGGTATTTAAAATATGCGTGAATGTTATAAAAAGTGCAATTCATATTTATTAATTTATGTTTTATTTAATTATATAATATTATTCATTTATATTTCTTTCCGTAATTTTTTTTTTTTGGCTTAATTTAAGATAAATAAAATATTCATTCTAAATTTATTTTATCTTAGTGTGAATTATATTCAATTATTAATTTCTTAATAATACTTGACATAATAATCTTATTCCAAGGTTTAAGAAAATTTACTAATATACACCTTAAACAATTATTAATTCATATTTAGTGTATTTATGCACATATTTATATTTTTAATTATTAAATATAATATTTATTGAAAATATTGTAACTTTTAATTAGAAATCGCGTAACACGCGAACACTAAACTAGTAAAAAGCTAATGCACACTTAAAACAGTGTTTTCATAACCGAACCGGTGATCGAACCGGACAGATCACCGGTCAGCGGTTCAACCGGTCGGACCGGTTCAACCGGCTGTTCAACCGTTTAAATGATTTATGTGTATTTTTTGTAATTTTTTTTATATTTTACTATTTTTTTTAAATGACTAATTCATCAATGGACTTATAATATAAATATTTAAATTTAATTAATCAAACTTGAACCATAAAAATAATATAAACGTGAAAAGATTTGTCCCACATCGAATAAGTATTAGAAGAAATGTAAAATGAAGTTATATAAAAGGGATAGGAGGTAGATTTTATGGATCTCCTATCCCACATCGAATAAGTGTTAAAAAAGATGTGAGATGGAATAATATAAAAGGTGGATCTCCCATCCCACATTGAATAAGTATTAAGAAAGATGTGAGATGAAGTAATATAAAAGGGAGTGGATGTGGATCTAAATTCTACTTAAACCTCCTATCCCACATTGAATAAGTACTAAAAATATGTGAGATAGAGTAATATAAAAGGGGTGGGGGTCTAGATCCTTACCCACAAGAAAGATTAGTTAAAAATTGATTGGTATTAAAAATAATAATTTTTTTTACCTAAATAATTATTAGTTTAAAATTTTTAAAAAAAGTTAAAAAAAAAAAAAACCGGTCGAATCGGTTTTGGCCGGTTCTGTCCAGTTTTGACCGATTCTAACCGGTTTTGATCGGTTTAACCTATAAACCGGTTCTTAAGGGGTGTCCAGACCGGTTCCGGGTCAGGTTCCCGGTTCAACCGGTTGAATCGGCCGGTCCGGTCCGGTTTTGAAATCATTGCTTAAAACCTCAAATCGGGTTGAATCGCGTCATATAAATAGTATTACTTATTTGCTCATATAATATTTCGCCAAACATTAATACTCCATCTATCCTATATAAATTTGCACACTAGGTTGGGCCACAAAATAAGAATGTTGAGTAATGTGTTGGAATTTGAGGGGTAATTTTGTAAACATTTATGTATAAAATAAATCAATAAATTGGATTGTGTGTATGTGTGCAAAAGTAGTGATATTTTGTGTAAAATTGTAGATATTGTGGTTTATGAAGGATTTTTTAGTTTTTGTGTGTGTAAATTCTTTTGGGACGTACTAATAAAACAAATGTGTAAATTCTCGTGAGACTGAGGGAGTACTACATATTACAATAGGGGGACTTTCCTACGAAATATTTCGCTGTGAAATTTTAGTTAAAATAGGAAGGAGTTGAAAATTCGCGGATCATGCGCGGGTCGAACTAGGTCAAGCAGATTTTTTCTAAAAATTCGCTCAAAGCCGAAACAGGAAATTCGTTCTCGGTCTGTATTACTATAAAAACAAGTATATGGTACTTTAAGGACAATTGTGTGTTACAATGTTACTACATAATGATAGAAGAAAATATTATTACTAATTCAATGGTGTAATCTGGTGGTTTGAGTCTTTACTTAAGACAATTGATCACATGTCAGAAGAAGAAGCAGATAAAAAACAGAGGGGCAAACAGATGAAAATAGAGGGAGTATCATTTTGTTCGTACAATAACACATTTGTCCTCAAATAGTAATACAATTTTCAATTCTTTAGACAAATATATGTACTGAAAAAATAAGTATGTGTTATTTGTCCTTACAGTAACAGGTACATGGTATTACAGTAACACATGTTTGCTCTTATAGTAACACATACCTTGGAGCGAGTTATGTTGTTTTGTATTTGCACGAATTTTATAGAAAAATTTGTTTGACACAGTTCGACTCGCATATAATCCGCAAATTTTTCCCTCTATGTTTATGCACTTCTCATTTTTAAACCACAAGTCATGTTTCACAGATCATTTCTTATAGTAACACATACATGTACTCAAAGTAACACATTTGTACCCTTATAATAACACCGATTTAGAATGAATTTTAATGTTCTACCTTTGCGCGAATTATATTAAAAAATCTGATTGACCTTGTTCAACAAACATAGGATCCACGAATTCTTCACTCTGTGTTTATTCACAATTCTTCACTCTGTGTTAATTCACTTCTCATTCTGACATGCCAGTCATATTTCACAATTTCTAGATCCGTAAAATATTTCATATAAAAGTTTGCCTTACAATAGTGAAATACTATATGCCTTATATTGTTTAATGTTTAATACAAATAATTAAATACTATATGGAAAAACTATATGTATAACCGATTGGACCCTTATTTGATCCGTGAATTGTTTTGACCTGCAAATTTTTTATTTTTATATTTAAAGAAGTGCATAGTATAATATATAACATTGCATATATGCGTTTAATTGTACACATAATTTCTTTTCTCATTTATATGAATTAAAGTTTAAAGGATAATGTGGTTAAATTATAAATTACAAACATTCTAGTTAACTTTACGAAAGACTGAAAATAAAATTGTCAAAAAAAGTTTCAAATATTGCATTTGCACCAAATACAAGTATCGATTGACACACATATATTACTAGCTTTGATCCATCAGTTGTGATATCGACAAATTCCTGGCAAACAAAACTTTTGTTGTAGTGGTCTCCAAGGTACAATACCGGCAATGCGATGTTACTATATATATGGTTGTACCAAAATCATTTGCATAGTTGCAGTGAGCGGATCTAGGATTATAAATTTGGGGATAAATTTGAGTATAATTTGAAATTTGGGGATACATTTAAATATTTTTTTCTTAATTATACATAATAAAATATAATTTTTTTCCTAATTATACAAGGGCTGCATTTCATTTTGGGGGTACAATTGTACCCCATGTACCCCACTGCATAGTTGGCGCAGCTGATCTGCCCTCCATTTTGCCGTGAGACTCTATGCAGTCCGGTCAACGGTTGGATAATTCCCCTTCTTACATAATAACCCCCAAAAACATTAATTTTAGTAAATTAACTAGTATATCACTCGTGCGTTACACAGTTTGTGAGTATGAAATGAACATAATATAAAATATATTTATTTTTGTGTTAAATAAATTATAACTTTTTTTCATTTTTAATATATTTTTTTAATTTAGATGCAACGCACGATTTATGAACATATTTTGCTTTTGCAATCAGGCATGAAAATGGGTGACGCTCCAACTGCTTAAAAAAATTACATTGTTAAATAATGCAACTTTAAATGTATTTTTTTTCTTACAATTTTAAATTATTTCCTTCTAAATCACTTTGATTGTCATCTATTATCGTCTTCCCAATTCTCATTGCATGTCAAAATTTTCAAATTGTCCCCTTTAGTTACTCTGAATATGATAACATATAACTACCCATGATTGAAATTAATCTTCTTAAGAAAGTCTAAGATTTTTAATAATTGTCTATAATTCTTATTAATGATTACACCATAAGATATCATTAGTCAAAATTATCTTTCTAAGATGTTAAAAATAGTCTACTATCTGATGATGTCAGTGTCATTCCCGAAATCAACATTCTTTGTCCTAAGTTAGTCTCGATTAGTATTTTCTTTTAAAAATATGATTACCGAACTTCATCACAACCAACCCAGTATTGTTTTACAATCCAAGGTCTAATGTCAATTGTACATGCAACTAATTCATAGTAATTGTACTCAATGATGGACCTACATGTCCTATGTTGGGATCTTGTGCCCCATATTTTTTTAAGTATATGTTATATATATTATAATTATTAGGTGTAATACTTATATTATATGTATATAATGACTTAAATGAGTTTTTAAAAGTATTATAATTAGTTAATCATGCAAATATTTCATCTAAAAAATTTGTAGATCTGTTATGTATATGCACCATCATTATTTAAAAAATCAAATATTTTTTAAGATAGTAATACTGTATAACTGTAAATGCATAACGTGACACTAAAAAAAAATAGATTTCACGTGAACCCGAATTCAGAGGAAAATCTATTTGTTAAATATTATATCCTATAAAAGAATCATACAAATAAGTAAACAAATCGAGCTTTATCACAACCAACCTAGTGTCATTTTACAATTCAACTAATAACGTCAACTAATAATTTAATTATAAATTATTCAACTAACAATTTAAGTCTAATGTCAATAGCTCATGCAACTAATTTAGGGTAATTGGACTAATCAATTTAAATCAAATATCATGTAATATTATCATACAAATAAGTATATAAATTATACATTTTCATATATACAATATTTCTCGTCTTTTTTAGATTGCCCAAAATCTCAAAAGTCCATCCTTTATCACATACTTAAAATAACAATAAAGTAACTATACATTTCATTTTACCCCTTACAAACATCACTAAATTACATCACATGTCACTAATAATTACATACAAAAATAACTTATTTTTTTATCTTATTCACTAAAATTGACAAAATACCCTTATCAAAAAACTATTTTATTACCTTCAAATATTAATAAAGAATTTCCTCATAAAAAACCGTGTCAAAATCAAGTGAGCAATCTAAAAAAAAAGATGGAAGGAGTAACTGATTTAAAATATATATATATATATATATATATATCAACTACAAAATATAACATTTTATAATATTAATCATTAATGTGCCACTTTTAAAATTTTATGATAAATTTGTAATAATTTTTTGTTGAATTTTTTTCTATTTTGGTATAATATTTTGTTATTATATATGTATATATAGATTTAGTTCAAAAATTTGTAATAATATATATGTGTGGTAGATATGGGGAATTGAATCTTGTACTCTTACATACAAAGAATATAAAAAATATTTGTTATATCATTTGAGCTACATCAAATTTGTTAAGATGTTTAAAATTTTATTACAAAATTATAACAATTTTTTGGCCAAACTTTTGGCCCAACATTTTGTTATTAGATATGTATAGATTAATAAAATGAAATTAAGGATAAATAACGAAGGGACAGAGTTAACAAATTCTAGTGGACAATGCTTTCGATGGTCAAGATGTAAATCTAAGATGTATAATTATTTTTATTTAGTAATTAATTTAATATTTTTTTCGAATTAAATGGATAAGGTGAGGCGATCTTATAAGAACATGTCTCTGACAGTGTAATACTCAGTCCCATACTAACTTGCACATATTTTTTTTATTAGGCACATCCTTAAAATAAAAAACCCTTCATAACTCTCACCTCATAATGTTCACAATTTTACACAAAATATGTATTACTTTTGGATCTAGACATACATACAATTCAACACATTTATTTAATTTATATAAAAGTTTACAAGATTACCCTCAAAATCCTACTCGTTATTCAACTTTCTTAATTTGTGTCTCCCTAAAGGGTGCAAGTCAATTCGGGAGAGAGGAAATATTAAATATGACAATTTATCCAAATTTAATCTAGTATAACAAAGTGAAGTTCTCGTGTGGAGATAAACCGTGATGTGAGTCTCAATTCCACTTATTAATCTGTATTTTTTTGAATTAAATGGATAAAGTGAGAAAGTCTTATAAGAACGGGCCCAATAATGCAACACTAGAGATGTCAAATTTACCAAAATTTAATGTATCATATCAACTCAAATAAGTAGCCAAATAAAAGATTTTATTTCCAATTAATGGACTTCATCTCATGTGAGTTTCCATTCAAAAAAATAAATATAAAATGAAAAACAAAAAATAAATGTAAGGGATCAGAAAACCAGACCAAAAATCTAAAAAATATCGCTAAAATTCGGAGCATTGTAACAGACACAGAGGAAAAAAAGTAGAAAAACTTGAGCAGACTTCCAACACAGTCCATATCTTGTAGACTTTCACTCTCCAAAACAGGATTTTTCATCATTCAGTAAACCAACAAACTGCATCTCTCAGGGGAGATTTGCTTCCTCTTTTTATTTATTTTTTTCAACTTTTTTGTGAAATCGAACCGGCGAGACTTTTCAGATTGATGGAGAGCTGATTGAACTAAAAATGGGGAAGACTTACTCTGCGAATTCGGCGGATTACCAGCTTCTAGAAGAGGTAGGGTACGGTGCGAGCGCAACTGTTTACAGAGCGATCTATTTGCCTTCCAATGAAGTGGTCGCTGTTAAGTGTTTGGATCTCGATCGGTGCAATAGCAATCTGGTTTGTTCAATTTCTTCATTTTTCTTTTTTTGTTGTGATTTTGTTAGTTTGATTGATTTCCGCATGAGTTGTTGATTTAATTTCAGCTTACTTTGTGTGAGGTGAGTTTTGATCTTGCTGGAGTGCGGTTTGATGTTGCTTGGGGATTTTCGAGATCCCCTTTTTTGGCTGTGAAATTGTTTAAGTGGAAATGGATTGTGTTTAGAAGGCAAAGATTTGAAAAGTTGGTTGTAGTAAGGGAATGTTGAATGTTTGCTCTATTTGGTTTCTTAGGTATTTTGGAGTTTGCCTTGATTTGCTATATGGGTTTGCAGATCATTTGTTTGTTTCTAGTGAACTTGTTGTTGGTGAGGTTTTGTTGATTTGAGTGATGTTGTTGGGGTTAATTTTCGTGCATGCAACGGGCTCTGCCTGCATATGGATATTCAATGAAAGATTCTGAAAATTACTAGCTGGGTTAGTTTGAGTTCCATCAAAGATTTGGTTTTTCTTCGATATGAAGTATCATCAAGGGTGTTAACTTGGAAAAATGATAGGACTATTCAGAATACTTTCTTAATGATCATCAGTTACTGTTGATGAAGAGTATTTGATGACAGTAGGTAGAATGTGGAGATTCCTCAAAGATAGATTCTTAATTTTGATTAGTGTTGATTTAAAGCGTTGTTTTTGAATCTGCAATCAAAAACTATACTTTTTTTTTGTTCGAACAAATGGTGACTCGAACCCATGACCTCTCGGCATAGGTAGTGGTGCTCTAACCACTTGAGCTATTCCACTTCGTTTGCAATCAAAAACTATACTTCATCTGCCTTTTGTGCAAAATGGAGCCCTATTTGTGCTCAAGCATGTTGCCTTTTGTGCTTAAGCTTCTATGTGCAAAATGGAGCCCTATTTGTCTCATTTTGACTTAATGTTTGGTTTGTCAGTAACATTCCTATTACACATTGTGTTCCTGTTGGATAAACTAGGAATACTTTCATAATATTGTATTTTAGTAGTACGCACTTGCTAGAACCTAGATGAAGGTGCAATTGTAATCCAAACAAGAATTACTTAAAAAAAAAAAAAAAAAAGATGTAATGGGATTGATGACGTTGTAAGAAGTTCAAATGTGTTTGCAGCACTCATGACTCATTTTAAAAAAAATTGTTTTTCTCTTAAATAATGAAATCTTGTCATGTTTATATGTATGCTGTGTAAATCTGTATGCATTTATATCCATATACATAGGTGTCGGGTTTGAGATCATCATAATAGATGACAGGACTCCTTTAACGTATCAAATTATTTATCCTGAAGTATATAACTAAAGCTTTCTTCTCATCTCGATTAGATGTTCTACCCTCTCCTGAATTGCTTAAGGTATATTAACCCCAAAATGAAATAAAATTTGAGAATTTTCTAATGTCTACCTCTTCTATTTGTTATCTGCTATTTCTTGCTCATATATTTTGACTTTAAGAAACATAATACTGTTGCTTTTTGCGATGAATGAAGAGAATCTGTGAGAGAGTGTTTGCAAAACACCGATTCTTTTGTAGATTGTGTATAAATTGCTTAGTAGCTAAAGTGGTTAGTGCTTGAAGTAAGAAGTGGATTTTTTTATCAAAAATAAGAAGTTGGCGTGTTTGGTAAAAGATAGTTTGAATCAAACATTTAACTGAAATTGAATATTTGCCCTTAAATAATCACACGTGTCTTTTAATATCTAAAAAAAATTAGGGACGAATTTGATTAATGACAAAAGAGGTTGGTTAAGGTAAAAAGGTGTCGTACTAAAATTGGCCTTAGTTGGTGTTTGCAAGTGTGATGGGAAACTCAGAATCACTTTTTTCCAATAAAGCTGATTCTACCAGCTTTTAAAAAAAGTGATTCTTGAGTTCCCAATAGAGTTTGAAAACAAGCCCTTAGTTAAACTCATAAGCACTTTAAAGCACCCTCTACCTGCTAAATTTTATGTTTTTTTTTTTTTTTTTTGCTAATTTAAGCAAGAACTCAATGCATATAACTTATTTTCTCCAATTTTACCCATTTGGCAGGATGATATTCGAAGGGAAGCTCAAACAATGAGTCTAATAAATCACCCTAATGTCATAAAGTCATTTTGTTCATTTGCTGTGGACCGCAACCTTTGGGTGGTAATGCCTTTTATGGCTGAGGGTTCTTGCCTACATTTAATGAAAATAGCATATCCAGAAGGATTTGAGGAATCTGCCATTGGGTCTATCTTGAAAGAAACTTTAAAGGCTTTGGAGTACCTCCATCAACACGGTCATATTCATCGTGACGTAAAGGTTAATCAATTATATTGATCATGAATCTAAATTCATACTAAAGATTTGACATATTCTTTGCATAATAGTATACAATTGCTTTACATTTTGTTTAACATCTATTTGCAGGCTGGAAATATATTAATGGATAGTGATGGTGAGGTGAAGCTTGCTGATTTTGGGGTTTCAGCTTCCATGTTTGACAGAGGTGATAGACAGCGCTCAAGAAATACCTTTGTAGGAACTCCATGCTGGTACAGTCTCTCTCTATATAGAGTAAATTGCAAAATTTGAGTGTTGGTAATTAAGTCTCATATGAATCAATTTTCATAATTATGTCCCATAATATTTGAATACTGCAATTTTAGCACAATATTGACGACGAGTAAGAGTAACATTTTGGTGCACCAGTTGCATTGTGCAGTTGGTGCACAACTAATACTGTTAAATGAAAACAACTAATATTGTTCAGTGAAAACAGCTAACACTGACCAACTAATACCTTTTAGTAAAATAACTAATACCATTTAAAATGTACTTGAGTTGCATGGTGCAACCGGGTGCATAGAAGTGTTTGCCATTGACAATTTTTTGTTTTAGGATAATTAATAATTAATTTGTGATTTTTTTAATTAAAATAAATATGTTTAGGTCTCATTATGCCATGTAAATGACGCAAAATCATTAGTCCGATTGGTACAGGAATTCGACAGCTCATGCTAGCAGGATGTACAAATATCCTGTAATCTTGTCAATATAGAACTTAAACTTCATCATTTTTTAAAAGTAATGAGGCTAAAATTGATTCTTATGGGATTGAATATGTAGCCAATTTTGCAATTTACTCCTCTATATATAAATGTGGTGTGTGTGTATATCAATTGAAGTGTAGTAACTGCTATTATTTGTTTCATTATGTGTTGTACAGGATGGCCCCAGAAGTATTGCAGCCAGGAACTGGATATGATTTCAAGTGGGTTCTATTTCATACTCTCATAATGTTGTGCTGTTTCATTAAAAGTGTTCTATTCCTGCATAAATGATTGATGACCATAGGTTTTTTTGTATGAATGCATGCATGAAATTTGGGGGGCGCTTGGTTCAAATTCTTCAATGAGGATGGTAATGAAAATTTCTTTTCTCTCTGCGCCCCCGTAATGAAAAGGATGGGTGTCCAAATATTGGTTACATTGTTAGTGTGTTTAAAGGGGACAAAAATTGATTGTTGGTTGAGGAGAAATGCTTATAGGAGGGGAGGTAGATAATCAAATGGGGTATGATTAACTAATTTTGTGTCTCATTACCCCGTATGTAGTATGATGAAGGTGAATTAAATTAATCACCTTTTATTCTATAATTACCCCATGTCCATTCCCATTACCATTCCCATTGAGGAATTTTGAATCAAACACCCCATTGTTTATCAGTCTCTTTAATTGTGATTTGGGTATTCGGACTTACATGTCCTAGAGTAATACTAGGAATCATGGTTCAGTTTTGAGGTACATGTAAGATTGTGGAGCTTCTTTTCCCCCTTAAAATTATTCTCATTTCGTAGGCTAAGTTGCATATCTGAGCATAGTGTATTTTCTCTTTGACTGTTTTCATATCTGAGCATAGTGTATTTTATTAAATTTACAGAGCCGACATTTGGTCATTTGGAATAACTGCACTTGAGTTGGCTCATGGGCATGCACCATTTTCAAAATATCCTCCGATGAAGGTATAAATATCTTCGTAGATTCTTAATTTCTTTCATAAATAATACAATTGCAATCCCATAATTTTGTCCTCCACATTCCAATAGGTTTTGCTAATGACAATACAAAATGCCCCACCTGGACTTGATTATGACCGTGATAAGAGGTTCTCTAAGGTACTCTAGATATTATTAATAGCACCATATTCGATTATTCACTATACACTTTTGAGGCCTATAAATTATGATAAATCAATTTCTGGTTTTGGACAGTCTTTTAAAGAAATGGTTGCTATGTGCTTGGTGAAAGATCAGACGAAGAGACCGACTGCAGAAAAGTTGTTAAAACATTCGTTTTTCAAGAGTGCGAAGCCTCCTGAACTCTCTGTGAAAAAATTATTTGATGACCTGCCACCCCTATGGAAGCGTGTGAAGGATCTCCAGGTACAGTGATGGAATTAACCCTTTTTTTTCTTTTTTTTTTAAGGTTAATCTTTTCTTGAACTCTTGTTGACGTTGGGAATTGAATGCCAGCTTAAAGATGCTGCTCAACTTGCTTTGAAAAAAATGCCTTCAGCAGAACAAGAAGCTATATCTCAGGTTTGAAATACATGGCATCTCTATATTCTCTATCACACTGTGCAAGATAATATATCTTTATTGTTATCATGGCCCAGACTAAATCAAATTCTCTGTTGGTTTCTTTTTAGGGTTAATAACAACAAAATTCACGACCTTTTCACGTTTTTTTCAATTTCAAGTTTCAACATATGTTTTTTTCAAATTTGCAATTCTACACAGGCTTTTTAAAATTTGCAATCTCGTACACTATCAGCAGGACTTGCGGGAAATAGTCATGTAATAGAATTGCAACAATTTAGAAGGTCGCGTATCCAATTGCAAATATAAAAAGCATATGTTTTAATTGAAAAAATATGACAAGGTCGTTATTTGCAACACACTGGTGTGGTGCCAATTACAATCGAGTTAACTAGTACAGTCTTGTTTTTATTTATAGGCCTGCTTCTCTCTTTCAAGCATATGTTTTAATTGAAAAAATATGACAAGGTCGTTATTTGCAACACACTGGTGTGGTGCCAATTACAATCGAGTTAACTAGTACAGTCTTGTTTTTATTTATAGGCCTGCTTCTCTCTTTCAAGAGAAAATACAAAAGAATTCTTTGTAAGATTAATACATACAGCATAATTACTCTTGATTTTTAATTTCTGCTTCTCTCTTTCAGAGTGAGTACCAGCGAGGAGTAAGTGCGTGGAACTTCGATGTTGAGGACTTGAAGTTTCAAGCATCTTTGGTATCTGAAGAAATTTTGATTCTCCCCCCCCCCACAATCATTATTGAATAAACGCTTAATTGCAGATAAAATCACAACTTTTTTGCAAATTAAGATAAACTTTTGAATATTTGTAAACAAAACCTCAATCTAATTTCTGGGCAGAGCGAATCTGCCCGCTGGTTCGAATTGCAAAACAAAAATTAGATTGAGGTTTTGTTTACCAAGAATAAAAAATTTAGATTAGATTGCAATTTGCGAAAATGTTGTAATCTTATTTGCAATTAAGCCTTGAATAAACCATAAACATTGCAAGTGCTCATATAACTGTTCTATTCTTTGCAGCTGCAGAACGAGGATGAAATACAAGATATCAAAGAAGAAGAAGACAGCCTACAATTTTATATGAGCCAAAAGGTTGTTAATAGTTTGCTTTTCATAATTATCTACCTGCCTATTTTTTTTTTATATGCATCTCTTCCATGTTTATTGCTTTATGGACAGGTTAGGAACATAGTTAACAAATTTATATTTTCTGTTCATAGGTTGCATCTAATTCTGTGGTAAAATCAGTATTTGCAAGCAACGATATTAGCAGGTAATTTAGGATGTTTATCATCTTTACGTGAATCAATATTGCTTACTTGGGACTTGTTTTTTTTTCTTATGATCACCTTTTTGGCTGCAGAGAAAAAACAAATGGTAATGAGGTGTTTGTATATGAGAGTGAGACAAATAAGGGAAAGATAAGTGAAAGTGATATAACAGAAAATGATAACAAGGCAAAAACTGATGTCAAGAAGAGTGACTCAAAACCTGAGCTGCCACCATCAATGGCAGAGATTAGAAATCAGACAAGCAAAACCCGTCAAACTCAAAGCGGACCTCTCATGCCCGGTATTGTGCTAAGTAATTCACAGTCGGAAAGAGCGCGCAATGTAGAAAGGTTTACGATGATTTATTTGTGTCTTCATCTGTCCTTTGATTTCTTGTTAAACAATATCCAATTTTAACTTAAAAAAAATTGAAGGGCTTTGCAGGGACTTAGGTCTACATTCTGACATAGCAAATTTCATTTTTTGGTCTGATGCTACCGTCATGCTGTAAATTGCTCAAGAGAAGAATGTTAATAGGAAAAAGAGTTGTTTAATTCATTAACTCCTGACTGTGTACTTGGATATGAATATGGAAATTATTAACAGATTTGAAGGATCTCAATTATATGTCTATGGTCATTTCCAAGCCTTTGCACGTTGGCTATAGAATTCCTCTTCCTTTAATATTAACTGTTAAATACGAAATTGTTTGTTTGTTAGGTATGAGATTGAAAACCAACAACCGGCTGAAAAAAGTCATCAAGTGCGAAGAGCCCCAAGTTTTAGTGGTCCTCTAAACCTCCCTAACCGAGCTTCAGCAAACAGTTTTTCAGCTCCAATCAAATCTTCAGGAGGTAACTATTTATATTCAATTCGATCCTCAAACTATAGCTAGCATTTAGAGTAACACTTGGATGCACCATTGCACCGTGCAACTGGTGCACAACTAAAATTGCTCAATGAAAACAACTAATAATGTTCAGTGAAAACAGCTAATACTGGCCAACTAATACCTTTTAGTAGAACAACTAATACGTTTCAAAATGCACTTGAATTGCATGGTGCAACTGGTGCACGGAAGTATTTGCAATGCATTTATAAATTTTCTGGCTGTCTCTAGGGTTCAAAGATTCAGTGGACGACAAATCAAAGACGAACTTGGTACAAATAAAAGGGCGATTTTCTGTAACCTCAGAAAATGTGGATCTTGTAAAGGTATAACGACATGGTTATGGCACTTAATTCTGTTTCATGACTGTCGCTAACTTAAACATAATCATTAGGATATTCCATCATCCACAGTTTCTCGACGAAACTCTCAGGTAAGATGGAAGTTGCTTTGATTGTTTGAAAAGGTGATGAGGTTTTTTAGTTATACATTCACACATTGTTTATGTGGTTTTCAGGGCTCACCATTAAGGAAGTCTGCTAGCGTGGGAAACTGGATCTTTGATTCCAAACAAATGGTTTGTATGCTTCTCGTATCAATTTCACATTTAAATTAGCAAAATTTGATAGGGGAATATTTTTCTTAGGTCCGTATTTAGGGAGGTTGCAAAAGAAAAGGATATTATGTTTACGGTTGTGTAGATTAAGGACAATACTTTTTTATTTATGTAAATGTAGGCCAAATTGGGCCAACTCTGGCCAATTTGGCCTATGTTTACTTAAATCAAATAGTATCGTCCTTAATTACAAGGATCAAAAGCCCATTTTCAGTCCTCACATGAGGCTCACGTGCGATTTTAACCCGATTTGGGCTAGTTTGGGCAAATTTGGCCTACACTTACATAAAGGAAAAAATATTGTCCTTAATTTACGGGCCCATAAACATAATGTCCTTTTGCAACACCCTAAAATTATGGGCCTAATTTTTTATTCTATTTTTCCAGTTTGACAGTTAGCTCTTGTTTGTTTCTTTGATGTAAACTGACTCCTTAGCTTCTTTGTTCTTGATTTCAGCCCCACAGCCAGTCACCTAAGGAAATCGTTAACAGTAATGGGCTTGCCTCAGTTCTCATGCCTCACCTTCAGAATCTCTTCCAACAAACATCACTCCAGCAAGTAAAATAATTTCTAGAATCCATCTTCATCTCATGGAGAGTGGTTTTTGCCTCTCATTATGCATTACTTACCGAGAATTATCCCCGCTTTATCTTGTTCTCATTGCTTCTCACTGACCCCCAGGATCTTATTGTGAATTTGTTGAGTAGCTTGCAAACAGTGGAGCTAGAAAACGGTGCGTTTAAAATCTGATGACTGAACTGTGTATGCATATACCTTTATAATTTTGTATCCTGTTTCTTATAAATTATTTTTCTTTCTTTTTTTATCTATAGGCCCTCAAAATGGGAAACTGCCTCCTTTACCTCGTGGTTCAGAAAATAATGGCAGTGTAAGTTACATTTGCATTTATGACTTGTTTGAAATTGTTTATTTAGCATCAATTGCATTTTCTTAAACAAAAATGTTCTTAAGTGTCTTTTTTTTAGGCTGAAAATGGGTGAATGCTTAGAATTGGTTTAAGTCTTCGGGGAAATAATAATTTGACAGGATAAATAAAATCACTTTCTAATTATTTATAAACAAATTGAAGTGACATTTATCTTATTAAATATTTCTTCAAAACCATAATTAAACATATCTCAAATTCCCTATGAGGAAACAACACTCCAAACACAAACTCAAAGCCAATTCCAAATAGAGCCATGTTTGGCTTACACGACGCAACAAAGAATATGAGAGTTTATGAAGTGAATTAAGAATTATAGGTGATGTTTGTCTTTATCTTCCCACCTATTTTTATATGATATACATATTTAAATTTATTATTATTAGCCCATTTATCCTTTCACAAGCAACAAGGTACTTGAGTATATTCTTAATTCCCATTCACATATATTTAATATAAAACTTAATTAATTTTTTTAAAAAAATTAATCCAACCCAATTTAAAAAAAAAAAAGAAAAAAAAAGAGGATTTGATATTTATAATAACTTTTATCCTCCGCCTAAACAAAACCAGATATTACTTTCTTCTTATTCTTATCTTCCAGAACATCCATTACCAAAATACATATCAGAAGACTAAAATAAACACAGGTTTTGCTGCTTTTTTTTTTTTGGCCTTGATCTAATATTGAATTTTATTCATGTCATGGAGACAAACTTAAAATTTTCAACCTTAAGGTAGAGTGTTAGATGCACATGTTTGATTCTCAAACAGAGGTAAGAATCTTGTTGCATTTGGAAGAAATATTTCCTTTTTTGTGCTTAAAATGGAGAAATCATATGCTTAATTTTTATTTGAATGTGGAATTCTGCAACTTCAGCACTGCATTTCCACGTCTTTGCAACAATCAATTTTTTATGTCCCCATTATTTAGATAAAGAGCAACCTTAGAGATCATACTTCTTGCCTTCATTTTTAATGCCGCTCAATTTTCTCCAACGAAGTTTCCATGTATCTGGAGCTATTCCAACTCAACTGACGCTTTTGGGTTTTCAGTGTGTTTTACACAGATTCCCGTATCTCAATAAATGAGACGTATCACAAATTAAGAAAAGGGTATAATTTCTCTTGGGAAAGCAAATGCGACAGATATTTTGGAATAAATATTTTTCTTTAAAACGACATTTAAATTGAAATGCAGGGAGTACTTGTTTTACCTTCTGCTTATGGGTCCACACTATTATTAATGTGAATCTGGAGTTGCATTTACAGGTTGAATCAATTGTTTCTGAAAGGGAACGGATGCTTCTTATGAAGATATCAGAACTTCAAGCTAGGTGAATATATCGGAGTAACAAACACAATGAGCCATATTATATTATTCTGTTTTCCCCTTAATTTTGAAGATAATCTCAACCCTGTTTCCAAACACCTGCAGGATGAATAGCTTGACTGATGAATTAACTACAGAAAAGCTCAAGTACATGCAAGTGAGTTTTTTATGCATATGAATATTGATTTATTTCAGTTGATTGTTGAAGAACTAAAGTAACATGGAATATTTAACCATTGGACTATTGAATTCTCCATTACGCCCTCATGATGACTACTTTTCTTCTGTTGGCAGTTACAACAGCGACTAAATTCAGTTTCACCACGCGAAGAGGATGGAGATAGAAGGGGAGGAGATTCATGATTTTCAAAAGGTCTGGTCGGGTATTGTTAATTCGTAGCACCTTGGAAATTCAGGTAATACACTAATGTCACATCCATATATACTTTAGTTACACGTAGGGGGCACTTGGTTCAAATTCTTCCATTTACAATAAATGGTTAGTGATAATCAATTCTCTTTCATCATATTTAGTATGGGATAATAAGACTCAAAATAAGTTAATAATTACCACATTTTGATTAACTGCCCTCATTCCTATAATTAATTCTCCTCAAATCATTCAACTATTCCTCAACCAACAATCCTTTTTGTCCCAACTTATTCCAGGATTGCAGAAACACACTAACAATATAACCATCATTCTCATTATAAATCACTATACAATGATTCTCATTACCACTCCCATTAGAGTTGGTCTTATGTAAAACAGTTTTACTGTGCAACTAGTTTGCAACTAATACTTTATAGTAAAAAAACTAATACTTTTTAATAAAACAACTAATACTGTCAAACTAATACTTTTCACTAAAACACCATTACTTTCTAAGAATACATACTAAATGCAAACCAGTTGCAAAACTGGTTAAATAAGATTGCCTTCCCATATAGAATTTGAACCAAGCATACCCTAGTATCATGTTCACATTTCTAATTGTTTCGTCTATTTCAGGGTGAAGATGTAGAAACAAGTAGAGGATATATTGTTTTTGTATCTGGAATCATGCCTTGTAAGTCAGCTGTTGAATAAGACCGCTAAAAAGATTCCAGCTTTGTACGGAAACTAATAAGCCAAAAGTTCAGAAGGTAATCTATCTGTTCATTTATTTGGTCGGTGCAAATAGAGAGTAGCTCTCTCATTCTGCACATGGTGTTGTGATCTAAAATCCAATGTGTATTATTTGTGTGACCTTCAGTATGAGATAGAAAACCACAGGGATATTTACTGTTTTCTGTAGATTATGTGTATGTTTTAGCTTGAAATAACATATGAAACTGTAATTCTGTGAATATTTCATTTGTAAGTTGTAACATTATGCGCTGGTATATAAAGCTGGCCTTGTACTCAGATACGAGTTAATATGTTTGGTGTTTTCTTATTAGCATCCTTTAAATAAGATGGATTGGGAATTAGCCTGAAATTGAAGTTGTTTACCATCATATTGCTAACGCAATTGGAATTTGCCAGAATAAATGGAAATAGGAATGTAATTTAATTTATTTTGGTATAGTTATGGTGGACCTGTTTTTCATTTTTTTTTTCCATTTATTATTTTAAGAGCGATGTACTTGAGAAAAACATTTGTTTTCTTGTTTTGGTATCTACCTTTGTTCAACTTAGAGTCTTTAGCCAAACTCAAATTCCATCACTTTATTTTCATTTTCTTTCTTGAAGATGAGGGAAAACATCATCTTTAATGTCTTTTACCACTGGTCTTATGGTTCTGACTTCTGAGTGGTGTCACTCACCAATACCATAAATGATGTTTAAAAAGAAAAGAGTGACTGCCTTCAGCGTTAAGTGGTGCTTGGTTTAAATTTTTTTAAGGAATAATAATGAAAATCATTGAAATCAATTAACGTAAATGGTGTTTGTATTAAACTCTAATATTGGAGTAGGATGACAATGACTGTTGTTGGTTAAAAGAGGAACGAATAAGAGTAAATGATTAAAGGGGAAAGTAGTTAATTCAAATGAGGTAATAATTTAATTTATTTTGATTTTTGTTATTTGAATCAAGTATCCTAAAAAGAACCGGTCTCCTGTGCATCATAATCCATAATGTGTTTTAGGAACTTACAACTTTGTTGCACTAAAATTTGTGATTTGTTACAATGAAACGTATAGCACGTGTTAGTAAATATAGTTGCACGTTTTAGTATAGATATATCAAGTTTCAATACAATAAGTTGCAAGTTTCTAAAATACACTATGAAAGTGCATAATGCACCTGATGCATATAAGACATACAGTGTAAAAAATGTGAATCGGTCCCATTTTAGTTGAATTAATCACCTTAATTACAACGCCTCCATATTTTTTTTATAAAAAGGTGACGCGTAAGTGAATTTATATTAATCTTAATTTTAAATTTGCTATTTATATTTGAGAATTATTTTGATATATAATATTTCAATCAAATTTCACTGAGTATTGAAATATTTATGTTTTGCAAGACAAAGGGCCAGTCTTCGTACAAAAAGCTGAGTTCACAATACAAGACTCCCAACACCTTCAAGCTGTTCAAAGACAGCGACGAGTTGAAACTTCTTCAAGTCCATCTTTGTCACAAGAGAGCTCTTGAAATAAAATTCCGATACATAAAAGGGATTCTAAAAAAATAGGGATCTATAAAAAAAATTGATAGTTTAGAAATCTTTTGATGCATTGTATCTCTATTTATTCATGAGAGCTCGAGCTAAAACATATGTCAGTTCTATTTTTCTGACCTAAATAGGAGGACAAACTTGTGTATTGTTGCGAGTCGTTTTTTATGGAGAATATTATGTGGCTAATTTGATTACAACTCACAAACAAAATAAGTACGTGTACGATATACGGTAAATAACAGGAAATTGTTGACCAAGTTCGTCAAGAAATGACTACTCTGGGGGAATTCCAAGCCAGGGATGTCATATTGCGAGGTTTACATACACAGTACACGATACTTCTCATGGGGAAAACTTTTATGAAGGTTGATGATTTGGAGAGTAAGTGTGAGTGCTTATGAATTTTACTGAACTCCTCCGGAAATTTTCTGAACCCCTTTCTTGTTCTTTTTCCTTCTATTTATAGTACTTTGACAAGCATGAGCTGGTTTGGCTAGCATGAGCTGGAGACTTCGTGTCTTGCAAGAACTCATGTGATGCTGCCACGTTTTCAACTTCGTCTTCCTGGTTGACCTTTGCATTTACTTGTTTATAAGACACTCTTTTTGTCGTCCATATCAACTTTTGCTCGACTGATTGCCCTGTTCGCCCCTTTGACCATATCAATATTATACCGGAACACTGTCCTCATCGAGCAAATCTGGACCTTCAGGTTATCTGAGCCTTCAGGTTACTCAGGGTTCTTGACTCAGCAGACTTCTCTTCAGCGGACCTTGTTTGATCAGGCATACTGACACTCAGGCTTACTGAGTTCAGCTCTTCTGAATTCAGACATCCTGACCCTCATGTCACTTGACTCAGGCTATCTGATTTCTTCTTGCCTGATCTGATCAGCTCAACTGATCAGATCAACATATCTTCAGGATCATCTCAGGATAGCATCAGGTCATCATGCCAGATTTGGCGAGCTGCGAACATACTTGCTCGGTCGGCAAGTGGCGAGCATACTCGCTTGGTCGGCAAGTGGCGAGCATACTTGCTTGGTTGGCAAGTTGGCGAGCATACTCGCTTGGCCGGCAAGTGGGCGAGCAAACCTGTTTGCTCGGCAAGCTGGCGAACAAACTTGTTTGGTCGGCAAGCTGGCGAGTACATTTGTCCATCGAGCATGGTTATTTTAATAGTATTAATACACGTGTCCCTCTGATGGGTACGAATAAATTGAGTAATTGTATCGAACACAACAATACCCCCCAGCCGGGCCACTTTGTATTCATCATGGGGGTCCGACTGTTGGATATATTGAACCGTGTCGCTTCGTCTTCTGTGTTAGAAAACCCCTTTTTTGAATTTTCAAAATTTCTCGCAGCATCTATAAATACCTATTTTACCGCCTCAACTCTTCTTCTTTCTTTTCAATCTCTCTTCTCTTTTTCTTCATACTCCACCTCGTCTGAAATTTTCGGCAAGAGCGTGTTCATTTCGGCGAAGGATTTCTTTCAGGTAACTAATTTGTACCCTCTTTAATCCCAATTATGACTTCTCGTTCAAGTTCTTCTTCCTCCTCTTTTCGCCCAATCTCCCGTAGTGGTGCTAATGCGCCGGAGATGAATGCCTCGGGTTCAAGATCCCGTTGGCAAGTTCAACAGCCATTTGCCATTCTTTCTTCGGATTCTGATGATGCCCTAAGTGAATTAGATAGGGATTTAGCCCGTACTGATTTTTTAGATGATTCGGGCGAAGATTCTTTGTCCCAACCCCAAATTGGGTCTAGGGTTGTATATAGTCAAGATGTAAATAGGGATGATGACTATACGAGGGAGGAAATCTTGGTGGCTGAGAACGTTATTGAGTCGAACAGAGGATTCGACAGCGAACAGAACACGGAGCTCGATATCCCTGTTGGTCTTCCTCATAGCCCAACATATACCGAGTATAGTATTCGTTATGATTTTGATTGGCCTGAACAACCTCATAGGACCAGGGTTGAGAATGAATATCCGGCGAGTAAAATTGCAAGCGTAATTGATGTAGATATGCTCGCCCAATTGTATAGAAATTATGAAACCCCAAAAGATGTGTTTTTCTGGGCGCCTGGTCCCGATGAGCGAGCAGATCAGCCTCCTGAGGGTTGTGTTGCTGTGAACCTAGACACGATGGAAGTGGGTCTTCGATTCCCACTTTATTCGGCTATCACTCGTTTGCTCGTAGAATGGAACATCACCATTACACAGCTAAAGCCGAATGGGTGGCATATGATTATGAGTTTTCTAACTCTGTTCGGCAAAACGAAGCCCGTGTATTATCCAACAGCAGCTGAACTCTCTCGATTAGTGCATTTGTCTCGACCCAAGGGCGAACACGGATGGTTGTTCATGCAGGCAAATGCCAAATGTAAGGTCATCGAGGATGTGCCGAACAAGATTACTGATTGGAAAGAGAAGTTCTGGTTCGTCGGGGGCGATTGGAAAAGCCCGGCTTCTGGATGTGAACCAAGTGCTCGCTTAGATATCCCCACAGATTTTGGGATTTGCCGAAGTAAGTATTTTTGTGTTTTTGCTCTTCATCATGAACTGATTTTAACTTATTCTCAATTTCAGGAATTCAAACGGCAACGAACAAAGAGACAAACGACGGTTATTTCAAAGCAGTATTTGGCAAATTGATCTTGAGCCATATTCAGAACGGTCAGTGAAGACTTTGAATACTGCTGACCAGAGGAAAAAGGGAGGATTGTACGTGCCCCCTCACCATTTAGTTGCCGTCAATCCAGCTGGTAAGGATTGTTATTTATACTTGCGAATATGTTGTACCCTTTGCTCCCAGTTTCTCTTTTCTTTTTTAATATATTTTCTGTCTATAGCTTTCCCCTCGCCATCCTTTATTCTTTTAAGCACATCCGTTTTTTCTTTGAAATGGCTCGAACTAAGAGACCTCAAGAGTGGCTCGAATTCAAGCCGAGAGATGCCCAATGAGCAAAAACCGGGAGGCGAGCATAGTGAGAAAAGCGAGCCGACCAGCCGCGTCCAGACCGGGCGAGTCGAGTCGGCCGAAGAGGATGACTCGTTTGGTCGAACAGGGGGCGAGCGACCAAGCTCCCTTGCCAAAAAGATCCAGGAGGGCACCTGACGAGCAAAATCCGATAGCTCAGACGAGCATCGATGTTATTGAGGCGACCCCCACTGCTGAAGCGACCAGAATAGCTGCCTCTGTGGTCGGTCCGATCACGCAAATCGTCGAAATGGAGGTCGGTACATCTTCTCCACCTCCTGCAGGACCCCGAACCTGGACCCCTATGAGTTCTCAGCTCCGTTCTCCCGAGGACAAATCATTTTTGGGATGGGACCCTGCTCGGGTGAACAGGTACGTTTGCTCGCCTGTGGGAATATTTCTTTGTTCCATCTGTTTTGGTCGCTTAATCACATTTGTTTGCTCGGGTGAACATGCAGGTTGAATAGATTGGCGCCTCTGATGCCAGAATTGAAAGATTATTACTGCTCTCTAAGTGTTCGCAATGTTCCTGGCCTTCCCGAGCATGTCCAGAAGGCGTGCGATTCCCCTATCCGAGCATGGACTACTGAGCTCGAAGAGGCAACTAAGGGTCCAACACCTTTGGAAACCATGCGACTTGGCCTAGTGCGCCATGGCCAATCTTTTGTTCTCCTTGAGAAAGCTTACGCCGAGTCAGCCAATCTTCATGCCAACTACGTGGCTCTTATTAAAAGTTTCGAAGAGAAGGTGGTCGAGCTGGCCAAAACTCAAGATGAAATGAAGTTGGCTCAGGGACAAGTATCCTCAGCCCAAATAGATGCTCGCAAAGCTCAAGAGGATGCTCGTCAAGCTCGGAAAGATGCTCGCCAGGCTAGAGAGGAGCTAGGCCTTGCTCGGGAGGAGCTGCACCGCAATCGGGAAGAGGTGACCGACATTAGGAGAGTTCAGGACGAGCTGAACATTGAGCTCCGGAAACTCCGAATAGACGTCGAGGCTGCAGAATGTGAGAAAACTTTGCTCGCCCAACAACTCCTCACTGCTGAAGAGACCAACACTCGTCTGGGTCTTGAAAATTCAAAATTGCACACTGAGGAGTACGTTGATTCCATGTCGAATTTCTCTTATGTATGCGCCTTTACCGATGCCATCCGTTCTGCTAGACAAACACTTACTGCCGACCAGATTGCCCCGCTCGTAGCCCATCTTGAGAAGTACCTGATCGACAACCCCCCAGATCGCAACCTTCCAATATCTGATTTGGCTGATCTGTGCGATTTCTCTAATCTTCCCGATGGGATCGAAATTGATGATCCTATTTTAGATGAGGAAGAATGTTCGGATGCAGATATTGATGATGCTGTCGACCAAGCTCACCGAGCCGAGCTCGGGTTCAATCAGGTGCAGAGCGAACAAAGTGGTCCTCCAGAAAACGAGCAGAATGTGCTACCTGGCGAGCAGACGAGGCACGATGATGCTGGAGGAGTTTCTCCTGAAGAGGCCGAGCAGACGAGGCAGGATTTGCTCGATACATCGCTTCCGTCCACCCCCAATAATGAATTTGTTCCTTAATTTTGCTTTTTGCTTTGCTGAACAATTTCTTCTGAACTATCGTGTAATTTTTGTCTTCTTCTTTCTTGTTTGAACAATTTTGTTGTTGAATGGTTGAATTTGCTTGTTGAACAATTTTCTCTAACCTGATCGTGGAAGATGAATTTTGTTGATGATGAACGGTTGATGTTTGTTTTGCTTCCTAGTTTATGCCATCTTTTCTTCTGAATGAATTCGAACATGATCTGTGTCTATGTTCCACCCTGACTTCTTTGGTTTTTTGATTGTCTTATTGAGGTGCAATCAGGTTGATCGTCTTATTTAGCTGCGACCAGATGGGTTAACTTATATGCAACCCCCCATTTCTTGTTTCGTGATCGTCTTATTTAGCTGCGATCACTATTCTTACTCGGGTTGTCTTATTTAGCTGCGACCCCGTACTCATCACTCGCTTTGTTGCGGGTATCTGTAAGTACTAGTCGTCTTATTTAGTTGCGACTGCGTACCCATCACTCGCTTTACTGCGGGTATCTAAGTACAAACTGTTTCGTCAGGTGAACATAAACTTTGGCTCGTTCGTCTTTGTTCGGGTCGTCCGGCTTAGGTGCGGCCTCTGATAGGCTTCAACTAGAAGAGCTTAACAAACAAAAATGCTTCGCAACATGTTGCTATTCTATTACAGCTTTTACATTTGAAGAAGACTGTATATTACACATAACTATAGACATCAGACTATGGTTTTGAATTTAAACCTTGTCTCGAAATAGACATAAGCTGACCTCATCTCGTCCACGGAATTGATGTTGACAAGTATGAGGCGGATCAGCCTGTCTACTCTTCTTTAAGTAACATGCTCGAGCAACAACAGCATCAGCGTTGGCCCCTCCTGGACAAGCTGTGATTATGCGGGCTGCCGAGGACATGAGCATGTGGCGAGCACGCCTGCTCGCCTATATCAGGCGCGGGCAAAAGCCTCTGCTCGCACCATTTTATCCCCTTCTGTAGATGCCTGAGCATCAGCATCCGCGCGTCGTTTCGTGCGGATACCACGACATCCCACCCCCTCGGAGGAGATTTTGGGGATGCGTAGGGGACTAGTGATTTACTACTGCATAAGCAGTGAGCAACGTGGAGTGACAACCATGACTCTGCCGAGCATCTTGAGTCCGTAACGAGCACCAACCTGTGCTCGGAGTGTCAATACCCGTTTAGAAGAAAATACTTCTCCCGATTTTGATTGACTTTTCCAAATTGAAGGGAGAGTAATTTCCTTCGTTACTGCCATACGGGGTATAAAGCTCGTACTAGAGTAAGCGCTAGGACATATGATCGAGTCAGCATAATGATTGTTGAATCGAGTGTCGAAAACTTCATTTGGAGGCATACCAAACCAACTATCTCCCGATAACTGAATTCTTTTCTACTATGTTTGCAGTATTTTTTCTTTTTTCTGTGTTTTTCTTCCACCTTCTTCAGCTATCAATACGTCTATTTATACCACTATCCCAAACAGGTGCTGGCATAGCTAGTTGATGTTGGCCTTCTTGCTTTAAATCCTCCTTTTGACATCTGTTCTTGTCTTTGCCAGTTCTTATTCAAGGATTGACACATACCTCTTTTGGTTGCCACCACTTCTCATTTTGTTTTGACACGTATCTTCTATCTTTTAATAGTGCCGACCAAAATTTCTTCTAGAAGATTCAGAAATTTGTGTCGGACACGGTGTGTTCTTCCTTCGTGATTGTCCTGCTCGTCTTAGCCGAATAGCTGATTATGCTCGGCCAGTTGTGCTCGTCGTTACTGATAATACGTTTTCAGATTTGACGCATTCCATGAATAGGACAATGGAACTCCATTCAGGTCTTCCAAATCATATGCCGGATTTAACAAAGCGCTCAGAACTCTGAATGGACCTTCCCATGCTCGGCCGAACACACCACTTGGTACCCCCGTTACTCGTCTTAAAACCAGCTCGCCCACATTGAACATGTGTGTTCGGACTTTGGAGTTGTAGAACTTTTCTGATCTTGTTTTATACATGGCGTTCCTGAAATCAGCCTCCATCCTTCTTTCTTCCAACAGGTCTGCACAGGGCGAGCGCCTGGTCGTTGATGTGCTCTCCAAAAGTCATTGTCCGATGGCTCGAAATCTTGACTTCTGCCGGTATAACAGCTTCCGCACCAAATGCCAGGGCAAACGGGGTTTCCGCAGTTGATGTTCTGAAGGTAGTTCGATATGCCCATAATATTTCTGGTAACTCTTCAGCCCATCCTCCCCCCTTGGAATTATGAAGTTTAGCCTTGAGGGTATGCTTGATGATTTTATTGACAGCTTCTACTTGTCCATTTGACTGGGGGTAATACGGAGTAGAGTAATGCTTTTTATGCCCCAACGAGCACAATTTTGTAGGAATTCACTTCCATCAAACTGTTTGCCATTATCTGTTACCAATGATTGGGGAAGCCCAAAACGACAAATAATATTTTTCCAAACAAAATTCCACATTCTTTGTTCGGTGGCTTTAACAATAGCTTCAGCTTCCGCCCATTTGGTGTAGTAATCAACGGCAACCACGACATATTTTACTCCCGATGTGCCAGTAGGAAACGGGCCGATCAAGTCGATTCCCCATTTAGCAAATGCCCACGGGCTGTAAACTGACACTAGTTCTTCAGGTGGGCTATGGATAAGTGGGGCATGTACCTGACACTTGTGACACGCGCGAGCACACGCGAGCGAATCTTTTTTGAGGGTCGGCCAATAATAACCTTGTATAATAATTTTATGTGCCAGGACAAGCCCACCTGTATGGTTTCCGCATACTCCATCATGAATCTGTTCCAGAATCACATGACCCTCTTCAGGAGTAATACATTTTAATAATGGAAGTGAGAAACTTCTTTTGTACAAATGCTCGTCTAGGATAGTATATCGAGCAGCTTGTAATCTGAGGCGAGTAGCTTGTGCTTTATTTTCGGGGAGAAGTCCTTTTTGTAAGTAACTTAAAATTGGAGTCATCCAGGTTTCTTGCTCACCTGTCACATGGGCGACCATAACTCTTGGAATTGATGGCGAACAAGTTGTGACGACCACAATGTCCGTCGTGCTCGTCACTCCTTCTGTTGTTGCCAATCGTGCCAAGGCATCAGCGAACGAATTATCCAATCGTGGTAATTGTTCTATGTAAACTTGTTCGAATTGTTCAAGCAACTCCTTTGCTAGTTGCTGATATTGTGCCATCTGTTCGCCTCGGGCTTCGTACTCGCCTAATACTTGGTATACAATTATTTGAGAATCGCTATAAATCATCAGCCTCTGAATTCCCATTGTCATAGCCATGTGTAACCCAGCGATCAAAGCTTCGTACTCGGCTTCATTATTTGTAGCTGAGAAATCAAAACGGATGACTGTCGTGAAAGTTTGTCGAGTTGGGCTGATGAGAACTACGCTCGCTCCGGCTTTTGAACTTGTTGATGAGCCATCTACATACATGTGCCATGGTTGGTCGACACCTCTTTTGGGTATTTGTGGGTTTGTCAGTTCAACCATGAAATCGGCCATAGCCTGGCCCTTCATTGCTGTTCGTGGGGCGAACGTAATGCCAAATTGGCCTAACTCCACCGCCCATTTGAGTAATTTGCCCACTGTGTCTGGTCGGTGGAGAACTTGTCGCAATGGGAATGTGGTTAACACCTCGACTGAGTGATCGAAAAAGTATGGTCGCAGTTTTCGGACACTCATTACGAGAGCATACCCGAGTTTTTCCAGTGGAGGGTACCGGAGCTCGGTTTCTTTGAGTACTTGACTTACATAATAAATAGGCAAGTGTGTTGCCCCCTCTGCCCGAACGAGCAGAACACTAATTGCATGCTCTGATGCAGCAAGATACAGATAAAGTTGTTCGCCTGGAACATGCTTAGATAATGTTTGAGTATCTGCAAGGTATTGCTTTAATGACTCGAATGCATTTTGGCAATGCTCTGTCCACTGGAATTTTCCTTTCTTTAATGCGTCAAAGAAAGGTTTGCATTTGTCTCCAGTTCGTGATATAAACCGGCTTATAGAAGCCAATCGTACAGTTAATTTTTGGACTTCTTTAACACTTCTGGGGGCCTGCATGTCGAGCATGGCTTGAATCTTTGATGGGTTCGCTTCAATCCCCCGTTGACTGACCGTATGCCCAAGGAATTTTCCTGAATGAACCCCAAAGCTGCATTTCTTCGGATTTAATTTCATGTTATACCCCCTGAGAATATCAAACGTTTGTGCTAGGTGGGTGATGTGGTCTTCCTTGTGCTCGCTTTTTACCACAATGTCATCAATGTACACCTCAACTGTTCGACCTATGTGTTCGTCGAACATCTTGTTCACCAAACATTGATACGTTGCTCCGGCATTCTTTAATCCGAATGGCATGCGTCGCCAACAATACATATTCTTTTCGCTGCAGAAAGCCGTATTCTTTTGATCGTCTGGATGCATGGGAATTTGGTGATACCCAGCAAATGCATCCATAAAGGTCATGAGCTCATGTCCTGCTGCGTTATCGACCAAATAATCGATATGTGGCATCGGGAAATTGTCTTTCGGGCATGCCTTGTTTAAGTCAGTGAAATCTATGCATAGTTTCCAAGTTCCGTTAGATTTGTGGACAAGCACAGGGTTTGCAAGCCATCTTGGACATTTTACTTCTCGAATTAATTTATTATCGAGCAATTTCTTGATTTCACTATCCATAGCCGCATACTTCTCCGGACTGAATTTTCTCCACTTTTGGATTATTGGAATTTGTGTTGGGTCAAGGTTAAGAGAGTGACATACATGTTTAGGATCAATGCCGACCATGTCCTCATGTGACCAAGCAAACACATCCAAATTTGCTCGAAGATAGAGATCATTTATGTTCGGAATGGTTCCGGTAACTCTGAACCAATAAACACTTCTAATTCTGGTCTGTTCGGGTCAATATTGACAGACTCCAATTGTTCAACAGGCGTTGCTCGCCTCTTTTTTTGCTTCCATCGAGGATCTTCGATCGACCCGCGGTGCTCGTCAACTACCTCCATAGGATCAAAACCTATACGAGGTTCTAAGTCCGGTAACTCATTTGGTGGATTAATGTTCATTAGATTTGGGACATGAGCTATCGTCCCGGGTTCTGTGTTCGCCCTTGGAGATATGTTCATCAGAGGAGGTATAAACGTCCTCGGCAACATATTCGCCTGTTGGCTTGATTCTCCGGTCTCCCATGTTTTCTCCATCACGTTAATGATATTTTGCTTTTCTGGCGCGCATGACAACAAACAATCTCGAGCTTTTTTCTGGTCGCCTTTTACGCTACCTGTCCCCTCTTGGGTTGGAAATTTAACACAATAGTAATAAGTCGAACAAGCAACTTTGAATTCCTGAATAAATGGGCGACCTAAAAACCAGTTATAAGTAGATGGAGCATCGACGATTACAAAGTCTAGCATTCAAGTTCGTCGGATCTCTGGATTTAAAGTTGACTCTAGCTCGACTCTAAACCTGATCATACCATAGGGCCGGGTTATAGATTCCCCGAAACCCATGATGGTGTGATCACATGGTTCTATATAACTACTTAGGTCCCCAACTTGCTTCTCCATTTGGTGCAGAGTGTTAACGAACATAATGTTCGCATATGCTCCGGTGTCGACCAGGAGGCGATGCACCTTCAAACCGAGAAGACGAGAGCTGATGGTTAGAGAGTCATTGTGGGGGGTGATTATGTCGTCGAGATCATCTTCCGAGAACATGATTTGGTGGGAGGGTGGCGTGCTAGCTGATGTGCTCGCCACCTTCACCTGATGGATGCTTTGCATTACACTTATCTCCATCTTTTTTCGTTTGTTCGATAATGTTGGAGCCTGATAACATCCACCCACCGGACCATAATCAGGACGAATCATGTTGATTTCTTGACTCTCCCGACCTCTGCTCATGGTAGAAGCCCCTCTTTTGGGTAATTCCAACCTCTTGCGGGATTACTCGGGATCACTATCAGATGCCTCTCCGGCCTCACGCTTACCCCTACGATCGCCTAATTTTTCTGTTCGGGAATCTCTGTTCGCCGGCTTTTTAAGGAACTGCGTAAGACGATTCTCTTCATATAACTTCCAAAGTTGGCGAAGTAAATTGCGACATTCTTCGGTATTATGTCCGATGTACTCATGATAACTGCAAAACTTGGAAGCATTAAGCCGATTTTTATCCATTAGGATTCTTCGTGGCTTACCCAACATGTCCCGATCTTTAATTTGATTAAATATTGTTTCTGCTGAAACGCCCAGTAGGCTTCGTAGGGCATGTGCTTCTGCTCCTTCTTCAAATGGTTTAAAAGATCCTGGGGGTTTATACCCCCCCTCATTCATTACTTCTTTACCAAAAACTCTTTTTGTTGTTGCTTCCTGATCTAATCGTGATTGGGCGAGCAGATCCTGCATAGCTATAATCTTGGCTGCTCGCTCTCGAAATTCGGCATATGTGTTCGGCCAATCCTGATGCATGGCTTTCCACATATCCGTATTCAGGGTCAGGCCTCCGACCACCGTGAGGATCTTGGCATCCTCTTCAACTGGGGCTCCATCGTACAAACATTTGTCAAATCTTTCAATGTATGCTCGATCTGACTCTCCCTTCAGCTGGGAGAAATGTGCCAACCTCTATTTTGGTGCTGGGCGAGCACACATGGATGAGAAATGGGACATGAATTTCTGTCCCAACTGGGCGAAAGACATGATGGACGCAGCGGGCAGAGTAAAAAACCATCTGTGGGCACGGTCGCCCAACGCCATGGGAAATGATCGGCACTGCGTTGCGTCGGTGGCGCCCATGGCGATCATAAAGTCTGAATATTTGCTGAGGTGAACTTGTGGGTCAGACTCAGCATCGAACATAGAGATTGGCGGTCGGATCTTTGCCACTTTTTCTTGTACTTCGGCTGCCATGATCGCCGGCGTTAGTGGAGAGCAGGGCATTGTGCTCGCCCGAGGGAGTCCTCTCGTTGTGGCCAGGTCGGCTTGTAAGCCCTCGATTGCTTTCTGCATTTCTGCAAATTTTGTGGAACTGACAGACTTGGATCGGGGCTGTGTCCCATCATGAGGACCCGGGGGGTCATGCTCATGTTGGGGCAGTCCCCCTTTCCATGTTCATCCTTGACTATTCAATCGATGATGGATAGACAATTTAGTTCCAGCAGATTTTTGTTGTTCTTGCTGTCTTTCGGGATGCGGGCGATCATGAGGATCTGAGTGAGCCGGGATGTTCGTCGGCTGTTCCCTCCCGGGATCCTGACGCCTATGATTGCCGATTTGGTCTTTAACGGAGAGTCTCAAACGTCCAAATGCTGATGGTCTGGACCCTTGAGGCTGCTCGTCGTCCGACATATCATCAACCTTTTTGTTGGCCCGCTTCCGCGCAACTTTCATCTTAACTTGCTCGCTATCAGGTGTATGCGAGCGTCGATCATCCTCATCTTGAACTTTCAACTTGGCCAACTCCTTTTCGGCCCTCTCTTTCTGTGCTCGCAACAAGAAAGTGATGGCCTTTGTTGTGGCCACCGGATCGTTGACGATATCTTCAAGATTGATGGTTTCCGCGATTTGATTTTTGTGAGGCTGATGCTGAGCCTCTTTCTGAGCGTGAGGTCGGCTCTGCCCCGACCTCTCTGTCTGAGTATTCCTAGATTGAGGCATTATATTTCTTTTTTCTGCCTAGGCTATCTACGGGATTGTGTATGGGTTGGTTTTTTCTACCCTCCTTCTAATGCCAATTGTTGCGAGTCATTTTTTATGGAGAATATTATGTGGCTAATTTGATTACAACTCACAAACAAAATAAGTACGTGTACGATATACGGTAAATAACAGGAAATTGTTGACCCAGTTCGTCAAGAAATGACTACTCTGGGGGCATTCCAAGCCAGGGATGTCATATTGTGAGGTTTACATACACAGTACACGATACTTCTCATGGGGAAAACTTTTATGAAGGTTGATGATTTGGAGAGTAAGTGTGAGTGCTTGTGAATTTTACTGAACTCCACCGGAAATTTTCTGAACCCCTTTCTTGTTCTTTTTCCTTCTATTTATAGTATTTTGACAAGCATGAACTGGTTTGGCTAGCATGAGCTGGAGACTTCGTGTCTTGCAAGAACTCATGTGATGCTGCCATGTTTTTAACTTCGTCTTCCTGATTGACCTTTGCATTTACTTGTTTATAAGACATTCTTTTTATCTATCATTACCTATAACACATAATTGCCCTTTTATCAAAGCATACTTACCTTTATTGTAATATAAACTAAGAATGTGTTTTCCTATTTGATCTTTGTGAGAATTTTTTAAAATATATGCTTGACCCAATTTGACTAGCACAGGGCCAGTAGTATTCATCTCCTTCTTATTTGTACTAATATTATATGTGCAATATTGTACACGAGAGTTTCTCAAATAAAATATATTGTTTGGGAAAAATTGCTTAAAAGTAACATTTATAAAGGAGTATTATTATAAGATGCTAACATTTTTTTAGTAATACTCTTGGGTACAATTTTTGTCAAATTTACCCTTATGCTTACAAAATAATTACTATTAGGAATATATCATTTATGGCCGGTTAAATACCATGATTGGATTTACTATGAATATTTGTTTGTGGCTGGTCAAACTAAGGATTTAGGAGTTTATCCATATTAGTTGCCGTTAATTTAGGGATTTATCCATATTATACCAAAATCAAGTAATTCAAAATTGAAAAGGCAAAAAATCAAGGAACGTTCAGCCTCAATTTTTCCAAGAAGAGTTTTTTAAGGTTTGAAATTGATTCAACATCCAGTAAAAAAGAAGGCAACAAAATTTTCACAAGATCACAAAACTTGGGACATCTTTTTCATCGAACACAATTGCATACAATTTCCATAAGCCTATTCAAAAACATTTCTGCAGGCGCGTCTAATATGCGCCGTGAATGTGTGCAGATTTTTTTTTTTTAATGTGTGCATATTTTTTTTTACGGGTGTGCAAAAATTTAAATAAAAGGACAAATTGTTTTAAAAAAATTAGGGGGTGTAGAATTTTTTAAGGGTGTGCAGTATTTTTTTACAGGTGTGCAGAATTATGGGATGTGCATAATTTTAAATAAAAGAATAGATGATTTAATAAAAATTAGGTGTGCAATTTTTTTAAATAAAATGACAGATGATTAAATTTTTTTTTGGGGTGTGCAGAATTTTTTGACTAATATTAAAAAAATTAATTAAATAAAATAGTAAATTTTAAATTTTGAAATATGCAAATTAAATAAAAGGGCAGATATGCAAATTAAATCTGAAATCTGAAATATGCAAATTAAAAAAGTTCAGTAAAATTCAAACTTTAAAATCTAAAATTTTAAATTTTTTAAAATACAAAATTATTAAAAATATGGGATGCAGAAAAGTCAAATTTTAAATCTGAATATGGGTCAACACTTAAGGGCATTTAAGTATTTGCTACTTATTTTTTGGACCTAGGAGTAAGAGTTAAAAATGGTGGTACTTAAGAGTAAGAACACTCTATAAATGACACTCATTATAATTGCTCCTATTGTTTGGTTGCAGACAATTTGAATTTTTCTTATAAATTTATTTTATCCTTATCTCTATATTTAATTATATATTAATGAGCAAGTTTTCATGTATATCTATTATATTTAATTTTTTCAGCATCTACTCAATCTTTTTTACATAATCTTCAAATTACCTACTTTTAAATACTCAACTTTTAAATCAATTTTTACAATGATTCATCAATCATTTATCCATTTATATATTATTTATAGGTCTCACCATCACCTCATACAATTTTTCTCTCTGATGTCCAGTGTATTGGATAATTCATAATCTCTCTCATGTCCAATTGTGTGTCAAAATGATTTTGAATGGGAGAAACCATCCATCATATCATTGAATGGACATTGGATGCACCATTGTTTGGTACCTGACATTTTGGATTATTCTTGTCTATTTATTTATTCGTTATCTCTATTTTATTCATGAGAGAGTACGTAATATCGTATATCTCTCTTGTGCTGAAAAAATTGGTTTGGAACAATTTAATTATAATTAATTGGTATATAATGAGGGTATTGGAGACTCATCTTTGATAAATTAAATTAGAGCATAAAGTTTAATTTTTGGAAAGTTAAACTGACATAAGATCAATCTACTCTAAGCCCTGAGGTACACGATATCATATTGTATTTATAATTTCAAAATTCAATTTTGATGAGTGAGAAATTAATACTCAACGTTGGAACGTTAAAAGACACTTTATGGATCAAAGTATTGAAAAATGTAAGAATGAACTTAAGTGTTAACTATGTCACAATGAATAACATAAAGGTTAATCTAGTAATCTAGTCCACCCATAGCGGGTTTGAACCTAGTCAAGTAGGTCTAATATGAGTCGTGGTTTATATAGAACCTGCCTCGCGAACCCACTCTGAACCCGTTACACATATTTCATATTAATATTATATATATATATAATTACATATACACATATATATATATATAATATGTGTGTATTTTTATATACACATATCACAATAATATATATATGAGTATATAGATGATATACTCCCTCTGCCCCATAATTGATTGAACATTTACTGTACACACGTGTTTTAAGGAAATAGTTGTTTATTATTGAAAAAGGGATAAAGTTTCTTTTTATGGAGGTTAAATGGTAAAGTAGTGACATTAGTGTAAATTAAATGAGATAAAGTTGACTGTAGTGTTGAAAAAGTAATGACATTTGGTGTGATGTTGAAGTGTTTGAGGGGTATAGATAAAAAAAAAATATTTTATTACTATTTATAAAAATGTTCAATTGTTTTTGAAATGAACCTTTTTGACAAATGTTTAATTGAGTTTGGATGGAGAGAACATGCTTTTTCTAGGTATTAAATGAATATAAAATGTTAATTTAAATAATTATATGTTAGAATTTGAATGATTTAACATCGAAATGAATATAATTTACATTTTAAAAGTGACAAAATAATGGCGGGTTGGGCCCAACACGTTCGTAGGCAGGGAAGATCCCGAGTCTATTTTCTTGGTGCAGCGGCACTTGGTATTGACTAAATCTATTCCAAGCCTAACCTGTTATCATCTCTAATTAACATGTATTAATTATTATTTTAAACAATACTCCCACCCTCCCTTAGCAATTTGCACATTTTTCTTTTTGGTCAATCCTTTACCAATTTGCACCACTTAAAATGGCAAAAAAATCTCACAATCTCCACCTCACAATCTCCACCCTCCATTCCCTTTGAAAAGTCAATAAAACACCAAAAAGTTACTTTTTCTTAATATGTATGCAATTTTTAGGGTGCAAATTGCTAAGAGACGGAGGGAGTATTAGTTAATTCCATTCAGTTTACTTATAATAATTTTTTTGTTAAATTACAAACAATATGGATTACTAAATGTAATATGTTTTATATTGTTTATCATGGTGACTCTTAAAAAAATTAATATTATATTTATAATATAATTTTGTTTTCAACAGCGCTATGCAGGGTTATTTTCTAGTCTAGTGATATTTAGTTTGAATGGAAGCGAGTAGCAAAATTCAGAACTTGTTATTTAAGTGTAAATCATGGAATGTAAAATTAAGGCACCAAAGTGAAGAATTTGTTATTTAAGTGTGCTTACAAAATGTTTTTTTTTTAAAGGATGCTTACAAAATGTTAATTCAATGTCTTTGACTGAATTAAACCTCCGCCTCCTTGCTTCTTTTTTTTTTGAAGAAGAAGACTCAACAAGACAGTTACACCGTCTCATCTCGAGCAAATTCTTCAATCCAAAGAGGAAGACCAGCCTCGAACCAAGCTTGAGGAACTGAGGAGGGAGTAGCTAACCGTGCGAGATTGTGAGCGATCTTATTATTATTTCGAGATAAATAGAACACACCCCGCACATCCATTTCTTGCATCAAATCTTTTAATTCTTTAATCATAGTACCTTCCGGGCCATAGTAGTCCAAATCGGAATATGCAGCGTGAATTGCATCCATTGAGTCAGTGATTAGACTCACAAAATTCTTTGTACCACTTGCAACCTTGGACTAATGCAGCAAGCTCCGCGTTCAGCACTGATCCTGGTGGAGGAATGGAGCATGACATGGCTGCTTCAATTTTGCGTGTATTATTGAACATGACCACACCTACCGCAAAACGTCTTAAATTTTCTTTGTACCACTTGCATCCACCTTTAGAATATTACCTGTGTAAGATCTGGCCAGCTGCCAGCGTCGAGTCATGTGATCCTTCGCTATATATATCTACCGCTGTCAACGCTTCTCGGGCTTTCTGATATTCAAGTAAATGAGCCAGTGCCCATGTCACATTAATACGTCCAGCGCCCCGAGTCCCTGTGACTATCGAAGGATTGTGTTTCAAGTTACAACGCTCTCTCCATATCCCCCATATTAGGATTGCCAGCTTGTCAACGTCTACATGATTCTCGTCGACCAAGAATTGCATGAGATCCCTTGCTGACAACGCCTGTAATCGTTTGATTGGATACCAAGCTGAATTGTCTTTCCAAATTTGACGCACAAGAGGGCAGAAGAAAAGGCAGTGGGAAGTACTGGCATCCTCCGTACCACACCAAAAGCTTGCTGGGGTTGTCGGAACGTGATGACGAAAAAGATTTCCTTCAGTCGCTACAAAATTTCTAGCTGCCTTCCACATGAATATTCTGACCTTCGGCGGCACGTGAGCGTTCCAAATAACCTTCCACCACCGTTCACTTGCACTCGTGTCCGAGCAGCCCGATGTCTCCCGACCATCGTGAACTATTCTCCAATAACTCTTGTACCCTGTCTTAACGGAGTAGTGTCCTTTTTTCTCATGTACCCAATATCTAGAATCCACACCCGCACGGGAACAAATCGGCGTAGTGTTAATAGCAGCAGCTTCATGCGGCAGGAAAGCCATGTTAATCAACTCTGCATCCCAGTCATCCGTACAAGAGAGAAACCTGGAGACCATTGAACCTGAAGCAATCCTGGATGAAATGCGTCCCGTAGTCAGACCCTGTACCGATGCATCTTGGAATAGTCTGATTGATTCACCATTTGCGACTCTCCACCTCAGACCTGGGTCAAGTAACTCACGGCTCCAGCATAATGAGCGCCAAACATAAGACGGATCGTGTCCAACATCCGCATCCATTACATCACCCGTCCGGAAATATCTCGATTTAAATATACGTGAGACGAGCGAATTAGGGTTGCTGATCATTCTCCATACCTGTTTGGCTAGTAAGGCCTTATTAAACAATGATAACTTGCGGAAGCTGAGTCCTCCCATGCACTTCGGTTTGCACAGTTCGCCCCACGTACACCAGTGTAGCTTATTGGACTCCCCGTTCCGACCCCACCAAAAATTACTGCAGTCCCTCTCAATATCATCACAAATAGATGTCGGGATCCGAAAACACGACATAGCATAGGACGGGATGGCTTGCAAAACAGACTCAATCAGTATTTCACGCCCCCCTTCCGAGAATTGTCGAGCATTCCAGCTAGCAATTCTTTTATTGACCCTATCCAGAAGGTACCCAAACTGGATTTTCTTACTTCTCAGGCTGAAAGTCGGCAACCCTAAATAAATATCATGCCCTTGACTCACCGGCATCGTAAGAGTATTCCTTACAAACTCCCGTGCATGTCTAGGGGTTTTATCGGTGAAAGTAATGGCCGATTTATCATAATTAATCAATTGTCCTGAGGCGACCTCATAGTGTGTGAAGCAGTCTTTAAGTGCAAGACAATCGTGCTGTGTAGCCCAGAAGAAAATAAGGCTATCATATGCGAAAAACAGATGAGAAATCATTGGCGCCTCTCTAGCAACCGCAATTCCCCGTATAGCCTGCATCTCAGTTCGCCGCTTAATAAGAGATGAGAGTCCTTGCGCACAGAGAACAAAAAAGGTAGGGCGACAACGGGTCCCCTTGTCTCAGACCCCTAGACGGATTCATATTTCCCAACACACACCCATTAATTTTAAAGGAATAGGAGACTGATTTAACACTCCTCATAATAAGATTTATCCAGCCGTCCTCAAATCCCATCCTTCGCATTAGCTCCTCGATATATCGCCATTCCACTCTGTTATACGCCTTGCTCATATCCAGTTTTAATGCCGCATACCCCTTTGAGTGTTTCGTATTACGAAGCCAGTGCAAGCACTCATAACTGATTAAAATGTTATCCGTAATGAGCCTCCCTGGAACAAATGCACTTTGACACGGGTCAATGATTTGGCCAAGGACATTCCGAAAACGATTCGTGATGGCACGCGCAACTATCTTATAGCTTACTTTACATAAGCTAATGGGCCTGAAGTCCTTCATAGTCCGCGGATCTCTCACCTTTGGGATAAGAGATATAATGGTATTATTCCAGGATGCTATGTCCTCTCCATCATTAAGGATACGTAAAATGTCCGATGAGAGAGTGTCCTTAATGACCTCCCATGTCTTTTGAAAGAATACCGCCGGCAACCCATCTGGACCGGGGGCCTTCGAAGGAGATAAGTCATAGGGGGCCTTTCGAACATCCTCCTCCGTGAAAGGTCTAGAAAGGACCTGGTTCATCTCTTCAGTAACACAGTTATCAACTGTACTCGTCACTCTATCAATATTCTCCAATGTTGGGTTATTGGAATTGAAGAGATCCGAGTAAAACCCCGTGACAATCCCAGCCATTCCTTCTACATCCGAAACCCACTCACCCGAGGGTGCTTGTAGCCCTTTGATGGTGTTGCGTTTATGCCGAGAAGACGCCAGATTATGAAAGTAGGAAGAATTCCAATCTCCAGCGCTTAGCCAGTTGACTCGTGAGCGTTGTTTCCAGTGTAACTCCTCTTGGATTTCGAGTTTCTCAATTTCAGCTTCGAGCTCATGCACTTCATCAGTAAATCCATCCCTTTCCACATTATCAAGAGCAGCATTCAATTTATGGCGGGCGTCCTTAATACGTTTTCCAGTGCAACCGACTCTTTCCTTCGACCAGGTTAGCAACGATCTGCTACATTCCTGTATACGGGAAGCTAGGTTGGACGAGCCATGCCTATCGTTCCATGCAGTCGCTACTACATTCAAGAAGTCATCTTCCACTAACCATATAGTCTCAAACATAAACCGGTCAGTAGGGAGTCTTGGTCGAAAGCGAGGGTGATTGTTAAAAGAAAGCTTGAGTGGTCGGTGATCAGAGCCGTAAAACTCCAACGTCATCACCTCCATTTCTGGGAAAAGCTCCATCCAATTGCGATTGGCTAGGAATCTGTCCAGCTTTTCAAGTACGACATCCTTACCCTTCCTCCTGTTGAGCCATGTGAAACGTGGCCCCTTCGCTAGTAACTCTTCCAACTCCAGTTCATAAGTAACATCTCTAAAAGCCTGCATGAGAGATGCACTACGAACACCGCCACCCATCTTTTCTGACTGATAGAAAATCTCATTAAAATCCCCACCAACAACCCATGCATCATGACCCACAAAAGGTTGAGCATGTAATTTTCGAAGGAGTTCCCAAGAGTGTTTTCTAAGATGTGAACACGGATTTAATATAGTGTAAGATTTAATCATATAGTTAAATGTTTCAATCATTAGCCTCCCAACATAAATTCTGATGTGAAACTTATCTATAGTATAAAATTAATATCATTATACTTATAAATTAATATTATTATTCTAATAAACTAATATTATAGAATATAATGCTATGATATTAATTTTATATAAATATAATTATATAAGTTAATAAGTATTATGTTATTAGTTTATTAATATAACTAGCACGCAACCCTGCGTACTACACGTGATTTAAAATAATAATAATATTATTATTAATTTTAAATTAAATATTTAATTAATTTGATTAATTCAATTACAATTATACTTTTTATATTCTAATATTGTTTATGCATATTTTCATGCATTTTTTATTCTAAATTACTTCCTCCCATTAACATTAGATATCATACTTATTTCAATTTTATATACTATTTATGTTGTAGCCGGAATTATCCTGACGTACTAACAATCACTCACAAAGTAAAAACACTGAATGTAGATGAACGAGAACGCAAGATTTGGTGACCCGGTTCGCCGAAATATGGCTACGTCTGGAGGCAATACCAAGCCAGAGATTTCACTATAATATCTGCCTAGATGCGCTCCATGGGCCTCTTTCGCGGGCCTGCTAGGGCTACAACCTCCACGGGAGGGGCTTCCGTGTTTATCCGCGATTCCCACCTCTGGATAAACTTGCCTTGCCTGCATTCTGCGATATCCGCACCATTAACTATCCGTATCTTCTCCATATTTATCTCTTCGGTGACTTCGGATGCTCGCTTGAGACCATCGACTAAAGTGGTCACATCCCCTCCCAGATGGTCGCTGTCAATTGTCGATTCATCGCTCTTTGTCCTCTCGCGATGGCCGTCGATCTCCGGAGGATGGTCGCCATATAGATACGTGGCCCCAACAATTGCCCCCCAGTTCGCCAGTGAGGTAGTCGCTGGTCGCCCTGGATAAGTCCCCCGAATCCCGAGGCATGATGGTGGTCGCTTCGCTTCCTCGAGAAGCCCAACCGTCACCTCAGAATCGCGCGACTGATGACGTCGCTCTGTAGGGTCATGATGGCGCGTGGCCGCGACGTGCCCGCAAATGTCGGGATTCTTGTAGATCCGCCCCAAATTTGAAATCTTTTAATTACGTTTCGGCCCCTGCTTCCCGTTTATAAATACGGGGTCATTCCTTTCTTTCAACACTTCCACGACACAGAGCCTTCAAGTTTTTTTTTTTCAGAATCCTGGTGATCTTGCATCCTTTCTGCTCCCTGGGTAAGTGATTTCTTTGCTACGAAACTCCTTCGAAAAAACCCTCCTCTCTTTCTGTATAAATTATGACAAGAGCACAGGGAGACCTCCTGCCTCCGGTATATGCGGCACTCGGTTTGGGATGTGCCCCGGTGCTGGTCTCTGGACGACCATCTTGCTGCCTCTTCCAACAGTGAGGAGAACAACCTCTACACCGCCTTGATCTATTCTCAGAAGGCGACCACTTTTCTTGGGCGGGTTGTGGAGCAAAATGATCACGACCTGGAGATCTCCTGCTCGACCCTCGACGTGGAGAAGAAAAAAATGGAGGAGGCAACCGCGGCCATGGCCCGGATGGAGGCCGACTTAAAAGCAACTCAGGATAGGACGACCGAGCTGGCCCTGCAGGTGGCCGATGAGAATGCCAAACGTCGTGCCGAGATTGACTCCCACCGCCTCGAGTCAGTGACTCTGAAGGGGAGGGTTGATGAGCTTACTCGCTAACTAGCGGAGTCCCATGCCCTGGCGGTCGACTATGAGGCAAGGATGGAGGACCTCGAGTTCCAAATGTCTAAGGAGGCTTCCCTCCGGGCGACCGATGACTCTGCGTTGGGGATTTTCTCCTACCTCAGCGCCTATGTGGATGTCCTCCGGGCGGTGTTTCATCGTGACCCCTCTGCAGATGCCTCCGTGCTTGTGGAGGACTTCAAGGCCTTCATCACCGATTGCCCACCCGAGGCCGATGTAGTATTACCCGTGGTGGATTTGGCCGACTTCGGTGTGGATTTTTCTTTCTTGGCCCCGGTGAGCAGGTTGCAAAGGCCGGGTGAGGGCGCCGATCAGGGGGGCACATCTGGGCAGACCCCTACCGGCCCTGTTGCAGAGCCTGTGCTCGCGACCGTGGCAGCGGATGGTAGTGGCGCGATGGTGGCTACCCCGGGTGGAGAGGTCGCTGGTGGTGAGGAGCCGACGGGCGACCAGGTCGAGGGGGAGGTTAGGTCGGGGGATGGTGCTTAGCGCCTCCCCTTCTGTTCAAAGTTTGTGTAGGGCATCTGCGAACCCCTTTCTTTTGTGTTTTTTTTTTTCTCTTTATATGTCTGCTTGGCCCTTCGGGGTGTGAGTTTGTAAGTGGCCTATGGGTCCTCTCTTTGTACTCGGCCTTTGGGCCTTTATTTAATGAATGAAACCTACATATTTTATCTCCCTCGCCATGCATTCACGTTTGAGTTTGTTGCGCTAATTTTGCAAATCCCCGCACTCTCTACTTCAGAAAAAATACTTGTTTGCTCCACTTTTGAATTTGTTTTCGTGCAACCCCGGACATACACCTGCAACTATGAGTCCTGCCTATGTCCTTATCGCCGTTTGGTTATGGTGCGATGTATCCGGACTATGTTTTAGCCATCTTATCTTACGCGGCGTGTCTAAACTTTGGCTTAGTCGTGTTACGGTGCTGTCTTTAAGAAGGTCGTCGTGTTTGGTTGTGCGGCTAAAGCGATGGACGACCTTGTCGACGTGAGTTCTGGGTGTTGCTTCCTGTCATAGGTGGTTGGCTTATGCGTTTGGCGACCACTCTTTTGACCCGACCTTTGTCGCACAGATCGTCCTTGGGACGATTCCTGGTTGACTTATTCTAAAATGTGCAAGACTTTTACAAAAGTAATTTATTATAAAAGACTTTCCTTAGAATTAAGAAGTTATTACAAAGAGAATGACAAGATGAAAAATGGGCTATTAGCTATTTTCAATTGGTAGTATTTCTTCAGGTGGGCCGCGTTCCATGGATATTGGGCTGGTGTGCCATCCAGGTCTTCGATCTCATATGCCCCGTTTGCCAGGCATTTGGATATTCTGAACGGGCCCTTCCAGGTGGGGCCGAGTACTCCTTTGGGAACTCTGAGTATCTTTTTTAGGATGAGGTCACCTTCCTTGAATTGCCGGAGTTTGACCTTTGAGTTGTAGTATTTTTCTGCCTGTCGTTTGTAGCTGGCATTCTTTAGGTTTGCCTCTATCCTTTTTTCTTCCAGTAGGTCCAAGCTAGTCGCCATTGCCATGTCATTGTTGTTCAAGGCTCTGTTGCTCGTTCGGTGGCTAGGTACGAGGATTTTTGCTGGGATCACTGCCTCTGCCCCAAAAGCGAGGGAGTAGGGTGTTTCTCCCATAGACGTCCTGCAGGTTGTTCTGTATGACCATAACACTTCGGGTAACTCGCTTGCCCACTTGCCCTTCCCTCCTTCAAGTCGCGCTTTCAGCGTGTGCTTGATAATTTTGTTGATCGCCTCAACTTGGCCGTTGGACTGTGGATGGTAGGGGGTGGAGAAGAGCTTCATGATTTTCCATTTTCTGAAAAAAGCGTCGATTTTAAGGCTGTCGAACTGCTTTCCATTGTCAGTTACGATTGCTTGTGGGAGACCGAAGTGGCAGATGATGTTTCTCCAGATGAATTTTATCATGTTGTCCTGGTCAATCGTTGCGAGGGCTTCGGCCTCGGCCCACTTCGTGAAGTAGTCGACCGCGACGAGGGCGAATCGTACAGTCCCTAGGGCTGTAGGTAGGGGTCCGACAATGTCGATTCCCCATTTTGCGAAGGGCCATGGGCTCAAGATGCTGGTTAATTCTTCCGGTGATACATTTATTGAGGGGGCGAATATCTGGCATCGGTGGCATGCCTTCGCGTCGAGAACACCCTTTTTTAGTGATGGCCAAAAGTATCCTTGTCGGATGGCCTTGTGTGCCAGGGATTGACCTCCTATGTGGTTTCCGCAGATGCCTTCGTGGGTTTCTCCCAGGATGGCTTGCCCCTCTTCCCTTGTCACACATCTGAGTAGTGGGATGTTGAAGCCTCACTTGTATAAGTTGTCATCGACCATCACGTATCTCGCCGCTCTTATTTGCAGCCGTCGAGCTTCGAACCTACCATCGAGAAGATATCCTATCTTTAGGTACTCGACTATTGGTATCCTCCAATCCTCACGGTCGATCACCATTGGGTCGGTGAGGGCGACCAGGGCGTGTGTGGTGGATGGGATCAGTTTCGTGATGGTGACTTCTCTCATGTCTGTCGGTCCCTATGATGTTGCCAGCCTGGCCAAAGCATCTGCTTGAGAGTTGGCATTTCTGGGTATCAATTCCACATACACTTGGTCGAACTTCTCGAGCAGGCTTCTGACGACTTCTTAGTATGCGGTCATTCGATCGCATCGGGCTTCATATTCCCCCGATATCTGGTACGCGACCAGTTGTGAGTCGGTGTGTATTTTTAGTTTTTCACTCCCATGGCCATTGCCATCTCCAGCCCCCCAATGAGGGCCTCGTATTCCGCTTCGTTATTGGTGACCTGGAAGTCGAACACAATGGACGTCTGGAAGGAATGTCCGTTCGGGCTGGTTAGGACTACGCCTGCCCCAGTACGGGTTTGAGTGGTAGAGCTGTCTACATAGAGCTCCCAGGGGGGCCCTGCCGGTGTATCTGGTGCGGCCATTGGGAAGGTGAGTTCTACAAAGAAATCGGCCAGGGCCTGTGCCTTGATGGCCGTTCGTGGAGCGTATGTGACCCCGAACTGGCCGACCTCGATTGCCCATTTCATATAGCGCCTCGCTGTGTCGGGGAGATGTAGTGCATTTCTCAGCGGGAGCGAAGTTAATACCTTCAGCTGGTGGTAAAAAAAGTACGGTCGTAGCTTTCTCACGCTCATCACGAGAGCGTAGGCGAGTTTTTCGAGGGGAGGGTACCTTCGTTCTGCCTCGTTGAGGACCTGACTCACATAGTATATAGGCAAGCTGTTATGCCCCTCGGTTCCCTGGGACTGGTTTGGCCAGCACCTTTGGGTCGGCGAGGTATTCTTTGATGCTGTCTAAAGCTGCCTGGGCTTCCTCCGTCTACTGGAAATCACTTTTGACCCTCTTTAGTGTGTCGAAGAAGGGTTTGCACCTATCCCCCATGCGTGATATGAATCTGCTGAGTGCCGCCACGCTTCCCGCGAGCTTTTGGACTTCCTTTGGGTTTCGTGGGCTGCCCATCTCCAATATCGCCCTGATTTTAGTTGGGTTAACCTCTATTCCCCATTTGTTGACCAGGTGGCAAAGGAACTTGCCTGATTCCACGTCGAAGTTACATTTTTTCGGGTTGAGCCTCATGTTGAATTTTCTAGAGATGGCAAATGTTCGGGCGAGGTCGGCAAGATGATCTTCCTTTTTCAAGCTCTTGACGACTATGTCATCTATGTATACTTCCATGGTTTTCCTGATTTCTTCTGTGAACATCCGGTTTACCAACCGCTGGTATGTAGCCCCAGCATTTTTGAGGCCGAATGGCATCCTCTTCCAACAGTACATGTTTTTTTCGATGAGGAAAGAGGTGTGTTGTTGATCGTCTTTATGCATGGATATTTGATGGTAGCCCACGAATGCATCCATGAAGGACATCATTTCATGCCCGGCTCCTCGACCAATGTCGTATATTTATCGGGTCCGAATTTTCTCCTTTTTTGTGCGACTGGTTTTTTGCTAGGGTCAATGTTCAATCGATGGTAGATGACCTCGGGGTCGATGCCTATCATGTCTTTGTGGGACCAGGCGAACACATCTAAATTTTCCTTGAGGAAGTTGACCAGTTGCTCCCTAAGTTCTGACGGGATTTTGGAGCCGATTATGACCTCTAGGTCTTGTCTGGTTGGGTCCATATTGACTTTTTTGAGTTCTTCGTCCAGTGTTACCCGTTGTTGGTTCTCTCTTGGGTCATCAATCGTTCCTTGGATAATGAATTCGCCTGGCTCGGGTCTGAGCCTTGGTTCAAGGTCATCGTTTGTTTGTTTGTCATGGTCGATTTCCATTGGGTTGCTTTGATAGTGTGTGATTTCTTGTATGCTTTAATTTAAATGAGACTGGGTATAAATTGAACATCCTCTTGCATCAAGTTGATCGCCCTTAACGGTGCCGACCACCCCATCTGAAGTGGGGAATTTTACACAAAAATAATATGTGGAGGACGCAGCCTCGAATTCATGCTCAAACAGCTTGCCAAGAAAACCGTTAAAGGTCGATGGCAGGTCAATTACAAGGAAATCACAAAGTTTGGTGGCCCTAACAGCCCTATCTATAGAGGAAACTAGTTCTACTGCCAAGCGGATGATCCTGTGGGGCTTCACCGTAGCGTCGCCGAAACCTCTCACTAAATGCTTGCTTGGCTCGAGATAACTATGGTAATCGCCGAGCTTATCAAAGGTTTTCTTGAACAGTATGTTGCTGAAAGCCCCACTGTCGACTAGCAGTCGTTTGACCGTCACCCCCATGATCTTAGCGGAGATGACTAAAGGATCGACATTTGGGTAGATGACTCCGGCCTTGTATTGTTCCCCGAACTGGATCCTGTTGACCTCTTGTGTTGTTGCGTTCACCGATAGGCATAGCCGGACAGTATTTGCCATTTCCCTCAGCTCGGCCTTTTAGCGTCTCTTTGATAGCGAGGTTGATGCGGAGAGGCCGCCCACTGCCCCGAGTGGTGACAAAGTATGGATCACCCTTTCGTCGCTGTGTTCTGGAATGGGGGGAGCCTGTCAACCACCCTTCTGCTTTCCACGTTTCCTGGCGACCTCGTTCTGCTGAGGCGTGTTATCGCGAGTAAGGTCATCTTTGTGCTGAGGTCGCCTGACATGTTCGTGCAGCATTCTGTCTTCATAGAGCTTCCAGAGTTATTTCAGAAGGTCGCGACATTCGCTGGTGTTATGGCCGACCATTTCATGGTAGTGGCAGTACTTTCCTGGGCTCTGCCTACCGTCGCTTTTCTTTATGGGCCGAGGTTCTCCGAGCAGCCACTTGTCCTTGATCTGAGTAAAGATGTATTCGGCGGACACGCCAAAGACTTCTATCAGTTTAACCGCCACTGGGTCTTCGAACGGCTTGAAGTTGCCAGGGGTCTTGTATTTCCTCGATTTCTTACCTGTCTTTGGGGTTGCCAATTTTTTCCCTTCTCCCATTCTGGCCGCCAGGAGTTCCATGGTGTTGATGATGTCGCTTGCGCAGGTCATAAACTCCACATAAGTCGCTGGATAGTTGGCGGTCACATTTCGCCAGAGTTTAGTTCCCTTTTTTAGACGGCGATCGTACCCAATAGCTTGGCCTAGTCGCCCACTAGCTCCCCATCCAAGATGAGCTGATCGAATCTTTCCAGATAGGCCCTATGTGTCTCGTCCTCGCCCTGCTCGACATTTGCCCGTCGCTGCTTTCCTGCGGGTCTGGGTGCCATTGCCATGAAGTGCCCCATGAAGAGCCACCCTAGTTGCTCGAACGAGTTAATAGATTGAGGGGTGATGGATGTGAACCACTTGTGCGCTTGTTCATTCAGAGTGAGGGGGAAAAGTCAGCACATGGTCGCGTTGGAAGCCCCTACGGAGGTCATGTATGAGTTATATTTGGTGAGATGCGTCCTCGGGTTAGAGTCCCCACCGTACCGATCAATCGAGGTAGTGTTGATCTTAGCCTGAGTGGGGGTTGCTGCTATGGTCGCGCTGAGTGGCGACAATGGGAGGGCCATATGGGTCGCCTGTCCGGCGGGGATAGGCTGGCTATCCATTCTTTCCTGAAGGGTCCTGATCGTTTACCTCAGGGAGATGAGCTCGGCATCCCGCTGGTTTGCATGAGCACCTCGATGGTCGCTGGTGCTGAGCCGAGTCATTGCTGAGATGCGTGGTTTGTTCCTGAGCCTCCCCTGGTGGTCGCCCACTTTGACCATGATTAAGTGGTGGGAATTGACCTCGTCTTCCGTAGGGTTTGACCTTTTTTGCATTAAGTTACCGCCTAGTCGATTGAAAACTGAGTTGTTCGCCTGGTTGCCCCCTAGTCGGTTGAAAACCGAGATGTCCAGAGGCCCTTCAGGTTGTCCGTCCCCGTGACGGGCTCTATTCATCCCCTCCTTTGGGAGGTGGTTAGCCTTCGAAGCCGAGATGGCTTGGTTGAGGCCGAGTTGCCCTCCTAGTTGGGCTTTCCCTTTGGACGCCGCCCAGGGGTGGGCGGCCTTGACAATGGGTTGCGGGTCATCATCATCATCAAAGTTCAGATTTTGCTTGTGCAAGTACACCCAAGCGTTCTTCATCTCCGCGGGAGTCTTAAAGACCTGGGCCCAATTCTGCTCATCCGTTGCCTCCGCTCGCAGAGGCCTTGATTCCGAGGATAGGGACGCCTCCACCCCATCGCGTGGGTCGGTCTCAAGGCCGATGATAGGGATGTTGCTTTGCGCCATCGTCCTTTGTGAGTTCTTATTGATTCGTGGGTTTGATAAGGTGGATTTCCCACAGACGGCGCCAAATTGTTGTAGCCGGAATTATCTTGACGTACTAACAATCACTCACAAAGTATAAACACTGAATGTAGATGAACGAGAACACAAGATTTGGTGACCCGGTTTGCCGAAATATGACTACGTCCGGGGGCAATACCAAGCCATGGATTTCACTATAATATCTTCCTAGATGCTAATGTTTCGATCCTTTACAATTAACATTACATGAAGTATTTATAGACAATAAACTAGGTTAAAACTCTCTATGGGCCTCTTTCCATGGCCTGCTAGGGCTACAACCTCCATGGGAGGGGCTTCCTTGTTAATCCGCGATTCCCGCCTCTGGATAAACTTGCCTTGCCCACATTCCGCGATATTCGCGCCATTAACTATACGTATCTTCTCCATATTTATCTCTTTGGTGACTTCGGATGCTCGCTTAAGACCGTCGACTAAAGTGGTAGCATTCCCTCCCAGATGGTCGCTGTCAATTGTCGATTTGTCGCTCTTTGTCCTCTCGCGATGGCAGTTGATCTCCGGAGGATGGTCGCCATATAGATACGTGTTGGGATATTTTAGTTTTGATGAATTATGCCAAAACATTATCAACTTGTGTTATTTAAGTTAATCTACAGGTAACAAGTTGAGGGGGAACTAATCAAGATAAGAAGAGACTAATGATTTCGTGTAAACTGAGATTAGAAAACTGTAATTAGAAAAATCGTGATCGTAAAATCGAGATCAAAAAATCATTATTTAAAAATCGAGATCGTAAAATCGAGATCGTAAAAAGCGGATCGTAAAAACGAGATCGAGAAAAACCGAAATCGGCCAAAAACAAATGAACAACGAAATCAGCAAAGATGAACAGTGAAATCAACAAAGATGAACAGTGAAATCAGCACAGATGAACAGTGAAATCAACAGACCAGAAATCAAGCGAGCTGATCAGATCCGTTAGACACACAAAAAGCTGGCCAATGAGAAGATGACAACACATATATGGATGTGACATAAAGCTGCAAACAACAATGCAAAAAGACATAGAAAAGCTGGAAGACTATTAGTATGGATTTGAATTTACTCTCCAACGGTAATATTCAAATCCACACTATAAATACATTGCACTATCTTCAAAAGAAGAATATGGAGGATGCTGCAAAGTGAAGATTAAAGCCAAATATTCAAGCATCTCCATTCAAGAACACAGAACATTAAATATCCAAATTTATCCAAGAGTGTTCTTCATTATATCTAAGCATAAATGCCATATCATAAGCTTAGAGAGATTTTCATATCCTTAGCTTAAAGGCTAAAACAATGTAAGGGAAAATCTCACCTAGTTGGTTAACACCAAACCCAAACCCTTTCTTGAGAGAGAATTAGTGGTTAAGTAAGGTAGTTAATAGGCAATCACGTGAGGGAGATAAGTCCCGAGAGAGTGAGAACTCATTAAACATCTATAGGCGATCCCGTGAGGGAGATAAGTCCCGTTGAGTGAGAACTCGTTAAACATCTGTTGGTTTAGTTGGTGCCCCATGTAGGGAATAGTGAATGTAGGAGTTGGACTCCGAACCACTATAAAAATACTTGTGTTCTTATTTGCTTTCATATTAACTGTCATACATAATTTAGCAAATCTGCATAACACTCATTCGGAAAAAAAAAATTAAAGTCACCTCCTATTTAGAGTTTTTGGGTTTTAACTCGGTATTTTTCGGGACCAACAAGTGGTATCAGAGCAGGGGTTCAAAAGTTCACTAGCTTTTAATGTGACCACCTGAACTGATCTTTTTTTAAAACCCATTTAGTTTAAAATGCATAAATTTTATAAAATTCATGGAGGTTGACAATCATCTTCTCATCATTTTTTTTAAAAACGCACACACCATTCTTCATCATTTCACTTGTTTAACAAACACTATTTTTCTCGTATGTTTTTATTGTTAGTTAGTTTTGGCATCATTATCAAAAAGGGGGAAATTGTTGGGATATTTTAGTTTTGATGAATTATGCCAAAACATTATCAACTTGTGTTATTTAAGTTAATCTACAGGTAACAAGTTGAGGGGGAACTCATCCAGATAAGAAGAGACTAATGGTTTCGTGTAAACTGTGATCAGAAAACTGAGATCAGAAAATTGTGATAAGAAAACTGAGATCAGAAAATTGAGATCAGAAAACTGAAATCAGCACAGATGAATAGTGAAATCAGCAGAGATGAACAGTGAAATCAACAGAGATGAACAGTGAAATCAACAGAGATGAACAATGAAATCAACAGAGATGAATAGTGAAACCAGCAGACCAGAAATCAGGCGAGCTGATCAGATCCGTTAGACACACAAAAAGCTGGCCAATGAGAAGATGACAACACATATATGGATATGAAATAAAGCTGCAAACAACAGTGCAAAAAGACAAAGAAATGCTGGAAGACTATTAGTATGAATTTGAATTTACTCTCCAACGGTAATATTTAAATCCACACTATAAATACATTGCACTATCTTCAAAAGAAGAAAATGGAGGATGCTGCAAAGTGAAGATTAAAGCCAAATATTCAAGCATCTCCATTCAAGAACACAGAGCATTAAATATCCAAATTTACCCAAGAGTGTTCTTCATTATATCTAAGCATAAATGCCATATCATAAGCTTAGAGAGATTTTCCCAACCTTAGCTTAAAGGCTAAAACAATGTAAGGTAAAATCTCACCTAGTTGGAAATAACACCAAACCCAAACCCTTTCTTGAGAGAGAATTAGTGGTTAAGTAAGGTAGTTAATAGGCAATCCCGTGAGGGAGATAAGTCCCGAGAGAGTGAGAACTCCTTAAACATCTATAGGCGATCACGTGAGGGAGATAAGTCCCGAGAGAGTGAGAACTCATTAAACATCTATAGGCGATCCCGTGAGGGAGATAAGTCCCGTTGAGTGAGAGCTCCATAAATATCTGTTGATTTAGTTGGTGCCCCATGAAGGGAAGAGTGGATGTAGGAGTTGGACTCCGAACCACTATAAAAATACAGTGAAATCAGCAGAGATGAACAGTGAAATCAGCAAAGATGAAAAATTGAAATCAAAGAAAGATGAATAGTGAAATCAAGAGACGTAAATCGGAAGTGATCGGATCCAGATTAGACACACAAAAAGCTGGCCAATGAGAAGATGACAACACATATATGGATGTGACATAAAGCTGCAAACAACAGTGCAAAAAGACAAAGAAATGCTGGAAGACTATTAGTATGAATTTGAATTTACTCTCCAACGGTAATATTTAAATCCACACTATAAATACATTGCACTATCTTCAAAAGAAGAAAATGGAGGATGCTGCAAAGTGAAGATTAAAGCCAAATATTCAAGCATCTCCATTCAAGAACACAGAGCATTAAATATCCAAATTTACCCATGAGTGTTCTTCATTATATCTAAGCATAAATGCCATATCATAAGCTTAGAGAGATTTTCTCAACCTTAGCTTAAAGGCTAAAACAATGTAAGGGAAAATCTCACCTAGTTGGAAATAACACCAAACCCAAACCCTTTCTTGAGAGAGAATTAGTGGTTAAGTAAGGTAGTTAATAGGCAATCCCGTGAGGGAGATAAGTCCCATGAGAGTGAGAACTCCTTAAACATTTATAGGCGATCACGTGAGGGAGATAAGTCCCGAGAGAGTGAGAACTCATTAAACATCTATAGGCGATCCCGTGAGGGAGATAAGTCCCGTTGAGTGAGAGCTCCATAAATATCTGTTGGTTTAGTTGGTGCCCCATGAAGGGAAGAGTGGATGTAGGAGTTGGACTCTGAACCACTATAAAAATACAGTGAAATCAGCAGAGATGAACAGTGAAATCAGCAGAGATGAACAGTGAAATCAACAGGGATGAACAGTGAAATCAGCAAAGATGAACAGTGAAATCAGCAAAGATGAATAGTGAAATCAGCAGACCAGAAATCAGGCGAGTTGATCAGATCCGTTAGACACACAAAAAGCTGGCCAATGAGAAGATGACAACACATATATGGATGTGACATAAAGCTGCAAACAACAGTGCAAAAAGACAAAGAAATGCTGGAAGACTATTAGTATGAATTTGAATTTACTCTCCAACGGTAATATTTAAATCCACACTATAAATACATTGCACTATCTTCAAAAGAAGAAAATGGAGGATGCTGCAAAGTGAAGATTAAAGCCAAATATTCAAGCATCTCCATTCAAGAACACAGAGCATTAAATATCCAAATTTACCCAAGAGTGTTCTTCATTATATCTAAGCATAAATGCCATATCATAAGCTTAGAGAGATTTTCCCAACCTTAGCTTAAAGGCTAAAACAATGTAAGGGAAAATCTCACCTAGTTGGAAATAACACCAAACCCAAACCCTTTCTTGAGAGAGAATTAGTGGTTGAGTAAGGTAGTTAATAGGCAATCCCGTGAGGGAGATAAGTCCCGAGAGAGTGAGAACTCATTAAACATCTATAGGCGATCACGTGAGGGAGATAAGTCCCGAGAGAGTGAGAACTCATTAAACATCTATAAACGATCCCGTGAGGGAGATAAGTCCCGTTGAGTGAGAGCTCCATAAATATCTGTTGGTTTAGTTGGTGCCCCAGTTCTTACTCTCTCGGGACTTATCTCCCTCACGGGATTGCCTATTAACGAGTTCTTACATAATACATGTCGCTTTGACATTTTCACTTCTCATTATTCCATATATGCCCCACATGATTACTTTTTATGGTTATCATTTTTTTTTAATTTTTCTGTAAATATATTGTGTGACTAATTTTAATGTTGGCATAAGCAAATTTAAATGACCATAAAAATTATTCCCCCCGTCCCTAAATCATTGGCACATTGCCAAAGAGCTCCGTTCCTAATTCATCGACACATTTCTAAAAAAGGAAATAAAACAACTGCATCACTTTAAAATCAACCCTCAAAACATCTAAAAAAATTACACACAATGTCAATACTTTCCTCTTCCTAACCCAACAACCACTTTATTTAATAAAGTAGAAAAGACCATTTACCCCTCCACAAAAAACAACTTATACGTAATAAACAACTCTCTCATTAAACTCCGCGCAAATAGTAAATGTGCCAATGAATTCGAGACATATAGAATAATTATTATGAGTATATATGATAAAAGGAAGGGAGAAAATATTAGAACAATATTTATTATATAAATATTCTAATAGGCTAAAAAGACATTAGGAAGAATGGGAGGGAATAATTTAGAATAAGAAATGAATGAAAATATACACATACAATATTAGAAAATAAAAATTATGTCTATAATTGAATTGATCAAACTAATTCAATATTTGAAGTATTTAATTTAAAACCAATGATATAAAAACTATTTCAATCTTGCGTATGATGGCGAGTTAAATGCTAGTGATATTTAAAAAGAATAAGAAGGAATACAAATTAATAAATTATGGAGTGATATTTAAAAATGAATTGCCTTAGAATCCTCTATGAATCTTCCAATAAATGTCTTTAGGAAAAGATGAGACGAAAAAGAAATTGGATACAGATGAAGAAAGTCCTTAAAAAGACGGGAATCGGCGCTGCACAGTCAAACGGCTAGAAAGGACAAACTTACATGCTTTCGGCCATGCCGCCTCTGTGCACATCACATCAAGCCTGCAATCCTACCTTAAATAGACCAAAATTTGAATTGCTCTCCAACGGCTAGTTCGATTTTGTGCCTATATATATGAGATCAAACCTTCATAGTAAGGTTACAGAAATTATCATCAAGTTCAAGCTATCCGCAATTTCCGCACGAAGAACACAAAATCAAGAATATTTTCTAAGTGTTCATCCCATAGTTCTTAGCATAGAATTCTTATCCTCTTACCTTAGGCAACTCAAATACAAGGATAGAATTCCAGTTGGAACACAACAAATCTTATACCTAAACCAAAAGTTAGGTTAAGTTTGTTTAGCAAGATTTCAGACTAGGGTTTCTAGTTTCTGATTTCTGGGATCGGTTGAGTGAGAACTCTTGAAACATCTGTTGTATTGTGTTGGACTAACACATTAAACTAAGTCCTGTTGGTTAAGTTGGTGCCCCCGCTGATAGGGAAGAGTGGACGTAGGACAAGTTGTCCGAACCACTATAAAAATCTGGTGTGGATTATTTGATTTATCTGCTTTACACATCTTACACACTACTTGTTTCAATCTTACATGCATATTCTGAGTCTGGATCAGGTTTGCATCAATCAACTGATCTGATCAGTTTGACCCTTTGTCATCTGATCTAAAAACAGATAACTCAGTATCTGATTTGAGCAAACTGGTTTTTCACACGGGTTAACTTATATTCCGCACCAACAGTTGAACTGATAGACGCCGAACTAATCTGCTTTCAAGCGATCAGTAAGTCAGATATCAATTCGTACTGCTTCACTCGAACTCTGATCAAACTTACTTGCTTCTCCATACCTGATCTCACAAAAAGTTTTTGAAGTCTATTCACCCCTCCCCTCTAGACTTCAACCCTCACTAAACCTGTTCGGGACCTACAAGTGGTATCAGAGCAGTAGTTCTACGGACCACTGACTTTGAATATCATCGGTTCTTGAGGAAGAACCATTGTGGTCACTTGAACAGATCTTGAAAAACCTGTTTTTAAAATTCATCTGTTTTCAAAACTCACGTTCAACATGGATAATACTTCGGGTATGTATCATGATCTACCTAAGTTCTTGATTGATGAGTATGCTGACTGGACCATACTCATGAGCAACTATCTGGGTGCGATAAGCAGCAGAATGACGGAAGTTCTTGAACAAGGACCCATCATCATTTACTAAAATAACCCAGCTGAAGGAGGTGATCCAGAATATTCTACTGGAGCCAGAATCAGAAAGAGTCATTCACTGATGGATGCCGAAGAAAGGAAATTATCCAATCTGGATACTGTGGCCAGACACATCATCATGAAGACGATGGACAAGATAGCACATGAGAAGATCAAGTATCTCAAGACTGCCAAACAGATGTGGGATACTCTTGCTAAGATGTGCGAAGGAAATGATCTCATTAAGGACAACAGATTGCAAGCTGAACTGGTAAACTTTGAAAAACTCAAGATGCTGCCTAATGAAACCATAAATTAGCTCGATGGACGAATCACCATGTCAGTCAACAAACTTCGTGAACTGGGATGAGAAATGTCTGACAAGGACATATACTACAAGATCTTGAGATCTCTGACAAAGAAATGGGATATGAAAGTAACGGTGATAAAGGATTATCAAGATATTGCTAAGATGAAGCCAAGCAACCTGTTTCTCAGTTTAAAGGCTCATGAATTTGACCTGATCGAAAGAGGTCAAGAAGAAGAAGATGAGTCACCTGCTGAAGCTACACCTGCAACATCAAAAACAGTTGCATTCAAAGCGGCCAGCAGCAGTTCGAAGTCTACTGAACCTATTGGAAATATCATGAGTCAGGCTGAACAGATTGCTTTGCTGACCAGAAAGCTGAGAACGATAAGCTAAGGGCAGAGAATATTCAGCTTGTCAAAGATAATGCTGCAAGTAAAGCCGCTGAACTGAAATTAGTTGAGATTGTTCAGAAGATGACTACAGAACTGGAGTTTCTGAAAGCCAGCTCTTCTGATCAGGGTAAACTAGTTAAGGAACAACAAACTATCAACAAACAACAAGCTGATGATCTCAAAATCCTCCAAGCTAAGTTTGATGAACTCTTCCGACTGCATGAGAGTCTAAAACAAAGTGAGTACAGTTTGCGAAAGAAAGTAGAGATTTTTGGAAAAGCCTCAAAAAATGTTGATGAAATAACAAGCTACTTTCGGAAGCCAACTGATAAGAAGGGTATTGAGTTTGATAGCCCTTATGGATCCTCATATGTCAAACCTGGTTCACAATCCAAAAGTGAATCTAGGAAGATTTCTGGACAAGATACACAATATGCCAAATATGTATCGAAGAAGGGAAAAAAACCTGCTGAATAGAAAATGCAAGTGCCTGATCAGAAAGGGAACATAAATGGACCTCATCTGATCAAGCATCAGCCGAGGAATCAACAGAAGAACCCTGTTCTTCTGAAGAGACCTCAATCTGATCTACAGATTAGGAATCAGAAAGGACAATCTCGCAAGGGAAAGTCTGATCTGAAACCTAATCAGGTTAAGCAGCCTAACCAGTATGCTAAGGGGAAACTGCAGAAACCATTTGTGCAAAAGAGATATGAATCTTTTGATGGTAGTGTTGGGGAATGAGTAATCCCAACAGGTAGTAGTCGTACCTATCCCTTCAACCAAAAATCCAGGACTTCTGCACCTGAACCACACTGGATTAAAAGAAAACAGACTAATCAGAAAAATCCCAAGTCTTCTGATTCATCCAAGGTTCACACTCATAATCGTACTGACCAGAAAGCACATGAAGAGATATATGATTATGTAGATGCTTATGGGAGATAAATTAGGCCTTTTGATCTTGATGATTACCATAGAAGTGCCCTGTTTGTTTGGATCCTGAAAGGTAACACTAACCCCTCAGGACCCAATCCTACAGAGGTACCTAAAGCCTGATTTGATTGCAGGATCGCGTGGGTTTGGCTAATAAGAGAGGTGTACAAGCAGCTATCTGATACATCGAGAGTGGATGCTCAAGGCACATGACTGGAAACAAACATCTCCTCAGTTCATACACAGAACAAGAATGTCCACGTGTACTCTTTGGTGATGATAACTTTGGCTTTACCAGAGGATTCAGAACCCTAGAGAATGATGATTTACAGGTTACTGGAGTCTTGTATGTCGATGGTTTAAAGCACAACTTGTTATCGGTTTCACAATTCTGTGACAATGGATTCATCGTTGAGTTCTCGACTGATCAATGCACTATTAAGAATCGAGCTACTCAACATATTTTGCTAACTGGTTCCAGAAAGGGAACGATCTACACTGTAGACTAGAGCAGTTGTCCAAGAAATGCGTGCCTGATTGTTAAGAGTTCCAAAAGCAGTAGTTGGCTCTGGCACAAGAGAATGAGTCATCTGAACTTTAAGACTCTTAACAAGATAGCAAGGATGTCCCTGGTTGAGGGTCTCCCGAATGAGGTATTCTATAAGGATCAGACGTGTGTCGCATGTCAGAAGGAAAAACAAGTTAAAGCCTCATTCAAGGAGATCCTAGGACCAGCATCCAGCAGAGTACTGCAACTGCTCCACATGGATTTGTTTGGACCAGTTACACCACTTAGTTTCAGCGGACGCAAATACACTCTGGTAATCGTGGATGATTATTCCAAGTTTACCTAGGTTGTATTCTTGTATAAGAAGAATGAAACTACAATAAATATACCTGAGCTGCTCAAGAGATTGCAGAATGAGAAGGGTGTCAGTATTGTGAAAATCAGATCAGATAAAGGTACAGAGTTTCTGAACTCTTTTATAACTGAATTTTTTTACATGAAACATCAGTCGCTAGAACACCACAACAGAATGGAGTAGCTGAACGGAGAAACAGAACACTCAAAGAAGTTGCTCGAACAATGTTGGCTGAACATGCAACTCCAAACCGCTTCTAGGCAGAAACTATCAACACAACATGTCACACTCAGAACAGATGTTCTCTGACTAAGATTCACTTCAAAACACCTTATGAACTGTGGAAGGGCAGAAACCTCATGTTTCTTACTTTCATGTTTTTGGGTGCAAGTGTTTTATTCACAACAATGGGAAGAGTCAGTTGAAAACCTTTGAAGCCAAGTCAGATGAGGGTATATTCTTAGGATATTCCTCAACCAGCAAAGCTTTCAAGGTGTTCAACAGGCGACTAGTTGTGGAAGAAACACCTCATGTGGTCTTTGATGAGACATCTTCCGAACAAGAGAAATCTGCCTCAGAACAAGCAGTACCAGATCAACCAGTACCTGATTCTCAGAAAATAGATCAGTTAAGTATCAAAGAAAAGGGATTAGATCACGTAACAATGTATGCTCCTAATCTTGATCTTAGTGATTCACCAGGTCAATCAGACCCTAAGGTACGTACAACTATCGATGAAGAAGCTGGTACAGCTGAGACAGTAGCAACTGAACCATCTGGTTCAGGGGGAACACTTGATGTTACGGCTGACAGACATCAACATATGATGATTCCAACATCAGTTGAGACTTGTCCATGCCGAATGGATCCTATTACTGTACCACTCCCAACCTCTAGTGACTCAATATCAGAAGAGGATGACAATGTCCAAACTGATATACATCAGAAAACGAGGACTTGGTTGGAAGACCATCCAACTGATCAGATAATTGACAATCCTAATGCCCGAGTCCAAACTAGACATCAGGTTGGTGAAAGTGCTATGTATTGTTGCTATCTGTCTTTGAAGGAACCTAAAACAATAGAAGATACTCTACAAGATGCCAGCTGGATTCTAGCTATGCAAGAAGAACTGGAGCAGTTCGAGAGGAATCAAGTTTGGAAACTGGTAGACAGACCAACTCATCAAGATGTGATAGGCACCAAGTGGGTATTCAAGAACAAGAGGGATGAAAATAATGTCATCACCGGAAATAAGGCAAGACTTGTGGCGAAGGGGTATTCACAATCAGAAGGAATTGATTATGATGAGACCTTTACACCAGTCGCTCACCTGGAAGCAATTCGGCTGTTTCTGGTATATGCTGCCAACAGAGGGTTTACTGTGTATCAGATGGATGTAAAGAGTGCATTCTTAAACGGGGTACTAGCGGAAGTAGTTTATGTTGAACAACGTCCTGGCTTTGAAAAAGGCAACCAAGTGTACCAGTTAAGAAAAGCTCTTTATGGCCTGAAACAAGCTCCTAGAGCTTGGTATGATACACTATCTCAGTTTTTGGTAGACAGTGGATTCACTAAAGGAGTAATAGATAGAACCTTGTTCAGAATAGAAGATGGTGAAGACATTCTGATGGTTTAAATTTATGTGGACGATATTATCTTCGGATCTCCCAACAAAAGCTTATGTGATAAATTCAGCAAACTGATGCAAGGGAAGTTCAAGATGTCCATGATGGGTTAGATGAATTACTTTCTGGGTCTTCAAGTTAAACAAAGTACAGAAGGGATATTCATCTGTCAGGCAAAGTACACTAAGAATCTATTGGCTAAGTTTGTAATTCAAAACAGCAAAGTAGACAAAATTCCTATGATGACTGGATTCAAGATGGATCCAGATGAGAATGGTCAGAAAACTAATCAGAAAGAATATAGGGCTCTCATTGGATCATTACTATACCTTACTGCCAGCATACCAGATATAACTTTTGCAGTAGGTGTATGTGCCAGATTTCAGGCAAATCCGATGCAAAGCCACCTGGAAGCAGCTAAGCGGATTCTTAAGTATTTGAAGGGGACAGTAAACCTTGGTTTATTCTACCCATCAGATGATAATCTAGAGCTTAGTGGGTATTCTGATTCTGATTATGGAGGTTGCAGAATAGACAGAAAGTCAACCTCAGGTACATGTCAGTTCTTAGGAAGCAAACTGATCTCTTGGTTTTCAAAGAAGCAGACATCTGTTGCCACATCTACTACTGAAGCAGAATACATGGCCGCAGGGAGCTGTTGCTCCCAACTGCTCTGGCTTAGTCAGTAGCTGAGGGATTATAACATTGTAGCTGCGAACGTGCCCATTTTCTGTGACAGTAATAGTGCTATTGCAATCACTCAGAATCCAATTTTACACACAAGATGCAAGCATGTGGATGTCAGACATCATTTCATAAGAGATCATGTGGAAAAGAAGAATATTAGAATGGGAAAGATCCATACTGATAAGCAGAAAGCTGATATCTTAACCAAGCCACTAGCTGAAGTCAGATTCAGGGAACTATGTAATGAGCCAGGACTTCTGGACTTAGGAGAAAGTGCACCAGAAATCTTTGGTGGACTGGTCTCCAAGACTATTTGGTTAAGAAACTGACCAGAGAAGAAGGATCAGTTGAGAAAAGGAACATCAACTGATCAGGGAGGATCAGTCAAGGACTGATCAGAAAAGTGATAACAGTTGAAGGGGGAACTTCAACTGATCAGATAGGATCAGAAGGAATCTGATCAGAGAAATAGGATATTGTTGGGATAATACAAAGGGTTAGGTAGAACTTAAGTTCAACAGAAACCAGTCAGATCTGAACTGACTTCATGTGGTATTGACTGATTACAACATCAGTCAATCAGATATGCATTTATGTTCCTTTGTCTTTATGTTTACTCATATGCAATTATCTGATCTTACTTGCCTTGACTGTACACATACTTTTATGATGCACGCCCTGCAAAGCATTTAATGCATCCCATAGTTCTTAGCAAGAAATCCTATCCACTAGCATTTTGGCTATCTAAAGCACCAGGATAGATTTCCAGTTGGAACCTTCAATCATTCTTTACCCAAACGCAAGTTAGGTCAAGTCTGAAGAGTGAGAACTCATTAAACATCTCGGCTATCCTCTTTGTAGGATATAAGTCCCGCTGGTTACGTTTGTAGAGTGGGAACTCGATAAACATCTCGGCTGTCCTGAAAAGGATATAAGTCCCGTAGGTTAAGCTTGAGTGGGAACTCGGTAAACATCTCGGCTATCCCGAAAAGGATATAATTCCCGCAGGTTAAGTTTGTAAGAGTGGGAACTCGGTAAACATCTCGGCCATCCTGAAAAGGATATAAGTCCCGCAGGTTATAGTAGGTTAAGGTTCCCCTGTGTTAAGGGAAGAGTGGACGTAGGACGGGTTTTGTCCGAACCACTATAAAACATCTTGTGTGCATTTACTTGCTTTCTTATCGCTTTACACAAGTCACAACAACGGAGTTTAAACTCAGCATACATATTCTAAAGTTAAGATCAGTCGCACCAAGCAACTGATCGATCAGATTGACACTTCATCAACTGGTTGAAAAACTGACTTAAGAATCTGATTGATAAAACTGGTTTTTCACACGGGTAAAAACAAGCCGCACCATTAAGTTAAAGCGACGGATATCAAACCCGACCGCCCTCGGGCACTCAAGAAGATTGAACATCGATCTAAAGCGATACACTAGCACTCGATCGGGATGTCTAGTTCACACCCGATCCAGACGAAAAGTTTTGGAAGTCTATTCACCCCCCCTCTAGACTTCCACCCTCACAAAACCCATTCGGGACCTACAAGTGGTATCAGAGCAGTGGTTCTACAGATCACTGACTTTGAGTATCATCGATTCTTAAGGAAGAATCTTTGTGGTCATTTGAACAGATCTTGAAAAACCGTTTTTAAAACTCATTCATTTCCAAAATCACTCAGCATGGATAATACCTCTGATATGTATCATGATTTGCCTAAATTTTCAATTGATGAGTATGCAGATTGGGCCATATATATGTGCAACCATCTAGGATCGATAAGCGACAGAATGATGGAAGTCATCGAACGAGGACCTATCATCATATACCACGACAACCCAGCAGTCGGAGGAGATCCAGACTTTGCCACGGGAAGTCTTGTGCTGAAAAAAAAGCCCGGCTTTGATGGATCAAGAGGAAAGAAAGTTGTTCACTCTGACACAATCGCTAGGCATATAATCATGAAGACAATGGATAAAGTCACCAAAGAGAAGATAAAGTATCTCAAAACCGCAAAAGCAATGTGGGATACTCTTGCTGAGATCTGCGAAGGAAATGATCGGATCAAAGACATCGCCTACAAAGTTCGAAGCTGGTGAAGTTCGAAAAGTTAAAGATGTTGCCCAACGAGACCATCAACGAGCTCGATGGGAGGATCACCATGTCGATCCAATAAGCTACGAGAACTTGGTAGAGATGTCGGACAAAGATATCAACTACAAGATCTTAAGATCTCAAGAAATGGGACATGAATGTCCGCAATGAATCAAGGATTGCCAAGACATTTCAAAAATGAAGCCAAGGCGGCTTTTGTTCCTAAGCCTTAAAGCTCACGAGTTTGATTTAATCGAAAGAGGACAAGCAGATGAAGACGAGACGCTCTTTGAAGCCTCAACGCCTAAATCGATTTATGTTTAAAGCAACCAAAGAAAGCAGATCGAAGGCCATCGAAACTCGTTGGAAACATCATAAGTCAAGCGAAATAGATCGCTCGCTTACCAAGAAACTTGAAAGAACATATACTCGGCTTGGTAAGTATCGGAGATTCTCGTTGACTATCAAAGAAACAGAGGCCAACTAATGTGTCACGAGAAAGAACCAGATCCGATGATCGAAGATATCACGTAGAAGAAAAGAAAAGAGATGATCCGATGGATGAGAGAAGAGATAACAGATCTCGACGGAAGAAGTTCGACTACTATCGAAAGGGAAGTCACCGACAGATCCTACATGATTTGAAGTGACTCCACTGGCAGAGAAAGTTTCAGAGATCGAGGATCATGCTTCAACTGCGAGAAACCAGGTCACTACAGACCGACCGCCGCGACCGACTCCCAGAGAAAGAGAAGAGAAACAAACAAAAGAGAGCAACTCGAGAGATAGGAAAGCCCCGGTAGACCGACATATCCGGAATTGATGATTCTATCGCGCCGAGGACTCGGGTACTCATCTATAGAAGACTTCTGGGTCGATAATAATCTTTGTTGACTTCCACGAGCATGAAGATCTCGATATTCTCTTCGGATGACGATGAAGTCGCTTTAATGGCCAAGGAGGACCAATCTGAGGTTACCTCCAAACCTTCTGCTTTTTCAATTTCCACACCTGCTATTATTAGCACACCTGCTGGAGAGATTGACTTGCAACTCTACTCTGAGCAATTGCTTGATGATCTCTCTGAAGCAGTAGACACTTATACAATAGTGGAAGCTAAAAATGACAAGCTAAGGATCAGAAATAATCAGCTCATTAAAGAGAACGCTCTCAGTAAAGCTCTTGAATCAAATCTCTTAAACCGCTTTCGGAAGGTAATTGAGGAACTTAACGTTCTGAAGGTTAAATCTTCTGATCAGGAGAAACAGATCAAAGATTAGCTAGCAATCAACAAACAACAAGCTGATGATTTCAAAATCCTTCAAGTTAAATTTGTTGACCTATTCCGATTACATGAGAGTCTTAAATCTACTGAGGATAGTCTGCGGAAGAAAATAGAGGTTTTCACAAAATCATCTAAAACCGTTCAAGAAATGAACACCTATTTTCGAACGCCGACTAACAAGAAGGGAATTGGGTATGAGAACCCTTCTACATCCTCAAAAGCCCGGATTTGATTCACTTGAGGAAGGGTGTAATCAAAAAACGACAAAGATACACTAAAAGCTAAAATTGTATCTAATAAGGGAAAAAAGACATCAGGGCGGTGCCCTAATCGGAAAGGAACAAAAATGGACCCTAATAAAAGCATCGGTAGAGGAATCAACAGAAGAACCCGGTTCTTCCGAAGAGAGATCAAACGACAGGAGATTAGGTATCAGAAGAGACAACCCATGAGAAGGAAATCTAATCTGAGACCCAATCAAGGTCAGCTGCCTAATAACCAAGCTATAGGTAAACTGCAAAGACCACCTATGCCAAAAAAGATATGAATCTTTTGATGGTAGCAGTCGTACCTACCCTTATAATCAGAGATATAGGACTACTGCACCTGAGCCACACTGGATTAAAAGAAGACAAAATATAAAGAAAAATCCCAAGTCTTCTAAGTCATCCAAGGCTCACACTAATAATCATACTAATCAGAAAGCATATAAAGAGACGTATGATTATGTTGATATGTATGGGAGACAAATCAGACCTTCTAATCTTTCAGATTTTCATAGAAGTGCTCTGTTTGTGTGGATCCCTAAATCCACCACTAAGCCCCAGGACCCAATTCCAAAGGGGTACCTAAAGTCTGATTTTATTGCAGGTTCGCGTGGGACTGGCCAACAAAGGACGTTCACAAGCAACTATCTGGTACATCGATAGTGGATGCTCAAGGCACATGACAGGAAGCAAACATTTCCTTAGATCTTACAAAGAACAAGAAGGCCCACGTGTACTCTTCGGTGATGACAACTTTGGTTTTACCAAGGGATTCGGAACCTTAGAGAATGATGATGTACAAGTAACCGGAGTCTCGTATGTCGAAGGATTGAAGCACAATCTACTATCAGTATCACAATTCTCGACAACCGGATTGACGTTGAGTTCTCGGCGACAAGTGTACGATAAGGAATCGAGCCACTCAACAAATCTTGCTAACTGGTTCAAGGAAAGGCACGATCTACATAGCAGATTGGAACAGTTGCCCCAAGAATACATGCTTAATTGTTAAAAGTTCTAAAAGTTACAGTTGGATCTGGCATAAAAGATGGAGTCATCTGAACTTCAAGACTCTTAACAAGATCGCTAGGATGTCTTTAGTTGAGGGACTTCCCAATGAGATATTCTCCAAAGATCAGACATGTGCCGCATGTCAGAAGGGAAAACAAGTTAAAGCCTCATTCAAGGGAATACGGGACCAACATCCGGTGAGAGTATTGCAATCGCTCCATATGGATCTATTCGGACGGATTACACGGTCGGTCTCGAAAGAATAAATATACTCTTGTAATCGTGGATGATTATTCCAAGTTTACTTGGGTTGTATTCTTATACAAGAAGATCGAGACAACGACTAAGATACCCGAACTGCTCAAAAAGCAACAAAATGAGAAGGGTGTCAGCATAGTAAAGATCAGATCAGATAAAGGTACAGAGTTCCTGAATTCCTTTATTCTTGATTTTTTGCCTTTGAGTTTGGTATACAACATGAAACGTCGGTGCAAGAACGCCACAACAAAATGGAGTAGCGAGCGGAGAAAAGCGAATTCTCAAAGGAAATTTCGCCGCACTATTAAATTTGAACATGCCACATCAAGCCGTTTACGGTAGGAAGCAATAAACCAAAGATGCCATACTCGAGCGGATGTTCTCTGACTAAGACTCACTTCAAAACACCCTATGAACTGTGGAAAGATAGAAAACCTCGTGTTTCATACTTTCATGTTTTTGGGTGCAAGTGTTTCATTCACAACAATGGGAAAAGTCAGTTGAAGACTTTTGAGGCCAAGTCGGATGAGGGCATATTCTTAGGATACTCCTCATCGCCAAGGCTTTCGAGTTTACAACAAAGCGAACTCTAGTTGTGGAAGAAACACCCATGTGGTCTTTGATGAGACATCCTCCGAACAAGAGAAAGCGCCTCGAGAACAAGCCGTGATCGGATCAGATTCGACACGCACCGCGGAAAATGGATCACCTAAGCATCAAGGAGAAAGAAAAGTGAACACGTAAAAGTGTACATCCCGAACTTGATCTTGTTGATTCAACAGTCAATCGGACCCCAAAGGTACGCACTGGCTGTCGATGAAGAAGGCATTACGGTGAGGCAGTATCAGCCCGAACCATCGGTTCGAGGGGAACTCTGAAGTTCCTATGAGCAGACTTCAAAGACATGATGAGTCCAACATCACCGAGACATGTTCTTATCAAGTGGATCATAATTACGTACCACTCCCAATCACTAGTAATGAACTATTAGATATGGATGATGTTCTCAAAGCAGGCGCACATCGAGCAGAAGGACTGGATTACCGGTCATCCAACCGATCAGTTATCGGAGACCCATCGATAGAGTCAAAACTAGACATCAGTTGGTGAAAGTGCCATATCTTGTTGTTATCATCATGAAGGAACCAACTATAGTAGAGGAAGCTCTACAAGACGTAAAGTCGGATTCTAGCCATGCAGGAGGAAATGGAGCGATTCGAGAGAAATCAAGTTTGGGAATTGGTGGATGAGACCAACTCATCAAGAGGCGTAATTGGCACAAAGTGGGTATTCAAGAACAAGAGAGATGAGAAAAATGTCATAACCGGGGAATAAGGCAAGACTTGTTGCTAAGGGGTATTCACAATCGAAGGAATTAATTATGATGAGACCTTTGCACCATCGCTTTCGCTTTAAAGCCATTCATTTATTTCGGCATATGCTTCCCACAGAGGGTTCACTGTGTATCATATGGATGTAAAGAGTGCATTCTTAAACGGGGTACTAGCAGAGTAAGTTTATGTCGAACAACCTCCAGGCTTTGAAAAAGGCAACCTAGTGTACCGTTTAAGGAAAGCTCTTTACGGCCTAAAACAAGCTCCTCGAGCTTGGTATGATACACTCTCTCAGTTCTTGATAGACAACAGGTTCACTAAACGAACAGTGGATAACCTTATTCAGAATAGAAGATGGAGAAGATATTCAGATGGTTCAGATCTACGTGGACGACATTATCTTCGGATCTCCAAACAAAAGGTAATGCTAGAAGTTCAGCAAGTTGATGCAAGGGAAATTCGAGATGTCCATGATGGGTCAGATGAATTACTTTCTGGGATTACAAGTAAAAGCAGAGTTCAGAAGGGATATTCATCGCGCGGAAATACACAAAAGGAATCTCTTGGCAAAGTTCGGAGTTCAACAACGCAAGGAAGCCAAAATTCAATGATGGCCGGATTCAAGATGGATCGGCCGAAGATGGTCGAAAAGCGAATCGTAAAAGTATAGAGCTCTAAGCGGATCTCTACTATACATTGCCAAAGATACCGGACATTACTTTTGCGGTAGGTGTATGTGCGATTTCGAAACAAATCAATGCAAAGCCACCTAAAGCGACTAAGCGGTTCTCAAGTATCTGACGGATTTGTAAACCTCGGTTTATTTTACCCATCGAGATGACAATCTAAACTTAGTGGGTATTACGATTGGACTACGGAGGTTGCGAGAATCGGTGAAGTCAACCTCGAGGTTCGTGTCGGGTTCGGGAAATAAACTGATCTCTTGGTTTTCGAAGAAGCAGACATTAGTTGCGACATCTACTCTTTGAAGCGAGAATATATGGGTTGCGAAGTTGTTGTTCCCAAGCCGCTCCGCTAAGTCGGCCGGTGAGGATTACAACATCGTAGCTAAGAACGTACCTATATTTCGTGGATGGTAATATTCTGCAATCAATCACTCGAATCTCGTTCTACATACAAGATGCAAGCATGTGGATGTCAGACATCATTTTATCAGAGATCATGTTGAAAAGAAGAATATCAGTATGGAAAAGATCCATACTGACAAGCAGAAAGCTGATATCTTAACCAAGCCACTAGTTGAGATCAGATTCAGAAAGTTATGCAACGAGCTAGGGCTTCTGGATCTTGGAGAAAATGCACCAGATATGGCTGAAGGATTGATCTCCAGATTCAGTTGGTTAAAAGACTAACCAAGATTAAGTGGAATCAGTTGAGTTAGGAATCTCAACTTCTCAGACTACAAGACGAGGAGCCAATCTGAAGTTCTGATAGGAGCAGATCAGAAAGTCAGAAAGGTAGCCGATCTGAAGTTCAGACAAAGGGCAGATCAGTTCAAGATATATCAGATTAAGGGGGAACTGATCAGATTGGAAGATTACTTTATAAGCCGATTAAAGCTGCAGTCAACAAGCAAATCAAGAGTAAAGCTACAGATCGCATAAGTCAGAAGAAAACAACACAACAATGGAATAACAGAGTTTTTCATTGATAAAGACCCGAAGGTCAGATTTACAAGTTACAAGTGATATCACAAGATTACAATTGCTACATCTATCTTCAAGTGGTATTACAAGTAAAAGAAGACCCGGAGGTCGATACATAAACCATCAGCCCTAAGACAACCCGAGGCAGGGAAAGAGAAAGAGAGTTCAAGGTATGATGCTCTCATTTTCCCTCAGACCTAGAAGATGCGTCAGATAGGCTTCGAGAATACTGAGCCAATCTCAAATCTTCGGAAGGAGGAGCTAGAGAGGCTCTGAAGGATGTCCAAGCCGGAAGCCCTCAGACGTAAAATCAACAAGACTTCCAGCTGTTAAATGAGGCACAATGCCAAAGGTTTTGGTCACAAGGACCAAACAGACACTTGTGTCGCATGCAAATATTGAGGTTGATACACTATTGTGTATATCAAACTCATGTTTTGTTTCAGACTAAGTCTGTTGATGCTAATACCGTCATCTCGATAGGCGCACAAGGTGCATACGGTTAGGAGAAGTGCCCTCTCATTTGCCTTAGCAGATCCGCCTCCATGGTGGTAAAAAAGCTTAGCATTGATCGTATGTGAAATCTTAGATGACGACGAAAGCAGTGTGAAGGAACACACAGGGTTGATCTAAGAAGCTGATTTCATTAGAAAAGGGCTAAAGGTTCCCACCGGAAGTTTCACCGGAAATAAGGAACTCATCGGAAAAGCATGAAGGATATGCTAAAGAAGATGAAATGGTTTATGATTGTGTTGTTAGCCTAACACCCCAGGCTATTTATAGAAGGAAATTAGGGGTATAAATGCAAATTTTATCTTCTCAGAAGATCTTAAGAGAAATTTGCATCGACAACGCGTTTGGAACACGCGGCTGATGGTTGGATGAGTTAACGGTGTGATTAAATCACAACGTATCTATGCCATTATTACGGAATGTCAAATTGCGCCGATTTGGGAATCGGGGTGACTTTTTGACTCCCCGAAGTTAAAGTTTTGGCGGGAGTTGACCTCAGTTAATGCGAGATTATAGAAGTAAATTGAAGGATGAAATTTTTCAGAAAAGAGGATCAGATAAGTGGCGAAGCGTTACATGCGAAGAATCTGATCAGATAAGCGAAGATATTGTTGGGAAATGCATGAGGCAAACATCAGATAAGTCAACAAAGTACCAGATCAGATCACCGTGGTAACTGATTGATTACAATATCAATCAGTCAGATACGCTCTCTTATTTATCTCTTTCTGAATATCTTTATATGCGTTATTTATTTTAATTGATTTATTTTGCACTATTCATGACGCATGCCATGCAAAGCTTTTAATGCGGACCTGAAAATGTTTTTCAAAATGTTTTTATTATGATTTTTCGAGTCCGGAAAACGAGAAGACTATTTTTCTCAACCGTGCGATCAAAATACTTTTTGGCCGACTAATCTCAGCCATCGATTTCAAAACACGGATACTTGAGTACTTTGGAAAGTTGTGCAAAAAGGTTTTCCCTCGTTTTCTACAAAATCCAAATTTTTTCTCAGAAAACCGCTTTCCACTACTTCGTCTTCTCAAAATTCTGAAAAGATCACATTTGTTTAAAATTCTCTGAGAATTACCTTCGAAATCATTTGATTCTACACTTCTGTTTTTAAAATCCTTCGAATCAATTACTGGTAATTTCTTGTTTTAAATCATTTGCATGATCTAGAATTCTCTGTGGTACCTAGTTTTACAAGTTGTATTTCTGTATATTATATGATCTAAACGCTTATTTGCTAAATTGATGCTGAATTCTGCTAGTTTGGATGAATTTATTGAAATATCTTACTCAAACTAAACATCAATCTGCATATCTTACAGAAATGGCACATCTTGTTTCAAGACCGGGACAAGGGAAAAAGTACTGCAATTTTGCATCGATGAAGAAAGACATCATTGATGAAAGTACGTCGTCTTCAACATCACCTCAGATTCAGAATCACTGGAAATTCTGGAGTGCTTAAAAGCGTGTGGACTGGAACTATATTGCTCTACTCATTAGAACATCGTTCACACCCATGAAGCCCTGGAGTTTCTTTACAATCTGCAGAGGGATGAAGACAATGATGCTGACCTGATTTCTTCCATTGGCGGAATGGAAGTCCGAGTGACGAATGACGATCTACAGAGGATATTCGGACTAACTCGAGGAAGCATCAATCCAGAGACCTACACAACTGCTGTAGGAGAAAAGGAGTTTCTTGAAGCCGAGCTGTTGAGACCAGCAAACAAGGAGAACACGACGAACGTCAAAGCCTCCTATCTGAAAAGAAAGTATCGCCTTCTTCTTGAGATCGTTCAGAAGGTGATCATGTGCTCGACTTACAGCCTTGATGCGGTCACTTCATACAAAATAAGTGTAATGGCTGCAATAACCAAGAAGGCTTCAGACATCGATTGGTTGGGTATGGTCAAAGCAAGACTTAGAAAAGACTCCAGGAAGTTCGAGCTGACCCAGAGCAATGAGGTGTGCTTATCTTCGAAGTGCTCATTCATACACAAAATCTCTATCATTCTGTTAGATAAGCTGCCACAGAATTATGAATGGAACGAGAATGGAGCGAAGATTTATCAAGCAAAGCACAAGGCCATATTGGGCAAGGATGAGTCCCTGCCTGGACAAGCTGATGAGGATCCGACTCCTTATGTGCCCAAACCCAAGGGAGAAAAGAAAGGAAAAGATAAGGCAACTGCATTGTCTGAAGCGCAGGAAAAGGCCATTCAAGAGAAGAGGATGAAAAGGAAGGATCTGGCCAAGAAACCAGACGCTCAGCGGAAACGACAGAAGAGAGTCTCATCTCCTCTAAAAACTTCTCCAAGTTCTGCCCAGCAAACCAGCAGAACAGAAGATCTTATACAGGAAAGATCAGACGAAGAGATAGTAGTCCGCTCTGAGCCAACTATCAGAGAAGTGCCGGAAGAACAGATGATCGCAGCAGAAGGAGAGCAATCTGTCAGAAGGACAGAAGTGGTGCAATCTGAGGAAGAATCACCATCTAATTCTCTGCCTCTAACCAAGATCTTCCAGAAAGCAAGATCGCCAACACCCACTTCCAAATCACCATCACCCTCTCCTCAGAAATCATCACCTCCACCCTTTCCCCACAAAACCTTCTCTCCCTCACCATCACCTCTCAGAACAAAATCTCCCACACCACCAATCAATGAACCCGTTCAGGAAACTGAACACCCTCTACATGCTGAAAACGAACCTGAACAACTAACATCCCAATCCCCAATCCAGTCCCAAGAACCTGAGAGAGTCGACGATCATGTGTCCATGTCTCATAATCCTTTCAACACCAGAACAGTACTTGCTTCACCTGCTCTAGAGAGCCCCATCGTAAGAATAATGAAGCAACAAATCAAAGAGTATCTACTGGATCTATGTCCTGAATTGGATCAACATCCTGGCATCCAGAAACAGATAGAAGAGATAGTGTTCTGGAGGGATATCAGACTGAAGAGCATTGAAGAACTTCTGATTCTAATGACAACTCTGGGATCAGACTTCTTTGTAGACTTAGAGTTGAAATGTATACACAATGCTGGGATTGAAAGTGCTGTTGAATTAGCATCAGACGACGATATCAAATGGCTAATTCACGAAAGGTTGAGTAATTGTCGATAATGAGGAGGAAACCGTTCAACCTCCTACTGGATCATGAGGGAATTGCCGATGAACCAAGAATGGGTCTTTGCAGATGAGACCCAATTTGGTAAGGCTTCAACATCCGAACATTTGCTAAAATGAGCTCGATACCCTAGATCATCATTCTAAGAAGATTTAGGATGGGATCCAATTGCATTTGAAGACAAATTCATGGCGCCACAAAGCAGATCTCGATGAAGCGGTTTGAAGATGAGCAAGCAAAGCTAGTTGACAAGGAACGAAGTCACACTGTTGGGATGCACAATGCCATCCTTGCTGAAGTAATGCAACTGGTATACCCTTTTGCTGAGAAGCTCAAGCTCGATCGACAAACTCGATTCGAGACAGAGATGCTCAATCAGACACACGTACTTTTGGAGAGTGTCTGGGCATCCTTGGACAAAACCAACAATCACTTGGATATGGGTTGGAAACACTTTCTAGCTTCTACAGAAAAGGTAAGACAAGAAATCGAAACTGCTCTCTCAGCGCTTCTACACACACCGCACCTTCTTCCTTGTCGGATCTCCTCTTGTTGTCGAGGAACTTAGAGAGGAGATCTCACGACAATTAACAACTCGAACATAAGATGTCCAACCTCTTTGATGCAACCAAAAAGGGGGAAGGAAAAGAGTCTGGAAAAGAGTCTGAAGGAAAAGAGAAAACAGAAAAATAGACTCAAGAAAAAGAGAAGGAAGAAGAACAGACTCAGACACAGTTTGTAAAATTTTCATCTCTACCTCTACCAAAAACCACTGTATCTAACTTGCCAGCCACTCCATCTACCGATCTCGTTCTTTGAATAAAAAAAAGCGTGGAGCAACACAAAGAAAGAGATCGCCGAAAGCGAAAAGTACTCTTTTCGGAGATTACTACCGAGTTGACAAAATTGAAGACTTCTCTTCATCCGCTCGTAAAAGAATGGAAGTCGATGATCGTGCCAAGAGCCTTGAACTCGCTAAGAAATTAGCTGAAGAAGAAGAACAAGATGAACCTGAGCAGACTCTGAGGAGGAAGAAAGGCAAAGGCAAGATGATGAAAGCAACTGCGGAAGATCAGAGACAAGGCCAGTCATTCTCCACCAAAAGCCAGATGACTCCTGAACAAGTTCAAGAGCAAACAAGACAGAGAATAAGAGAGGCCACAATTAAGAAGCAGAAGTTAGCAGAGGCAAAGGGGCTAAACATTACCTACATCCGAAGGAAGAGGAAGACCGAAGTTACAGCAGAGGAGATTGCTTGGGAAGAAAATGCCCTTCCGGCACCTGTTAAAGGCATCCTCTGTGCACGACAAGATTTGCTTCCAGAATAGGATCAGATCAGAGGAGAATGGTTATGTGACGTCCACATCCTGGAGAAGATTCCAATTCATCAAGATCAGACTGAAAATGATGATGAATTTCGGAACTGGTTAGAAACAAAGTATCTAGACTTCTACCAGACAGTGATGACAGAAGGCAAGATCATGTCACTAATACCAGAAGCTCCACCCTTTGAACTACTCCTTCCACCTTTGCGTCAAGACAACAAGCTAGATCCCGTTAAATTCAAGAACATCTACTATGGACTAATAAAAAAAGGAGGAATCCATAGAAAGAAAAGAATTTGGACAAGCTAATGCAAAGGATGTATGGGATATTTGGCATCCCCAAAGAAGCGCAAATGTTCAAGTACACCAAGAAGACAACTTGGAATCGGATGATAGGTACGCTCTACACATATTCTACAATGCACACACCTATCTGAATAAAACTTTCCATCCCAATCGATTCTAAGACATTCATCTCATTGTCTTCGAGGTATGTACTATTTGCATTATCTACATTTCCATTCATGGTATCCGGTTTTTTCGATCAAGTTTTGTTAAGTGTTTTGGTTCCATCAAAAGGGGGAAATTGTTGGGAAATATGTAATTTAGTTTTGATGGAAGTTCCAAAACAAAGTTGTAATAGGACGGTCGGACTGTTACCGATCGATGACTTTGATTCGAGAATAAGATGACCAATTTGAAATGTATAGATAGTCGATGTAAAAGATAGGTCACATATTGAGGGGGGAACTCGGTATGTATAGGTCAGTCGAAGTATCGGATGACCCAGAGAAGGTCGGATGATCAAGACTAAGCTTAAATCGAAGACAAGAAGAGGAAGATCGTGGAGACAAGAAGACACTAAAGACTCGAAGAACTCAAGACTCGGATGAACTCAAGACTCGGATAAACTCAAGACTCAAAGATCAAAACTCAAGACTCAAGACGATGAATACACCGAGGCTCTGAGACACGAAGATCAAAAGACCAAGACCTACTTTTCAGAGAGTCCAGATATTGAAGCAAAGACAATGTGCAATCAAGACTCAACAAGGTAGATCGATCGCCATTTGATCAAGTCACCACACCGGTGACAATCAAAAAGATACACCCGATAAGACTTAATCCTCTTCAAAAGGAATATCAATCGTCTAACGGGCAAATATCTAAAGTGTCGCCTCGCGAAGGAGAAAGCGACACGTGCACAAAAAGAGCTGACAATATGGGATACGATGCTGCAGACAAAAACGGCGCTAATCATGCCTACGGCCACGCCGAAAATCGCAGCACGTCACAATCATATCCTACAGCCTACCTAATATAGCCCGAAATTCAAATTGCTCTTCAACGGTCTTTTGATTTCGGAGCCTATAAAATGGGATCGATCTTCATTTTGAAGACAAGGTTCAACAAGTGAAAAATGCAAGAACAAACAAGGAGACATCGCAAAAGAAGCTAAAGCTACAGTAAATCTCCACTCAAAAGAACACTACATTTGAAGATTATTCTTAGAGTGTTCATCCCATAGTTCTTAGCAAGAAATCCTATCCACTAGCATTTTGGCCATATAAAGCACTAGGATAGATTTCCAGTTGAAACCCTCAATCATTCTTTACCCAAACGCAAGTTAGGTCAAGTCTGAAGAGTGAGAACTCATTAAACATCTCGGCTATCCTCTTTGTAGGATATAAGTCCCGCTGGTTACGTTTGTAGAGTGGGAACTCGATAAACATCTCGGTTGTCCTGAAAAGGATATAAGTCCCGTAGGTTAAGCTTGAGTGGGAACTCGGTAAACATCTCGGCCTTCCTGAAAAGGATATAAGTCCCGCAGGTTAAGTTTGTAAGAGTGGGAACTCGGTAAACATCTCGGCCATCCTGAAAAGGATATAAGTCCCGCAGGTTAAAGTAGGTTAAGGTTCCCCTGTGTTAAGGGAAGAGTGGACGTAGGACGGGTTTTGTCCGAACCACTATAAAACGTCTTGTGTGCATTTACTTGCTTTCTTATCGCTTTACACAAGTCACACAACCGAAGTTTAAAAGCGCATACATATTCTAAAGTTAAGATCACCGCACCAAGCAATCGATCGATCGATTGACACTTGACCAATGGTTGAAAAAACTGACTTAAGAATCTAATTGATAAAACTGGTTTTTCACACGGGTAAAAACAAGCTTCCGCACCATCCAGTTAAACTGACAGATATAAAAACCGAGTCGCCTCGGGCACTCAAGAAGATTGAACATCGGTCTAAAGCGATACACTAGCACTCGACGGGTGTCTGCGGTTCACACCGATCATGACGAAAAAGTTTTGGAAGTCTATTCACCCCTCCCCTCTAGACTTCCACCCTCACAAAACCCGTTCGGGACCTACAGTCCACCTGATGATGACAAGAACAAGCCAGAAAGAAAGAAAATAGTTGTGAAAGAGCAGGGAGAACCTGAGGGAGCTCAACCCAAAAAGAAGAGAAAGCTAGCAAAGGATCTGGCAAAAAGACCGAAGAGAATGAAACATGCGCCAATGACTCTATTTATGGAGAAGGGATCAGAAGACGAAGAAGAGAAAACAAGACAAACTGGTGAGCAGGAAGGGAGTGGGTCTACCGCAACAAAGAAAAAATCTGCTGAGCGGTCAGACAGACCTGGATCACAGGTGGAAAGCTCTCCAGAGCAATCAGAAGGAGAGCAGGGGAAAAGAAAAGAAAGGGCAAGATCACACTCATCCCAGTCACGCGCACAATCGCCTATCAGATCGCCACTTCCCTAACGCATGACTCCCTCTCCCTCTCTATCTCCGTCTCCCAGAAGTGAGCGAATCAGATCACCACCTGATCATGCTAAATCCGATCCTCAACCCACTCAAGAACAGACTGCTCAACCGCCCCCGCCAGAACATTCTTCAACCCAGAAACCATCAGATCAGTGAGCCGCACCAGAAAAATCCGCTACTACTCCGCCACCTGTTGAGTCATCTCATCCTCAACAACCATTTGCTTCTGCCAGTCAACCGGAATCTCTTCCAGAATCCAGAGCTGGGAAGACTATTTCTAGAGCAATGATCAAACTAAGAGTGGTAACGGAATTGGATGAACTGTTCCCAGAATTAGAAGATCACTCAAGGATCGAACATGAAGTGCTTGAAATTCTTACTTGGAGAGATCTGAGACTGAAAAACTTCTCGGATTTCATTGTTCTGATGGAGCAGATGGGTGGACCGGATGAATTTGCTGACTTTGACTTTGACATGAAGAAGGCAACAGGTGTAGGATCACCAGTTGAGCTCATATCCGAAGAGGCAGTAAAAGCCCTGGTATACAGGAAAATGGGTAAGCCCTTTGAAAAGGTTGTTGTGGGTTCTGATGAAGAAACATTCCAGAAAGATGCTGTTATGAAGGATGCGGGAGTTGCCGATGAAGGTGGTCTTGGTGATGCAGTTCAAGACCAGCCACTGGAGGCAAAGTCAACTGAGGCAACTGTTGAACCTCCTACTTCAACTCAACTTCTAGCAGATCAGGTTATACAAAGCATACCTGCTACACACATTACCTCTGATCAGTTGCGGGAAATCAGATCATGTTTTAAAGATCTGCTGAAGGAGGAAGTTGAAGGAGTATTGGCTAATTAGATTAGCAATACCATATCTAATCAACGACATGCCTGCATTCGTGAACTGAAGGATCAGAGGGAGTTCTCCATCTCCCAAATTGAAGCGTTGAAAGTTCAGGTTCCAACAGACAATGACTGAACTGAATGGTGAATTCAAACAGTCTTATGGTGAGAAGATGGCCAAAGTTGATCAACTTCAAGTATCTCTCCTGATGGCCACAGAGAAGCTAGAAAAGACATAGGAGAAGCTTGACAAACTGATTCTCACATTCTCAAGTGCAATTGAAGCTGCAAAATCTGAACTGATGAGCAAAATTCAAGAACAGACAGTTCAATCTGCAGGACTCTCGGTGCAAGAACTTAATCAAGCTATCGCAGTTAGCTTTGGCTCTCTAACTTCCCATGTCAATGCTCTTTTTGATAAAACCAAAAAGGGGGAAGGACAGAGTGAGAAACCAGCCAACATCATCAGTACAACAAAAGATCTGATTCAAACTATTGAATCATACGGGCAAAGACTTGACTACTTAGATCTGTTTGCTGATGAAATAACTACCAAGATGGAGAAATCCAAACAAAGACAAGCTGCGGGAAAAGCTGGATCATCCGGACCCTCAAAGACTGCATCTCTTCCACCACCAGCTCAGACTCAATCAAAAAGGGTAAGTCAGAGTGCTGCTGCACAGATTGAAGCTGATAAGGAACTAGCAGTCAGGCTGACCAAAGAGCAGCTAGATGAAGAGGCCAGTCTGAGTGAGGTAGAAAGGCGATCAGACAAACTAGCTGAGGCTCAAAGTCTGAAGAAAAGATATGATGCTAGAGAAAAGAAGGGTCAAGTTGGGAAGAAGATTGTTGAGCCCCTGATTCCAGCAAAGTAGAAGATATCATTCCCAAGAATGATAAACATGAAGGAAGGATGAGGGAATGGTTGAAGATTATAGCAGAATGGCTTTTGAATGCGTTTGTTCTGGACATTGTGCCAACTGAAGAATCACCAGATGAAGAATTTTTGAACTGGATGGAGAACAAGCATCCAAACTTCTTGAAAGAACTAGAATATGATGCCAAACTGATCAACACGAAGATCACACATCCACTATATGATGTGTTGGATTACAAAAGGAAGCAAGATGGTTCTTTTGACATATTGGCATTTGAGAGATTCTACTTCGATCTGATGGGGAAAGCTCACATAATTGATCCGCAGCAGATAAATGATGTCAAGTGGAAATTGTATCGTATCTTGATGTTCCACAAAATCTACGAGAAATGCCGGAAGGTTACATTCCCAAAGTTTGATAGTCAGAAGATAATTTTAGGATCAGTTGTACTTAATGCAGAAACTTTTCATATGTAATCTATAACTAACAACATCTGATTTACTGATCCTAAGAACAACTCTCATTGTCTTCTGATTATCTGTTCTTTACTACTTTATAAATTTTATCAACTGATGTTGGTTTTTCAAATGTTTTGGTTTCATCAAAAAAGGGAAAATTGTTGGGAAATTTAGAGTTTTGATGAAAGTTCCAAAACACTTGTAATAGGACCAGTCAGACCTGTTAGCTGACTGATGATCTAGATATCAGTTTAAGGAGACCAGTTGATAATGATTGTATAGATAAGCTGATGTAATAGATAGGTCAAATATTAAGGAACTCAATATGTACAGGTTAAGTCTTGAAGAAGATCAGAAGATCAGGCAAGTCATAAGTTCAGAAGATCATACAAGTCAGAAGATCAGACAAATCAGATAGTCAGATGATCAGGTGAAGACATGAAGCTGAAGAATTAGAAGACCTGAAGATCAGATGACTACCAGAAGAACAAGACCAGAAGACCAGAAGACCTACATCAGAAGAATGAAGAAGAGTCTGCTAAGTTGAGCTAAGACAACTTGCATCAGAAGACTCAATCAGGTAGACTGATCCATTTTATCTTATCAGGCCAGCTCATATCAAGTGACAACTGAAGGTTCACCAGATCATACGAGTTAATCAGACAAGAAGAATGTCAACCTTAGTTGGTAAAGCAAACTCAGAATAAGTGTACTTGTTAACCAATGAGAACAAGACACTTATGTACGGAGCTAACAATGCGAGATTCGGCGCTGCACAGTCAAACGACTAGAAAGGACAAACTTACATGCTTTCGGCCATGCCGCCTCTGTGCACGTAACATCAAGCTTGCAATCGTACCTTAAATAGACCAAAATTCAAATTGGTATCCAACGGCTAGTTCGATTTCGTGCCTATATATATGGGACCAAACCTTCATAGTAAGGTTACGGAAATTATCATCAAGCTTAAGCTATCCGCAATTTCCGCACGAAGAACACTAAATCAAGAATATTTTCTAAGTGTTCATCCCATAGTTCTTAGCATAGAATTCTTATCCTCTTGCCTTAGGCAACTCAAATACTAGGATATAATTCCAGTTGGAACACAACAAATCTTATACCCAAACCAAAAGTTAGGTTAAGTGTTGGTCCCGGTGCAAACGAGTCTTACACGTGTATGGGGGAGGGAATACACGTGTCAAGTGATTTTAAAACTTTTCTTCACTGAGGTCAGATGGGTCAGGTTTTCCTGATGATTTGGCCCTGAGACGCACAAATCGCCTGTGTCAAAGTCTACCTGAGACAGTGATCCTGAGCTGCTTTCAGAAGCCTCAGATAATCCCAACTGAGCCTGATTTTTTCAGAGATCCTGAGCTGCTTGGATAGCTACTCAGATGTGCGGAATGGTTGGCCCTAAGTTATACTCGTTTTAAGCTTTACTGAAAACCTTCCTTTTAATGAAACAGTGATTAAGGCTGTGATTCAGTTAGATGCAACTTCAGTGGATTGAGTCCAACTGAATATCAGTGAAAATATGCTTTCAGTTAAAGATATGCAACAGTTAATCAATGCAGTACAGAAAGCAAATAACAAGGCAAGTTATACTGGTTCAGAGACTCAAGCTCCTACGTCCACTCTCTCCGACTCTTCAGAGAAATTCCTTAATCACCTCCTAAGGTTTTCTGACTACCTCTGTAGTTTACTAACCTTTATATTTTGAGCTTTCTGACTACCTCTGTAGTTTACTTACTCAAAACACACACAAGCTTTCTGACTATCCAAGATAGTTTATTCACTTCTTCTCTAGAGTTTTCTGACTACCTCAATGTAGTTTACAAACTCTTTACAACTCCAACTCACCAACAATCACACTCAAACTACCTTACAAAGGGTTTGGGGTTTCTTGGTTGGTTTCCAACTAGGATGAGATATCCTTTACAATTAAGTACAATGCAAAGGCTAGGATATCTCTACTAAGCTTTGGATATATCTTATCAAAACCAGGCTTAGTGAATGAGCTCTCTTCAATGTAAAGCACTTGGGAAATTCTTGGGTTTTCGAGTGCTTCAACTTGCAATAATAAGTTTGAGCTCTTGAGTTGCTTACAAATTTCCCGTAACCTTCAATGTAGAGGGTCACAAGTATTTATAGGCAGTCACCAAGGTCAATCTTGAAAAACTATCCGTTGGAAGAGATAGCTTCATGAGTTTCCTCTTATGGTGTGTGATGAACGGCTATTTTAGTGTTTTGAAATTCCCTAGCATGTTTTAGGCAATATGCTTTTATGCGACCGATCATCACATTTTGCGATGCGGAACATAGTACTCTTGACACGCTTGATGACTGTCGCTTTTCGGTGTTAAAAAATGCAGATCTTTGTCTTCTTCGATTGGCTCTTGTCTTGATAAATGTAGACAAACATAACGGCTCTTTTTGGTCAATATCTCGAGTGATATAACCTTAACAACACTTAGTTTCAGTTCCTTTTGTCTGCATGTGAATGTCTTGGGCAATATCTATTTTTCTAAGTATTCGCGTTTTTCCCAGTTTTGTATCCTTCAGATAGATATTATCAGTGTCTCGGAATATTCAGGTTATCTTGAGCATTGATGATTGCGAGTCTTCAATAACTACTGTGTCTTCAGTATCCTTTGTCTTCAGTCTTGATATCTTGATCTTGAGTCTTACGTGTCTTGAGTCTTCGAGTCTTCGTGTGTCGAGTCTTGATGTCTTCCGACCGATATCTTTGAGTCTTTTTATCTTGAGTCTTCGTTTCTCGATTTCATCTTTGAGTCTTGATGTCTCGGTTTCATCTTTGAAACTTGATTTCTCAGTTTCATACTAAAACTTCAGAAACTTCAGAAACTTACTGAGTCTTCAGAATCTAACCTGATCTATATCTACTGACTATACATGGTGCAGATAACATCCTGAACACTCTAAACTGAATCCTGACTCATCTATCAAGATTATCCTGAACATGTCATACTCAGGGGTTTTGGGATCTAATCAAAATCTTCTTTATTAAATTCATCTCCCAACATTAAGTTTGTTTAGCAAGATTTCAGACTAGGGTTTCTAGTTTCTAATTTCTGGGATCTGTTGAGTGAGAACTCTTGAAATATCTGTTGTACTGTGTTGGACTAACACATTAAACTAAGTCTTGTTGGTTAAGTTGGTGCCCCTGCTGATTGGGAAGAGTGGACGTAGGACAAGTTGTCCGAACACTATAAAAATCTGGTGTGGATTATCTGATTTATCTGTTTTACACATCTTACACACTACTTGTTTCAATCTTACATGCATATTCTGAGTCTGGATCAGGTTTGCATCAAGTAACTGATCTGATCAGTTTGACCCTTTGTCATCTGATCTAAAAATAAATAACTCAGTATCTGATTTGAGCAAACTGGTTTTTCACACGGGTTAACTTATCTTCCTCACCAACAGTTAAACTGATAGACACCGAGCTGATCTGCTTTCAAGCGATCAGTAAGTCGGATATCAGTTCGTACTGCTTCACTCGCACTCTGATCAGACTTACTTGCTTCTCCACACCTGATCTCATAAAAAGTTTTTGAAGTCTATTCACCCCTCCCCTCTAGACTTCATCCCTCACTAAACCCATTCGGGACCTACATGCTACATCAACATAAGCCGACAAGAACAAATTCAAATACATCGCAAGGTCAATAAAACCATAAGAACATAGCACATTATAAAGTCGCAGAAGTTATTCAAGTCACTAGTGAACACATTGTGCGATAAAGGATCTTCATTAAATGACAAAAAGGCCAGAGGCCGATACAAGGAGAGCCGAAGGCCAATTACAATCTAAAAGTTGAAGGCCAACAAAAGAAAAGAATAAATGAATTAAAAACCACCAACATTCCAGAGTTAGATTTTTTCAACCACCGACCTAGTCACGCCCTGCCCGGTAGCCTCTCCGGCCTCAACCATCGACTCATCATCCCCTGGCTCCTTACCGCTCAACTCCGCCACCTCCGGTCTGCGGAGAGCCGCACCACTAGGATCGCTTCACCATACGCCATATAATAGGAAAAGTTGGCATTGATCTCCATCTGGTACTCAAAGTCGGCCTTCAGAAATGCCTACACCCCATTTTCTTTTAAAATATATATTGCATGATTTAAATTTTAATTATTCTGGTGGACTATTTTTATTATTACTAAAAGATTTTAATTATTAAATGAAAAGAACTGATGATATCTACGAGTTTTATAAAAAGTTTTGCAGGATAGCCAACTGAGGAGATCGGGCTCAATTGCAAAGCACTCGACACAAGTAACTAATGAAAAGAGATAAGTTAATCTTTGGAACTAATTGTGGTAGAATTAAATTGAATAATAATAATAATAATAACATATTTAATAATAATAAAGTTATAATATTTAATAATAAAAGATATCATATCAAGAAAGATATTACATAGATTATTTACATATCTTCTTTATTATTGTATCTATATATATATATATTAAAATAGTCCACCAGAATAATTAAAATTTAAATCATGTAATATATATTTTAAAAGAAAACGGGGTGTTACAGCCTGCAACCTCTCATTCTCCTCCTTCTAAAGGGTCTCAAGCATCCACCGCCTGGTTTAAGGCCGCCTCTAGCTCTTTTACCCTCAGAAAGAGCCCAAAATTGGCACTCTCCAACACCCCGATCTTCTCCTCAGCCTTCTTATGCACGTCGTCCAGGGAAATGACAAGTTTTCCCAGTTCCGCATAGTTTTGCTCGAGCTCCCTCTCCTTCTTCAGCTCGCCCTCGGATTGAGCCGCAGTCCGCTCAAGAAAGACAGAGGCCTGTTGAGTCTGAATCAAGGCCAAGTAGAGGTTGCTAGTGACTTTCTGGCTCTGGGCATTAGCATTGTCTTTTTGGTCGACCAGCACCGGAGCAAATTCCAGATCGCACGGCCAAGGTATCAGGGCCAGTCGTTAGAGAGCCCCTCAAGATCGACATCCTTTGACCGGAGAAAATCAACGAAATCTCAGGAAAAGGTGGCTGGCGTGTGGGTAGGGCTGGCAAAAAAGTCACGAATTAGTATACGTATGAGAACCAACTAAAAGAGAAAGTCGGAGACACTTACTCATTAATGCATTCATTGTCCCAGCCGACCCATGAATGGTCTTCCGAGTGGCAAATTTTGCTGGAGGGAGGAGGAGTTAGTCGGGTCACCGGGTGAACTACATGTGTGACCGCGCCTGGGGTGTGGTCACATGCACCCGTTTCTAAGGTGACATCCCGGTAGGTCGTGGGGCGGTGTCCATCGGCCTTTTGCTCCTGTCGGAGGCAGCGGGTCCAGGAGGCATTTGGGTCGTAGGGCTTACAACCCTGGGCCATGACTTTATTAAGCTGAAGACAGACTTCTTCCGGGTGGCCATCAAAGCAACAAAAGGTTTCTCCCGGTAGGTCAGAAAATTCTCAGCTACAGACAAACGATAGACATTAGAAAATAGGGATAAGGAATCAACACGAACAAGAAACTACAACGTACAAGGAATGTTCAATTGGTGCGGATAAGTGTAGAGCTCGGCCCAAAGTCTTTCCGAATCTAAATTTAGAAAGTTGATTCCACGAAAAGTTGAGGGCTTCTTTTAGGCCCCGGTGAAGTCCCCATTGAGGGCGCGTTTCCGAGGAACGAACAAAGCTGCAAAACAAAGCAGAAATGAGGATCAGTACATAAAAGCCATGCGTAATACAATAACTTATGATTAGCACAAACAACATAGTCGGTGGGCACTCGGATAGCCAAAGAACTCGCCGGATCCATAGTTTGTCAGGCTCCACCGACAAACCACCAGCTCATGTGCCACCCCTCGACCTTATTCGGGATGCCCGACATCAGAACCTGGTCACGTCGACACCTGACACCGTGATACCCTCCCATCTGGGAGATCAATGCTACCAAATAATTCATCTCGGCAGGGGTCGGCATCAGGTAGAGTCCGGCCTGGACTAGAACTGTCATAATCGCTAAGATATAACTCTAGCCATTTGGAGTAATCTGGGTAATGCTCAAATTCCAGGCCGCGAGCATATGAGAGATCATATGATGGGGCAGAATTGGAGCCCAGCCTCCAACACGGGTTCGTTAATGGTAGTCATACCAGTAGGCGGCTGGTCGACCCTTTCAACATCTCAAGGTGCATAGAAGTGCACATCCTGGGGCACCTTATATTTGAGTCGGATACCTCGGACATAATCCTCTCTCACCCAGGACCGATATTTATCCCCTTAGGCCGAATATGGAGAGAGCACGGTAGGCCGGTGCTCGCGACCTGGCCTTCTATAAGGATACTTCGACAAATAATCGTCGAAGTAAAAAATGTGCTCGTGTAGAACATCCACACGACTGCCGCTCACATCCATCAGAGAAAAGTGGGTTATGTCCTCAATCTCCGCTATGTATTCCTCATCGAGACCGAGTCTCCTCCATCATCGTTTCCATCATTCCCACGGCAACCGCCTCTCGAAGAGCCTAGAGGGGTTTCTTGGAAAATAGAGGCCCCTCCCCAGACGAGCCAACACCCACAGCGGTTCGGCTCCCGCCGCAGTGAAACACTTGAGCTTCCTCCTCCGACGAGGACTAAGTAATTTCAAACGGTTTGGAACCAAGAGCTGCCAGTGGGGCACTGAGGCGACGACTTTTGACCATTGTCGGTAAAAAGAGAGGGATTGAAGAATAAATTTACCTGAGAAATAGAATTTGGGTTGCAGACACTTGATCTTTGGGCGCGAAAGAAAAGTGAAGAAATGTCTAATGGAGAATACTAGTTTAGTGCTCGCGTGTTACGCGATTTTCTAATTAAAAACTGCAAATTTTCAATAAATAATATATTTAATAATTAAAAATATAAATATGTGCATAAATGCACCAAATATGAATGAATAATTATTATATTAGTAAATTTTTTTAAACCTTGTAATAACTTTATTATGTCAAATATTATTTATCCATTTTAATGTGAAGTTGAAACCTACAAATCAAAACAAAATAAATCAACTAAGAAAAGACTAATAAATTAATTAATATGTAATAATGAAAAAAAAACTAAAAATGCATGAATTATAATATAAAATACTTTTGCCACATAAAATATGTTAAGATATACATAAGAGCAATTATAAAATAAAATTGTTTATCAAAAAATTAATAATTGAATATGATTCACACTAAGATAAAATACATTTAGAATGAATATTTTATTTATCCTAAATTAAGTAAAATAAAAATTACCGAAAGAAAGATAAATGAATAATATTATATAGTTAAATAAAATATAAAGTAATAAATATGAATTACACATTGTATAACATTCACACATGTTTTAAATACCTAAATAATTAGAAATTAATTATACATAAAAACTTTAAGTTTCATGACACATAGGATTCTTTTATAAAAAGAACCAAATAGAAAAATGACATGTGTACTCAAATTTCTCATTGAATGACACATATGTTAAATTAACATGGAGTTGACACATCATGGAAAAAAAACTCCCTATTAGTATATAGAGGGATTTATAGAAGAAAATTAGGGACTAATCTGCAACGATCCGTAAAATAAAATGGGGGCATTTATGCAAAATTCGTAACCTCCCAGTTGCGTAAACCACACGCAGGAATCATGCGTCTGGCACTGCAAGCCCTAATTGGTAGCTGGGCAGTGGACATCATCATTACAAGCTACCTAAATGACACCTCATTTTCCATATTGAGGAAACGTTTCATATCGTCAACGTAGAAAATCTGGCTCTTACAGTAGACCAAAGATCTAAAAATCAAAGCTTGAACATCAACAGAGTTAGATCATCAGTCGAGCCACAACTCGAAAGCTCTCAGCTCAGACTAACGACCTGGGGGGCAATTATTGCAGCCATGTAGTCACTTTTCGACCTCATGGTTGTGAAACTGACATGGCAACCAGAGCGTAGCCAGACAAGTGTGCGAAGCTATCTGAATAGGCGAGATCGGACCGGGGGGCGACCTCCCACAAACTCTCCCAATTGAGCGACCTCTCCATGAGGGCGCCCGAGCCCGACCTGCACCATAGGCTGGAGTACAGTTAGGCATAACGCAAAATCTGCTTCATAGCGTATCAGGCGGAAGCAGATAGACAATGAAAGGAACAAATCATCGAGTCCAACGCCCAACAATCATCTCGCTAATGAACAACGTTATTCTCGGTGGATATCTATTCAAGTGCGTTCTTCGTGGTCGTGTCCAATCTGCATGATTGAAGCCTGAACAGCTCCTATGGGCTGGGACCGAATGTAAACCTAGTCTTATAAATAGGCCATAAGGCCATCATTGTAAAAGTGGGAAACCTTATAACTCTAGGCAAATATTATAGAGAATTTCCTGGCTTGATATTGCCCCTAGACGTAACCTATTCAAATGTGAACTGGGTCATCAAACACCATGCATTTATATTTTTCGTTCATAGTTATTATCATTTTCATACTTGTTGGCCATAATTATTATCCGTGCACAACATAATTATTATCATTTTCATACTTGTTGGCCGGAATAGATTTGCCAAATAAGGACAATCAAATCAAATATATTATAATGATTTATCAATCAAGTTAATAAAATTATGTTAGTATTGATGTCCTAGAGACAATCATTTATAAGGACATAATTGTTGGGAGATGAATTTAATAAAGAAGATTTTGATTAGATCCCAAAAACCCCTGAGTATGACATGTTCAGGATAATCTTGATAATTGAGTCAGGATTCAGTTTTAGAGTGTTTAGGATGTTATCTGCACAATGTATAGTCAGCAGATATAGATCAGGATAGATTCTAAAGATTATGAAGACTCAGTAAGTTTCTGAAGAAACTGAAGTTTCAGTATGAAACTGAAGTTTCTGAAGGTTCAGTATGAAACTGAGAAACTGAAGACTCAGTGTGAAACTGAGAAACTGGAGACTCAGTGTGAAACTGAGAAACTGAAGACTCAATGTGAAACTGAGAAACTGAAGACTCAGCATGAAGACTCAGTATATCAGTCAGTATATCTGTGAAGACTCAGAAGACACTGAAGACTCAGAAGACACTGAAGACTCAGAAGACTCTGAAGACACAGAAGACAGAAGACTGAAGACAAAGGATACCGAAGGCACAGTAATTACTGAAGACTCAGTAATGTACTGAATGCTCAGTATAAACCTGAATGTTCCGAGGCACTGAAAATATCTATCTAAAGGATTCAATACTGAGAAGAACGCGATTACTAAGAAATTTAGATATTGTCCAAGACATTCAGATGCAGACAAAAGGAACTAAAACTAAGTGTTGTTAAGGTTATATCACTAAGAGATATTGACCAAAAAGAGCCGTTGTGTTTGTCTACATTAACTGAAGACAAGAGCCAATCAGAAGAAGACAACACTGTACTTTACTGACACTGAAAGCGACAGGTCATTGAAGCATGTCAGTAGTACTATGTTCCAAACTGCAAAATGTGGTGACTGGCTGCATGAAAAGCACTTTGCCTAAAACATGCTAGGGAGTGTCAAAACACTAAATATAGCCGTTCATCACACACCATAAGAGAAAACTCATGAAGCTATCTCTTCCAACGGATAGTTTTTCAAGAGTGACCTTGGTGTATGCCTATAAATACTTGTGACCCTCTACATTGAAGGTTACGGGAAATTTGTAAGCAACTCAAGAGCTCAAACTTATTATTGCAAGTTGAAGCACTCGAAAACCCAAGAATTTCCCAAGTGCTTTACATTGAAGAGAGCTCATTCACTAAGCCTAGCTTGATAAGATATATCCAAAGCTTAGTAGAGATATCCTAGCCTTTGCATTGTACTTAATTGTAAAGGATATCTCATCCTAGTTGGAAACCAACCAAGAAACCCCAAACCCCTTTGTAAGGTAGTTTGAGTGTGATTGTTGGTGAGTTGGAGTTGTAAAGAGTTAGTAAACTACAGAGGTAGTCAGAAAGCTCTAGAGAAGAAGTGAGTAAACTATATTGGATAGTCAGAAAGCTTGTGTGTGTTTTGAGTAAGTAAACTACAGAGGTAGTCAGAAAGCTCAAAATAGAAAGGTTAGTAAACTCTGAGAGGTAGTGAGAAAACCTTAGGAAGTAGAAAGGTTAGTAAACTACGAGGTAGTCGAAAACCTTAGGAGGTGATTAAGGAATTTCTCACGAAGAGTTAGAAAGTGGGCGTAGGAGCTTGAGTCTCTGAACCACTATAACTTCTTTGTGTTATTTTCTTTCATCTTGCATTGATTAACTGTTGCATATCTTTAACTGAAAGCATATTTTCACTGATATTCAATTGGACTCAATCCACTGAAGTTGCATCTAACTAAATCACAGCCTTAATCACTGTTTCATTAAAAGGAAGGTTTTCATCAAAGCTAAAAACGAGTATAAACTTAGGGCAAACCATTCCGCACATCTGAGTAGCTATCAACGCACCTCAGGATCTCTGAAAACTCAGGCTCAGTTGGGATTATCTGAGGCTTCTGAAAGTAGCTCAGGATCATTGTCTCAGGTAGACTTTGACACAGGCGATCTGTGCTTCTCAGGGCCAAATCATCACGAAAACCTGACCCATCTGACCTCAGTGAAGAAAAGTTTTAAAATCACTGAACACGTGTATTCCCCCATACTGCGTGTAAGACTTCGTTTGCACCGGGACCAACAAGTGGTATCAGAGCAGGAGTTCAAAAGGTTCACTAATTTCAGAGTGACCACCTGAACTGATCTATTTTAAAACATGTCTCTGATCTGATACCAACAAGTGGTATCAGGGCAAGATTTCAAAAGGTTCACTAATTTCAGAGTGACCACCTGAACTGATCTATTTTAAAATATGTCTCTGATCTGATACCAACAAGTGGTATCAAAGCTGGAGTTCAAAAAGATCACTGATTTGAAAAGTGATCACCTGAACTGATCCAATTTTTAAAACCCGCCTCTGCAGTGGTTCATCTTGACCACCTGCTTTGTTGACCATCGTCTAAACTGCTTAGACTCCCGTGGTTTACTGAACAGATATTTGATGAAATCTTAAAAGGCTCAGACATCATGCCTTCTAAGAAGCTTCCAATGTTCTCAGTTGAGAAATATGATTTGTGGAGATTAAGAATGCAGGCTCATCTGTATTCTAAGCATGAACGTATGTGGAGAGTGGTTTCTGAAGGACCATTCCAATTCACTGTTGTGAATCCCAGAGTTACTGAAGATGAGAGAAATGATTCCAGGACTGAATTTCCAAAGTCAGATGATCAACTTACTCCTGATCAGAGGAAGTTAGTCAATCTTGACTATATTGCCCAAGATACATTATATAGCACTATTGATGATGGTGTTATGAGGAAGATCTCTCATTGTGAGAATGCAAAAGATATATGGGATACACTTGCTGAGATTGCTAAGAAAGAAAGGAGTCTGCAGAAAGTTCCAGCTCCTCAGATGAGATGTACTCAGAAAGTGACAGTGATGACATCTGCCTCATGGCTATAGGAGAGGTAAATTCTTCTATCTCTGTTGTTGCTCCTACACAAGCACATTAGTTGTCAAGTTCTACTGTAAACAGTCAATTTGACCTGATGGATTCTTTTGAGAGTCTTATGAAGGACTATGCTGTGTTACAAGAACTGCTAAATGAAACTCAAGGGCAGAACAAAGAATATACTGCTGAGAATCTAAAGTGGAAAGACTCTAGTAATACTGAGATCACTTCTCAATTAATGGGAACTACTGATGAACTGGATGTTCTGAAAGTACAACTCTCAGAGAAAGAGAAGTTGATAGAAACCCTAAATGGAAAACTAGAGAAATCCACTGAGGAGATTCAACTGATCAGAACTAAGTTCAATGACCTCTTTGAGAAGCATGAAACTCTACAAAAATGTGAGGATAGTGCGCAGAGAAAGTTAGCTCTATTGAATTCTGCATCTAAGGTGATAGATGAAATTCAGAGTTATCAAAGACCTGCCACTATAAAAGCTGGATTGGGATACATTCCAGGGGGAACCTCACAAGGTCACCTGAATGCTACTTCTAGTAGCACAAAGACTGTCTTTGTTAAACAAGTGGCACCCATTCTTCGGACTGAAGAAATGCCCAAAGTTTTAAACAAGGGAAAAGGACCTATGGTTCCAGAAAAACTGAATGTTCAGGTAAGAAAGCCTAAACCTCAGGTAAAGACTAGAAAACCTGACCACTCAGTAGGAAATTTTCAGGCAAGTACTTCGAAGCCTCAGGCTTAGAATGAAAACCTGAAAATATCTGCACTGAACCAGCAGAGGAATTTTCAGAAGAGAAACACTCAACAGAGACATTCTCAACTGAAAAGACCAAGTCCTCAGAATACTGAAAGACCCCAATTTCAGTACAGGCAACCCAAACCCCACTTGCCTAAGGGTAAAGGTTTCCTGAACCCAAGTCAACATAGACATAGATCAGCTGCACAAAAGCCAAAGCAATGGAACAAAAGGCTATACCCAAGAAAAATTCTAAGGCTCATGTTCATGCCAAGGCTAGCACTCATACACAGGATACTGCTAAGGCACCCAGAGTGGTAAATGTGTATGTAGATGTTTATGGAAGACAAATCAACCACTCTAAAGTAATTAGAGTTGTCAGACAGATTTGGATTCCAAAAGGTACAGCTAACCTGGTAGGACCCTACACCAAATGGGTACCACATAACTAATTTGTTTTTCAGGTAAACAGAAAAGGGCACTGAGCTGAATGAAGACATCATAGCCCTGATGAAAGAAGATCTGAGATGTCATTGTTGGAAGATGAATTTCCTTCTTGGACTTCAGGAGAAATCAAGCTAAGGAAGAAAACTTCATCAGAGATCATATTGAAAAGGACATCAGGATGGAGAAGATTCATACTGATAAACAGAGAGCTGATATCTTGACTAAACCTTTGGCTGAATCAAGATTTCAGGAACTATCAGTTGAATTAGGGATGTTGGATCCAGGTGTATAGAGTAAATCTAAAAAATTGAAGGTTTTCAGATGCATGAAGTTTTCTCAGGATTCTACTGAGAAACACAGGATAAAATTGGAAATACTGAACTGAGTCTTGAGAAACTCAGATATACTGAAGGTCAGTACTCAGTATTATACTGATCTGGCTCAGTACTCAGTATCATACTGAACCTGTTCAGTACTCAATATTATACTGACATTTTATCAAGGTCAATACTCAGTAAGACCGATAGAGGGAAATTAGTCTGAAGAAGTAATGACTCATGCAATTAATTTATTGTCCAACTGAAGCTCAGTAATCATTGGCAATACATAGCATAACACCTGAAGAGAATGTTTTGGGCGGGACCTTTGAAATGCCGAAGAAGGTCAACAGTCATTAATTGCTTTGATTCAATTAATCACCAATAAGGTTAAAATGGCGGCATATTTTTCGTGAGATCGTCCTTTCGTATACCTGATTAGTCTGTGATTAATCTCAACCGTTGATTTATTCAACCGATACGATTTCCCACGAATCGATCCTATATACTCATTGAGAATTCATTCAAACCCCCAATTTCAAAAACCTTCGTCTCAAAATTCTCTGCAAACTCAAAACCCATCTTTGCCCAGAGAAAACCTTCGTCATTTTCAAACCCTTCACTTCAAAAATCCTCAAAATGACTTTCTCCATATATGATAAACTGGCTATTTCCAACAAGCCATGGTACGAGTATGTGGTATCGCTCGAGAGTTCATCCACCCACGAAGAAGAAGCTCTGCATATGATCCGAATCGCAAAGCTTACAAATCTTGTTACGAGCCAACCGAAAGCCGAATACTCTAAGGAGGTAATAGAGTTCATTTCGAATCTGAGATTAGATGATGAGGATGGTATCGAGTCCCAGATTACTGTTTCCCATCTAGAAAATAGCTCTAAATACATAGATTTTGTACGGGAGTTGTATATAATCCCTAAAAATTTGAATGATGTATTTGAGTTGTGTGATAGAGGAGAGGATCCCACGACTTATATGTTAGGTTGGGAACAGGAATACCTTGATAGGATAACAGAGCATCCTATTAAGTTTGAGGCGACTTTGAATAAACGGCATTTGAAGCCGAAATACAGAGTTTTGTTAGATATTGTTAGTAAGTGCATAATGAGTCGATCAGGGAGTTTTGAGCAGATAAGCACTCCCAAGCTTAGATTGATGGCTGCTATCGAGGATTCACCCACCACAGATTTCAATTGGTTGAAGTATTTGATTAGAGTGGTGAGTGACCAGGCCAAGCAGATCAAGAAGGAGGATGGATCGATCTCAATCAAAGGCAAAATTCTCCATGCAACCAAAATAGCTTTTATTTTGGAGATGTGCCGTGAAGAGGAGGATATATTTGCCAACTCCTCACCATTCCCAAAGTCTAAGGTCATGTTCAAGCCGACATCAACTAGAAAGACTTTGAAAGGGAAGAAAGAGAAGAAAGTGGAATCACCTGCTGCTGCTGAAGAAGCCCATCAAGCCAGGGGGAAGGCTTGGATGGAGGTGAAGAGGGAGAAGGGAGAAGCCATGAGGAAGAAAACCCTTGCTCCCAAGCGCAGAAGGATGCTGATTTCCAATGAGGAGGAGGTGAGTGAGCCTGAGGAGGTGCAACCTGAGGGCCAAAAAGCTCATAAATCACCTTTACAAGTGTTGGCACAGGTTGTATCCATGACACAGGAGCAAACTGAGGAACAAGTCTTCTCTGAGGTTCTTGAGACGTCATTGAGCTCAGACAAATTCTCTCAAGAAATCTTCAAAGGACCTCAGACCTCAGAGGTAGCTCAGATTCCAACTGAGGAAGTGCCTGCTCAATCCTCAAAGCCAGCTTAGATTCAAACTGAGGAGTTGCCTGCCAAATCCTCAGATTTAGCTGAGCCTCAGGAGCTGTTGAACCTTGATGAGCTCCTGAGTGATCCATTTCTTGATCCTTCAGCAGATCTTCCTAATGAACCTGAGAGCCCAAAGTTGAAGAAGGGCGAAGCAGAAGAGACAGAGTGGCGAAGCAAGGGGGAACGGTTCATACTAGACCGGTACCCTGAGCTAAGAACATATCCTGACCTCCAGGATCTCTTTTTTCAGACTGAGGTCAACAGTCTACATACTCAACCAGACCCTGCCTGAGATGCTCAACATTGCTTCATTCAGAGGTGAAGACTGGTGGAATGAGGAGACAACAATTTTGACTCAGTTCTCAGGATTCAGAAAAACCAAGCTCATGATGAAAATATCAGATTTTGATGAGCTGGTTAAGAGGAAGCTTGCTGAGAGGAAAGAAGCTGAGGTTGGTGCCCCGAGCTCCAAAGACAAAAACCAAGATGGGGACCAACAAGGGAATGATGAGAGTCAATCTCAGATGGAGAAGGATAACATCGATCTTTGGACGACTGATGATATCACACATCCTCAGACTGAAGTTAGTTCTCTTCAGGTAACTTGTGGCACTACTAAAAATTATGACAAGATTACTGAAGTTTCTATCTTTAATTCTGAAATGTCTGATATGAAGACTGAGGCTCAGGTGGACACCCAAGCTCAGGTGGAAACCGAAGCTCGGGACCGACATCGAGGCTCGGTGGAGATCGAGGCTCAGCAGCAGCAACCAAATTTCTCGAAACAAGCAAACAAATCTCATATGCCCTAGAGATTGATCTCACTCCCATTGTGGAGAAGCTAGACAAGGTTGTGCCAATCATGGACAAAGTAGCTCAGATTGAAGAGGCATTGGCCAACCAGTCCCAGAAGATGGAAAGTCTGAGTTCTACTTCAGACCTGATGCAACTTCAGACTACTCTGACTGAAAAGATGACTGCCATGGAAGGAAAGATGGAAGGAAAGATAGATGGAGTCAAAGTTGAATTGAGTGCAGAGCTGAAGCAAAAGTATCAGGAAAGGATTGAATTTCTAGAGGCCAAATTGGTGGAGAAGAATGATATGCTTATCAAAAATGTTGTTGAGGAAATGAGCTCCATGCTCATGACCAAAATGACATAAATGTTCAAAGAAGCTCTCTCCAACCAGTTTGCCCAAATGTCTGAAGAGTTCTCAATGGCAAAGATCCACCTGAGGAGGCTAGAAGAAGAGCAAGATCAGTTGGCGGGAGAGGTGCGAAGTGTCAGCAAGGAACAATACCATATGGACACTGCACTATCCAAACTTCTGCCAAGGTATGGTGCCAAGAAGGGGGAAAGACCCGGAGCTGACCTGAGAATATTATTGGCACACACCTTGGAAAGAAAGGCAGATAAAGAAGGAGAAAAGAAGAACATTGCTGAAGCCTTGCAAGAAGTTGAAGCCACTGAGAAGCTGAAATTCAAGAAGGTGGAGAAGCCTGTCTACACTCAAGTTTATGAGGAAACCATGCAAGAAGTAGCTGTTGAGAAGCTGAGTGCTAGAAGAAGGGTTGGAACAAGCCTAGCCGATGCTGAACTACCCATCAAAAGGAAGGCTGTGGCGTTTGTTGAACCCGAAGGAAAAAGAGCTAAGGCTTCAAAGCCAACTCAGAGAAAGCTGATATTGGATATTGAAGAGTTTGAAGAGGAGCCGCAGAAGGAAGTCTTCAATACCAAGAGAGCTCTGAGATCACTTCAGGTCGAGCAAGCCAAGAAAACTGCTGCTTCAGTCTCAGGAGTGCCTTTAATAAGGAAAAAGAAGGAAGAAGAGCAGTTAAGAAGAAGTGGTTTCAAGAAGTTCGAGTAAGAGGAGAGGGATCGCTAAAGCACAGAAGTGGCCGCACATTGACAAGTGGATGCCAATCCAGTTCAATGATGCGTGGGAAGAGATTAAAAGAACATTCTGGTTCTACTACGAAGTGCTAAGAGAATGGAGAGGGGAGAGCTCAGATTCTAATGAAGCTTTCATCGACTATCTGCTGACTTTCTATCCAAAATACTTATAAAGTTGGATCAATCTTGCGGATGAAGGAAAAGCTCAGATAATTGCCCCTGGTCCATACACTTACCCTCCTCCTAGGCTGGAGAATGGCTTGGTGAATGAAACAACCATTTCTCAGGAGATTACTCAATATGCCATCCAGTTAGGCCTGGCAGGAAACAGCCCAGATATCATCAAGGAGAGAGATGAGCTGAAAAAGAGGTATTATGGGATGTTTAACCTTGAAGTGCCTGTGGATGAGGTAGAAGAGAACTGAAGAGCTAGAGCTGAAGATCAAGAAGACTGAAGACCAAGACTGAAGACTCTTGTAATTCTTTTGTTTTTGTCTTTACTTTTTAATAAGTTCATTGTAATCTGTAACTGATATCATACAATCAATGAAACTTTATCTTTATGCTCAAAGATAATATCTCATTATCTTTTTTACATGTCTTTACTTTTGATATGCCTGATTATTGTTGAAGAAATTGTTGGGAGATTGATTGTGAAAATTGTTGGGAGATATACCAATCTTGTAATAGGAAAAAATGAAACCTGAGTATAGGTTAAGTGTTTTGTAACAAGATGGTTTTGGCATCATCAAAAAGGGGGAAATTGTTGGGAGATGAATTTTATAAAGAAGATTTTGATTAGATCCCAAAAACCCCTGAGTATGACATGTTCAGGATAATCTTGAGTGTTCAGGATGTTATCTGCACAATGTATAGTCAGCAGATATAGATCAGGATAGATTCTAAAGATTCAAGACACAAGAAAGTTTCAAGAAACCGAAGTTTCAAAGATGAAACCAAGTTTCAAGGTTCAAAAGATGAAACCGAGAATCAAGACTCATTAGAAACTGGAAATCAAGACTCGAGCAGAAATCGAGAAATCAAGACTTCGGTGGAAACCGAGAAATCAAGACTCAAAGATGAAGACTCAAGATATCACCAAGATATCTGTGAAGACTCGTAAGACTCAAGACACTGTAAATGTAAGATGAAGACAAAGAATATCAAGGCACAAGAATTATCAAGACTCAAGAATGTAATCGAATGCTCAGTATAAACCTGAATGTTCCGAGGCACTGAAAATATCTACCTGAAGGATTCAATACTGAGAAGAACGCGATTACTTAGAAAAATAGATATTGCCCAAGACATTCAGATGCAGACAAAAGGAACTAAAACTAAGTGTTGTTAAGGTTATATCACTCAGAGATATTGACCAAAAAGAGCAGTTGTGTTTGTCTACATTAACTGAAGACAAGAGCCAATCAAAAGAAGACAACATCAGTACTTTTATCGACATCGAAAGCGACAGTGTCTTTGAAGCATGTCAAGTAGTACTATGTTCCATCGCAAAAAAGTGGTGACTGGCTGCATGAAAAGCAGTTTGCCTAAAACATGCTAGGGAGTGTCAAACCCTAAATATAGCCGTTCATCACACACCATAAGAGAAAACTCATGAAGCTATCTCTTCCAACAGATAGTTTTTCAAGAGTGACATTGGTGTATGCCTATAAATACTTGTGACCCTCTACATTGAAGGTTACGAGAAATTTGTAAGCAACTCAAGAGCTCAAACTTATTATTGCAAGTTGAAGCACTCGAAAACCCAAGAATTTCCCAAGTGCTTTACATTGAAGAGAGCTCATTCACTAAGCCTAGCTTGATAAGATATATCCAAAGCTTAGTAGAGATATCCTAGCCTTTGCATTGTACTTAATTGTAAAGGATATCTCATCCTAGTTGGAAACCAACCAAGAAACCCCAAACCCCTTTGTAAGGTAGTTTGAGTGTGATTGTTGGTGAGTTGGAGTTGTAAAGAGTTAGTAAACCTGAGGAGGTAGTAAAGCTCTAGAGAAGAAGTGAGTAAACTATCTTGGATAAGGAAAGCTTGTGTGTGTTTTGAGTAAGTAAACTAGAGGTAGTCGTTTAAAGCTCAAAATAGAAAGGTTAGTAAACTACAGAGGTAGTCAGAAAACCTTAGGAAGTAGAAAGGTTAGTAAACTACAGAGGTAGTCAGAAAACCTTAGGAGGTGATTAAGGAATTTCTCTAAAGAGTCAGAGAGAGTGGACGTAGGAGCTTGAGTCTCTGAACCACTATAACTTCTTTGTGTTATTTGCTTTACTGTCTTTGCATTGATTAACTATTTCCATATCTTTAGCGAAAGCATATTTTTTCGATATTCGTTAGACTCAATCCACTGAAGTTGCATCTAACTGAATCACAGCCTTAATCACTGTTTCATTAAAATGAAGGTTTTCAACAAAGCTAAAAACGAGTATAAACTCAGGGCCAACCATTCCGCACATCTGAGTAGCTATCAAAGCAGCTCAGGATCTCTGAAAACTCAGGCTCAGTTGGGATTATCTGAAGCTTCTGAAAGCAGCTCAGGATCATTGTCTCAGGTAGACTTTGACTCAGGCGATATGTGCTTCTCAGGGCCAAATCATCAGGAAAACCTGACCCATCTGACCTCAGTGAAGAAAAGTTTTAAAATCACTGAACACGTGTATTCCCCCCCATACACGTGTAAGACTCGTTTGCACCGGGACCATCAATAATACTTTATGATATTTAGTCATTAATATTAATGTTTTATTTAATATTAATATGTGGCATTGCACTCACGTGAATATAGTGTTTGGTTGTTTGCACATATTCATGTCTGTATTCCCATGAACCTATGTCGTCATTGAGAGTGTGAGATCTCAAATGACCGAGACATGGTTCTCAATTAGCCCCGATCAAGGATCATCAAGAATGAGATATTGATGATGCACTTGAGATTGGTGTGCGATCTGCATCATTCCCTTAGAGGGTGTAGTAGTTCTCACTTACTACGAGAACTAGGTATCTCATGATGGATGCACATATACCTTAGAGGGTATTAGTATACCCATCAGATAAATCGTTTGATGTAATTCTACTTAAGTGTCTACGGGTGTCTCGGTTAATAGGAGCAATGTGACATTCCTCTGACTTGAGGTCAATACACACGAGATGTGCAAAATCATGAACTTTGACCATGATCGACGCTTACACCCTTCATGGGTAGATATTGCATGGATTGGGTGGGTTTCATCACGAAGTGCATGTGCGTGGTAGTTGAGCCAAGGAAAGGATTCATTCCTCAAAGTAGATTTAGAGATGTAGGTCCTGAATGGGTTTCAGTGAGGCAGAAGTCTAGAGGGGAGAGGTGAATAGACTTCTGAAATATTTTCGTGTGATCAGTGTGATTTGTAAGTTTACTGATCAGAGTGCGAGTGATCAGTACAGACTGATATCCAACCTACTGATTGCTGGTAAGCTGATCAGTTTGGTGTCTATCAGTTTAACTGATTGTGCGGAAGCTAAGTTTTACTCGTGTGAAAAACCAGTTTTATCAATATCAGGTTCTAAGGTTTTCTGAATCAGATCAGATGACCAACTGTCGAATTGATCAGATCAGCTGCTTGATGCGGAATTGATCTCTTCTTAGAATATGCATGTTAACTTATCAAAACAGTAGTGTGCAGATAGTGTAAATCAGGTAAACACACGAGATTTATAGTGGTTCGGACAACTTGTCCTACGTCCACTCTTCCCTATCATCAGGGGCACTTACTAACGAACTAGACTTAGTTTAATGTGTTAGTCCAAACACAGTACAACAGATGTTTATGGAGTTCTCACTCAACTGATCCCAGAAATCAAGACTAGAAACCCTAGCTTGAAATCTTGCAAACAAATTTTGCTAACAAACTTAACCTAACACTCAGTTTGGAGTAAGATTTGTATGGTTTCCAACTGGAATTCTATCCTAGTATTTAAGTAGCCTAAAGCTAAAGGGTAAGAACTCTTGCTAAGAAACTATGGGATGAACACTTAGAATATTTCTTGAGTTCTTGGTGTTCTTCGTGCGGAAATTGATTGATGTGTTTAAGCTTGTATAATTTTCGTAATCTTACTCTGAAGGTTGATCCCATATTTATAGGCACAAAATCGAACTAGCCGTTGGAGAGCAATTTTAATTTCGGTCTATTTAAGGTAGGTTTGCAGGGTTGATTTGATGTGCTCAGAGGCGGCATGACCAAATGCGTGCTACGTCATCCTTTATAATCGTTTGACTTTGAAACACCTTGTCCTGCACTGTCAGTTCTGTACATACGTGTCTTGCCTCATTGGTTGTCAAGTACACTTATTCGGCACTTGATTCACCAACTTAGGTTGACATTCTTCTTGTCTAATCGATTTGTACGCCTTAGGGAAGCACTTGGTAGTTACCTGATTGAACTAACCTAATCAGTTAAGACTGATTAGTCTACCTTGTTGAGTTTTGATGTAAGTTGTCTTAGCTCCACTCACTAGAAGGTCTTCTGGTCTTATTATCTTCTAGTCTTCTGATCTTCATGTCTTCTTCATAATGACTCCTCTGATCTTCTGACTATTCTGATCTTCTGATCTTCTGGTCTTCTTCAAGACTTAACCTATACATATTGAGTTCCCCCTCAATATGTGACCTATCTATTACATTAGTTGTATATACATCTTAGCTGGTCATCCTTTCTGATTTCTAATTCATCAGTCAGCTAACAGGTCTGACTGGTCCTATTACATCTGTTTTGGAACTTCCATCAAAACTATAAATTTCCCAACAAGAGAGAATACTCGTCTTCTCATACTAATTGGATCGTTAGTCATTGGCCAATGCAAGTAACATTTGGAATGGTGTCCAAATGTGACGTAAGTGATAAATCAGTGAAATGAGATAATATGATTAAGTTATTTGAATAGACACTTCATCATGTTTTAGGCTTAATTGGAGTATTCATGAATGAAAGGATATTATCACAATAGCCCACATGTTGTAGGTTGTTGCAATTCCTCGCAACGTACCTCATATATTGAGAATGTCTTATTTATTATTTAGGATTCAATTAAGACCGTTAGTTTGACTAACAACTTGATATATGAGGGCCTATTGGATTATAGTTGGTTAATTAAATATTGAATTGGATCGTAATATTTAATTATGGAGAAATATAATAATAATAATAATTATATAGAATTATTATTATTATTTAATTAAATTAGATTTGATTAAATAGGCATTCCAAAATAATAAAAGAATATTATTATAGGAAAATATATACAAGGTAACAAATCTATGGAATTTGATTCAAGATGGATTTGGGTTTTTATTTCCTATTTGAAAATTGCTTAGGTTTTAAGCAAAGCCAAACGTATATATATGAGTCATTGGAGATCCAGAAAATACTCAAGAAATAATTTTCTCCATAGTATTTCTATTTTTGAATAGAATTTTCCTTGCAAATTCATTTAGAAATTCAATGCTAGCAAGTCTGTGCGAGTTCGTAGACGAAAGTTACGTGGATACCTTATTTGAGGAATTAGCTTACGAATAACTGTGGCATCGTGAAGAAGGAAAAATCTTCACACATCACCCAATAAATAGAGGCCCTTCATTCACTTCATTCAACATACCAAAACAAATGAAAATGAAAAAAAAATAATTAGAAGGGTTTTAGAGATTGTACCTGATAAAATTATATTTGTATCTATTTTGTGTTTCTTAATTTAAAATACAAAATTTGATTCTTCGTCAAGAGAATTTAACTATGTCCAATTATTATACTCGATTGAAGGTTTTATGGGACGAGATGGACTCAATTGCTACTCTTCCCAAATGCAGTTGCACTGGATGTAAGTGTAATATGTACAAAGAACTATTTTTTTTTTGATAACTCGGTATCCGGCCCAAGGACCGACTAATCCTGGGGACCAGAACCTACCGTTCTCTAGCGGGAGTCCCACTTCAAGCCAGAGCTAAACTCTATATGGACTGACCCATCTCAAGAGTTGATCGCTCCTTAGGGGGTTCGAACCTGAGACCTAGAGAAGAGCACACTCCTAAGTCTCAAGCCCACAACCACTAGGACAACTCTTGGGGGTTACAAAGAACTAATTGCAATGAGGGAAAAGAAGCATCTATACGATTTTTTTATGGGTCTTGATGACAATTTCAACACCATCAAAACAAAAATTCTCAGTACTCGCCCCATCCCTAGTCTGAGGCTTTTCATCTTGTCTTAGAGGATGAGAATCAACGTCAAATATCTACTGCCCGAGCACCATCTACGGAGGACATGGGCTTTCAAGTTCCCCAACGCAATGAAGATAAATCTACCAGTTATTGAAATTACCGCTCCCACAATGATGACAAATCCTCAGGGGAACGGAGTTGACAAAAAAGGGGAGACTTATATTGTTCTCACTGCCAAAAGACGAACCACACCAAAGACCTATTTTTTGAGATCATTGGTTATCCGTCAAAGAAAAAGGATAGAGGTAGGGATGAGGGCAAGCAAAGAAACTTTCCACCTAAAGCTTCAAATGTGGAGGTCAAGTCCATCCCCATTGCATGTTTAACGACAGAAAAATATTGCAGCCTGGTTAAATTTTTGAACAACAAAAATCAAAGTGGAGCACCTCTTGCCAATATGGCTGGTAAAATTGAATTTACTAAACCATGGGTGATTGATTCAGGGGCCAGCGAACACATCACTTATGACTCGAGAATTTTGGAGGCACAAAGTAGAGATGATGTTAGGTTACCAGTCAAGATACCCAATGGTGATGCGATTCTGGTTAAAAGTATTGGCAACACCTGTTTGCCAAATGGGATGAAAATTAATCGTGTTTTAAACATTCCAGATTTCAATCTGTTAGTCGTTTGACAAGAGATTTGGATTGTGCATTAATTTTCTTTCGGGATTTTTGTTTTCTACCGGACTTGCATTCGAAGAACCTGATTGGAGTGGGGAAGCATCATGATAGTCTATATTGTCTAGAGTCCATGAAGAGTGGAGGTGTGGCAATGGCAGTCAAGTCAGATTCTATGGTATGGCACAAACGCTTGGGTCATACTTCTAATGAAAAGTTACAGATTTTACATCTTGCTAGTTCAGTTGATGTTCATTTTTGTGATGTTTGTTTACGGGCTAAACAAACCTGTTTACTGTTTTTGGACAGTTCTATTAAACCCAAAGTTGTTTTGAGTTAATATATTGTGACATTTGGGGTGGATATAAAACTACGTCTCTTTCAGGAGCATTTTATTTTTTATCTATTGTTGACAACTATAGTCGTGGAGTATGGGCGTTTCTAATGAAGAACAAGTCTGAGGTTGCTCATTTTCTGCCTTTGTTTTTCTCTATGGTGAAAAATCAATTTAATAAAGGGTTTAACCGAATAAGGATAAATAATGGAACCGAATTCAAGTCTAGTTGCATGAATTTTTTTTTTATAAAGATCATGGGATTATTATTGATAATTCATGCACTGATACACCCCCAACAAAATGGCATTGTTGAGAGAAAACATAGACACATACTTGAAATTGCTCGAGCCCTTTGATTTCAATCAAGTTTACCTGTGAAATTTTGGGGTGATTGTGTTTTGACTGCAGATTATATTATTAATAGACTGCCTTCTCGGGTTACTAATTAAACTCCACATGAAATCCTTCTTGGTCGAACACCCTCATATGAGCATTTACGAATTTTTGGTTGTCTAGTTTATACACGGGATAACAAAAAGGGAAATGACACGTTTTTTTAAAAGGGGGAGACCGTCCATTTTCATTGAATATCCTATGGGGCAAAACAAATATCATGTATTTGATTTACAAAATCAAAGGATATCTACGTCTAGAGATGTAAAATTCTTTGAAGACATTTTTCCATTTCATAGCCAATATGATGAACTACACTTTACTCGTGCTGTTGAATCTGCCTATAGCAAAATTTCTGGACAGATTTGTACTTCGACTAGGCCACCACTGATAAAAACCAACATCGTTTCAGACAGTCCTGTTGTTGAGCCACCCTATTAATGAGTCCCAGATCCATTAATGAGTCACGAAGAGTCCAGTCTGCAATCAGACGTCATTGAGCAAGAGCAGGCAAGTCCCAACATTGTTGAGGTTCCTACTGAACCATCTCAAAATGTTGTTGAGCCACCCTATTCCGTCCAGACTGAAGTTCGCCGTACTCAAAGAGAAAGAAGGCAGCCTAAACACCTCCAGCAATATGAGACGGACTTGCCACCTTCTTTAGACCATGCACGACTCACTTCAAGCTCAGGATTTCGACGGTACACCCTTTATCCCATTTTTATCACATGACAAATTCTCTTGTTCTAATAAGGCTTTCTTAGCGGCCATCACTTCACGTGATGAGCCTAAATTCTTTCCTCAGGCAGTTAAATATCGGGAATGGTGTGAGGCCATGAAAAGGGAAATTCAAGCATTGGAAACCAATGGAACATGAAAATTAGTGAAATTGCCTCCAGGAAAGAAAGCCATTGATTCTAAATGGGTGTACAAGATAAAATACAAATCAAATGGCAAAATTTAGCGATATAAAGCACGGCTAGTTGCAAAGGCCTTCACTCAAGTTGAAGGCATTGATTTCCATGAGACCTTCGCTCCTGTTGTAAGTTCGTTATAGTTCGTTGTATACTAGCTGTGATGGCTAAGAGAAACTGGATTGTTCATCAATTAGATGTAAACAATGTTTTTCTCCATGATGATTTAATTGAGGACGTTTACATGTGCATGTTAGGGTTATACGTGAAAGTGTGCTTTTACGTATGTATAATAGACTACTGTACTCTTATTTACTGAGAATAAATCTTTTATCGTTGTTGCTTTAAATATGAATGAATGTTATTTATTTATTGCAAATAGTTCAATATTAGTACATATTACATTGTAGTTAATGTGGTGATACCCGATCACAGAAGATCACATTAACAGTTCCTTGTAAATAAGTACATCTTCACAACCTAGATGCAATTGAACACTCCGTTGGTATAGGTTGATGTGTAAAATCTCAGATTGACTTATCTTGACCAAGAGATTACACTAGTGCATTATGATGCACTGAAGCGGACCTACAGAGAGGATAAATTCTTTCGTATTGACTTACGGGATGAAGAATTAGACCTCAGTGGTTGTTGATTTCTTATCTGTCACTTAAATAGGATTGTGTGTGATTAATATTTATTGCTTTGATATATGTTGGGTTTAGAATCAGATTGCGATTCTATACTTTATATTTTGGGAAATATTATTAATTACATGACAATTGCTAAGATTTAACACAGAGAAACGTGTGCGAGGAGAGTCTCGTTTGATTTGTCCTCTTTTGTGCATTTACATGCTTTCTTTATTGCTTTACACTATTCACACAACTGAGTTTAAAACTGCATACATATTCTAAGTTAAGCTCAGTCTGCACCAAGCAACTGATCTGATCAGGTTGACACCTTAGTCAGCTGATTGAAAACTGACTTAAGAATCTGAATTGATAAACTGGTTTTTCACACGGGTATTTACAAGCTTCCGCACTCTCGGTTAAACTGACAAATATCAAACTGATCTGCCCCCAGGCACTCAGTAAGATAGAACATCAGTCCAAACTGATTCACTAGCACTCTGATCAGGAAATCTGCAATCACACCTGATCCGCACAAAAAGTTTCAGAAGTCTATTCACCCCTCCCCTCTAGACTTCTGCCCTCACAAAACCCGTTCGGGACCTACAATAATCCACGTTTTGTGCGGCCATTTCTACAAGTAGATCGAGTGGGTTTGAAATCGCCGGAGAAGAAGGAGGTTTTGAGTGTGGGTTCGCGTGTGATGAGTGAATAGTAGAAGAAACCGAAGGGTTTTTATTTTTAGTCTTATCACCATCCTGTTTCACCCAATCAATCACAACACAAGCATTAAAATAATGTTATATGAAATATAGGAGGGAAATAAAGGCGTAAGGCTGAAATAATTGAAATAAAACAAGTGTAAATCAAACAAACCTCGATTCCTATGTGCAACAATAATGTTTTCAGCTTTGGGTATGAAACAACACAAATAAATCGATCTTAAGTAGAAATCAAAGCAAAGAAGTTATTACACAAACCCACAAAAAACCGACAAGGAGTGGAACATAGTAACCACCCACTATGTTGCAAGTTTGTGATCGTGTGATGTGTAAGGAGTCGCCAAAAACATTTTCAAAACCAAGAAACCATATCCAAAATTAAATAGACACACATTAAGTTCAGATAATTCATTTAAACCACATAATCGACTTAAAAATAAATTTAAACAAATCATATATGATAGATAAAATTCGAATCACTTAAGGTTTCATAAAATGCCGGCACACATATATCTCAACACTTCATTTTTCATGAAATTCATCATCCAGTGTTGCATATTTTGTAATTTTTCTTTTAACACATGTTCACATTGATCCACCTTTTCAAGAGAGTACATCGTAGTTGTCATCTCCGTGCCACATAATTACTCAACGGATTGTGAACTAACATGAATGTATATTTAATCGCCTTTTGAAAAAAGAACATCGTAGTAGTGAGCTCCATGTCCCATAGTTACTCAGTGATTACACACCTAAATTGTACTTTATTTTTAGAGTGAATAACTTAGAGCTCCAAAATAGGAGCTCTAATTACTAAGAGGTGCAAAGAAATTCCTCAATTACTAAGAGGTCCAAATTGAGTTGTTGATTGTCTATATTACCTCTCCTTTAGTCAGATTCTGAAAATTACTGTAGCAATTTGACATATATTTTCTTTTTCCAAGATTTTTTTTTACCGCATGCACTACACTTTTTTGTACCTTTTTTCAATCTTTTTTTTTTCCTCTTCTTTCTAATTTGATTGTCTATATTACTTCTTCTTTCTATATTATTTTTTTTTCCCTTTAGTTGTTGATTGTAAAATTACAAAAAAAATACAGAAAAATTGAAAAAAATTCATATAAAAATTATAAATTCATATACCCAAAAATTAGGAAATTAAAAAAAAATTCGTATCAAAATTACATATTTTCGTACTAATTTCGACATGCACATATTTACAAATTTGATGAACATATGCAAAAAAACATGTATTTGTTCATCAATTTGATAAATATATGCACAAAACACGTGAATGTGTTCATCAATTGATCAACCTACGCATCAAAAAATGATACAAAATTACAGATCCAGAAATATGAAAACTGATCATATTCATATACCCAAAACACATACAGATTCAGAAAATATAAAATATCAAAATTATAGATTCATATACCCAAAAAAATCACGCACAATGCCCAAATCGAATCCGAGCTCTTCTTAATTCAAATAAAAAAAATTAGAAAATTTGTATAAATAGAATTTGTGCAATTCCGAGCTCTTCTTGATTCTGTATAAATTCGAGCTCTTCTTGATTCAAATCGAATCTGTACAAAACATTAAACATTCAGGAAAACCCACCAAAAAATCCAAAACTAAACACAATTAAGTGTTGCTTTAGATTTCAATGATTCAAATTTCAACAACAAAAGGAAACATCACAGACTCTCAATCATCGGTTGCAAAACACACGAAACAAATTCAGACTAAAAAATCAAGAAACTCAATATTTCTCAAACCCCAAATAGAGAAACAGAGAAGAACATACCAGAAAGAAGAATATGGATGAAGAATTAGAGCTGGGTTTTTGTAGTTAGGATAGGAAAAAGCCACATAATCTGAGTTGTAAGAGAAGTGTATGGGTTTGAATTAATAGCTGGGAGAAAAAAACAGACCGAAAAAGCAGAATCCGGCAAAAAGATCGGTAAAAAAAGTAGATCGGAAAAACCCACACCAAAACGAAGCATCACCCGGATGAGCCAGCTTCAACCTCACCGTATGTGGCGTGATTTTGGGCGGCGGCAGAAATCTATTCGTCCGCCATCCTCCATCCCCGGACGAGCCACCAGCGGCATAGATCTGTGGCTTTTTGGGTTTTTTTATTGGGTTTTGCGGGGAGGTTTTGGCGGTTTATCGGGTGTAGGCAGATGACGCGGCGGTGGGGGTGAGGGGTGGATGACGCCGCAGTAGGGGTGAGGGACGGAGGACGCCACAGCGGGGGTGAGGGGCAGAGGCCGTCGCGGCGGGGCGAGGGGCGGAGGCGTTATAGGGAGAGAGAGAGAGCGGAGAAGTAGTGAGAGAGAGAGGACAGGATAAATGAAAGAGAGAGGGCGTCCGATTAAATTGGGGGCGGAATATTTTTTTTTATTGTGGGGGTAATATGGGTATTTTAGGTCCTATTTTGCACCTACTAGTTATGTTTTAAAAATTTTGGACCCCTTAGCAATTGAGCTCCAAATCTTGGACCTGTTAGCTATTAATTCTTATTTTTAATGCATTTAAGAGATACATGTCCAGGACTGTGTATCTAAACCATGATTCAAACAATAAAATCGTAACACTATCATTTAAAGTTCAAAATAGGCAAATACAGTAGACAAACTCATTATCAGAACCACAATGTTGTTCCAAATGTTGGGAAACTTCTGTCACAACATCTAGTGTTTATTTTCAGATATAGCAAAGACCAAGAGATTTTCTCAGGGAAGAAAGCTCTCATTATCAAGAGCTTTTGTGAAAATATCAGCAAGTCATTTTTCAGTAGAAGTGTACTCTAATTTCACAACTTCTTTCTCTACAAGATCTCTTATAAAGTGATGTCTGATACTTATATACTTAGTCAAAGAATGTTGCACAAAATTCTTGGAAATATTGATAGCACTAGTATTATCATAATACACAATCAAAATACCATTTTCCAACCCATAATCATCAAACATCTTTTTAAGTCATAGGAGTTGAGTGCAGCAACTTTCAGCTGCAACATATTCAGACTCAGCTGTTGATTTTGTACACAATTCTGCTTTTTACTATGCCAGGAGATAATGTTGTTTCCCATGTAGAAACATCCTTCCCTAGTACTTTTTCTATCATCCCAATCTGCATCACTATAGCCAACTAAAGAGCAATTAGTATCATTTGAGTACCAAATACCTAGATCATATGTACCAGCTACATATCTTATAATTCTTTTTACAGAATTAAGATGTGATTCCTTAGGATTAGCTTGATATCTAGCACAAAGACAGACACTATACATAATATCACTACAAGTTAAGTACAAAAGACTATTAATCATTGATCTATACAAAGTAGGATCAACATCTTTTCCAATCAAGTCTTTACTCAACGTTTGAGTTGAACCCATAGGAGTTTTCATAGTATTAGCACTTTCAAGACCAAACATTTTCACTAAATTCTTAGCATATTTGTTTTGATAAAAGAAAATAACATCTTTCATTTGTTTGATTTGAAGACCTAAAAAGAAATTCAGTTCTCCAACCATGGACATTTCAAAAGTACATGTAATTTTTTTTAACAAAACTATCAAGCATATCATTACAAGTTGAACCAAATACAATATCATCAACATATATTTGAGCAACCATGATATCATTCTTAGAATTTTTAATGAACAAGGTTCTATCAGCTTTACCTCTCAAAAATCCAAATTCAAGTAAGAAATCAGTAAGTCTACCATACCAAGCTCTAGGTGCTTGTTTAAGACCATACAAAGCTTTCTTTAACTTGTAAACATGATCAGGAAATTCTAGACTCTCAAAACCTTGAGGTTGTTCAACATAAGCTTCACCAGTCAAAATTGCATTCATGAATGCAGCTTTAACATCCATTTGATGCAAGTTAATGTTAATGAAACATTCCATAGCAAGAAGTAATCTAATAGATTCTATTCTAGCAACAGGAGCAAATGTTTCATCAAAATCAATTCCTTCAATCTGAGTATAACCTTGAGCAGCCAATCTAGCCTTATTTCTCAAAATGTTACCAGATTCATAAGTTTTATTCTTGAAAATCCACTTTGTTCCAATGACATTAATATAAGAATTAGGTTTAGGTACAAGTGTCCAAACATCATATCTTTCAAACTGATTTAGCTCTTCATGCATAACATTTATCCAGTTTTCATCATTAAGAGCTTCTTTCACATTTTTAGGCTCAATTGCAGAATGATAACACTCAAAAGTTACCTGATTGCATATGGATGACATGCAAACTGATCTTACAGAGTTATTGATGTGAATGTCCATTCTACTTCTAGTTTGTACACTAGTGGTAGCTTCTCCAATGATCTGATCTGATGGATGACTTTTCATTATCTTTGTTGAGAGAACCAAATGTTTTGGATACTGTGAATCTTGTGACAGATTTTCAGTATCTGAACTTTTGGGTAATGTTGTATCAGATGTTGAAGGAATATTCTGATCAACATCCTTACTATCTTCAGTGTCATCGGTATCTTTGGATACTTCTATCAAATCTGATACATTATCTTTAGCACTTTTACCTGCAAGACTTGCAAGTTCATCAAACACCACATTAACATATTCATGCATTGTATCAGTTCTCAAGTTATATATTCTATATGCCTTGCTATTCTTAGAATATCCTAAGAAAAATCCTTTATCACTCTTTGAATCAAACTTGTGCAACTGATCTCTATCATTCAAAATGTAACAAACACAACAAAAAACATGAAAGTATTTCAAATTAGGTTTCTTGTTATTCAGAATCTCATATGGAGGACAATTACTACCAGAACGAATATAGACTCTATTCACAATGTGACAAGCAGTGTTTAAAGCTTCTGCCAAGAATTTCTTAGACAAACTTTTTGAGGTTAGCATAACTCTTGTCATTTCTTGCAAAGTTTTATTCTTTCTTTCAGCAATTCCATTTTATTGAGCCGTTTTAGGTGAAGAAAATTCTTGCAAAATACCTTTCTTTTCACAAAAATCAGTAAAAATATTATTTTCAAATTCTCTTCCATGATCAAATCTTATCCTACTGACCTTCAAACATAAAACAGTTTTAAACCTTTTGTAAAGAATTTTGAACTCAGTAAAAGTATCTGGTTTTTCTTTAAGAAAAATAACTCAAGTATATCTAGAAAAATCATCTAAAAGAACATAGGAATACCTCTTTACACCTAAAATTTTTTGTTTCCATAAGACCCATACGATCCATATGAATCAACTCACAACATCTATTTGTTGTACATGCTAACAACATTTGATGCGTTGTCCTTACTTACTACTTTTCTGGCATGGTCCACAGATTTTTCATTTTTCAAAGTTAAGATCAGGCAAACCAACAGCAGCACCTAGTCTATGCAATTTTTGAATACTTCTGTAATTAGCATGACCAAGTTTTTGATGCCATAAAATAATGTCATCTGCTTTAACACTTTTACAAGTATGGTTTGAACCAATCAAATAACAATTATCAGCAGATCTTTTACCAGTCATTAAGCATTCATCATTTTTGTCAAACACATAGCATGAATTTTTGCAAATTTAACAAGTAAATCATCATCACATAACTGACTAATACTAATCAGATTTACAAGTAAACTTTGGAAATCCAGGAACATTCAAGGTTCCAACCACTTTACCTTTTGAACCACAACCATAGGTAACATGACCAACATCACAAGATGTATAATTAGACAAACGATTAACTTGACCAGTCATGTGTCTAGAACAACCACTATCAAAGTACCAGGAACCAGGAACACATGCTTTCAAAGATATACATAAAACATGTTCTTATGAATCCACTTTTTAGTGTTGTTAACCTATTTTATAGGGTGTTCAATTTCCAGCTTTCAAATCTCTTCTTAACTTAGAACAATATGGATGAATGTGACCTACTCCAGCAAAGTAAAAACAGACATACTCTTCAAACAATCCAGCAAATTTCTTTTGTTTAAGATTTAAAGGTTTTGTTAAACAAGTTTCTTCCTTTACAAAAGAAATAGGTTTACTGGAGATTGGAGTATCTTCAGAAGTTTTCTCAAAACCAAGACCAGCATTACTAGATCTTCCAATCATTAAAGCATCATTTAAATCATTAGTGCTTGCAGAAAAAATTTTAAAACTCAGAGTAGTAAACTTAAGCTCATTTTTCAAAGAAGAAATTTCCACATCTTTTCTAGTTAAAAGAACTTCAAGTTTCAAAAGATTCTCTTTCAAATCTGAATTTTCTAAAGATAAGGAACTCAATACTTGTTTTTTAGTTTCTAAATCAGTTTTAAACTTCAGATATTCAGAGTTACATTCAGTAAAATTTGAAGTTTTAGCATTTAAAATAGTTCCAGCAAAACAGTTAATCTCAGAATCATATTTACTGAATGTTATTTCAGATGTTGTGTTAACATCTAAATCTGCTTTAGACCAATAATCATCGAGATCATCATCAAAAGTATCATCATACACTATTCTAGCAGACATAACACTTAGTTCACATATACCAGCATTAGTTTCATCATCAAAATCATCACTTAAGGTAGCATTAAAGTTCATCTTTTTCCTAAGCATAGTATTAACACATTCATTAGCATAATGACCATATCCAGAACATGCATCACATTTAACATTTTTCTTTTACTCAGGATCATATTTGAACTTGTTATCCTTAGTAAATTGTCTAGATTGATTGAAATTGGAAGACTGACTTGGAACAAGCTTTTTATTAGAGGAAGGTTTATTCTGATTATTCCTATCTCTTGGTTGAACATTACCATTAGGTTTTCTGAATTTTCCTTTTAGAAAAGTTTTGAATTGCTTAGTGATAAGAGCAAATTGTTCAGTCACATAAATCAGAAACATCATCATCAGAATCAACTTCAGTAACATAAGGATGTTTGCCTACATTATCAGAAGTTTCACCTCTAAAAGCAAGTACTTTCTTATCTTTATCTTTCTCATGTTTATCATCATCTAGCATATTTGAGTTAATCTCATAAGTTTTCAAAATACTGATCAACTTATTTTGACTCAATAAATGTGTTCTTAACCTCTTCTATTGCACATATTTTTGCATAAAAATGTTTAGGAATTGTTCTAAGAATCTTATTGACTAACCGAGTATTGGAAATTAGATCACCAAGTGAGTGTGACTCATTAGCAATCTCACTTATCCTTTCATTGTATGATGAAATGGTCTCATCATCTTTCATTCTCAAGTTCTCAAACTTGGTTCCCAACATTCGAAGTCTAGTCCTTCTAACACTTTCTGGTCCTTCACAATGTTCCTGCAATATTTATCATGCATCCATAGAAGAAACACATTTAGATATAAGTTTAAACATAGAAACATCAGTAGTAGTAAAAATCGCATTAAGGGCTTTAGAATTGAAATTGGTCGATGTGCATACATCATTGGACCAATCAATCTCCCTTTTGACTTGAGATTCTCCATCTTTATCATCAAATGTCTTTGGTCGATTCCAACAAGATAACACACTACGCCATGCTCTCTCATCTATACTTACTGTACATGTGCATTTTGGGTTTCCAGTAGGGATAGTTGGATCCATCCAAAATTGGAGGTTTTAAAGGAGTCAACATATAATCCATTGCAAAAACACACTTTAAAAACACAAGACCTTTAACTTAGTGTATCAAGTCTATGGCTCTGGCACCAACTGAAAGTGTATATGAGTGTATTTTTAGAGTGTTATTGAAAATGTTATGCAACATATGGCAGCGAAAGTATTAAAAATGCAGTGCAAAGGATTTTAAAATTGTGTATAGTCTCAAATCAGACTATACGAACCTCATGGTTAAAAACATCACTATAATAAGTAGTGAGATACACAAGAACCTCTTACAAGATCCTAAAAGGTGTAGTTAAAAATCACACAACAAAAGCAATCTATTCAATCAACTAACTAGTGATCTTATTTAACCTAAAACTCGATCTAATAAGATAAACACAGTACTGATCGGAAATAATTAGAGGAGCTTTAGAGATTATAATTACTAAAATTACATTTGTATCTATTTCGTGTTTATTAATTTAAAATACAAAATTTGTAAAAGCACATTAAAATTTTGTTTAATAAAATAAGATTGATATTTCGCAAAGACGAAATATAATCAATAAAATCAAATAAGATCGAATTTATTTCTCTTGAAAATGAGAGTGAATAAAGAAGATCAAATCAAGTAAGAACGATTTTTCAAATCAAGACAATCAAATCCAATAATTTAGATTGATTTGTCAATAAAGTCAAACTAATTCATATAAGTTAATCCAGAGGCATCACATGCAATCGTTATGACAATAAAATTTTGCACATCACACACTATAACATGGTGCATTTATTCACTTCATTCAACACAACCAAACACAACAACACAAAGAGAAGAACCAGAGGAGTTCTAAAATTAGTTGATTTGTCAATTAAGACAATTAAATTCACATCGGCTAATCCTGAGAAACCACGTGACATTGTTATGATACGAAAATTTTAAATCCTTACCCTATAAATAGGTGGCCTTTATTCACTTCGTTCAACATACAAAAACACAAAAAAATAAAGAGAATAATCAGATGAGTTCTAGAGATTGATATCGATGTAGGTCCCGAAAGGGTTTCAGTGAGGTGGAAGTCTAGAGGGGAGGGGTGAATAGATTTCTGTTGGGAGATAAATTTAATAAAGAAATTTTGATTAGATCCCAAAACCCCTGAGTATGACATGTTCAGAATAATCTTGATAGTCTGAGTCAGGTTTCAGTATAGATTGTTAAGGAAGATATCTGCACCATGTATAGATAGCAGGTATCAAAAATCAGGTTAGATATTGAAGACCCTGAAGACTCTGAAGTTACTGAAGAACTCAGATAGACCTGTATGTTCAGAAGATCTTGAAATGGCGAATGATCGGGTTATCAAGACTCGTAAGATCTTGAGTAATGGCGAATGATCGGGTTATCAAGACTCGAAGATCTTGTACAACTGAAGACTCAGAAGATACTGAGGAATTAAAGACTCAGTAGTTACTGAAGACTCAGTAAAAAACCTGAATGTTCAGAGGCACTGAAGAAATATCTATCTGAATACACACAAAACTGAGGAAAACACACATTTTCAGAAGAATAGATATTGCCCAAAACATTCAAGAGCAGACAAAAGGAACTAAGTCTAAGTGTTGTTTAAGGTTGTCTCATTCAGAGAGATTGACCTAAAAGATCCGTTTTGTTTGTCTACATTCACTGAAGATAAGAACCAATCAGAGGAAGACAACATTGTACTTTACTGACACTGAAAGCGAAAGGACACTGAACTTTGTCAGTGGTACTATGTTCCAGACTACAAAAATTGGTGATTGGCTACATGGTTGAATATTGCCTAAAACATGCAAGGGAGTGTTCAAACCCTAAAAATAGCCGTTCATCAATAACCAGAAGAGGAAACTCTTGATGCTATCTGTTGGGAAATCTGTAATTTAGTTTTGATGGAAGTTCCAAAATAGGTTGTAATAGGACCAGTCAGACCTGTTAGCTGACTGATGATTTAGAATCAGATTAAGATGACCAACTGAAATGTATAGATAGCTGATGTAAAAGATAGGTCACATATTGAGGGGGAACTCAATATGTATAGGTCAGATCGAAGTATCAGATGACCCAGATAAGGTCAGATGATCAGAAGACTAAGCACAAATCAGAAGACAAGAAGTCAGAAGAACAGGTGAAGACAAGAAGACACTGAAGACTCAGAAGAACCTGAAGACTCAGATGAACCTGAAAACTCAGATAGACACTGAAGACTCAGATGAACATGAAGACTCAGATAAACCTGAAGACTCAAGAACAAACTCAAGACTCAAGATGATTTGAATCTGTTGAGGCTCAGAGACACCTGAAGATCAAAAGACCTGAAGACCTATATCAGCAGAGTCTGTATATTGAGCTAAGACAATGTGCATCTGAAGACTCAACAAGGTAGACTGATCAGTTACATGATCAAGTCAGCTCACACCTGGTAACAATCTAAAAGATACACTAGACAAGACGAATCTTCTACAAAAGGAATATCAATCGTTTAACGGATAAATTTCTGAAGTGCCGCCTCGCGAAGCCAAGGAGAAAGCGACACGTGCACAAAAAGAGCTGACAATGCGGGATACAACGCTGCGGACAAAAACGACGTTAATTATGCCTACGGCCATGCCGATAATCGAAGCACGTCACAATCATATCCTACAACCTACCTAATATAGCCCGAAATTCAAATTGCTCTCCAACCTATCTATAAAATTGGATTGCTTGTCAATCGAAGATAAGAGACAACTAGCAAAGAACGAACACGGAGACACCACAAAAGAAGCAAAAGCTACAGCAAAATCTCCGCTCAAAGAACACTATATTTGAAGATTATTCTTAGAGTGTTCATCCCATTAGTTCTTAGCAAGAAATCCTATCCACTAACATTTTGGCTACCTAAAACACCAGGATAGATTTCCAGTTGGAACCCTCAAACATTCTTTACCCAAACACAAGTTAAGGTTAAGTTTGTTCCCGAAAGATTTCAGACTAGGGATACTAGTTTTCTGATTTCTAGTTCGGTTGAGTGTGAACTCGATAAACATCTGTAGAGTGTGAACTCAATAAATATCTCGGCCATCCTTTGAAGGATATAAGTCCCGCAGGTTAAGTTTGTAGAGTGAGAACTCGGTAAACATCTCGGCCATCCCGTGAGGTGTATAAGTCCCGCAGGTTAAGTTCGGTTAAGGTTCCCCTGTGTTAAGGGAAGAGTGGACGTAAGACGGGTTTTGTCTGAACCACTATAAAAAGTCTTGTGTGCATTTACTTGCTTTCTTATTGCTTTACACTATTCACACAACTGAGTTTAAAATAGCATACATATTCTAAGTTAAGCTCAGTCTGCATCAAGCAAATGATCTGATCAGATTGACACCTTAGTCAACTGGTTAAAAACTGACTTAAGAATTTGAATTGATAAAACTGGTTTTTCACACGGGTAAAAACAAGCTTCCGCACCATTGATTAAAACCGACAGATATCGTCGATCGCGCCTTAGGCACTCGAAGAAGATTGAACATCGTCTAATCGATACACACTAGCACTCTGACGGGTAATCTGCAGTTCACACCTGATCCGCACAAAAAGTTTTGGAAGTCTATTCACCCCTCCCCTCTAGACTTCCACCCTCACAAAACCCGTTCGGGAACTACAAGTGGTATCAGAGAAGTGGTTCTACAGACCACTGGCTTTGAGTATCATCGATTCTTGAGGAAGAATCTTTGTGGTCATTTGAACAGATCTTGAAAAACAGTTTTCAAAACTCATTCGTTTTCAAAATCACTCAGCATGGATAATACCTCTGGCATGTATCATGATTTGCCTAAGTTTTCAATTGATCAGTATGCAGATTGGGCCATATATATGTGCAACCATCTTGGATCGATAAGCGGAAGAATGATGGAAGTCATTGAACGAGGACCCATCATTATATATCACGATAACCCAAATAGGTTGGTTGGAGATCCGGACTTTGCCTTTGGGAAGTCTTGTCTGAAAAAAGCCCATTTCGATGGATGCAGAAGAAAGAAAACTGTATACTCTAGATACAATCGCCAGGCATAAAATCATGAAGACGATTGATAAAGTCACAAAGGAGAAGATAAAGTATCTCAAAACTGTGAAAGCAATGTGGGATACTCTTGCTGAGATATGCGAAGGAAATGATCAGATCAAAGACAGCCGACTACAAGCTGAACTGGTGAAGTTCGAAAAGCTAAAGATGTTGCCCAACGAGACCATCAACGAGCTCGATGGGAGGATCACCATGTCAATAAATAAGCTACGAGAACTTGGAAGAGAGATGTCAGACAAAGATATCAACTACAAGATCTTAAGATCTCTCACCAAGAAATGGGACATGAAAGTCACGGTAATCAAGGATTGCCAAGACATTTCAAAGATGAAGCCGAGTAGCTTGTTCCTAAGCCTTAAAGCTCACGAGTTCGATTTAATCGAAAGAGGACAAGCAGATGAAGACGAGACGCCTACTGAAGCCTCAATTTCTAAATCAGTTACATTTAAAGCAACCAGCAGCAGATCGAAGGCCAATTTGAACTGTTGGAAACATAATGAGTCAGTAAGCGGTCGCTCGCATACCAGAAACTTGAAAGAACAAATACTACCTTGGTAAGTATCGGAGATTCTATAGTGACTATCAAGACAACGGAAGAAACATGAGGCCAACCGGATCACTAGAAAGAACTGGATCCGATGATCGAAGAGATCACGAGAGAAGAAAAGAAAGAGATGATCCGCCGGGATGAGAGAAGAGATAAATGATCGGATGAAGGAGTTGATTACCATAAGAAAGGGAAGTCACCGACAGATCCTGAAGGAGAGTGACTCACTTGGCGAGGAAGTTTTCAGAGATCGAGGATCGCGGCTTCAATCTGAGAAACTAGGTCACTACAAAGACCGATCGCCTGACTGACTCCCAGAGAAAGGGAAGAGAAACGAAAAGGTAAGAGAGCAACGCCTCAGAGATAGAAAAGCCTTGGTCACGACTACATCCGGAATTGGTGATTCTATTATTTCCGAGGACTCGCTACTCATCTCAGAGAAGACTTCGTCCGATAAGAAAGGCTATTGACTTCCACTTAACATGAAGATCGATATTCTCTTCAGATAACGATGAAGTTCCGCTTCGATGGCCAAGGAGGACCAATCGAGGTAACCTCCAAACCTTTCTTTTTCAATTTCCACACCGCTATCATTAAGACACCTTTGGAGAGATTGACTTGCGGCTCTACCGAAAGCAATTGCTTGATGATCTCTCCGATGCAAAGAGACACTTATACAATAGTGGAAGTTTTGAAAATGACAAGCTAAGGATCGTAAATAATCACTTTGTTAAAGAGAATTTTGTCGATAAAGCTCGAATCGAAATCACTAAACCGCCGAAGGTAAATGGCGAGAACTTAACATTCGAAAGTTAAATCTTACGATCGGGAGAAGCAGATCAAAGATCGCCTAGCAATCAACAAATGACAAAGTTTCGATGATTTCAAAATCCTTCAAGCTAAATTTGATGAGTTATTCCGACTACATGAGAGTCTAAAATCCATCGAGGATAGTTTATGCAAAGAAAATAGAGGTTTTCACGAAGTCATCAAAAACCGATTCAAGATATGAACACCTATTTTTGAACGCCAACTAACAAGAATGGAATTGGGTATGAGAACCCTTCTACATCCTCAAAAGCCCCGTTTGATTCACTTTAGAAGGGTGTAATCAAACAAGTCTCTCGACAAAGATACACTAAAAGCTAAAACCAGATCGATAAGGGGGAAAAAGACTCGCTGAAAAGTAAGGCAGCGCCTAATCGAAAGGGAATGTAAATGGACCCCAATCGATAAAACATCGGCCGAGGAATCAACAGAAGAACCCAGTTCTTCTGAAGAAACCTCAACTTGATCAGCAGATTAGGTATCAGAAGAGACAACCTATAAGAAGGAAATCTAATCTGAGACCCAATCAAGGTCAGCTGCCTAATAAGCAAGCTATAGGTGAACTGCAAAGACCACCTATGCCAAAAAGATATGAATCTTTTGATGGGTAAAGAATCGTACCTACCCTTATAACCAGAGATCTAGGCTATCGCGACCGAGCCACTTTGGATTAAAAGAAGACAAAATATAAAGAAAAATCCCAAGTCTTCTAAGACATCCAAGGCTCACACGAATAATCATACTAATCAGAAAGCATATAAAGAGACGTATGATTATGTTGATATGTATGGGAGACAAATCACACCTTCTAATCTATCTGATTTTCATAGAAGTGCTCTGTTTGTGTGGATCCCTAAATCCACCACTAACCCCCCAGGACCCAATTCCAAAGGGGTACTTAAAGCCCGATTTGATTGTGAGGTTCGTGGGGACTGGCCAACAAAGGAGGTGTACAAGCAACTATCTGGTACATCGATAGTGGATGCTCAAGGCACATAACTGGAAGCAAACATCTCCTTAGCTCTTACAAAGAACAAGAAGGCCCACGTGTACTCTTCGGTGATGATAACTTTGGTTTTACCAAAGGATTGAAAACAGAGAATGATGATGTACAAGTAATTGGAGTCTCGTGATGTCGAAGGATTAAAGCACAATCTACTATCAAGATTATCACAATTACTGCGACAATCCGGATTCAACGTTGAGTTCTCGGCGACAAGTGTACAATAAGGAATCGAAGTCACTCAACAAACCTTGCTAAGCTGGTTCAAGGAAAGACACAATCTACACAATTAGACGGGTTGCCCAAAGAATACATGCTTAATTGTTAAGAGCTCCAAAAGTAGCAATTGGCTCGCACAAAAGAATGAGCCATCCCGAACTTCAAAACTCTTAACAAGATAGCTAGGATGTCTTTGGTTGAGGGACTTCGAATGAGATATTCTCCAAAGATCGGACATGTGCCGCATGTCGGAAGGAAAAACAAGTTAAAGCCTCATTCGAGGAATACGGACCAAAGATCCAAAGAGAGAAATCGCAAGAATCGCTCCATATGGATATATTCGAGACCGATTACACCAACAAGATCGATTGGATATAAATATACTCTAGTAATCGTGGATGATTATTCCAAGTTTACTTGAGTTGTATTCTTATACAAGAAGAACGAGACAACGACTAAGTTTACCCGATCCGCTTTCAAGAAGCTACAAAATGAGAAGGGTGTCAAGATAGTAAAAATCGAGATCGAGATAAAAATGTGAGTTCACGAATTCCTTTATTCTTGATTTTTGCACCGAAGTTAATATCTGACAAAGATGAAACGTCACCGCAAGAACGCCACAACAAAATGGAGAAGCAGGGGGCGAGAAACAGAACTCTCAAGGAGTTTTTCGCACTATGTTGTATTTGAACATGCCACACCAAGCCGTTTTCTGGCAGAGAGGCAATCTCTGCATGCCATACTCGTAATGGATGTTCTCGACTAAGACTCACTTCAAAACACCTTATGAATGTGGAAGGGCGTAAAACCTCGTGTTTCATACTTCCATGTTTTTGGGTGCAAGTGTTTCATACACAACAATGGGAAAAGTCAGTTGAAGACTTTTGAGGCCAAGTCAGATGAGGGCATATACTTAGGATATTCCTAATCCAGTAAGGCTTTCAGAGTTTACAACAAACGACCCTTAGTTGTGGAAGAAACACCCCATGTGGTATTTGATGAGACATCTTCTGAACAAGAGAAAGCTGCCTCAGAACAAGCCGTACCGGATCAACCGCTACCTAACACGCAGAGAAAATGGATCGGCTAAGCATCAAGGAGAAAGAACTGAACACGAATAAAGGTACATCCCTAACTTGATCTTGCCGATTCAACAGTCAATCGCATCCAAAGGTACGCATAAACTGCGCTGAAGAAGTCATATAAATGAGATAAAGATCAACCGAACTATCCGCTCGGTTGGGGGAACTCTGAAGTTCCTATGAATGACATCGACACATGATGAGTCCAACATCAGCTGAGATATGTTCTTATCAAGTGGATCATAATTCCGCACCACTCCCAATCACTAGTAATGAACTACTATCAGATATGGATGATGTTCTCCAAACAGACGCACATCAAAACAGAAGGACCTGGATTACCAGTCATCCAACTGATCTGATTATCGGAGACCCATCTGATAGAGTGAAAACTAGACATCGATTGGTGAAAGTGCTATGTATCATCGTTGTTATCCGCCTTTGAAGGAACCAACTACTGAGAGAGGAAGCTCTACAAGACGAAGTTGGATTCTAGCCATGCAGGAGGAGCTGGAACAGTTTGAGAGGAATCAAGTTTGGAAATTGGTGGACAGACCAACTCATCAAAACGTAATTAGCACGAAGTGGGTATTCAAGAACAAGAGAGATGAGAAAAATGTCATAACCAGGAATAAGGTAAGACTTGTTGCTAAGAGGTATTCACAATCAAAAGGAATTGATTATGATGAGACCTTTGCACCAGTCGCTCGCCTAGAAGCCATTCAGCTGTTTCTAGCATATGATGCCCACAGAGGGTTCATTGTGTATCAGATGGATGTAAAGAGTGCATTCTTAAACGGGGTACTAGCAGAGGAAGTTTATGTCGAACAACCTCCAGGCTTTGAAAAAGGCAACCAAGTGTCCCGTTTAAGGAAAGCTCTTTACGGCCTAAAACAAGCTCCTCGAGCTTGGTATGATACACTCTCTCAGTTCTTGATAGACAACGGGTTCACTAAAGGAATAGTGGACAGAACCTTATTCAGAATAGAAGATGGAGAAGATATACTGATGGTTCAGATTTACGTGGACGACATCATCTTCGGATCTCCCAACAAGAAGCTATGTGAGAAGTTCAACAAATTGATGCAAGGGAAGTTCGAGATGTCCATGATGGGTCAGATGAATTACTTTCTGGGTTTACAAGTCAAGCAGAGTACAGAATGGATATTCATACGCCAAAGATAAGACAAGGAATCTCTTGGCAAAATTTGGAGTTCAACATTGCAAGGAAGCGAAATTCCCATGATGACCGGGTTCAAGATGGATCCGGATGAAGATGGTCGAGAAAGTTAATCGAAAGAATATAGAGCTCGATTGGATCACTACTATACCGACCGCCGGCCAGACCGGACATTACTTTTAAAGTAGGTGTATGCGCCGGATTTCAAGCAAATCCAATGCAAAGCCACCTGAAAGAAGCCTAGCCGGATTCTCAAGTATCTGAAGGGTGTAAACCTTGGTTTATTTTACCCATCGATGACAATCTAGAGCTTAGTGGGTATTACGATTCGGACACGAAGGTTGCGAGAATCGATGTAAAGTCAACCTCGGGATCATGTCGGTTTACAGGGAAATAAAGCGATCTCTTGGTTTCGAAGAAGCGGACATCGGTTGTGACATCTACTACTTGAAGCGAGAATATATGGTCTGCAGGAAGTTATTGTTCCCAAATCGCTCTGGCTAAGTCGTGGTGAGGATTACAACATCGTAGCTAAGAACGTACCTATATTTACGTGACGATAATAGTCTTTATTGCAATCACTCGGAATCTTGTTCTACATACAAGATGCAAGCATGTGGATGTCAGACACCATTTTATCAGAGATCACATTGAAAAGAAGAATATCAGGATGGAAAAGATCCATACTGACAAGCAGAAAGCTGATATCTTAACTAAGCCGCTAGCTGAGATCATATTCAGAGAGTTATGTAACGAGCTAGGGCTTCTGGATCTTGGATAAACTGCACCAGATATGGTTGAAGGACTGATCTCCAGAACCAGTTGGTTAAAAGACTAACCAAGTTAAGTGAAATCAGTTGAGTTAGGAATCTCAACTGATCAGACGACCAGACGAGGAGCCGATCTGAAGTTCAGATAAGGAGCAGATCAGAAAGTCAGATAAGTAGCCGATCTGAAGTGCAGACAAGGAGCAGATCAGTTCAAGACATATCAGATTAAGGGGGAACTGATTAGATTGGAAGATTACTTTATAAGTCGATTAAAGCTGCAGTCAACAAGCAAGTCAAGAGTAAAGCTACAGATCGCATAAGTCAGAAGAAGCAACACAACAATGAAATAATAGATTTTTTCATTAATAAAGACCCGGAGGTCAGATTTACAAGTTACAAATGCTACAAGCTATCGTCAAGTGGTATTACAAGTACAAGAAGACCCGGAGGTCATAAACCATAAGCCCTAATCCAACCCTAGGCAGGGAACGCGAGAGAGAGTTCAAGGTATGATGCTCTCATTTTCCCCCGATCCAGAAGAAAGGCGTCGAGAGGCTTTAATCCCCGAGCCAATCTCAAAAGCTTTGAGTGAGGAGGCGAGAGAGGCTTTGAAGGATGTCAAGCCAGAGCCCTCGGACGAAGATCAACGGGCTCTCCGGTACATTAAATGGGACCACAGTGCCTGTGTTTGGTCACAAGGATCAAACGGACACTAGTGTCTCATGCAAATATTGAGTTTAATACACTATTTTGTATATCAAACCCATGTTTTGTTTCAGACTAAGTATGTTGATGCTTATTCCGTCATCTCGATAGGCACACAAGGTGCATACGGTTAGGAGAAGTGCCTTCTCATTTTCCTTAGCAGATCCGCCTCCCTGGTGGTAAAGAAGCTTAGCATTGATCGTATGTGAAATCTTAGATGACGACGACAAGCGGTGTGAAGGAAACACGGGGGTTGATTTGAGAAGCTAAATTCATTGGAAAAGGGCTAAAGGTTCCCACCGGAAGTTTCACCGGGAAATAAGGAACTCATCGGAAAAGCATGAAGGATATGCTAAAGAAGATGAAATGGTTTATGTTGTGTTGTTTGCCTAACACCCAGGCTAATTTATAGAAGGAAATTAGGGGTATAAATGCAAATTTTATCTTCTCAGAAGATCTTAAGAGAAATTTGCATCGACAACGCGTCAGGAACATGCGGCTAATGGTTGGATGAGTTAACGGTGTGATTAAATCATAGCGTATCTATGCCATTATTATGGAATGTCAAATCGCACCGATTTGGGAATCGAGGTGACTTTTGGACTCCCCGAAGTAAAAGTTTTGGCGGGAGTTGACTTGATAAATCTGAAATTTGATTAGAAGAAGACTGAAGGATGAAGTGTATCAGATAAGTGGATCAAATAAGTAGCGAAGTGTTTCAAGCAAGAATCTGATCAGATAAGTGAGATATTGTTGGGAAATGCATGAGGCAAGATAAGTCAACAAAGTACCAGATCAGATCACCGTGGTAACTGATTGATTACAATATCAATCAGTCAGATACGCTCTCTTATTTATCTCTTTCTGAATACCTTATATGCGTTATTTATATAATTGATTTATTTTACTCTGTTCATGACGCATGCTCTGCAAAGCTTTTAATGCGGACTTGGGAAAATGTTTTCAAAACATTTTATTGCGATTTTTCGAGTCCGGAAAACGAGAAGACTACTTTTCTCAACCGTGCGATCAAAATACTTTTTGGCCGACTAATTTCAGCCACTGTTTTCAAAACACGGATACTTGAGTACTTTGGAAAGTTGTGCAAAAAGGTTTTCCCTAGTATTCTATAAAATCCAAATCCCTCTCAGAAAACCGCTTTCCACTACTTCGTCTTCTCAAAGTTCTTAAAAGTTCAAATTCTTTCAAAAAATCTTCAGAGAATTACTTTCGAGATCAATTGATTCTACTCTTCCGATTTCTAAATCTTTCGAATCAATTTCTAGTAATTTCTTGTTTAATTAATTGCATGATCACAATTTCTCTCTGGTACCTAGGTTTACAATTCGTGATGGTATATTTCTGTAATTTTTATTAGAACTAAACGCTTATTTGCTAAATTGATGCTAAAATTACTAGTTTGACTGAATTTATTGAAATATCTTACTCAAACTAAACATCAATTTGCATATCGTACAGAAATAACATATCTTATTCCACGACCAGGCCAAGGGAAAAAGTTCTGTAATTTTTAATCGATGAAGAAAGACATCATTGATGAAAAGTACGTAGTCTTCACCATCACCTCAGACCCTGAATCGCTGGAAATTCTGGAGTGCTTGCGAGCCTGTGGACTTGAACGCTATTGCTCTACACATCAGAACATCGTCCACGCACATGAAACTCTGGAGTTTCTATACAATCTGCAGAGGGATGAAGACATTGATGCTGACCTGATTTCTTCCGTTGGAGGACTAGAAGTGCGAGTGTCGAATGACGGTCTCCAGAGGATATTCGGCCTAACTCGAGGAAGCATCAATCCAGAGACCTACACGACTGCTGTAGGAGAAAAGGAATTTCTTGAAGCCGAGCTGTTGAGACCAGCAAACAAGGAGAACACGATGAACGTCAAAGCCTCCTATCTGAAGAGAAAATATCGCCTTCTTCTTGAAATTGTTCAGAAGGTGATCATGTGCTCAACCTACAGTCTTGATGGAGTCACTTCGTACAAGATAAGTGTCATGGCTGCACTAATCAAGAAGGCTTCAGATATCGATTGGTTGGGTATGGTCAAAGCAAGACTGAGAAAAGACTCCGGGAAGTTTGAACTGACCCAGAGCAATGAAGTGTGCTTATCTTCCAAGTGCTCATTCATACACAAAATCTCTATCATTCTGTCAGATAAGCTGCCACAGAATTATAAATGGATCGAGAATGGAGCAAAGATATACCAAGCAAAGCACAAGGCCATATTGGGCAAAGATGAGTCCCTACCAGGACAATCTGATGAGGATCCAACTCCTTATGTGCCCAAACCCAAGGGAGAAAAGAAGAGAAAGGATAAGGCAACTACATCGTCTGAAATGCAGGAAAAGGCCGTTCCAGAGAAGAGGATGAAGAGGAAGGATCTGGCCAAGAAACCAGATGTTAAGCGGAAATGTCAGAAGAGAGTCTCATCTCCTCTAAAAACTGCTCCAAGTTCTGCCCAGCAAGTCAGCAGAACGAAAGATCTGATGCTAGTGAGATCAGACGAAGAGATAGCAGTCCGCTCTGAGCCAACTATCAGAGAAGTAAGGGAAGAGCAGATGATCGCAGCAGAAGGAGAGAAATCTGTCAGAGGGACAAAAGTGGAGCAATCTGAGGAAGAATCACCATCTGATTCTCTGCCTCTCACCAAGATCTTCCAGAAAGCAAGATCGCCAACGCCCACTTCCAAATCACCATCACCCTCTCCTCAAAAATCATCATCATCTCCCCACAAAATATTCTCACCCTCACCCTCACCTATCAGATCACCAACATCTCCCACACCACCAATCAATGAACCCGTTCAGGAAATTGAACACCCTCAACACGCTGAAAACGAACCTGAACTACAAACATCCCAATCCCCAATCAAGTCTCAAGAACCTGAGAGATCCGACGAACGTGTGTCCATCTCTCATAATCCCTTCAACACCAGAACAGTGCTTGCTTCACCTGCTCCAGAGAGCCCCATCATTAAGATAATGAAGCAACAGATCAGAAAGTATCTGCTAGATCTATGCCCTGAATTGGATCAACATCCTGGCATCCAGCAACAGATAGAAGAGATAGTGTTCTGGAGGGATATCAGACTGAAGAGCATTGAAGAATTTCTGATTCTAATGACAACTCTGGGATCAGATTTCTTTGTAGACTTGGAGTTGAAATGTCTAAACAATGCTGGGATTGAAAGTGCTGTTGAATTGGCATCTGATGATGATATCAGATGGTTGATTCACGAAAGGTTCGGTATTACTGATAACAGGGAGGAAACCGTTCAACCTCCTACAGATCATGAGGGAGATGCCGATGAACCAAGAATGGGTGCTGCAGATGAGACCCGACTTGTCAAGGCTTCAACATCTGAACAAATTGCTACGATGAGCTCTGATACCCTAGATCATCATACTCAGAAGATTCAGGATGGGATCAAGGCTGCATTTGAAGACAAATTCGCAGTGCTCACAGCAGATCTGATGAAGCAATTTGAAGATGAGCAAGCAAAACTAGTTGACAAGGAACGAAGTCACACAGTTGGGATGCACAATGCCATCCTTGCTGAAGTAATGTAACTAGTATATCCTCTTGCTGAGAAGCTCAAACTCCAGTCTGACAAACTCTCAGTTCAGACAGAGATGCTCAATCAGACACAAGTACTTTTTTAAAGTGTCTGGGCATCCTTGGACAAAACCAACAACCACTTGGATATGGGTTGGAAACAGTTTCTAGCTTCTACAGAACGAGCAAGATAGAAATCAAAAGCGCTCTCGTGACGCTTCTACACTCCTCGCGCATACGCCACCATTCAGATCACTCCTCTTGTTGTCGAGGAACTCAGAGAGGAGATCTCACGACAATTAACTGCTCTGAACCGCAAGATGTCCAGCCTCTTTGATGAAACCAAAAAGGGGGAAGGAAATGAGAATAAAGAGAAGAAAGAAAAACAGACTCAGACACAGTTGGTAACTTTTTCATCTCTACCAAAAACCATCAGATGTCGACTTGCACCACTCCAACTACCGATCTCGTTGCGGAAATGAAAGAAACTGTGGAGCAACATAGCAAAGAGATCGCTGAGCAGAAAAGTGTTCTTTCAGAGGTTACTGCCAGAGTCGACAAGATTGAAGACTTTTCTTCGTTCGTTTAGAAAAGAATGGAAACTGATGATCAGGCCAAGAGCCTTGAACTCGCTAAGAAATTAGCTGAAGAAGACGAACAAGATGAACCTGAGCAGACTCTGAGGAGAAAGAAAGGCAAAGGCAAGATGATGAAAGCAACTGCGGAAGATCAGAGAGAAGGCCAACTATTCTCCACCAAAAGCCAGATGACTCCTGAACAAGTTCAAGAGCAGACAAGACAGAGAATAAGAGTGGCCGCAATCAAGAAGCAGAAGTTAGCAGAGGCTAAGGGACTGAACATCGCTTACATCCGAAGGAAGAGGAAGAACGAAGCTGCAGCAGAGGAGATTGCTTGGGAGAAGAATGCCCTTCTGGCACCTATTAAAGGCATCCTCTGTGCATGACAAGATCTGCTTCCAGAATGGGTATGTGACGTCTACATCCTGGAGAAGATTCCAATTCATCAAGATCAGACTTAAAATGATGATGAATTTCGGAACTGGTTAGAAACAAAGTATCCAGACTTCTACCAGACAGTGATGAAAGAAGGCAAGATCATGTCACTAATACCAGAAGCTCCACCCTTTGAAATACTCCTTCCACCTTTGCGTCCAGACAACAAGCTAGATCCTGTTAAATTCAAACTATGGGCTTGCTGAAAAATGAGAGATCCATAGAAAAGAAGAGCTGGACAAGCTAATGCAAAGGATGTACAGGATGTTTGGCATCCCCAAAGAACTACAAATGTTCAAGTACACCTGAGGAAGACAACTTGGAATCAGATGATAGGTACGCTTTTCATGTATTCTATAATGCACACACCTATCTGAATGAAATATTTCATCTCACTGATTCTAAGACAACATCTCATTGTCTTCTGAGGTATGTACTGTTTACATTATCTACATTTCAATTCATGATATCTGTTTTTCTGATTAAGTGTGATTAAGTGTTTTGGTTCCATCAAAAAGGGGGAAATTGTTGGGAAATCTGTAATTTAGTTTTGATAGAAGTTCCAAAACAGGTTGTAATAGGACCAGTCAGACCTGTTAGCTGACTGATGACTTAGAATCAAATTAAGATGACCAAATTTGAAATGTATAGATAGTGATGTAAAGATAGGTCACATATTGAGGGGAACTCAATATGTATAGGTCAGGTCGAAGTATCAGATGACCCAGATAAGGTCAGATGATCAGAAGACTAAGCACAAATCAGAAGACAAGAAGTCAGAAGATCAGGTGAAGACAAGAAGACACTGAAGACTCAGAAGAACACAAGACTCGGATGAACTCAAGACTCGGATAGACATCAAGACTCGGATGAACTCGAAAACTTAGATAAACCCGATGACTCAAGAACAAACTCAAGACTCAAGATGGTGAATCTGCCGAGGCTCGAGAGACACCAAGATCAAAAGACCTGAAGACCTATATCAGCAGAGTCTGCATATTGAGCTAAGACAATGTGCATCTGAAGACTCAACAAGGTAGACTGATCAGTTACCAGATCAAGTCAGCTCACACCTGGTAACAATCTAAAAGATACACCAGACAAGATGAATCTTCTACAAAAGGAATATCAATCGTCTAACGGACAAATTTCTAAAGTGCCACCTCGCGAAGCCAAGGAGAAAGCGATACGTGCACAAAAAGAGCTGACAATGCGGGATACGATGCTGTGCACAAAAACGGCACAAATGATGCCTATGGCCATGCCAATAATCGAAGAACGTCACAATCATATCCTACAACCTACCTAATATAGCCCGAAATTCAAATTGCTCTCCAACGGCTCTTTGATTTCGAGGTCTATAAAATGGGATTGCTTGTCAATTGAAGATAAGAGACAACTAGCAAAGAACGAACACGGAGACACCGCAAAAGAAGCAAAAACTACAGCAAAATCTCCGCTCAAAGAACACTATATTTGAAGATTATTCTTAGAGTGTTCATCCCATTAGTTCTTAGCAAGAAATCCTATCCACTAGCATTTTGGCTACCTAAAACACCGGGATAGATTTCCAGTTGGAACCCTCAAACATTCTTTACCCAAATGCAAGTTAAGGTTAAGTTTGTTCCCGGAAGATTTCAGACTAGGGATTCTAGTTTTTTAATTTCTAGTTCGGTTGAGTGTGAATTCGATAAACATCTGTAGAGTGTGAACTCAATAAACATCTCGGCCACCCTTTGAAGGATATAAGTCCCGTAAGTTAAGTTTGTAGAGTGAGAACTCGGTAAACATCTCGGCCATCCCGTGAGGGGTATAAGTCCCGCAAGTTAAGTTCGGTTAAGGTTCCCCTGTGTTAAGGGAAGAGTGGACGAAGGCGGGTTTAAATCGAACCACTATAAAAAGTCTTGTGTGCATTTACTTGCTTTCTTATTGCTTTACACTATTCACACAACTGAGTTTAAAACAGCATACATATTCTAAGTTAAGCTCAGTCTGCATCAAGCAACTGATCTGATCAGATTGACACCTTAGTCAACTAGTTAAAAACTGACTTAAGAATCTGAATTGATAAAACTGGTTTTTCACACGGGTAAAAACAAGCTTCCGCACCATTCTGTTAAACTGACAGATATCAAGCTGATCTGCCCTTAGGCACTCAGTAAGATTGAACATTAGTCTAATCTGATACACTAGCACTCTGATCGGGTAATCTGCAGTTCACACCTGATCCGCAAAAAAAGTTTTGGAAGTCTATTCACCCCTCCCCTCTAGACTTCCACCCTCACAAAACCCGTTCGGGACCTACACTATCTCTTCCAACTCAAGAGCTCATTCGTATTCTTGCAAATTGAAGCACTCAAAAACCCTAGAATTTCCCAAGTGTTTCTCATTGGAGAGAGCTCATTCACTAAGCCTAGATTTGATAGATATATTCAAAGCTTAGTAGAGATATCATAGCCTTTGCATTTGTTCTTATTGTAAAGGATATCTCACCCTAGTTGGAAACCAACCCAAACCCAAACCCTTTGATAAGGTAGTTTGTGTGTATATTGTTGGTGAGTTAGAGTTGTAAAGAGTGAGTAAGCTGCAGGTTAGTTAGCTAGAAAACTCTGGAGAAGAAGTTAGTAAGTTACTTGTGGTAGTCTAAAAACTTGTGTGTGTATTGTTGGTGAGTTAGAGTTGTAAAGAGTGAGTAAGCTGCAGGTTACTCAGCCAGAAAACTCTAGAGAAGAAGTTAGTAAGCCACTTGTGGTAGTCTGAAAACTTGTGTGTGTTGAGTTAGTTAGTAAAGAATTGAGTCGACCCGTAGAAAACTCAAGGTAGAAAAGTTAGTAAGCTGCAGTGAGTCAGCCTGAAAGCTTTAGTAAGTGAGTTAAGGAATTTCTCTGAAGATCAGAGAGAGTGGACGTAGGAGCTTGAGTCTCTGAACCACTATAATTGCTATGTTGTTTGCTTTTATGTCTTTGATTATATATCATTGCATGTTTTTTACCGAAAAGCATATTTTCACTAATATCCAGTTGGAATCAATCCACTGAAACTGCATCAAATTGATCACAGCCTTAACTACTATTTTCTTAAGGAAGAAATTTTCAGCAAGCTAAAACGAGTATAAACTTAGGGCCAACCATTCCGCACTCTTGATTAGCTAGAACAGATAGTTACCAAATTGAACTAACTCTACTGAGTATTCAGTAAGATAATTATCTGGTCCATGCTTCTCGGGATCTCCGATAAAACTCGAGGATCGATTGGGCTAATCTGAAGCTTCGAAAAGTCGCCGGGATCACTGTCTCGAAGAGACTTTGCTCGGGGTGATCTGTGCTTCAGTGGTAAAATTCATCGGGACAACGACCCATCGATCTCGATGAAGAAAAAAGTTTTAAAAATCACTGAACACGTGTATTCCCCCCCCATACACGTGTGAGACTCGTTTGCACCGGGACCAACAAGTGGTATGAGAGCAGTGGTTCATTTTTTACCATTTGCTTTGGTAGCCATAGTCTTTTTGCTGAAAGACTTTGGTGGTCTACTGAATATATCTTATTTCTGATATCTTACAAGGCTCATTCATCATGCCTTCTAAGAAACTTCCTATGTTCTCTGTTGAGAGCTATGACCTATGGAGACTGAGAATGCAGGCTCATCTGTATTCCAAACATGAGAGAATGTGGAGAGTGGTTTCTGAAGGACCATTCAAATACACTGTTGTGAATCCCAAAATTACTGATACTGAGAGGAATGATCCCAGAGATGAATTTCCAAAACCTGATGATCAACTTACTCCTGATGACAGAAAGTTAGTCAATTTGGACTACATTGCTAAAGATACTCTATATAGCATTATTGATGATGGTGTTATCATGTGTTATCATTGCAAAAGAAATATGAGACACACTTGCTATCATGTGTCAAGGCACATATCATATTAAAGAAAACAAACTTTCTGTTGCGATTGGAAAGTTTGATAGCTTTGAAATGGAAGATGGTGAATCCATTGACAAACTGGAAGTCAGATTCACTAGCATTATGAATGATCTGAATGCTCTTGGGAAAAGATACCCACAGAGAGAAGTGGCACTAAAAATTCTTAGAGGATTGTCTAAGAAATGGGATATACATGATGTGGTGATTGAAAACACCAAAAATATTGATTCCATGCCATACCAACAAGTTTTCTCTGAACTGAAAGCTTATGAGTTTGTTATTGACAAGAAAACTAAGAAGTCTGATAGCAAAGATGATTCTTCATCTAGTAAAAATGTGGCCTTTAAAGCCAAAGAGAAATCCTGTAAATCTAGAGAGTCTGAGAACTCACTTGCCAAAAATCAGGATGAGCAAGATGATAAGCTAGTACTGATGGCAAGGAGGTTTGAAAGACTCAATAGCAGATATGGAAAATATAAGAAATATTACAGGAACCACAGGTACAAGAACATGAATAACTCAGAGGCTGATGACAGATCCACTGAGAAAAGGAAGGACCACAAAGCTGAAGATTCCTCATCGAAGAAGAAGGACTCCAAGACCAAGGAGGAAAGTGATCAGGACGATGATACCAACAGATGCTACAACTGCCAGAAGAAAGGTCACTTCCAGTATGACTATCCTGAGCTGAGTGCTAAAGAAAGAAAGGAGAGACAAACCAAAAGAGACAGAAAAATCTCTAGCAAGAAGGCTATGATTGTAGAAGAAGAAGAACAATCTGAAGAAGGATCCAGTTCTTCAGATGAGATATTCTAATTGATGATGTCTGCCTTGTTGCTATGGAGGAGGTAAATTCTTCTATCTCTGTTGTTGCTCCTACACATGCACATGAGTTCTCAAGTTCAACTGTAAACAGTAACTTTGACCTGATGGATTCTTTTGAGAATCTTATGAAGGACTATTCTGTGTTACAAGAACTGCTCATAGAAACTCAAGAGCAGAATAAGGAACTGACTGCTGAGAATCTGAAGTGGAAAGACTCTAAAAACGCTGAGATCACTTCTCAATTGATGGGAACTACTGATGAACTAGATGTTCTGAAAGTACAACTCTCAGAAAAAGAGAAAGTGATAGAAATCCTGAATGGAAAATTAGAGAAATCCACTGAGGAGATTCAGCTTATCAGAACTGAGTTCAATGACCTCTTTGAGAAGCATGAGACTCTAAAGAAAAGTGAGGATAGTGCGCAGTGAAATTTAGCTCTATTGAATTATGACTCTAAAGTAATAGATGAAATTCAGAGTTATCAAAGACCTGCAACTATAAAGGCTGGATTGGGATATAATCCAGGGGGAGTCTCACAAGGTCTTCTGAATGCTGCTTCTAGTAGCACTAAGACTGTCTTTGTTAAACCAGTGGCATGTACTAATCTTCTTACTGAAGAACAACCCAGAGTTTTAGACAAGGGTAAAGGACCTATGGTTTCAGAAAAACTGAAGGTTCAGGGAAGAAAGCCCAAACCTCAGGAAAAGGCTAGAAAACCTAAACACTCAGTAGGAAATTTTCAGGCCAGTACTTCAAAGCCTCAGGCTAAGAATAGCAACCTGAAGAAATCTGCACTGAACCATCAGAGGAATTTTCAGAAGAGAAACACTCAACAGAGATATTCTCAACTGAAAAGACCAAGTCCTCAGATTACTGAAAGACCACAATTTCAGTACAGGAAACCTAAACCCCACTTGCCTAAGGGTAAAGGTTTCATGAATCCAAGTCAGCAGAGATAGAGACCAACTGCACCAAAGCCAAGGCATTTGAACAAGAGGCCTGGACCCAAGAAGAACTCTAAGGCTCGTGTTCATGCTAAGGCTGGCACTCATACACAGGGTACTGCCAAGGAACCTAGGGTGGTGAATGTGTATGTAGATGTTTATGAGAGACAAATCAGCCACTCTAAAGTAATTAGAGTTATCAGGCACATTTGGGTTCCAAAAGGTACAACTAACCTGGTAGGACCCTACACCAAATGTGTACCTAAGACCTGATCTATTTTTCAGGTGAAGGAAAAGGGCACTGAGATGAATGAAGACAACATAACCCTAATGAGTGGAAATGAATTGGCTCCTGCTGCATGGTATCTGGACAGTGGATGTTCAAGACATATGACAGGATATAAGCAATTACTCACTGACTATGTTGAGCAAAAAGGCCCTCAGATCACATTTGGAGACAACTTCAAAGGACAGACTGAAGGATATGGAACTCTTGAAGTTGATTCTGTTCATATCCATGGTGTTTCATATGTGTCTGGTTTAAAGTATAATTTGCTTTCTATCAGTCAATTCTGTGATAAAGGATTCAGTGTTGAGTTCTCAAAGAACTTATGTTATGTGAAAGACAATACTTCACAACAAATATTACTGACTGGTACTAGAAAAGGAAATGTGTATCTTGCTGATTGGAAATTATCTCCTAAAGATACATGTTTGGTTGCAAAAAGTTCTACTGATACCAGTTGGTTGTGGCACAAAAGGCTGAATCACTTAAACTTCAAAACCCTGAACAAACTTGCAAGATTAACACTTATGAGGGGGTTACCCAATGAAGTGTTCAGTAAAGATCATGTATGTGATGCTTGTTGGAAAGGAAAACAAATCAGAGCATCATTCAAAAGCAAAGTAGACATTTCTACTGACAAAATTCTACAACTGTAACACCTATGAGCACTAATGGCAGAAAATATGCACTTGTGGTAGTTGATGACTACTCAAGATACACATGGGTCATATTCTTACTCAGTAAGAAAGAGACTCAGACAAAACTGCCTGAACTACTGAAAAGACTCAGTACTGAAAAGAACCTGAGTGTGGTCAAAATCAGATCAGATAAAGGAACTGAATTTATCAACCATATTATATCTGATTATTGTGCAGCAAATGGAATAGCTCATGAAACATCAGCTGCAAGGACTCCACAACAAAATCGTGTTGCTGAAAGAAGATATAGGACTCTGAAAGAAGCTGCAAGAACAATGATTGCTGAAGCTGATATTCCTAAGAGATTTTGGGCTGAAGCTATCAACACTGCATGCTACTCTCAGAAGAGATCCATGCTGACCAAGAATCAAGGAAAAACTCCTTATGAGCTGTGGAATGAAAGGAAGCCTCTTGTTTCTTTCTTTCGTGTGTTTGGTTGCAAGTGTTTCATACACAATAATGGTAAAGATCAGTTGAAAACTTTTGATACCAAAGCTGATGAAGGGATATTCTTAAGATATTCTGAAGTCAGTAAAGCCTTTAGAGTTTACAACTGTAGGACTCTTATTGTGGAAGAAACACCTCATGTTATTTTTGATGAATCTACTTGTGTTCAGAAGAAACAGGAACATGACTCAAGAGAACTGACCAAGAGAATCACCAGACTTTGCCTGAAAAAGAATGATAAAACATCCTCTGAACCTGAAAAGAAGAAGTCAGTCACTTTCTATTAATGGAGTGAATCAGACTCGGACAAAGAAGTTCAGGATGGAAATACTCAGGATGGAAATTCTCCATTGAAGGAAAGCCAACACACTGAAGCTGACCAATCTGAACATACACCAGTTCAGACTTAGGTATGTAATGTCGACGAAGATGTGGTCACAACTGAGGAAAACTCTAAATCTATCAACCAAGGGGGAACAAATGTCTCTGACAATGTTCTGAATGGAATTTTCCCTGAGGAAGATGATTCACTCTCTCCTTTTCTGTTGTTCCCTGAATTTGATGAATTACCTGAACCTAACATTTATGATGTTGAGGATACTACTGAAGGGGGAACATCCAAGAGAAAATGGTTGGATAGTCATCCTACAAGTCAGATTGTGGGTGATCTATCAGAAGGAGTTAAAACCAGAAGTTTCCATGGAGAAAGTGCTTTGTTCTGCTGCTTCCTATCTGAAAAGAACCTACTGAGATTGAAGAAGCTCTTCAAGATTCTTTCTGGATTACTGCTATGCAAGAAGAGCTAAACCAGTTCACAAGAAATGAAGTTTGGGAGCTAGTGGACAGACCTAAGAGGCACAATGTGATTGGAACTAAGTGGGTGTTCAAGAATAAGAGAGATGAAAACAACAACATTGTGAGAAACAAGGCAAGGCTAGTGGCACAAGGTTATTCCCAAGAAGAAGGCTTGGATTATGATGAAACCTTTGCACCTGTTGCAAGACTAGAAGCCATCAGAATGTTTCTTGCATATGCTGCCCACATGAAATTCACAGTCTATCAAATGGATGTGAAAAGTGCATTTCTGAATGGTGTGCTTAAGGAAGAAGTTTATGTGGAACAACCTCCAGGATTTTGTCAGAATGACCAAGTTTACAGGCTCAGGAAAACCTTGTATGGTCTTAAACAAACACCCAGAGCATGGTATGATACACTTTCTCAGTTTCTTACTGACCATGGTTTTATCAAAGGAACTGTTGATAGGACTTTGTTCAGGATAGAAGATGGGAAGGATATCTTACTAGTTCAGATTTATGTGGATGACATCATATTTGGATCTCCAAATCATCAGTTGTGTGAGAAGTTTTCTACCCTGATGAAAGGAAAGTTTGAGATGTCTATGATGGGGTAGATGAATTTCTTTCTTGGACTTCAGGTGAAGCAAACTAAGGAAGGAATCTTCATCAATCAAGCAAAATATACTAGAGATCTGATTGCTAAGTATGGTGTACAGAATTGCAATGCAGTTAGAATTCCTATGAATACTAACTACAAGATGGATCCTAATCCTGAAGGCAAATCAGTAAATCACACTGATTATAGAGGGATCATTGGATCATTGCTCTATCTCACAGCAAGTAGGCCTGATATAACATTTGCTGTTGGGATATGTGCAACATTCCAAGTAGGCCTGATATAACATTTGCAAGTAGGCTAGTCACATGGAGGCTGCCAAAAAAGATTCTGAAATATCTTAAAGGCACTGTGAATAGAGGATTATGGTATCCAGCTGATGATAACCTTGAATTAACTGGTTACTCAGATGCTGATTATGGAGGATGTAGAATTGACAGGAAGTCTACCACAGGAACTTGTCAATTTCTTGGAAGTAAACTGATATCATGGTTTTCAAAGAAACAGACCTCAGTAGCAACCAGTACTACTGAAGCTGAATACATGGCTGCAGGAAGCTGTTGTGCACATATTCTTTGGCTCAGACAACAATTGAGTGGATCTGGTAGTTTTGAGCAGATAAGCAAGCCAAAGTTGAGGTTAATGGCGGCGATTGAAGATTCTCCTTCACGGGCATTTAACTGGTTGCACTACTTGATTAAAGTGATCAATGATCAAGCCAAATACATTCAAAAGGTGAATGGCTATGTGGTGATTAAAGGAAAAATCCTACATGCAACCAAGATTGCATTTATCTTGGAAACATGCAGAGAAGAGGAGGACATCTTTGGCAATACAACTGCCTTTCCAAGATCCAAGATCATGTTCAAACCAACCAAGAAAACTATGAGGGAAATGAAAGAGAAAATTACTGAGTCTCAGGAGGAGACGGCAGAAGAAGAGACTGAGGAAGATACCACAGTGGTTGAACAAGTCAGGGAAACCAGACAAACCTCTCAGAAATCCACTGAGGAACTGAAGAAGAAGTTAAGCAAGCCAGGGGGAAAGCCTTGATGAAACTGAAAAAGGAGAAAGGAGAGAAGTTGAAGAAGAAAACATTGGCCCCTCAAAAGAGAAAAAGACTTCAAACTATTGCGGAAAAGGAGGCCAGTGATACCGAGGAAACCCAAACTGAAGATCAACAAGGGTTAAAATCTCCACTTCAGGTTCTTGCTCAGGTGGTGAAGAATGTACAGGAGCAAGAAACTGAGGAACATGTTTTCTCAGAGGTACTCGAAACCTCTCTAAGTTCAGACAAAATTTCTCAGGAAATTTTCAAGGGACCTCAGACCTCTATTGAAGAAAGACCAACTCAGACCTCAGATCAATCTAAACCTCAGAAGTTGCTGAACATGGATGCACTCCTGGATGAACCTTTTCTTGATCCATCAGCATTACAACTGATACAATCTGAGCCTAATGTTACTGAAAGCCCAGAATTGAAGAAGGGAGAGGCCGAAGAAACTGAATGGCGAAGCAAGGGGGAATGATTCATTCTTGACAGATACCCTAAGCTGACCGCTTATCCTGACCTTCAGGATCTCTTCTTCAGGCTCAGAACAACCGTATATATTCTGAATCAGACACTTCCTGAGATGCTTAACATTGCCTCCTTCAGAGGAGAGGACTGGTGGAATGCTGAAACTGCTGTGTTGACAGAGTTTTCAGGCTTCAGAAAAACCAAGCTTAGGATGAAAGTTGCTGATTTTGATGAGCTGGTGAAAAGAAAGTTGACTGAGAAGCAGAATGCTGAGGCTGGTGAATCTAGTGCTCATAATCAGGAAGAGGAAAGAGATCAAGGAGGAGAAAAGGGACCTGAGAAAGAAACTGAACCTGAGAAAGAGAAGGAATCTGAGCAAAGAAAAGAAACTCAGGATGTTGGGAAATTTAGAGTTTTGATGAAAGTTCTAAAACACATGTAATAGGACCAGTCAGACCTATTAGCTGACTGATGTTTTTAATACCAGTTATAAGATGACTAGTTGATACTTATTGTATAGAACAACTGATGTATAAGATAGGTCACATATTGAGGGGGAACTCAATATGTATAGGTCAGATCAGAAGAACAAAAGATCAGCTGAAGCCCGACAGGACAGAAGGCAAGGGAAGGACAGAAGATCAGACGATCTTATAAAGTCAGATAATCAGGTGAAGTCATGAAGCTCAAATTCAGAAGACGTGATGATCAGATGACTACCAAAAGATCAGACCAAGAGACCTACATCAGCCGAGTCTGCTAGTTGAGCTAAGATAACTGGCACCAGAAGACTCTATCAGGTTGACTGATCAGTTTTAACTGATTAGGTCAGCTCACACCAGGTGGTAACTGATGTTTCACCATGTCATAACGTTGTTGATCTGAACAAGAAGAATGTCAACTTTAGTTGGTGTACAAACTCTGATATGCTGTACTTGTTAACCAATAAGAACAAGACACGTATGACCTGGGCTGACACTGCAGATTTCGGCGCTTCATAGTCAAACGGCTAGAAAAATGACATACACGCTTTCGGCCATGCCGTACCTGGAAGCACGTCACACAAATCCCGCAAACCTACCAAATATAGCCAGAAGTTCAAATTGCTCTCCAATGGCTCTTTGATTTTGAGGTCTATAAATATGGGATTACTCTTCAGAGTGAAGACACGAAAATTATCAAGAAGCTCATACTACAGCAAAATTTCCGCACGAAGAACAGAACATTGAAGATTATTTTCTAAGTGTTCATCCCATAGTTCATAGCACATAAATCTTATCCTCTAGCTGTTAGGCTACTTAAATACTAGGAAAGATTTCAAAGTTGGAACAAACAACAAATCTTACCCAAAATCCAAAGTTAGGTTAAGTTTATTTAGCAAGATTTCAGACTAGGGTTTCTAGTTCTGATTTCTGGGATCGGTTGAGTGAGAGCTCTATAAATATCTGTTGGTGTAATGTGTTGGACTAACACAATAATCTAAGTCCAGTTGGTTAAGTTGGTGCCCCTTGTGATAGGGAAGAGTGGACGTAGGGCTGGTTGTCCGAACCACTATAAATCTTGTGTGCATTTACCTGTTTGATTAACTGCTTTACACTATTGCACACAACTTGATTAAATCTGCATACATATTTTGAGTTAGGATCAACTAGCACCAAGCTACTGATCTGATCAAATTGACTCCATAGTTATCTGATTGAAAACAACTTCGGAATCTGATTTGTTATAAACTGGTTTTTCACACGGGTATAAACTAGCTTCCGCACAATCAGCTAAACTGATAGACACCGAACTGATCTACCCTCAGGCGATCAGTAAGTTGGATATCAGTCCAAACTGATTCACATGCACTCTGATCAGGCAAACTGCAATCACACCTGATCTGCATGAAAAAGTTTTCAGAAGTCTATTCACCCCTCCCCTCTAGACTTCTGCCCTCACGAAACCCGTTCGGGACCTACAAGTGGTATCAGAGCGGTGGTTCTCTAGACCACTGGCTTTGAATATCATCGGTTCTTGAGGAAGAACCTTTGTGGTCACTTGAACTGATCTTGAAAAACCTTTTCAAATCTCATCTGTTTTCAAACACACGATCAACATGGATAATACTTCGGGTATGTATCATGATTTGCCTAAATTTTCCATTGATGAGTATGCAGACTGGACGATATACATGAGCAACCATCTGAGATCAATAGCGGCAGGATGATGGAAGTTCTTGAGCGAGGACCCATCATCATCTATCATGACAACCCAATTTTGTTGGAGGTGATCCGGTTTTTGCGGTTGGAAGTCTTGTCGAAAAGAGTTCATACGATGGATCTTTGAAGAGAGAAAGTTGTACACTCTGGATACGATAGCCAGACACATAATCATGAAGACCATGGACAAGATAACCAGAGAAAAGATAAAGTATCTCAAGACAGCCAAACAAATGTGGGATACGCTTGCTGAAATGTGTGTAGGAAATGATCTGATTAAAGATAGCAGACTGCAAGCTGAACTGGTGAAATTTGAGAAACTTAAGATGTTACCAAATGAAACCATCAATGAGCTCGATGGAAGAATCACCATGTCAGTTAACAAGCTTCGGGAACTTGGACGAGAGATGTCAGATAAAGACATGAATTACAAGATCTTGAGATCTCTGACTAAGAAGTGGGATATGAAAGTCACTGTAATAAAGGATTGTCAAGATATTGCCAAGATGAAGCCAAGCAACCTGTTCCTGAGTCTTAAAGCCCATGAGTTCGATCTAATCGAAAGAGGGAAAGAAGAAGAAGACGAGTCGCCTGTTGAAGCCACACCTGCCACATCAAAATGGGTTGATTCAAAGCAACAAAGAAGAACTCAAAGTCTACTGAACTAGTTGGAAATATTATAAGCCAAACTGAACAGATTGCTTTGCTAACCAGAAAACTTGAAAAATCTAACATTCAACTTGGCAAGTATCGTAGAGATTTTACAGGATTATCAAAACAAAGAGAGGAAGAGATAGGAGGCCAAACCGACATGATCTCCGAGAAAGGACCAGATCTGATGACCGAAGAGATGATCACAGAAAGGATCGCAGAGAAGATAAGAAAAGAGATTATCGGTCTGATGAAAGAAGAGACAACAGATCTGAGAGAAGAAATTCCGACATAATCGACCATGTAAGTCACCCCGACAGATTCTACAGACGGAATGACTCACCTAGCGTAAGAAGTTCCGTGGATCGTGGAGCATGTTTCAACCGTGGAGAAACTAGGTCATTCTGGTATGCATTGCCTGGACGACACCAAAAGAAAGAGAAGAGAAGCGGAACAGAAGAGAGCAACACTATAGAGACTGGAAAGCCATGGTTGCTGATACATCTGAAATTGATGATTCTTATCTGCCTTCCGAGGATTCAGGCTACTCATCTGTAGAAGATTTCTATTTGATAAGCAGCGCTGATGATTTCTACCACTACGATGATCTGATATTCTCTTCTAATGATGAAATCTGTCTGATGGCTAAGGAGGAAGACCAATCTGAGGTAACCTCTAAACCTTCTGCTCTTTCAGTTTCCACACCAGCTATGATTAGCACACCTGCTGGAGAGATTGACTTGCAGCTCTATTCTGAGCAATTGCTTGATGATCTCTCTAATGCAGTAGACACTTATACGATAGTGGAAGCCGAAAACGATAAGCTAAGGATTGAAAATACCCAGCTTGTTAAGGAAAATGCTGTCAGTAGAACAACTGAACTAAAATCAGCTGAAGCTGCTCAGAAGATAACTGAAGAACTGAAAGTTCTGAAAGTTAACTCTTCTGATCAGGAGAAGTAGATTAAGGAATAACTAGGTATCAATAAACAGCAAGCTGATGATTTTAAAATCCTACAATCCAAGTTTGATGATCTCTTCCGACTACATGAGAGTCTGAAATTAACTGAGGATAGTTTACGTAAGAAAATACAGGTTTTCACGAAATCTTCGAAAACCGTTCAGGATATGAATAACTATTTTCGAACGACAACTAATAAGAAAGGAATTGGGTATGAAAACCCTTCTACATCCTCAAAAGCCCTGTCTGATTCACTTCAAAGAGGTGTAATCAAACGAGTTTCTGATATAGATACACATAAAGCAAAATTTGTATCTAATAAGGGAAATAGACATGCTGAACAAGTAAGGCAAGTGCCTAATCAAAAAGGGAACATAAATGGTCCCCAACTGAACAAGCATCAGTCGGGGAATCAACAGAAGAACCTAGTTCTTCTGAAGAAACCTCAGCCTGGTCAGCATATTAGGTATCAGAAAAGACAACCTCTAAAGGGGAAATCTGATCTGAAACCGAATCAGGTCAAGCTGCCTAACAGGCAAGTCAAGGGTAAACTGCTGAAACCAGATATGCCAATAAGATATGAATCTTTTATTGGTAGCAGTCGTACCTACCCTTATAAACAGAAACCTAGGGCTGCTGCACCTGATCCCCACTGGGTTAAAAGTAGACAAACAGCAAGGAAAAATCCCAAGTCTTCTGATCCACCCAAGGCTAGCACAAATAATCATACTGATCAGAATGAATATGAAGAGATGTATGATTATGTAGATGATTACGGGAGACAAATCAGGCCTTCTGATCTATCTAATTACAATAGAAGTGCCCTGTTTGTATGGATCCCTAAAACAAACTCTAACCCCTCAGGACCCAATCCAAAAGGGGTACCTAAAACCTGATTTGATTGCAGGTTCGCGTGGGTTTGGCCAACAAAGGAGGTGTACAAGCAACTATCTGCTACATCGATAGTTGATGCTCAAGGCATATGACTGGAAGCAAACATCTCCTTAGCTCTTATACAGAACAAGAAGGCCCACGTGTACTCTATGGTGATGATAACTTTGGTTTTACCAGAGGATTCGGAACCTTAGAGAATGATGATGTACATGTTACTGGAGTCTCATATGTCGAAGGTTTAAAGCATAACCTGTTATTAGTTTCACAATTCTGCGGCAACGGATTCAGTGTTGAGTTCTCGACTGAGCAGTGTACTATCAAGAATCGAGCTACTCAATAGATCTTATTAACTGGTTCAAGGAAAGATACAATTTATACAGCAGATTGGAACAGTTGTCCAAGAAATGCATGCCTGATTGTTAAGAGTTCCAAAAGTAGCAGTTGGCTCTGGCACAAAAGAATGAGTCATCTGAACTTTAAAACTCTTAACAAGATAGCAATGATGTCTTTGGTTGAGGGACTTCTGAATGAGGTATTCTCTAAGGATCAGACATGTGTCGCATGTCAGAAGGGAAAATAGGTTAAAGCCTCATTCAAGGGAATCCCTGGACCAGCATCCAGCAGAGTATTGCAACTGCTCCATATGGACATACTTACATCAGTTACACCAGTCAGTCTCAGCGGATGCAAATACACTTTGGTAATCGTGGATGATTATTCCAAGTTTACCTGGGTTGTATTCTTGTATAAGAAGAATGAGACAACAACAAAGATACCTGAGCTGCTCAAGAAACTACAAAACGAAAAAAGTGTCAGTATAGTGAAAATCAGATCAGATAAAAGTACAGAATTTCTGAACTCTTTTATTACTGATTTTTGCACTAAGTTTGGTATACAACATGAGACATCAGCTGCAAGAACGCCACAACAAAATTGTGTAGCAGAACGGAGAAACAGAACACTCAAGGAAGCTACTCGCACTATGTTATCTGAACATGCAACACCAAGCCGTTTCTGGGCAGAAGCCATCAATACTACATGCCACACTCAGAACAGATGCTCACTGACTAAGGCTCACTACAGAACACCCTATGAACTGTGGAAGGGCAGAAAACCTCGTGTTTCTTACTTCCATGTTTTTGGGTGCAAGTGTTTCATACACAACAATGGGAAGAGTCAGTTGAAGACTTTTGAGGCCAAGTCAGATGAGGGTATATTCTTAGGATATTCCTCATCCAGCAAGGCTTTCAGAGTTTACAACAGGCGAACCATATTTGTGGAAGAAACACCTCATGTGGTCTTTGATTAGACATCTTCTGAACAAGAGAAATCTGCCTCAGAAGAAGAAGTACTAGTTCAACCGGTACCTAATGCACAGAAAATGGATCAGCTAAGCGGATTCTTAAGTATCTGAAGGGGACAGTAAGCCTTGGTTTATTTTACCCATCAGATGATAATCTAGAGCTTAGAGGGTATTCTGATTCTGATTACGGAGGTTGCAAAATTGACAGGAAGTCAACCTCAGGTACATGTCAGTTTTTAGTTAGTAAACTAATCTCGTGGTTTTCAAAGAAGCAGACATCAGTTGCGACATCTACTACTGAAGCAGAATATATGGCTGTAGGAAGCTGTTGCTCCCAACTGCTCTGGCTTAGTCAGCAGCTGAGGGATTATAACATTGTAGCTAAGAACGTACCTATATTCTGTGACAGTAATAGTGCTATTACAATCACTCAAAATCCTGTTCTACATACAAGATGCAAGCATCTGGATGTTAGACACCATTTTATAAGAGATCATGTTGAAAAGAAGAATATCAGAATGGAAAAGATCCATACTGATAAACAGAAAGCTGATATTTTAACCAAGCCACTAGCTGAGATCAGATTCAGAGAATTATGCAATGAGCTAGGGCTTCTGGATCTTGGAGAAAAAGCACCAGAAATGGTTGGTGGACTGATCTCCAGAACCAGCTGGTTAAGAGACTAACCAGGTTAAGAAGAATCAGTTGAGTTAGGTATCTCAACTGATCAGATGAGCAGTCAAGAAACTGATATGACAAGGCTTTATCAGATTAAAGGAACTGATCAGATTAAAAAATTATCAGATTAAAGGAACTGATCAGTTTGGTTGTTTCATACTTTGTAAGTCGATTAAGCTAATGTTCAACAAGCAAGTTACGTAAGATTAAAGCTTTAATTGCATAAGGAAACAAAAAATACACAACAATGGAATAATACAAATTTTAATTGATAAAGACCCGGAGGTCAGATTTACATTACAAGTTACAAGTACAAAAGGACCCGGAGGTCAGTACATAAACCATAAACCGAAAACCCTAAGCCTAACCCTATAAGGGGGGGGAGAGAGGCTTTTAAGATTTTAAAGCTTGATACTCCCATTTTCCCCCACTTAACCCTAAAAGGGGTGTGAGAGGCTTTGAAATAATCCTAAAGCCACCCTCAGAGCTTCGGAGTGAGGAACGAGAGCGGCATTGAAAGATTTCTAAGCCAGGAGCCCCTAGTCCTAAAATCAATGGGCTCTCCAGCTGTTAAATGGGATACAAGTGCCAAAGATGTGGTCCAAAGACCATATGGCCACAAGTGTCGCATGCAAATATTGAGTTTGATATACGATGATCAGTTGTTATCTGATCAAGATCGGATACCAAACTCATGTTTTGTATCAGACTGAGTCTGTTGATGCTAATTCCGTCATCTCGATAGGCACACAAGGTACATACGGTTAGGAGAAGTGTCTTCTCATTTGCTATAGCAGATCCTCCGCCTCGGTGGTAGAGAAGCTTGACAATAATTGTATGTGTAATCTTCGATGACGACGAAAGCAGTAATAAGGGACGCACAAGGTTGATTTGAGAAGCTGAATTCATTTGAAAAGGGTTAAAGGTTTTTGTCGGAAGTTTCACAGGAAATAAGGGTTCATCGGAAAATATGGAGTATAAGCTAAATAAAGAAGATGAATGGTTTATGTTGTGTTGTTTGCCTAAAACCCCAGATCCTTTTATAGAAGAAAAGCAGTGGTATAGGTGCAAATTTAATTTCTCAAGACCCTTAAGAGAAATCTGCACCACAAGGACAGCGCGTAGGAAACACGCGACTGATGATTGGATAAGCTTACGACGATTGATATCCCAAAGTATCCAGACTATTATTACGAATGTCAAATCGTGCCAACTTAGTGAATCGAGACGAATCTCCAATTTTCCAAGACTAAGTTTTGGCGGTAACACTTATTCTAAGAATTGGCTTGTCTGAGTAGAATCAAATTAGGTCAACTGAAATCTGATTAGATAAGAGACTGATCAGATGAGGAAGATCAGTTGAGTATGATACCTCAACAAATCAGATAAATCAGTCAATAAGTAATCAAAAATAACAGTTGAAGGGGGAACTTCAACTGATCAGGGAGGATCAGAAAAGGGAATATCAGACGCAAAGTGGAGCGGATCAGTTAAAAGGAACAGTTGGGAAATTATAAGGATTAGGCAGAAAACTAAGATCAACAAGTGGTACGCATGGACTTCAAGTGATTGAGTGATTACAATATCAACCAACGGATCATAATTTTGTTTCCTTTCTTTGTTTACATATCTAAAATTATCTGATAATATTTGCCTTTATTGTACACATACTTTTGTGACGCATACCCTGCAAATTATTTAATGCGGACGTAGGGTATATGTATTAAATGCCACTAATTGTGTTTTTAAATCCAAAAGGTAATCACGCGTGCATATCCTGATCACACGATCAAAACCGCTCAATCTAGATCGTTTATCCTTTTCAAACGTTTGATCTTCTAGTCTCGATTTTCCCTCCTTTCTTTTTATAAGCTTCATCAAAACCCTACCAGAATACTTTTCTCAAAAATTCTTGCGATTTATTCTCTACAAACTCACAATTACCTTTCTGCGCTTTAAAGTGTTCTTACGATTCAACCTGTTTCAAAATCGAAAAGCAGAATCTGGTAATTTCTGGTTATTTGATGAATTACTTTCCTAAAATCCATTGATCATATAGATTACGTCTATTTATGTTATCCTGTGTTATGCCTTATCATTTCTTGATATCCGTATGTATTCATCGATTACTAGGACTAAAAATAGGTCTGATAATCAATATATGATATCTTTATGGTTATGCACAAATTTTAATCGAGTCTATCTTATTGTAGATGGCCACTCACGGAATGGGCAAAATTATGTGTAACTATGCAGATTTGGCAACCAAAATTGTTGAAGACAAATTTGTAAGGTTTGGTGTTACACGGGATCCAGAATCAATGGAGGTGGAACAAATTCTTAGGAAGGGTGGTCTCAAAAAATACTATGCTGCTCACTGCAATCCAGTAATGCAGTATGAAGCACTGAAATTCTTGAGGAATTTGAAGGTTGACGAGGAGAATCCTGGACACGAACTGATATCTTCAGTAAATGGAGAGGAGATTAGACTTACAAATGATGATATATCTTGACTGTTCAACCTGCCCAAAGGAAAAATCCCTCCTGCTCACTACAGGGAGAATGAAGGCGAACTGATCAGGAATGAACTCTTCAGAGAGACTGATAAACACCAGACCGTGGGCTTTGTCAGGCCTATGTTGAAAAGGAAATACCGTCTGTTGTTTGACATTCTGTTAAAAATAATCACGGGTATCTCGTTCAGCCCAGATGGATTAACAGCTGTAAAAATGTATAGTATGGTTGCTATTATCGATGAAGCCAAAAATATTAATTGGCATGGTTTTCTGAAAGTTATTATGCTCCAAGAACATGACAAGTTTGGAGTTAGTGAACAGAGACAAGTCTATCTGAAGAAGAGAATCAACAATCTCAACAAGGTTGCAGTCATTTTGAAGGACAAGATGCCCAATGCTGAATGGGATCAGAACGGACTGAAGTCCTACAAGGCTTTTCTCTCTAACACTTCTGTCATCTATGGGCCATCAGATGATGATATGCGGCCCACCCCCCCTAAGACTAAGAAAGTGAAGAACAAGGAGGCAGCTACGTCTGCAACTGATGCTCCTCAAAAGAAGAAGAGAAAACTGGTAAAGGCTCAGGAGAAGAGGCCAAAGAAGGTAAAACAGGCCGCCATGACTCTTTTTCTGGAAGACGTGTCAGATGGAACACCAGATAGGCAGGCTTCTCAAGTTGAGAGCTCGCCAGAACAATCTGAGGGAAGAGCAAGGGACGAACGATCTCCTTCACCTGCTTGCGAACCTGAAAGTTCACCAGTTCGCGAACCAGTAAGATCACCTGCTGCAGAACCAGACGCACTTGCTGCTACAGCAGAACCTCAGCAGATTCCGCCAATTAGCCAACATCCAGCTACTCAGACGCCACCAGAACCCTCTACATCTCATCAACCAGAACCTGATCGATCTGAACAGGTGATTCCTTAGTCCAGATCATCCAAGACCATCACCGGGAAAATGGTCAGAATGAGAATTGAACGCGATATTGATGAGTTATATCCAGAGTTGGAAGCCCATCCTGTTATTCGGGAAGAAGTAATGGAGATCCTCACCTGGAAAGATCTCCGTTTGAAGAACTTCTCAGATTTCATGATCATTATTGAACAGATGGGAGGTGCTAATACATTCGCAGATTTTGATTTCGACATGAAGAAATCTGCTCAGGTTGGATCACCAGCTGAACTGATAACTGCTGAAGCGATCAAAGCTCTGATCCACAGAAAGCTGGGAATAATTGAACAAGTCGAACTGGAGACTGCTGAAGAAACTCCTAAGGAAGATGATCCTAAGGAAGATGATCCTATGAAGGATGTGGGAGTTGCCGATGATAGTGGAACTGGTGCTGCAGTTCATGACCAGCCACTGGAGGCGCAAACAACTGGAAATGATCAGGTGATGCAAAATATTCCTGCAACACACATCACCACTGATCAACTTCAGGAGATCAGATCTTGTTTTAAAGATCTTCTGAAAGAAGAAGTTGAGGGAGTGTTGGCTAATGAACTTAGCAACACAATAGCTGATCAGAGGCAAATTGGCCTCAAAGAGATAACGGATCAACGGGAATTGGCTATTTCCCATATTGAAGCAATCAAAGATCAGTTCTCTCAAACCGTGACCAACCTGACTGATGAATTTAAAAAGACAGTTGACGACAAGCTAGTCCAGGTTGATCAACAACAAGTTTCTCTTCTGATGGTCACTGAAAAGCTTGAAATGACTTAAGAAAAACTTGATAAACTCATTCTTACCCTCTCTACTGCCGTTGAATCTGTCAAGACTGAGCTGATCTCAAAGATTCAAAATCTATCTACTCAAGCTCAAGGTTTATCTATTGAAGATCTTAACAAGGCCATATCAGTCAGGTTTGGATCTCTGACTTCCCGCCTCAATGCTATTTTTGATCAAACCAAAAAGGGGAAAGTACAGGTTGAGAAACTAACTGACTCATCAGAACAACAGAAGAACTGATTCAGACAGTTGAATCCAATAGCCAGAGACTAGACCATCTGGATCTGTTTGCTAATGAAATTTCTGGGAAGATGGAGAAGTCAAAGGCAAGAAAGTTAGCTGCGGGTGCTGGGACATCAAAACCTGTACCAGCCACTCAGACTAAGAGAGTCACGAGAAACACAGCTAGCCAGATACAGGCCGATAAGGAACTGGCTGAGAAACTGTCTAAGGAGCAGATTGTTGAAGAAGCTCGACTGACTAAGGATCAGATTGCTGAAGAAGCTCGAATTAGTGAAGAAGAAAGAAGAGCAGAAAAATTGGCAGAGGCAGAAGATCTGAAAAAGAAATACAGATCGAGGGCGAAGAAAGGCAAAGCCGGAAAATCTGGGCCAGAACCTCAGTTGCCAGCAAGAGTTGATGAAACCATTCCAAAAACTACTGCACATGCTGATAGGTTCGAGGAATGGAATAAGATTATAAGTGAATGGCTTCTGGATGCATTTGTTCTGGACCTAGTGCCACAAGAAGAATCACCAGATGCAGAATTTCTCAACTGGTTGGAGAACAAGCACCCAGATTTTCTGAAATATCTGGAAAATGAGGCCAGAGTAATCAATGTGAGAATATCTCGTCAAGAGTATGACGTGATGGACTACTCGAAGAAGGCAGATGGCTCATTTGACAGACTGGCATTTCGAAGGTTCTATTTTGACATCCTGAACAAAACTAGCATAACTGATCCTCAGCAGATCAATGATGTCAAATGGAAGCTATACCAGATATTCAACATTCCTCAGGATCAATGAGAAATGCCAGAGGGATATAAGCCAAGAGATTAAAGACCAGAAGACTGTTTAGGATCAGCTGAATTTAAACCCAAACTTTTCTGATGTAATATGTAATCGATAAATCTGATGAATGTAAAGTTTATTCTTTTTCTGATCCTAAGACAAAATCTCATTGTCTTCTGATTATGTGTTCTTTACTGTTTTATATTTATCAACTGAGTTGGTTTCTCAAGTGCTTTGGTTTCATCAAAAAGGGGGAAATTGTTGGAAAATTTAGAATTTTGATGAAAGTTCTAAAACACATGTAATAGGACCAGTAAGACCTGTTAGCTGACTGATGTTTTTAATACCAGTTATAAGATGACCAGTTGATACTTATTATATAGAACAACTGATGTATAAGATAGGTCACATATTGAGGGGGAACTCAATATGTTTAGGTCAGATCAGAAGAATAAAAGATCAGCTGAAGTCCGACAGGCCAAAAGGCAAGGGAAGGACAGAAGATCAGACGATCTTATAAATTCAGATAATCAGGTGAAGTCATGAAGCTCAAATTCAGAAGACCTGAAGATCAGATGACTACCAAAAGATCAGACCAAGAGACCTACATCAGCCGAGTCTGCTACTTGAGCTAAGACAACTGGCACCAGAAGACTCTATCAGGTAGACTGATTAGTTGTAACTGATCAGGTCAGCTCACACCAGGTGGTAACTGATGTTTCACCAAGTCATAACGTTGTTGATCTGAACAAGAAGAATGTCAACTTTAGTTGGTGAACAAACTCTGATATGCTGTACTTGTTAACCAATAAGAACAAGACATGTATGACCTGAGCTGACACTGCGGATTTCGGCGCTGCATAGTCAAACGGCTAGAAAAAAGACATACACGCTTTCGGCCATGCCGAACCTGGAAGCACGTCACATCAAATCCTACAAACCTACCAAATATAGCCGGAAATTCAAATTGCTCTCCAACGGCTCTTTGATTTCGAGGTCTATAAATATGGGATTACTCTTCAGAGTGAAGACACGAAAATTATCAAGAAGCTCATACTACAGCAAAATTTCCGCACGAAGAACACAACCTTGAAGATTATTTTCTAAGCGTTCATCCCATAGTTCTTAGCACAGAAATCTTATCCTCTAGCTGTTAGGCTCCTTAAATACTAGGAAAGATTTCAAAGTTGGAACAAACAACAAATCTTACCCAAAACCCAAAGTTAGGTTAAGTTTGTTTAGCAAGATTTCAGACTAGGGTTTCTAGTTCTGATTTTTGGGATTGGTTGAGTGAGAGCTCTATAAATATCTGTTGGTGTAATGTGTTGGACTAACACAATAATCTAAGTCCAGTTGGTTAAGTTGGTTAAGTTGGTGCCCCTTGTGATAGGGAAGAGTTGACGTAGGACTGGTTGTCCGAACCACTATAAATCTTGTGTGCATTTACTTGTTTGATTAACTGTTTTACACTATTGCACACAACTTGATTAAATCTGCATACATATTCTGAGTTAGGATCAACTAGCACCAAGCTACTGATCTGATCAGATTGACTCCATAGTCATCTGATTGAAAACAGCTTCAGAATCTGATTTGTTATAAACTGGTTTTTCACATGGGTATAAACTAGCTTCCGCACAATCAGTTAAACTGATAGACACCGAACTGATCTGCCCTCAGGTGATCAGTAAGTTGGATATCAGTGCAAACTGATTCACTTGCACTCTGATCAGGCAAACTGCAATCACACCTGATCTGCACGAAAAAGTTTTCAGAAGTCTATTCACCCCTCCCCTCTAGACTTCTGCCCTCACGAAACCAGTTCGGGACCTACACAGGATGATATGCAAACAGAAGCTGACACTGAGCAGACTGATACCAGACAACCTCAGACTGAAGTTAGCACTCTTCAGGTACATTTTCGCACTATTGTAAATTATGCCAAAGTTACTTAAGTACCTATCTTTAAATCTGTTGTTTATGGTATGTAGACTGAGGCTCAATTGGAACATCCAACTCAGTTGGAACCAGTTGTTCAAGCTCCAGTGGTTGATCTAACCCCAATCCTGGATGAACTCAAGAAGATAGAGCCAATGGTGGAACAGATGACTTAGATGGAAGTAACATTGGCTGGTCAGACTCAAAAGCTGGACAATCTGAGTTCATCATCTGATATGCTGCAACTGCAAACAACTCTCTCAGAAAAGATGACTGTTCTGGAAGGAAAAATTGATGGTGTAAGGACAGAGCTCAATTCAGATATGGAGAAAATGTACCAAGACAGAACTGCTTATCTTGAAGCTAAACTGGTTGAGAAGAATGATCAGATGATCAAGACAGTTGTTGAGGAAATGGGCTCCCTGCTCATGACCAAGATGACAGATATGATGCATGACGTCTTCTCAAAATAGTTTTCTCCTCTTTCAGAAGAATTCTCAATGGCCAAGAATTACATGATGAGGCTAGAAGATGAGCATGATCAGCTGGCTGGGGAAGTGCGTAGTTTGGGCAAAGAAAAATATCACATGGACAATGCATTAACCCAACTTCTCCCAAGGTATGATGCCAAAAAGGGGGAAAGACCGAGTTCAAAAGGTCAATTGGATAAGTTGTTGGCACAGACCTTGGAGAAGAAAGCCAGAGAAGATGTTGATGCAAAGAAGATCCTTGATGCTCTGAGTGAGATTGAGGACACTGAAAAATTGAAGTTTAGAGAAGCTGAAGAACCTGGTCACACTCAGACATCAGAACAGACAGCTCAGGAAATTATTGAAGAGAAAATGACTGAAAGAAGAAGAGTAGAAACGAGCAAAGCTGGTGAAACCCAAGTCAGACCTGAAAAACGAAAGGCTGTAGATTTTGTTGAACAAGAAAAGAAGAAAAGAACAAGGTATCAAAACCTACTCAGAGGAAACTGATCATGGAGTTTGAAGAATCCGAAGAAGAGCAAGAGAAAGAAGAAACTGAAACTCAGAAAGAAGCCTTCGACACCAAGAAAACACTGAGAGCCCTGCAGATAGAAAAAGAGAAGAGAACTGGCCCCTGGGTCTGTGTGCTCCAATCGATCGTAAAGAAGAAGGAAGAAGAGTAGAAAAGAAGAGGTGGCTTCAAAAAGTTCATAGGCAAAAGGAGAGGTATAGAAAAGACTCAGAAGTGGCAGCACATTGATAAGTGGATGCCTCTACAGATCAATGATGCATGGGAAGAAATCAAGAGAACCTTCTGGTTCTATTATGAAATTATAAGGGAATGGAGAGGGAGCAGCTCGGATAAAAATGAAGCATTCATTGAGTATCTACTGACTTTTTATCCTGAGTATCTGCAGAAGTGGATCAACCTTGCAGATGAAGGCAATACTCAGATTGTAGCTCCAGGACCATACATGTACCCATCTCCTAGATTTGAGAATGGCTATGTGAATGAAGCAACCATCTCTCAGGAAATTGCTCAGTATGCTCTTCAGCTAGGCTTAACAGGAAATAACCCAGAAATCATCAAGGCAAGAGATGAACTGAAGAAGAGGTATTATGGGATGTTTAACTTGGAAGTGCCAGAGGATGAGGTGGAAGAAGACTAAAGACTAAGTACTTCTGAATTGTTTTTTATTTTCATTGTATTTTGTAACTCTTATCCTACATCCATGAAAATTTTATCTTTTGCGCTCAAAGATAATATCTCATTATCTTCTTACATGTCTTTAATTATTTGATATGCCATTGTGTTTGGAAATTGTTGGGAGAATTACCATTTTGGATTGTTATAGATAAACTGAAACCTGAGTATAGGTTAGGTTTTCTCAAATGTAACAAGATGGTTTTGGCATCATCAAAAAGGGGGAAATTGTTGGGAGATGAATTTAATAAAGAAATTTTGATTAGATCCAAAAACCTCTGAGTATGACATGTTCAGAATAATCTTGATAGTCTGAGTCAGGTTTCAGTATAGATTGTTAAGGAAGATATCTGCACCATGTATAGACAGCAGGTATCAAAAATCAGGTTAGATATTGAAGACCCTGAAGTTACTGAAGAACTCAGATAGACCTGAATGTTCAGAAGATACTGAGTAACTGAATGATCAGAAGTTACTGAAGACTCAGAAGATACTGAGTAACTGAATGATCATAAGTTACTGAAGACTCAGAAGATACTGTAGAACTGAAGACTCAGTAAAAAACCTGAATGTTCAGAGGCACTGAAGAAATATATATCTGAATACATACAAAACTGAGGAAAACGCACATTTTCAGAAGAATAGATATTGCCCAAAACATTCAAGAGCAGACAAAAAGAACTAAGTCTAAGTGTTGTTTAAGGTTGTCTCATTCAGAGAGATTGACCTAAAAGAGCCGTTTTGTTTGTCTACATTCACTGAAGACAAGAACCAATCAGAGGAAGACAACACTGTACTTTACTGACACTGAAAGCGACAGGACTCTGAACTTTGTCAGTGGTACTATGTTCCAGACTGCAAAAATTGGTGATTGGCTACATGGTTGCATATTGCCTAAAACATGCAAGGGAGTGTTCAAACCTTAAAAATAGTCGTTCATCAACAACCAGAAGAGGAAACTCTTGATGATATCTCTTCCAACGGATAGTTTTTCAAAGAGTGACCTTGGAGAAGTTGCCTATAAATACGAGTGACCTTCACCATTAAGAGGTTACCGGAAATTTCAAGCAACTCAAGAGCTCATTCGTATTCTTGCAAATTGAAGCACTTGAAAACCCTAGAATTTCCCAAGTGTTTCACATTGGAGAGAGCTCATTCACTAAGCCTAGATTTGATAGATATATTCAAAGCTTAGTAGAGATATCCTAGCCTTTGCATTTGTTCTTATTGTAAAGGATATCTCACCCTAGTTGGAAACCAACCCAAACCCAAACCCTTTGATAAGGTAGTTTGTGTGTATATTGTTGGTGAGTTAGAGTTGTAAAGAGTGAGTAAGCTGTAGGTTAGTCAGCCAGAAAACTCTAGAGAAGAAGTTAGAAAGCTACTTGTGGTAGTCTGAAAACTTGTGTGTGTATTGTTGGTGAGTTAGAGTTGTAAAGAGTGAGTAAGCTGCAGGTTAGTCAGCTAGAAAACTCTAGAGAAGAAGTTAGCAAGCTACTTGTGGTAGTCTGAAAACTTGTGTGTGTTGAGTTAGTAAGCTGCAGTGAGTCAGCCAGAAAACTCAAGGTAGAAAAGTTAGTAAGCTGCAGTGAGTCAGCCTGAAAGCTTTAGGAAGTGAGTTAAGGAATTTCTCTGAAGATCAGAGAGAGTGGACGTAGGAGCTTGAGTCTCTGAACCACTATAATGGCTGTGTTTTTTGCTTTCTGTACTGCATTATATCTGTTGCATGTTTTTCGCTGAAAGCATATTTTCACTGATATTCAGTTGGAATCAATCCACTGAATTTGCATCAAATTGATCACAGCCTTAACTACTATTTTCTTAAGGAAGAAATTTCCAGCAAGCTAAAACGAGTATAAACTTAGGGACAACCGTTCCACACTCTTGATTAGCTAAAACAGATAGTTACCAAACTGAACTAACTCTACTGAGTATTCAGTAAGATAATTATCTGGTCTAAGCTTCTCAGGATCTCTGATAAAACTCAGGATCAGTTGGGCTAATCTGAAGTTTCTGAAAACTGCTCAGGATCACTGTCTCAGTAGACTTTGACTCAGGGCGATCTGTGCTTCTCAGGGCAAAATTATCAGGACAACCTGACCCATCTGATCTCAGTGAAGAAAAAGTTTTAAAAATCACTGAACACGTGTATTTCCCCCTCCATACACGTGTGAGACTCGTTTGCACCGGGACCAACAATTTCCAAAACTTTTTCTTGTGATCAGAGTTGTTGGCAAGTTAACTGATATAGAGAGCGTGTGATGATTAGTACAGACTGATATCCAACCTACTGATAGTTGTGAAACAGATTAGTTTAGTGTCTATCAGTTTAACTGATTGTGCGGAAGCTAAGTTTTACCCGTGTGAAAACCAGTTTACTATAAATCAGATTCTAAGGTTTTCTGGACCATATCAGATGTGAAGGTCAAAACCGATCGATCACCGCTTGATCGTAATCGATCTCCTCTTAGAAAATGAATGTTAACTTATCAGAAAAGTAGTGTGCAGATAGTGTAAAGCAGGTAAACACAACAGATTTATAGTGGTTCGGACAACTTGTCCTACGTTCACTCTTCCCTATCAGCAGGGGCACTTACTACCAAACTAGACTTAGTTTAATGTGTTATTCCAAACACAGTACAACAGATGTTTATGGAGGTCTCAGTCAACTTATCCCAGAAATCAAGAGTAGAAACCCTAGCTTGAAATCTTGCTCACAAACTTAACTTAACACTCAGTTTGGGGTAAGATTTGTATGGTTTCCAACTGGAAATCTATCCTAGTATTTAAGTAGTCTAAAGCTAAAGGATAAGATTTCTTGCTAAGAACCTATGGGATGAACACTTAGAATATTTCTTGAGTTCTTGGTGTTCTTGCAGAAATTGCTTGTAACTTGAGCTTGATTATAATTTTCGTAACCTTACTCTGAAGGTTTGATCCCATATATATAGGCACGAAATCGAACTAGCCGTTGGAGAGCAATTAGAATTTCGGTCTATTTAAGGTAGGCTTGCAGGGCTGATTTGATGTGCTCAGAAGCGGCATGGCTAAAAGTGTGCTACATTGTCCTTTATAGTAGTTTAACTCTGAAACACTTTGTCCTGCACTGTCAGTTCTGTACTTACGTGTCTCCCTCTCATTGGATGTCAAGTTCACTTATTCAGAGCTTGATTCACCATGTTAGGTTGACATTCTTCTTGTCTGATCAACTTGTACGTCTTAGGTAAACACTTGGTTGTTACCTGATTGAACTGACCTGATCAGTTTAAGACTGATCAGTCTACCTTGTTGAGTCTTCTGATGCAAGTTGCATTAGCTCAACTTACTGACTCTTCTTGTGCTTATCTGATGCAGGTCTTCGGAAGGTCTTCTGGTCTTGCAATGATCTAGTCTTCTGATCCTCAAGTCTTCTGAGTCTCTCGCTTGATATCGCTTCTGATCTTCTGATCATCTGATCATTTGACTAATCAGATCTTCTGATCTTCTGACTAATCTGATCTTCCGACCTTCTGATCTTCTGACTAATCAGATCTTCTGATCTTCTGACTAATCTGATCTTCTGATCTTCTGACTAATCAGATCTTCGGATCTTCTTCAAGACTTAACCTATACATATTGAGTTCTCCCTCAATATGTGACCTATCTATTACATCAGTTGTCTATACATCTCAACTGGTCATCCTATTCTGATTTCTAGTTCATCAGTCAGCTAACAGGTCCGATTGGTCCTATTACATCTGTTTTGGAACTTCCATCAAAACTATAAATTTTCCAACAATCGATAAAATATTATTTATATCTTTTTCGTATTTATTCTTTTAAAATACAGAATTTGTTTTTACAAATTTTTATAAGCAAATTAAAATTGTGTAAAATCAAATCAGATTGATATCTCGCTAATATGAAAGATATTCAATCAAATCAAATCGGATCAAATTTATACCTCGTCAAGATGGAAGTGAATAAAAAAGTTCAAATAAAACTAGATTGATTTGTCACATTAAGACAATAAAATCAAATAAATTATAATGATTTGTCAATCAAGTCAGTAAAATTCACATCAGCAAATCCGGAGGCACCATTTGGCATCGTGATGAAGGAAAAGTCATCATACATCACCATATAATAAAGGCCCTTCATTCACTTCATTCGACATATCAAAACACATCAAAAGGAAAAAAATAATTATCGGTACAAATTTTTTAATCACATTAAAATTGTATAAAATCATATCAGATTGAAATTCTTGCTAAGATGAAAGATAATCAATCAAATCAAATTAGATTAATTTTATATCTCGTCAAGATGGAAGAGAATAAAGTAGATTAAATCAAATCAAGATAATTAAATCAAATAAATTAGATTAATTTGTCAATCAGTTGAATTAAATTCAAATCATCTAATCCGGAGGCACCACATAGCATTGCGATAAAGTGAAAATCTTAACTCATAACCCCATAAATAGGAGAACTTCATTCACTTCATTCTACACACCAAAATACAGCTAAAGGAAGAAAAAAATAGAAAATTTTTAGAGATTGTACTTGATAATATTATATGTGTATCTACTTCGTGTTTATTCATTTAAAATAAAAAATTTGTAAAATCACAATAAAATTGTGTCAAATCAAATCATATTAATATCTAGTCAAGATAGAAGATAATCAAATTTATATCTCTTGAAAAAGAAAGGGAATAAAGAAAATCAAATAATACTGATTAGCCAAACCAAGTCAATCAAATCAAATACATTAGATTTATTTATCAATCAAGTCAATCTAATCTGTATCGTCAAATATAGAAGCATCACGTGAGATAGTTATGATGGGAAAATATTCACTCCTCACCTATAAATAGGGGGTCTTTATTCACTACATTCCACACACCAAAACACAACAAAATGAAGAGAAGAATCTAGGAAGTTCTAGGGATAGATATCAATAAAATTTTATTTGAATTTATTTCGTGTTTATTCATGGAAATATGAAATTTGTGGTTACAAAATTTTTGTAAGCCAATTAAAATTATGTCAAATCAAATCAGGTTGATACTTTGCAAAGATGAAAGAGAATAAAGAAGATTAAATAAAGCTAGATTTATTTGTCAAATCAAGAGAATCAAATCTAATAAATTAGATTGATTTGTCAATCAAATTCACATTGGTTAATCCACGGCTGCCATGACATCGTGATGAATGGATAGTCTTCACTCATCGCCCAATAAATAGGAGACCTTACTCCACTTCATTCCACACACCAAAACATAGCAAAAGGAAGAAAATAATTAGAAGAGTTTTAGAGATTTTACTTGATAAAATTATATTTGTATCAATTTCGTGTTTATTAATTTAAAATAAAAAAATTTATTGTTATAAATTTTTGTAAAGACAATAAAATTATGTCAAAGCAAACCAGGGTTATCTCTCGCAAAGATGAAAGATAATCAATCAAATCAAATCAAATTTATATCTTTTGAAAATGGAAGAAAATAAAGATGATCAAATCAGACTAAATTTTCTAATCAAGTAAATCCAATTATATAAATTAGATTGATTTGTCAATTAAGATAATCAAATTCGCGTCGACTAATTCGGGGGCACCACGTGGTATCGTTATGATGGGAAATTTTTAAATACCCACCCTATAGATAGGCGACCTTTATTCACTTCATTCAACACACAAAAATATAAAAAAGTGAATAGAATAATCAGATGAGTTATAGAGATTGATATCGATAAAACATTATTTGTTTCTATTTCGTGTTTATTCATTTAAAATACAAAATTTGTTTTTACAAATTTTTATAAGCACATTAAAATTGTGTCAAATTAAATCAAATTGATATCTCACCAGGATGGAAGATAATCAATCAAAAAAAATCGGATCAAATATATATCTCGTCAAAATGGAAGAGACTAAAAAAGATCAAATAAAACCAGATTGATTTGCCAAATCAGGACAATCAAATCAAATATATTAGAATTATTTGTTAATCAAGTCAATCAAATTCACATCGGCTAATCCGAAGGCGTCATATGGCATCATGAAGAAGGAAAAATCTTCACACATCATCCAATAAATAGAGGCCCTTCATTCACTTCATTCAACAAACCAAAACACGGGAAAATGAAGAAAATAATTAGAGAGGTTTTAGAGATTGTACTTTATAAAATTATATTTGTATCTATTTTTTTATTCCTAATTTAAAATACAAAATTTGGAAAAGAACATAAACTTGTGTCTAATCAAATAAGATTAATATTTCGCAAAGATAAAAGATAATAAGTAAAATCAAATTAAATTGAATTTATATCTCTTGAAAATGGAAGTGAATAAAGAAGATAAAATCAAATAAGACAAATTTATCAAATCAAGTCAATCAAATCCAATAAATTAGATTGATTTGTCAATAAAATCAAATTAATTAGTATCAGCTAATCCGGAAGCACCACATGAGATGTTATGATGGTAAAATTTTCCCTTCACGCCCTATAAAAAAGATCAAATAAAACCAGATTGATTTGTTTAATCAATATAATAAAATCAAATAAATTAGAATAATTTGTCAAGCAAGTCAATCAAATTCACATCGGCTAATCCGGAGGCGCAATGTGGCATCGTGATGAAATAAAAATCTTTACACATCACCCTATAAATAGAGGCCCTTCATTCACTTCATTCGACATTCCAAAACATAGCAAAAGGAAGAAAATAATTATTGTTAGAGTTATACTGGCAAGTATTTTTTGAATGTTACTTATGTATATAAACTGATTGTTGCACTTATTTATGAGAATAATCTTTATACTACTGTTGATTTAAAATATACTGAATGTTACATATTTATTGCATAAATGTTTAATACTCTACATTGCAGATAATGTGGTGTGTAGAAGATCACAGAAGATCACATTATCAATTCCTTGTATATAAGTATAAATTATTCACAACTTAGATGGAATTGAACAATCCATTGGTAGAAGTTGATTTATAATGCTTGGATTGGTTTGTCTTGACCAATAGGTTACACTAGTACATAAAGATGTGCTGAATTGGACCTGTTGTGAGGAAATTCTTTTAGACCGACTAAAGAAAGAAGAATTAGACTCAGTGGTCGTTGATTTCTTAATCTCTGTCACTTAAATGAGATTGTATGTAGTTAATAATTATTGTTTTGAATTATTATGGGTAGCGAGTCAATGAGATTTAATACTTTGTATTTTGGGTAATATTATTAGTTGCATGACATATCACCAAGATTTAATGAAGAGAATCGTGTACTTGGAAATTTTTGTTTAATTTTGTCCCCTTTGTGGGCTCACAAGGTTTATCATATCAAACATGTATAGTGGATTAAGTTACAGTATGATAGTAATGGGTGAGTTGTCCTTACTCTAAGAAAATAAAAGATATTAATTAATTAAAGCATTCAGTAGCTTAAATTAATTAATGGACAATGAATCTTAAACACGGGAAATAATAACTGGTAGCCATATTCCTAATATGGGTTAGGATGGATAGTGCAATATTAATTCTATAGTGGAATGAATTAATATTAATGGGTTGGAAAATATTGGGGCTCAATATTGGTTTTCAGGCCCATTGGGAGGTCCAATCATAATTCTCCTAAAGGTTTTTAAGTAGCTCAATATAAGTCAATTAACTAAAGGTGGTTAAAATAAAATTAATTGTTGCAAGAAATTATATATATTGGAAAAATATAATTTCGAAAAATTATATTTATATATATATATATATATGAAAATTTCTAATTTTTCAAGAATAAAGAAAAAGTTTCTTGGAAAGATATTATGGAAGGAAGATAAGTTTTCTTGGAGAACAAGATCTTCTCATAATTTCAAGAATCTTTGACTTGGCATTCTTGAAGGGATTTTCAAAATTTTAAGATAAATAAAGGAAGAGAATCTTGTGGAAAAAAATAAATATGAAAGATATATGTGGAAGATATAATTATCTCTTGGAGAATTTTTCAGCCTCATTATTCCAACTCTTGATTTTCAAAAATAATAGAGAGAACAAGGCAACAAGAAATTTTTTCCTAGCTAGAGTGTTAAAAAGCTTGAAGATCTCATACCGGATCATCAATCTTGGACTTCGGGGAAATACTTGAGAAGACTTTTTGGTCGAATCAAATCACTTTGTCCCTCTTCTCAAAGGTGTCTCTCCGAACAAGAGGTAAACGCGTAATCCCTTAATTCCGCATGTATAGGGATTTACTGTTTTAATGTTATTCAAATTACGTGAATTGCATGATTTAATTGCTTTAAATCTGTTGTAAGTCGTGTTACATGGAAAATATGATGTGGCGTTGTGTGTGACAACTTGCAAACAAAGTGATGATGTGTCGAACATAGAGTGTGTACGACGAGCACAATGTAATGTAGGATGACAACAGGGAATTGATGACCCAGTTCGTCAAAGTTGACTACTTTTGGGGGCGTACCAAACCAGGGATATATTATTTATGACTTGGGGGTATGTCGAGCACAATGTACTTGTGACAAACATGATTTACATGTGGGGTAGTGAGGTGGTATATAAGTTACCTCCAAGAATTTTCTGAACCCCATTTATGATTTTCTAGGGTCTATTTATAAAGTTTTGATAAGCTTGTGCTGCCTTGGCAAGCACGAGCTGGCGGTTTCGTGTCACGCAAGAATATATGTGGTGCTGCCACGTTTTCTATCATACCTTCCTGGTCGACATCTGTCTTTACTTGCTTATAAAGACTTTTACTTGTCGTCCAGGTGGTATGGGCTTAGCAGGTGACTTGGTCTTGGTGTTCGCGGTAGCTAAGCATTCTGAATGGCCATCCTGTTACTTTAGGAAACGATTCGTAAGTTGGCGCGTTTTGGTTCGTGCTATTTGCTTGCCATCAGGGGTGAGCAGGCCTTCTCTCTTCTGTTCGACTTTTGTTCGATTGCTACTTTTGCTCGCCTCTTTTTTGAGTTGTCATATATACCAGGCGAGCATAATTTCTTCGTCGTGGGTGCATAGCCCCTGGCGAGCACAGAGGGATGGTCATGGTGCTCACCAAATTGGCGAGCACCTGTCTGATGAGCTGGCACACATTTAGTTTATTGGTACACATGTTCTTCCGGCGTGTAAGTGACGAGAGGATATTTGACCGATCACAACAATACCCCCCAGTCGGGCCGCTTTGTGTTAGTCATGGGGGCCCGGCTGTCGGATGCCTTAGATGGAAAGTCCAAAGCGTCGTCTTGGTTTTCGTGGGGCATATCTCGAGGTAGATACCCTCTGTAGAATTCGAAGAACATCCAGTACACGGGTTCCAAGGTTCGAGTAATAAGGGGTTTTTGAATTTTTTTCAAAAATTTAAAAACCCGGTATCCAGAACCTATATAAAGCCCTCTTGCAGCTTCATTTTTTTTTCTTTCTTTCTTTTAGCTTCTTCTCTGCTTTCTCTCTAGAACTTCCGGCGAGTTTATTTTCTTCCGGCGAAAGATTTTTTTTCCCAGGTAATTGTTATCATTCATTTAATTTCAACTATGTCTTCTTGCTCGATTTCTATCGATTCTTTGCTCGGTTCTGAAGAATTGGAAAACTGTCGCGGTTCAACTTCTTCATCTTGTCATCCAATTACCCGCGGTGGGGCCAAATCGTCGAGGGCGGATGCCTCGAGATCGAGACCCTGCCGGAAACTTCGACATCCATTTACCGTCCTTTCCTCAGATTCCGATGAAGTTATCAACGAATTATATCGGGAATTGGCCCAATCTAGTTTTGTTGGGATATTTTAGTTTTGATGAATTATGCCAAAACATTATCAACTTTTGTTATTCAAGCTAATTTACAGATAACAAGTTGAGGGGGAACGAAAGAACAAGTTGAGGGGGAACTCACAGAATCAGAAGTAGATGATCGAGATTAGACGAGGCTGCAGACGAGACTGATCTAGATCAGATGAGTTAGACGAGTTCCGAGTTAACTGATGAGTTGTGCAAAATCAGAAGAGAAGAAAAGCTAAGCCAGCTGATCAGAAAGAAACTGACCAGGAGATCAGAAGAGAAGGTTGCAGATCAGAAGAGGAGCAGATGAGATGATCGAGATCAGACGTGATCGAGATCAGATATGATAAACTGATATGCTAACCTGATGTACTGACCTGATGCTATCCTGATATGTTGATCTGAAGATGTATTGATCCGATCGAGTGATCCGAAAAGAAGACGATAGCTCGATAAGTGACTCGAGGGTCAAAAGAAAAAAAGCTCGAGGTCAAGTAAAAAGTGATCCGAGGGTCAAGAGTAAAAGTGACCTGACGGTCGATGTCTCGAAGTCGGAAGAATGAACTCCACCACCGAAAGTGTCAAGATGCCTAATCGCACAAGGTCCGGCGAAGAGAAGTCTGCTGAATCAAGAATCCTGAGTAGAAATATCCTGAGACTCAGAGAAACCTGAGACTCAGAGAAACCTAAAAGACTCAGATAAAGATCAAGACTCCAAGATGTCATCAAGACATTGAAGACTCAAGACATCAAGACGGAAGAACTCAAGACTGAAGAGAAACTCAAGACTCGAGAGAAACCTGAAGACTCAGAGAATCCTGAAGACTCAAAAGATCCTGAAGAATATAGCCGTTAGATTCAGCTGACGTGGACCAATGAGAGGAAGACAACCAGCCTGAAAAAGCTGCAGAACTTACAAGAATAGTATGGATTTGAATGTGATTCTCTCCAATGGTAACATTCAAATCCACACTATAAATATATGGTCTTTCATCATTCTAATGTGTGGAAAGTGTGGAGAATGTGGCAAAAGATGCTACAGAGCCAAAAGCCACATACTCAAGCATTCCCACCATAGAACACAAGTCTGTAGATATACAAATACATTCATGAGTGTTCTAAAACACAATCTAAGCAACCCACGATATATCCTAAGCTTAGAGAGATTTTCCCAACCTTAGCATTGAGGCTAAACCATTGTAAGGGAAAATCTCAACCTAGTTGGAGACATCAACCAAACCTAAACCCTATTGTTAGGTAGTTTGTGTGGAGTTGTAAAGAGTTAGTAAGCTGCAGTGAGTCAGCCAGAAAACTCTAGAGAAGAAGTGAGTAAGCTACAGTGAGTTAGCCTGAAAGCTTGTAGGCAATCCCGTGAAGGGTGATAAGTCCCGAGGCGAGCTAGAGAGGGTGATAAGTCCAGTTTGAAGGAATTTCCCTAGGAACAGGGAGAGTGGATGTAGGATCTTGAGTCTCCGAACTACTATACGTTGTTGTGTTCGTTATTGCTTTATGTTCTTATCTTGTCATATGCATTCGATTATAAGCAAAACACAACACATGGACTTAAAACGTAAAAATTTGGAATCACCATTCCTTCACCCCTGTTTTATATGCATTTCATGATTTTTTTCGCATTTCATGGGTTTTTCACTGGGACAAACAAGTTTTTTAGATGATTCTGACGAGGAGATTTCTCGGTCGTGAAAAGATGCTGGGGTTTTGGGTTTACCTCGATGTTGGCGAACTGAATGCCGAGGGGACTGATGATTGTACTGTAGAGAGCGAACACGTCGCTGAGTTTGTGGGCGAGCAGAATTGGGAAACCGGTATCGAGCGAGGTGTGGATCTCGAGATCGGGAGACCCACTAGATCTGGAGACAAGCCGAGCAGGGGACTTGGGGGCGAGCAGGATGTTGTGCTTGGTAATGAACAGAGTGTCAAGCCCGGTGCTGAGCCGATTCACAAAATTCCCGTTGGCCGACCCCATAGTCCGACGTATGCTGATTATAGTGCTCGCTATCATTTTGAATGGCCCGAACAACCTCATCGGGTAGGAGTCAAAAACGAGTACCCAACGAGCAAAATTTCAAGTGTGATTGATGTGGACATGCTCGGTCAATTGTATCGGACTTACGAAACTCCGAAAGACGTATTTTCTGGGCGCCCGAACCTGATGAACGAGCGGATCAGACTTGCGAGGGTTGTGTAGCTGTGAATTTGGACACCATGAAAGTTGGCCTTCGATTTCCACTTCACCCGGCTATTACTCGTTTGCATATGATAATGAGCTTCTTGACCTTGTTAGGCAAGGCGAAACCTGTTTATTACCCCACCGCTGCAGAACTTACCCGTTTGGTTCATTTGTCCCGACCCAAAGGCGAGCACGGGTGGTTGTTCATGCAAGCGAACACCAAGTGCAAGGTTATCGAGGATGTGCCCAACAAAATCAAAGATTGGAAGGAGAAATTCTGGTTCGTCGGGGGCGGCTGGAAAAGTCCAGCCTCGGGATACGAGCCAAATGCTCGCTTAGATATCCCAATGGATTTCGGAGTCTGCCGAAGTACGTGAATTGTTCTTCTATTTTATTCAGTGGACTGATATTAACTTGCTTCTTCTGTTTCAGGGATCCAAGCGGCGATGGACAAAGAGAGGCAAAAGATGGATATTTTAGTAGCATTTGGCAAATTGACCTCGAGTCCTATTCAAAGCGTTCAGTGAAAACTTTGAACAACGCAGATCAACGGAAGAAAGGAGGTTTGTACGTGCCTCCACATCACCTGGTCGCTCTTAACCCAACTGGTAAGTTCACCTTCTGCACTCTTTTGTGTATTAATTTCTTATGTAATGCTCTTGAAAAATTCATCTTTTCATAGCTCTTCCCGTTGTTACAATTGCCATAAGCACTACCGAGCATACCGAGATGGCCCGAAGAAGAAAACCTAGTGAAATGGCAAGGATTCAAGATGAACGAGAGACACAGAAAGCCTCTCGCGGCGAGACGAGCAAACATAAGAGGGCAACTCGGTCGCCGACCAGGGGGCGGGCGAGCAAGCTCCTTTGCCCAAAAGGTCCAGGAGGTAGTGGGGAGCAGAACGTTATGGCTCAAGCGAGCATACTTGCTACCGTGGAGAAAACCCCATCTGTAGAAGCGACCAAAGTTGTGCCTTCGTCGGTAGCTCCCGCCGTTCACACTGTAGCAGCGGGGGCGAGCGAAACAACACCTCCACTGGTGGGTAATGGTGTCTGGGCACCTTCTAGCTCCCTAGTTCGCGCTCCCGATCACAAGTCTTTCTTGGGATGGGATCCCGCACGGGTGAGCAGGTACACTTATTTGCTTTGCTTCCTATCTCTTATTAAGTTCATTTTGGTCGCCTGGTTTGCCTGAACGCTAGGTCTTCTGCAGGCTTGGCAGGGTATCCCCTCTAATGCCGGAACTGAAGAACTACTTTTGCTCTCCCACTGTGTGCCATATTCCCGGCTACCTGATCATGTCTAGATAGCTTGTGAAAGTCCCTTTCGGTCATGGACGACCGATCTTGAAGAAGCGATCGACGGGCCGATGGTACTGGAAAGATGCATTTTGTCCTATTACATCATGGTCAATCCCTTGTACTTTTGGAGAACGCCTTTTCGGCGACGGCCAAGCTCCATACCCAGCATTTGCAACTCATGTCGAGTTTTCAGGAAAAGATTGACGAGCTGAACAAAGCTCATGAAGAAGTGAAATTAGCCCAGGAGGAGACACGTCTGGTCAGAAAAGAGTTGCACCAAACCCAAGAAGAGTTGGGTCAACACAGGGAGGATTTGAGGAGGATTAGAGAAGTTTAGGAGGAGCAAACCATCGAGCTTCAAAAGCTAACGTCTAAAAATGAGACCCTGGAGCATGAGAAGGTTTTGCTTGCTCAACAACTCCTTACTGCGGAAGAGACCAATACTCGGCTAGGCCTCGAGAATTCAAAGATACGTATGGAGTAATATGTCGATTCGATATTCAATTACTCCTATATCTGCGCTTTTGCGGATGCCCTCCGTACAGCGAGGCGAACACTTTCGGCTGATCAGATGGTGCCGCTCAAGATGGCCTTTGAAGAGTATATGGCCGATAATCCTCCCGATCGTAATTTGCCGCTAGCTGATCTGCAGGACTTGTGTGATTTCCCCAAGCTCCCAGAAGGGGTCGAGATTGAGGATCTTGTGTTCGACGAGGAGGACAACTAGGACGGTGATGATCATGGCTACCCCATCGATCCGAATGGTCAAAGTGAGCAGGAGGGTGACGGCGCGGTCGTCGAGCAAAGTGGCCACGCGGGGAAAAAGCAGGACGCACAAGTTACCGGTGGGCAGAGCCATCTGGATGAAGGCGATCAGGGTGCATCGGTTGGTGGCGAACAAGGCAACCAGAGCAGGATGGGCCTGCTTAGTTCCTCTGTTCCACCAACTCTTGACAACGAGCCCTTTCTTTAGATTTTCCATGTAAAGAATTTTGTACTTGGCTTGAATATCCTTTTTTGCTCGGCCTGAATGGCAAGTTATGTTTATTTTGGATAATGTTTGTTTTTGTTCTCTTGATCGTTTGTGCACCTTTTCTTTTGATGAGTCGAACATGATATGTGCTTATGTTTCAACCTGACTTCTTTGGTTTTTTCATTGTCTTATTTAGTTGCAATCAGATTGGTCGTCTTATTTAGCTGCAACCAGATTGGTTGACTTAAGTGCAACCCCCTTTTTCTTTCGTGATCGTCTTATTTTGTTGCGATCACTTTTCTGATCGGGTTGTCTTATTTAGGTGCGACCCCGTACCCATTGCTCGCTTTGTTGCGGGCATTTATAAGTACGTGTTGTTTCATCAGGCGTACATAAAGCTCTGCTTGTTCATTTTTCTTTGTTCTGGTCGTCCGGCCTAGGTGCGACCATTCAAGGTATGGCTAGAGAAACTAGATAAACAAACATCTCACTGAATGTTAGTAATCTATTACATCTTTTTACACTTGACAATATTTTTTTCAGACAAAATGGTTTACAATTTACAACTTAACTAGTATTTCAAATGTCTGGCGAGCGTCTTGTCTAGTCTCGAGTCTTTATCTGAATTATGGCGAGTATGAGCTTCCGACTTCTCGTCCAAGCTCGTTATGTTGAAACGCTCGGAAGAAGTCTCCAACTCTTCATCTCGCCTTTTCATCTTTAATTATCGTGCTCAGGACCAGCAGCAGCAGCAGTGTTCACTTTCTTGTGCAAGTTGTGACTATGCGGCCAGTCGTCGTCCTGAGCATGTGGCGAGCAATCCTGCTCACCTTAATCTAGTGCGAGCATGGGTATCTGTTCGTCATCCTGTCTAACATCTGCTTGCCCCAACTTCCCCCCTTACATTGCATCCGACTATTTGTCCGGCCCAACTGCGGATCCCTGAGCATCAGCTTCCGCACGCTGTCTCGTGTGAGTGCGTCGGCACACAATCTCCAAGGAGGAGATTTTTGGGATGCGAGGGGAACACATGATTAACTTCTGCGCAAGTAGTCGAGGACATGATGTGGCGACCATGAATCTGCCGAGTAGCTTGGGCTCATAACGAGCACCGATATGTGCTCGGAGTGAGCATGCAAAGTCCGGAAGAAAATACTTCATTCGATTTGGATTGGCTTTTCCAAATTGAAGTCAAAGTATCCTGCTTCGTGACTGAGATGTGGGATTTAAAGCTCGTACAAGAGCAACCGCCGAGGCACATGATTGAGTCAGCGAAGTGATTGTTGAACCTGGCGTCGAGGGTTACATCTGGAGGCATACCAAGCTGGCCAATTCTGATAAGCGTGTATTTCTTTAGTATTTTATGGGAATTTTTTTTTCTCTTTCTCATTTTTCTCTACCTTCCTTTGTCCATCGACGGGCCTATTTATACTACTCCACCAAACATGTGCTAGCATGGCTAGTTGGAGCTGGCCCTCTCAATTCAAAACCTCAGATTGACATTTGTCCCTACCTTTGCCAGTTCTGATAGGAAAATTGACATGTACCTCACTGGGTTGCCACCAGTTTTCACCCTGCGTCGACACGTAGTCTTTAGCCTCAATAATGTTGACAAAGCCCCTTTTTATAGGATTTCAGGCTTCGTGTTCGACACTTTATGCTCGGCCTTTCTGGTCGCCCTGCTCGTCCTAGGCGAGTGGTCATTCCGGCTTACTTGCTTGCGAACGAGCACAAGATCGTGCTCTGACCTCTGATTCTCGGTCATGCTCGTCATTACTGATAATATTTTTTCAATTTTGACGCATTCAATGAATTGGAAAGCGGAGTTCCATCCAAGTCTTCCAAATCATACGCCCCATTTAGTAAACACTCCGACACTCGGAATGGACCCTCCCAAGCTCAGCCGAACACACCGCCTAGTACCCCCATTGCTCGTCTCAAGACGAGCTCGCCAACGTTAAATCTGCGGATCTGGACTTTGGAGTTATAAATTTTTTCCGACCTTTGCTTGTACATAGCATTCTTGAAATCGGCCTCGAATTGTTTTTCTTCCAATAGATCTGTACTTAAAGCGAGCGCCTGGTCGTTGGTGTGTTCGCCAAAACACATAGTCCGATAGCTCAGAATTTCCACTTCTGCTGGTATAACAGCTTCCGTACCAAATGCCAAGGCGAACAGGGTTTCTGTAGTTGACGTTCTGAAAGTAGTGCGGTATGCCCACAGGATTTCTGGTAGCTCTTCAGCCCATCCTCCCCCCTTAGAATTATCAAGTTTAGCCTTGAGGGTATGCTTGATGATTTTATTGACGGCTTCAACTTATCCGTTTGATTGGGGATAATATAGGGTAGAGTAATGTTTTTTTATCCCCCAGCGGGCACAATTTTGTCGGAACTCACTTCCATCAAACTGTTTGTCGTTATCCGTTACTAACGATTGGGGAAGCCCAAACCGACAAATGATGTTTTTCCAAACGAAATTCCACATCCTTTACTCGGTGGTCTTCACAATGGCTTCGGCTTCCGCCCACTTGGTGTAATAGTCAACGGTGACCACAGCGTACTTTACCCCCTACCTGCCAGTGGGGAAAGGGCCAATCAAGTCGATTTCCCATTTAGCAAATGGCCACGTGGTATGGAAAATATGATGTGGCATTGTCTGTGACAACTTACAAACAAAGTGATGATGTGTCGAACACAGAGTGTGTACGATGAGCACAATGTAATGTAGGATGACAACAGGGAATTGATGACCCAGTTAGTCAAAGTTGACTACTTCTGGGGGCGTACCATGCCAGAGATGTATTATTTATGACTTGGGGGTATGTCGAGTACAATGTACTTGTGAAAAACACGATTTACATGTAGGGTAGTGAGGTGGTATATAAGTTATCTCCATGAATTTTCTGAACCCCATTTATGATTTACGAGGGTCTATTTATAAAGTTTTGATAAGCTTGTGCTGTCTTAGCAAGCACGAGTTAGCGGTTTCGTGTCACGCAAGAATATATGTGGTGCTGCCATGTTTTCTACCATACCTCCCTGGTCGACATCTGTCTTTGCTTGCTTATGAAGTCTTCGACTTGTCGTCCAGGTGGTATGGGCTTAGCAGGTGACTTGGTCTTGGTGTTCGCGGTAGAGCACTTGTTCCTGAATGGCCATCATGTTAGCCTGGGAAACGTGGCCGTAAGCCAAGCGTTTTGGTTCGTGCTATTTGCTCACCATCAGTGGTGAGCAGGCCTTCTCTCTTATGCTCGACTTTTGTTCGATTGCTACTTTTGCTCGCCTCTTTTAGCTAGTTGTCATATATACCAGGCGAGCATAATTTCTTCGTCGTGGGTGCATAGCCCCTGGCGAGCACAGAGGGATGGTATATTAATTTATGTCCCGAATAGATCCGGGCATGTTATATTAATTCCTCAACAATTAGAGGATTTTTCGAGATTTTAATTGATAAAATTATATTTGTATTTATTTTGTATTTATTAATTTAATATATATAATTTGTAAAAGCACATTAAAAGTATGTCTAATCAAATAAGTTTGATATCTCGCAAAGACGAAAGAGAATCAATAAAATCAAATCAGATCAAATTTATATCTCTTAAAAATGGAATTGAATAAAGAAGTTCAAATCAAATAACACTGATTTGTCAAATTAAGCAAATCAAATTCGGTAAATTAGATTGATTTGTCAATAAAGTCAAATTAATTAGTGTTAGCTAATCCGGAGGTACCACATGAGATCGTTATGATGATAAAATTTTCACTCCACACCCTATAAGTAGGGTGCCTTTATTCAATACTGTTGGGAAATTTTGTATTAAGTTTTGATGGAAGTTCCAAAACAGGTTGTAATAGGACCAGTCAGATCTGTTAGCTGACTGATGATTTAGAATCAGATTAAGATGACCAGCTGAAATGTATAAATAGCTTATGTAAAAGATAGGTCACATATTGAGGGGGAACTCAATATATATAGGTCAGGTCAGTTAGTCGAATGATCAGTTGATCTGGTGAAGACATGAAGACACTGACTGAGACTCTGAGAAACCTGAAGACTCAAGAAGAAACCCCAAGACTCAAAAGATGTCATCAAGACACTGAGACTCAGAGAAACCTGAAGCTCAAGACTCAAGATCAAGACTACCGTAAGATCAAGATCCGCACCGTAAGACCTACATCACCGAAGTCGCAAATTGTGCTAAGACAATCTGCATCAGAAGACTATATCAGGTAGACTAATCGCTTATCCGATCAAAGTCACCACACCGGTGTTAACCAAAATGTTACACCAGATCATACGAATCTTCTACAAGAAGAATGTCAAACTTTAGTTGGTAGAACAAACACTGAAGTGATGTACTTGTGAAACCAATGAGAGAGCGACACGTACGCAAAAAGGGCTGACAATATGGGATTCGACGCTGCAGAGTCAAACGGCTACAAAAGACACTATTCACGCTTTCGGCCCTGCCGTCCCTGAGCACGTCAAATCAATCCTGCAAATCTACCAAATATAGCCGAAAATTCAAATTTCTCTCCAACGGCACTTTGATTTCGAGGTCTATAAATATGGGATTACTCTTCAAAGTGAAGATACGGGAAATTATCAAGAAGCTCAAACTATAGCAGAATTTCCGCACGAAGAACACAAATTTGAAGATTATTTCTAAGTGTTCATCCCATTGTTCTTAGCATAGAAATCTCATTCTCTAGCTTTTGGCTACATAAACACTATGATAGATTTCCAGTTGGAACCACAACAAATCTTTATCCAAACCCAAAAGTTAGGTTAAGTTTGTTTTGCAAGATTTCAGACTAGGGTTTCTAGTTCTGATTTCTGGGATCGGTTGAGTGTGAAATCGATAAACATCTGTTAGGTGTTGGACTAACACATTAAACTAAGTCTAGTCAGTTAAGTCTATTTAGTTGGTGCCCCTTGTGAAAGGGAAGAGTGGACGTAGGACTGATTGTCTGAACCACTATAAAAATCTTTTGTGCATTTACTTGCTCTTTACTGCTCTACATTATTGCACACTACCAGGCTTAAAACTGCATACATATTCTGAGTTAATATCAGTCTGCACCAAGCAACTGATCTGATCAGTTTGACAGTTTAGTCAGCTGATTGAAAAACAGACTTAAGAATTTGATTTGATAAAATTGGTTTTTCACACGGGTATAAACTAGCTACCGCACAATAAGTTAAACTGATAGATACCTAACTGATCTGCCCTCAGGAGATCAGTAAGTTGGATATAAGTCCAAACTGATTCACCTGCACTCTGATCAGGCAAACTGCAATCACACCTGATCTGCACGAAAAAAATTTCTGAAGTCTATTCACCTCTCCCCTCTAGACTTCTGCTGTCACAAAACCCATTCAGGACCTACAAGTGGTATCAGAGCAGTGGTTCTACAGACCAGTGGCTTTGAATATCATCGGTTCTTGAGGAATAACCTTTGTGGTCACTTGAACTGATCTTGAAAAACCTTTTCAAATCTCATTCGATTTCAAACTCACGATCAGCATGGATAATACTACGGGTATGTATCATGATTTGCCTAAATTCTCCATTGATGAGTATGCAGACTGGACGATATACATGAGCAACCATTTGGGATCAATAAGCGGCAGAATGATGGAAGTTATTGAATGAGGACCCATCATCATCTATCATGACAACCCAGCTGTTGGAGGTGATCCAGATTTTGCAGTTGGAAGCCTTGTCAGAAAGAGCCCTACCCTGATGGATGCTGAAGAGAGAAAGTTGTACACACTGGATACGATAGCCAGGCATATAATCATGAAGACCATGGACAAGATAACTAAAGAAAAGATAATGTATCTCAAGACATCCAAACAGATGTGGGATACGCTTGTTGAAATGTGTGAAGGAAATAATCTGATTAAAGATAGCAAACTGCAAGCTGAACTAGTGAAATTCGAGAAACTTAAGATGCTGCCAAACGAAACCATCAATGAGCTCGATTGAAGAATCACCATGTCAGTCAACAAGCTACGGGAACTTGGACGAGAAATGTCAGATAAAGACATCAATTACAAGATCTTGAGATCTCTAACCAAGAAGTGGGATATGAAAGTCACTGTAATCAAGGATTGTCAAGATATTGCCAAGATGAAGCCAAGCAACTTGTTCCTGAGTCTTAAAGCCCATGAGTTCAATCTGATCGAAAGAGGGCACGAAGAAGAAGATGAGTCACCTGCTGAAGCCACACCTGCCACATCAAAATCAGTTGCATTCAAAGCAGCCAGCAGCAACTCAAAGTCTACTGAACCTGTTGGAAATATTATGAGCCAAACTGAACAAATTGCTTTGCTAACTAGAAAACTTGAAAAATCTAACATTCAACTTGGTAAGTATCGCAGATTTTACAGGGATTATCAAAACAACAGAGGAAGAGATAGGAGGCCAGCTGACAGATCTCCAGAAAGGACCAGATCCGATGACCGAAGAGATGATCACAGAAGGGATCACAGAGAAGATAAGAAAATAGATGATCGGTCTGATGAAAGAAGAGACAACGGATCTGAGAGAAGAAGTTCTGATTACAATCAGACAGGTATGTCACCTGACAGATTCTACAGACGGAACGACTCACCTGGCAGAAGAAGTTCTGTGGATCGTGGAACATGTTTCAACTGTGAGAAACTAGGTCATTACAGCGCAGATTGCCCAGACCTGACTCCAAAAGAAAGAGAAGAGAAGCGGAACAGAAGAGAGCAAAGCTATAGAGACATGAGAGCCATGGTTGCTACATCAGGAATTGATGATTCTTATCTGCCTTCTGAGGATTCTGGCTACTCATCAGTAGAGGACTTTTGTCTGATAAGCAATGCTGATGATTTCTACGACCATGATGATCTGATATTCTCGTCTGATGATGAAATATGTCTGATGGCTAAGGAGGAAGACCAATCTGAGGTAACCTCTAAACCTTCTACTCTTTCAGTTTCCACACCAGCTATAATTAGCACACCTGCTGGAGAGATTGACTTGCAGCTCTACTCTGAGCAATTGCTTGATGATCTCTCTAACGCAGTAGACACTTATACAATAGTGGAAGCTGAAAACGATAAGCTAAGGATTAAAAATACTCAGCTTGTTAAGGAGAATGCTGTCAGTAAAGCAGCTGAACTGAAATCAGCTGAAGCTGCTCAGAAGGTAACTGAAGAACTGAAAGTTCTGAAAGTTAAATCTTCTGATCAGGAGAAGCAGATTAAGGAACAACTAGCAATCAACAAACAGCAAGCTGATGATTTTAAAATCTTACAAGTTAAGTTTGATGAACTCTTCCGACTACATGAGAGTCTGAAATCTACTGAGGATAGTTTACGTAAGAAAATAGAGGTTTTCACGAAATCTTCGAAAACCGTTCAGGATATGAACAACTATTTTCGAATGCCAACTAATAATAAGGGAATTAGGTATGAAAATCCTTCTACATACTCAAAAGCCCCGTCTGGTTCACTTCAAAAGGGTGTAATCAAACGAGTCTCTAATATAGATACACATAAAGCAAAATATGTATCTGATAAGGGAAAGAGACCTACTGAACAAGTAAGGCAAGTGCCTAATCAGAAAGGGAACAGAAATGGACCCCAACTGATTAAGAATCAGCCGAGGAATCAACAGAAGAACCCAGTTCTTCTGAAGAGACCCCAACCTGATCAGCAGATAAGGTATCAGAAAAGACAACCTGTCAAAGGGAAATCTAATCTGAAACCTAATTAGGGTCAGCTGCCTAACAAGCAAGCTCAAGGTAAACTGCCAAGACCATTTATGCCAAAAAGATATGAATCTTTTAATGGTAGCAGTCGTACCTACCCTTACAATCAGAAACCTAGGGCTGCTGCACCTGAGCCCCACTGGGTTAAAAGAAGACAAACTGCAAGGAAAAATCCCAAGTCTTCTGATTCACTCAAGGCTCACACAAATAATCATACTAATCAAAATGCATATGAAGAGATGTATGATTATGTAGATGTTTACGGGAGATAAATCAGGCCTTCTGATCTATCTGATTACAATAGAAGTGCCCTGTTTGTATGGATCCCTAAAACCAACTCTAACCCCTCAGGACCCAATCCAAAAGGGGTACCTAAAGCCTGACTTGATTGCAGGTTCGCGTGGGTTTGGCTAACAAAGGAGGTGTACAAGCAACTATCTGGTACATCGATAGTGGATGCTCAAGGCACATGACTGGAAGCTAACATCTCCTTAGCTCTTATAAAGAACAAGAAGGCCCACGTGTACTCTTTGGTGATGATAACTTTGGGTTTACCAGAGGATTCGGAACCTTAGAGAATGATGATGTACAGGTTACTGGAGTCTCGTATGTCGAAGGTTTAAAGCATAACCTGTTATCAGTTTCACAATTCTGCGACAACAGATTCAGTGTTGAGTTCTCGAGTGATCAGTGTACTATAAGGAATCGAGCTACTCAACAGATCTTGTTAACTGGTTCAAGGAAAGGCACGATTTATACAGCAGATTGGAACAGTTGTCCAAGAAATGCCTGCCTGATTGTTAAGAGTTCCAAAACTAGCAGTTGGCTCTGGCACAAAAGAATGAGTCATCTGAACTTTAAAACTCTTAACAAGATAGCAAGGGTGCATTTGGTTGAGGGACTTCCGAATGAGGTATTCTCTAAGGATCAGACATGTGTCGCATGTCAGAAGGGAAAACACGTTAAAGCCTCATTCAAAGGAATCCCTAGACCAGCATCCAGCAGAGTATTGCAACTGCTTCATATGGATTTATTTGGACCAGTTACACCAGTCAGTCTCAGCGGACGCAAATATACTCTGGTAATCGTGGATGATTATTCCAAGTTTACCTTTGTTGTATTCTTGTATAAGAAGAATGAGACAACAACAAAGATACCTGAGCTGCTCAAGAAACTACAAAACGAAAAGGGTGTCAGTATAGTGAAAATTAGATCAGATAAAGGTACAGAATTTCTGAACTCTTTTATTACTGATTTTTGCACTAAGTTTGGTATACAGAATGACATCAGCTGCAAGAACGCCACAACATAATGGTGTAGCAGAACGGAGAAACAGAACACGTAACAGTGTATATTCCAGATCTTGTTGATTCACCAGGTCAATCAGACCCTAAGGTACATACAACTGTCAACGAAGAAGCTGGTATAGCTGAGACAGTATCAACTGAACCATCTGGTTCAGGGGGAACACCTGAAGTTCCTACGGACAGACATCAGCATATGATGAGTCCAACATCAGCTGAGACTTGTCCATGTCAAGTGGATCATAATTCTGCACCACTCCCAATCACTAGTAATGAACTACTATCAGAAGATGATGATGTTCTCCAAACATATGCAAATCAGAAAAGAAGGACCTGGATAACCAGTCATCCAACTGATCTGATCATCGGAGACCCATCTGATAGAGTCAAAACTAGACATCAGATTGGTGAAAGTGCCATGTATTGTTGTTATCTGTCTTTGAAGGAACCAACTGAAGTAGAGGAAGCTCTACAAGATGCAAGCTGGATTCTAGCCATGCAAGAAGAACTGGAACAGTTTGAAAGAAATCAGGTTTGGAAACTGGTGGACAGACCAACTCATCAAGATGTGATTGACACAAAGTGGGTATTCAAGAACAAGAGAGACGAGAATAATGTCATAACCAGAAATAAGGTAAGACTTGTTGCTAAGGGGTATTCACAATCAGAAGGAATTGATTATGATGAGAACTTTGCACCAGTCGCTCGCCTAGAAGCCATTCGGTTGTTTTTGGCATATGCTGCCCACAGAGGGTTTATTGTGTATCAGATGGATGTAAAGAGTGCATTCTTAAACGGGGTACTAGCTGAGGAAGTTTATGTTGAACAACCTCCAGGCTTTGAAAAAGGCGACCAGGTGTACCGTTTAAGAAAAGCTCTTTATGGCCTGAAACAAGCTCCTCGAGCTTGGTATGATACACTCTTTCAGTTCTTGATAGACAGTGGTTTCACTAAAGGAATAGTGGACAGAACCTTATTCAGAATAGAAGATGGAGAAGATATTCTGATGGTTCAGATTTATGTGGACGACATCATCTTCGGATCTCCCAACAAGAGTTTATGTGAAAAATTCAGCAAACTGATGCAAGGGAAGTTCGAGATGTCCATGATGGATCAGATGAGTTACTTTCTGGGTTTACAAGTTAAGCAAAGTATAGAAGGGATATTCATCTGCCAGGCGAAGTACACTAGGAGTTTATTGGCTAAGTTTGGGGTTCAACATTGTAAGGAAGCCAGAATTCCTATGATGACTGGATTCAAGATGGATCCAGATGAGGATGGTCAGAAAACTAATCAGAAAGAATATAGGGCTCTCATTGGATCTTTACTATACCTGACTGCCAGCAAACCAGATATCACTTTTGCAGTAGGTGTATGTGCCAGATTTCAGGCAAATCCAATGCAAAGCCACCTGGAAGCAGCTAAGCGGATTCTTAAGTATCTGAAGGGGACAGTAAACCTTGGTTTATTTTACCCATCAGATGATAATCTAGAGCTTAGTGGGTATTATGATTCTGATTACGGAGGTTGCAAAATTGACAGGAAGTCAACCTCAGGTACATGTCGGTTTTTAGGTAGTAAACTGATCTCTTGGTTTTCAAAGAAGCAGACATAAGTTGCGACATCTACTACTGAAGCAGAATATATGGCTGCAGGAAGCTGTTGTTCCCAACTGCTCTGGCTAAGTCAGCAGCTGAGGGATTACAACATTGTAGCTAAGAACGTACCTATATTATGTGACAGTAATAGTGCTATTGCAATTACTCAGAATCCTGTTATACATACAAGATGCAAGCATGTGGATGTCAGACATCATTTTATAAGAGATCATGTTGAAAAGAAGAATATCAGAATGGAAAAGATCCATACTGATAAATAGAAAGCTGATATTTTAACCAATCCACTAGCTGAGATCAGATTCAGAGAATTATGCAATGAGCTAGGGCTTCTGGATCTCGGAGAAAGTGCACCAGAAATGTTTGATGGACTGGTCTCCAGAACCAGTTGGTTAAGAGACTAACCAGGTTAAGAAGAATCAGTTGAGTTAGGAATCTCAACTGATCAGAAGATTAATCAAGGAACTGATAAGAAAAGACTTTATCAGTTCAGACAAGGAACTGATCAGATTAAGACATATCAGATTAAGGGGGAACTGATCAGATTGGAAGGTTATACTTTGTAAGCCGATTAAGCTATGTTCAACAAGCAAGCCGTATAAGATTAAGGCTACAAATCGCATAAGTAAGTAGAAACAACACAACAATGAAATAATAGAACTTTTCATTGATAAGGACCCAGAGGTCAGATTTCATTACAAGTTACAAGTACAAAAGGACCCGGAGGTCAGTACATAAACCATAAACCCTAAGCCTAACCCTGAAAAGGGGGAGAGAGAGGCTTTAAAGATTTTAGAGCCTGATGCTCTCATTTTCCCCCAACCCTAAAAGGGGTGTGAGAGGCTTTGAAATAATCCTAAGCCACCCTCAGAGCTTTGGAGTGAGGAGCGAGAGCGGCCTTGAAGGATTTCTAAGCCAGGAGCCCCTAGCCCTAAAATCAATGGGCTCTCCAGCTGTTAAATGGGACACAAGTGCCAAAGATGTGGTCAAAAGACCATATGGCCACAAGTGTCGCATGCAAATATTGAATTTGATATACAATGATCAGCTATTGTCTGATCAAGACCGTATACCAAACTCATGTTTTGTATCAGACTGAGTCTGTTGATGCAAATTCCGTCATCTCGATAGGCACACAAGGTGCATACGGTTAGGAGAAGTGTCTTCTCATTTACAATAGCAGATCCGCTGCCTCGATGGTAGAGAAGCTTGGCAATAATCGTATGTGTAATCTTTGATGATGACGAAAGCAGTAATAAAGGACAAACAGGGTTGATATGAGAAGCTGAAATCATTTGGGAAGGGTAAAGTTTTTTTTCGGAAGTTTCACCGGAAATAAAGATTCATCGGAATTCATGGAGTATAAGCTAAATAAAGAAGATGAATGGTTTATGTTGTGTTGTTTGCCTAAAACCCCAGATCTATTTATAGAAGAAAAGCAGGGGTATAGGTGCAAATTTATTTTCTCAAGACCCTTAAGAGAAATTCGCACAGCAAGGACAGCACGTACGAAACACGCGACTGATGGTTGGATAAGTTAACGGTGTGAAGTTATCACAACGTATCCATACCATCATTACGGAGTGTCAAATCATGCCGACTTAGGGAATTAAGACGACTTTTTGACTCCCGGAAGTAAAAGCTTTGGCGGGAGTATGACACAAATCCCTAGGAAACGTGGCCTGAATAGAAGAAGACTGAAGTTCAAAACAGCTGAACATCAAAATGGCCTGATCGAGAAATCTGAAATCCTGAGTTCTGAAGTACTGAATAGCTGAATGTTGAAATGGATCAGATAAGCTGATCAGGTGAGTTAATCAGATAAGATAATCAGATAAGTATCAGATTGAACATAAATCTGATCAGATGAGTGGAATATTGTTGGGATATACTAAGGGATAGGCTACCATCAGTAAGGTCAACAATAATCAAGCCAACCAGATCAGATCACAGTGGTAACTGATTGATTACAATATCAATCAGTCAGATACGTTTCTTATTTTTCCCTTTCTGATCATCTTATATGCCTTATTTAAATAAATTGGCTTTTACTACTGTTCTCTTAACTTTGTGACGAATGCACTGCAAAACATTAAATGCGGACATGGGAATATGTATTTAATGTGTTTTATTAAGAGTTTTTGCGTCCAAAATATGAGAAAACTACTTTTCTCAACCGTGCGAATTAGAACACTTTACGGTCGACTAATCTCTGCCATTGATTTCAAAACACGGACACTTGAGTACTTATGGGAAGTTGTACAAAGAGGTTTCCCTCGCATAATATAAACCCAAATCTTTCTCAGAAAACCTCTTTCCACTCCTTCTTCTTCTCAGTTTCTTAAAAGATCAAACTCTCAAAATCTTCATAAATTATTTTCCAAAATTGATTGATTCTATTTTCACGTTTATTCAAACCTACGAATCAATATCTGGTAATTTTTCTTTTAAGTACTGCATAAATTCACTCATAGTGGTTATTAGGTTTACAAATTGTGCTGTTGTGTGTCTGTAATTTATATCTGCACTGATCTATATGCTTATTTGCTTAATTCATGCTTAGATTGCTGGTTTGACTAAGTTTATTGAAATAGTTTACTCAAACTAATATCAGTTTGCATATCATACAGAAATGGCACATCTTATTGCACGAAAGGGCCAAGGAAAAAAGGTCTGCAATTTCGCATCAATGAAGAAAGATACCATTGATGAGAATTATGTGGAATTTTCGGTCACCTCAGATCCTGAATCGTTAGAAATTCTGGAGTGCCTGCGAGCGTGTGGTCTTGAACAATACTGCTGTAGACATCAGAGCATAGTCCACACTCATGAAGACCTAGAATTTTTGTATAATCTACAGAAGGACGAGGATATTGATGTTGATTTGATTTCTTCTGTTGGAGGATTGGAAGTACGAGTCACGAATGATGATCTTCAGAGAATCTTTGGTCTCACTCGAGGAAGCATCAACCCAGAAACCTACACAACTGATGTAGGAGAGAAGGATTTTCTTGAAGCCGAGCTGTTGAGGCCAGCAAACAAGGATAATACACTGAATGTCAAAGCTCCTTACCTGAAGAGGAAATATCACCTTCTCTTTGAAATTGTGCAGAAGGTGATTCTGTACTCAACCTACAGTCTTGATGTTGTCACCTCTTATAAGATCAGTGTCATGACTGCAATCATCATGAAAGCATCTGATATGGATTGGTTGGGTATGTTCAAGTCAAGACTGCGTAAAGACTCAGGGAGGTTCAATCTGAACGAGAGGAATGAAGTGTACTTATCCTATAGATGCTCTTTCATGCACAAAGTCTCAATCATTCTATCAGACAAGCTGGCAAATAATTATGAATAGAATGAGAATGGTACGAAGGTGTATCAAGCAAAGCACAAGGCCATCTTGGGCAAGAATGAGTCTCTGCCTGGCCAGTCTGATGAGGATCCTACTCCCTATGTGCCCAAACAAAAGGGAGAAAAGAAGGGAAAAGAAAAGGCATCTGCATCTTCGATACAATCAGAAGGGCAGGGAACGGCTATCCAGGAGAAGAGGTTGAAGAGGAAGGACCTGGCCAAGAAACCAGCTACTCAACAGAAACGTCAGAAGAGAGTTACTTCTCCTCTGAAGACTGTTCCTAGTCCAGCTCAGCAAGTTCACAGAACGGAGGATCCGATTCAGGTTGAATCAGAAGAGGAGATTGCAGTCAGTTCTGAGCAAACTGCAAGTGGAGTTAGGGACGAGCAAATGCTCGAAGGAGAAGGAGAAGCAGAAGGAGAGAGAACTGTTGAAGGAACTGAAGTGGAGAACTCTGAGGGAGAATCACCATCTGATTCTCTGCCTCTCAGCAAAATCTTCCAGAAAGAAAGATCACCTACACCCACTTCCAAATCACCATCACCCTCTCCTCAAAAATCATTATCACCACCACCCTCTCCCCACAAAACATTCTCACCTCACCCTCACCAGTCAGACAACCTCCTTCACCCAAATCTCCCACTCCCCCAACCATTGAACCTGAACAAACTGAACCCCCTCAAACTTCAATTGTTGAAACTGAACCCCCTCAACCAATGGTAAAAGAATCTGAACCTCAACAACCTGCAGCCAGTGAACCACATATATCCCCAACTCACCCCCAATCTCCAGAAAAGATACCAGAACCTGAGAGGTCTGACAAACGTGTGTCCATCTCTCACAATCCTTTCAACACCAGAACTGTGCTTGCTTCACCTGATTCAGAAAGCCCTATTATAAAAGTCATGAAGCAACAAATAAAGGAGTATCTGTTGGACCTGTGCCCTGAGTTGGATCAACACCCTGGCATCCAGCACCAGATAGAAGAGATTGTGTTCTGGAGAGATATCAGATTGAAAAGCACCGAGGAGTTTCTGATCCTCATGAAGTCTCTGGATTCTGACTTTTTTGTAGATCTGGAGATGAAGTGTTTGGAGAGTGTTGGGATTGATAGTGCTGTTGAGTTGGCCTCTGAAGATGATATCAGATGGTAATTCCTGATAGGTTTGGGATTGCTGAAAATAAGGAGGAGACTGAACAACCTCCTTCTCATACAAATTTTGAGGGAGTTGCCGATGAACCAAGAGTGGGTGCTGCAGATGAGACCCAGCTTGGCAAGGCATCAACATCTGACCAGACTGCTATGCTGAGCTCTGATACCCTAGATCTTAGTTCTGAGAAAATTATGGATGGGGTAAAGGCAGCCATTGAAGAGAAATTCACAGCTCTCACAGCAGATCTGATGAAGCGTTTTGAAGAAGAGCAAACAAATCTGGTTGACAGAGAAAGGAATCTCACAGTTGAGAAGCTCACACAGATGCATAATGCCATCCTTTCTGATGTAATGCAACTGGTTAATCCTCTTGCTGAGAAGCTCACTCTCCAGTCTGATAAACTCAAAATTCAGACGGACATGCTCAATGAAACACAGATTCTACTGGAAAGTGTCTGGGCATCCCTGGAGAAGACTGACAATCACATGGATATGGGTTGGAAGCATTTTGTGGCTTCTACAGAACGTGCAAGGAAGGATATTGAATTTGCTCTTAGACGATTTCTAGCTCCCGCACCTTCTGCAACCGCTCAGATCACTCCTCTTACTGTTGAGGAACTCAGGGAGGAGATGACAAGGCAGTTTAATGCTCTGAATCACAGGTTGTCCAACCTTTTTGATGAAACCAAAAAGGGGGAAGGACAAGAGAAAGAAGAAAAACAGACACAGATGGTAACCATTGCGTCTTTACCAGAAGTCACTGTATCTGACTTGCCTGAAGCCACTCCATCTACTGATCTTGTTGCTCTAAAAGAGACTGTGGAGCAACATAGCAAAGAGCTCAAGAATCAAAGGAAGGAGATCACTGAGCAGAAGATTTCTCTTTCTGATGTTACTGCCAGAGTGGATAGGATTAAAGACTTCTCTTCTTCTGTACAGCAAAGGATGGATTCTGATGATCAGGCCAAGAGCCTTGAACTTGCAAAGAAACTTGCAGAAGAAGATGAACCTGAGCAGACTCTGAAGAGAAAGAAAGGTAAGGGCAAGATGTTGAAATCTACTGCTGAAGTTCAGAGACAAGGGCAATTACCCTCTACTAAAAGCCAGATGTCTCCTGAATAAATTCAAGAGCAAACCAGACAGAGAATGAAAGAGGCTGCCATTAAGAAGCAAAAGTTGGCAGAAGCTAAAGGACTAAACATCGCATACATCCGAAGGAAGAGAAAGAAGGAAGCTGCAGCAGAGGATATTGCTTGGGAAGGGAAAGCCTTTTCGGCACCAGTTAAAGACATCCTCTGTGCCCGGCTAGATCTGCTTCCAGAATGGGATCAGATCAGAGCAGAATGGTTGTGTGATGTGTACATCTTGGAGATAATTCTGATTCATCAAGACCAGGCTGAAAATGATGATGAATGGTTAGAAATGAAGTACCCAGACTTCTACCAGATTGTGATGAAGGAAGGAAAGATCATGACATTGATACCTGAAGCTCCTCCCTTCGAACAACTTCTTCCACCTATGCGTCCAGATAACAAGCTCGATACTCTCAAATTCAAGGATGCTTACTATGGATTTGCTGACAAAGGAGGGATTCATAGAAGAGAAGATCTGGACAAGCTGATGCAAAGGATGTACAAGATGTTTGGCATCCCCAAAGAACTTCAAAAGTTCAAGTACTCCTGAAGAAGACAACTTGGAATCAGATGATAGGTACATTTTATATAATCTGTAATGCTCACACCTATCTGAATAAAATATTATACCTTTCTGATTCTTAGACAACATCTCATTATCTTCTGAAGTGTGTACTGTTTTACATTATCTGCATTTCTATTTATGTTATCTGTTTTTCTGATTAAGTGTTTTGGTTCCATCAAAAAGGGGGAAATTGTTGGGAAATTTTGTATTAAGTTTTGATGGAAGTTCCAAAACAGGTTGTAATAGGACCAGTCAAATTTGTTAGCTGACTGATGATTTAGAATCAGATTAAGATGACCAGCTGAAATGTATAAATAGCTGATGTAAAAGATAGGTCACATACTGAGGGGGAACTCAATATGTATAGGTCAGGTCAGTTAGTCGAATGATCAGTTGATCAGTTGATCAGGTGAGGACATGAAGACACTGAGACTCGAAGAGAAACTCAAGACTCAAGAAGAAACTCAAGACTCAAGATGTCATGAAGACACTGAGACTCAGAGAAACCTGAAGCTCAGAAGACCTGAAGATCAGAAGACTACCAGAAGATCAAGATCCAGACAAGAAGACCTACATCAGCCGAGTCTGCAAATTGTGCTAAGACAATCTGCATCAGAAAACTCTATCAGGTAGACTGATCAGTTATCTGATCAGGTCAGCTCACACCTGGTGTTAACCAAAATGTTACACCAGATCATACGAATCTTCTACAAGAAGAATGTCAAACTTTACTTGGTAGAACAAACACTGAAGTGTTGTACTTGTGAAACCAATGAGAGAGCGACACGTACGCAAAAAGGGCTGAAAATGCGGGATTCGACGCTGCAGAGTCAAAGGGCTACAAAAGACACTATTCACGCTTTCGGCCATGCCGTCCCTGAGCGCGTCAAATCAATCCTGTAAATCTACCAAATATAGCCAGAAATTCAAATTGCTCTCCAACGGCTCTTTGATTTCGAGGTCTATAAATATGGGATTACTCTTCAAAGTGAAGATACGGGAAATTATCAAGAAGCTCAAACTATAGCAGAATTTCCGCACGAAGAACACAAATTTGAAGATTATTTCTAAGTGTTCATCCCATTGTTCTTAGCATAGAAATCTCATCCTCTAGCTTTTGGCTACATAAACACTAGGATAGATTTCCAGTTGGAACCACAACAAATCTTTACCCAAACCCAAAAGTTAGGTTAAGTTTGTTTTGCAAGATTTCAGACTAGGGTTTCTAGTTCTGATTTCTGGGATCGGTTGAGTGTGAACTCGATAAAAATTTGTTGGGTGTTGGACTAACACATTAAACTAAGTCCATTCGGTTAAGTCAGTTTAGTTGGTGCCCCTTGTGAAAGGGAAGAGTGGACGTAGGACTGATTGTCTGAACCACTAAAAAAATCTTGTGTGCATTTACTTGCTCTTTACTGCTCTACACTATTGCACACTACTAGTCTTAAAACTGCATACATATTCTGAGTTAATATCAGTCTGCACCAAGCAACTGATCTGATCAGTTTGACAGTTTAGTCAGCTGATTGAAAAACAGACTTAAGAATCTGATTTGATAAAACTAGTTTTTCACACGGGTATAAACTAGCTTCCGCACAATCAGTCAAACTGATAGATACCTAACTGATCTGCCCTCAGGCGATCAGTAAGTTGGATATCAGTCCAAACTGATTCACCTGCACTCTGATCATGCAAACTGCAATCACACCTGATCTGCACGAAAAAGTTTTCAGAAGTCTATTCACCCCTCCCCTCTAGACTTCTGCCCTCACAAAACCTGTTCGGGACCTACAAATACATTCAACACACCAAAACACAACAAAATAAAGAGAAGAACTAGAGGAGTTCTAGAACTAGATTGATTTGTCAATATAGAAAATTAAATTCATATTGGTTAATCTGGAGGAACCACGTGGTATCGTTATAATGGAAAAAAAATTCAATCCTCACCCAACAAATGGGTGGCCTTTATTCACTTCATTCAACACAAAAAATCACAAAAAAAAATGGAGAGAATAATTAGATGAGTTCTAGAGATTGATATACAGAATTTATTTTTACAATTTTTTATAAACACATTAAAATTGTGTCAAATTAAATCAAATTGTTATCTCGCCAAGATGGAAGATAATCAATTAAATCAGATCAAATTTATATCTCTTCAAGATGGAAGAGAATAAAAAAGATCAAATAAAACCAGATTGACTTGTCAAATCAAGACAAAAAAAATTAACTATTTGTCAATCAAGTCAATCAAATTCACATCGGCTAATCCATAGACCCCATGTGGCATGGTGATGAAGGAAAAATCTTCACACATCACCCTATAAATAGAGGCCCCTCATTCACTTCATTCGATATACCAAAACACAGCAAAATGAAGAAAATAATTAGAGGAGTTATAGAGATTGTAATTGATAAAATTATATTTGTATGTATTTCGTGTTTATTAATTTAAAATATAAAATTTGTAAAAGCACATTAAAATTATGTTTAATCATATAAGATTGACATCTTGCCAAGATGGAAGATAATCAATAAATTCAAATAAGATCGAATTTATATCTCTTGAAAATGGAAGTGATTAAAGAAGATCAAATTAAATAAGACCAATTTGTCAAGCCAAGTCAATCAAATCCAATAAATTAGATTGATTTGTCAATAAAGTCAAATTAATTAGTATAAGATAATCTGGAGGCACCATATGCGATCGTTATGATAATAAAATTTTCACTTCACACCATATAAATATGGTGCTTTTATTCACTTCATTCAGCACAACCAAACACAACAAAATAAAGAGAAGAACTAGAGGAGTTCTAGAATTAGGTTGTTTTGTCAATTAAGACAATCAATTCACATCGACTAATCCAGAGAAACCACGAGGTATCGTTATGATGAGAAAATTTTCAACCCTTACCCTATAAATAGGTAGTCTTATTCAGTTCATTAAACTTACAAAAACACAAAAAAATGAAGAGAATAATCAGATGACTTCTAGAGATTGATATCGATAAAATATTATTTGTATCTATTTTGTGTTTATTCATTTAAAATAGAGAATTTGTTTTTACAAATTTTTATAAATACATTAAAATTGTGTCAAATCAAATTTGATTGATATCTCATCAAGATGGAAGATAATCAATCAAATCAAATCAGATCAAATTTATATCTCGTCGAGATGGAAGAGAATAAAAAAGATCAAATAAAACCAGATTGATTTGTCAAATCAAGACAATAAAATCAAATAAATTAGAATGATTTGACAATAATGTCAATCAAATTCACATCGGCTAATCCGGAGGCGGCTGTGCCATCGTGATGAAGGAAAAATCTTCACACGTCACCCTACAATAGAGGCCCTTCATTCACTACATTCGATATACCAAAACACATCAAAAAGAAGAAAATAATTGAAGGAGTTTTACAGATTGTAATTGATAAAATTATATTTGTATATATTTCATGTTTATTAATTTTAAATACAAAATCTGTAAAAGCACACTAAAGTCTTGTCTAATTAAATAAGATTGATATCTCACAAATACGAAAGATAATCAATAAAATCAAATCGGAGCGAATTAATATCTCATGAAAATGGAAGTGAATAAAGAAAATCAAATCAAATAAGAACAATTTGTCAAATCAAGTCAATTAAATCCAATAAATTAGATTGATTTGTCAATAAAGTCAAATTAATTTGTATCAGCTAATCCGGAAGTACCACGTGGGATCGTTATTACTGTAAAATTTTCTCTCCCCACCCTATAAATAGGGTTTCTTTATTCACTTCATTCCGCATACCAAAACATAAAAAAATAAAAAGAAGAACCACATGAGTTCTAGAATTAGATTGATTTGTCAATTAACACAATCAAATTCACATCGGCTAATCCGGAGGAAACACGCAATATCATTATTATGAGAAAATTTTCAATCCTCACCCTATAAATAGGTGACTTCTATTCACTTTATTCAACACACAAAAACACAAAAAAAAATGAAGAGAATAATCAGATGAGTTCTAGAGATTGATATTGATAAATTATTATTTATATATGTTTTGTGTTTATTCATTTAAAATACAAATTTTATTTTTACAAAATTTTATAAGCAAAATAAAATTGTATTAGATTAGATTAGATTAATATCTCACCAAGATGGAAGATAATCAATCAAATCAAATCAGATCAAATTTATATCTCGTCAAAATGGAATAGAATAAAAAAGATAAAATAAGATTAGATCGATTTGTCAAATCAAGACCATAAAATCAAAAAAAATAGAATGATTTTGTCAATCAAATTCACATCGGCTAACCCGAAAGCGCCATGTGGCATCGTGATGAAGGAAAAATCTTCACACATTGTTGGGATATTTGAGTTTTGATGAATTATGCCAAAACATTATCAACTTGTGTTAATATTATTTATGTGATATTATTGATTCTGTATTATTTATCTTGCGTTTAAATTGTTTTAAAAGTTGAATTAATTATTATACTCATACTTGATTAGTGATGAGAAAATCCTATATGATTTATTGGGATTTAGTGATATTTGAGTGAACATTGCAAAATTATTTAATTGCTGTATAAATTAAGTATAAAATATTTGATGATTGGTAACATTAGTTAAATAGGACTAAAATAATAATAATAATAATAATAATAATTACATCATGGGTGGAAACTAATTATCCTGACATATATATATAGAGGTGTGTTGGTATGCGTATGCATAACATCACCCAAATTAAATAATATAATAATATAATTAATAAAATTAAAAGAAAGTTACCTATTAAGGAATTGAGGCGGTGTATATATCTCATTATATCAAGTTTGGCCGACATACAACAGTCAACAAAATAAACATACACACGCCTCAAATATTGAAGAAGGAAGAATAGGGGCTCGACAAAGCAGGGAAGGAAAAGAGGAATGAGAAAAAGAAAAAAATAAGAAAAAAAGAGAAGGGGGAAAGGCGATTTCGAGACGGTAGACGTCAAGGTCGTGCAACCAATATAGTGAGACTCGATAAGGCGGTCTAGGGGTTCGAGGTATCAATATTCGTCTCAATCGAGGTAAGTAGAAATTCATTTACAACCACCATGCATTTATTTATGTGATTTATTTATATTGAATTGGTGACTGTTGATATTATGTGAATTACGAGAATGTTTGATATTTGGTGATTAATATAGAATATACTTGTAAATTTAGTGATTAATGTGAAATGATCACGTGAGTCAGTTATGGATATGGAATGAAATTATGATTTATGTGGTTATTGTGAAAGGATCTGGTGAGTTCGATGTTATATGGATCTAGTGAAATATTTTGTATTGTATTTGTATTGTATTAAGCATATAGTGCATTGTTATAAAATTATATTTTTATAAATGGTCATTGATGAATTTTATTGGCCTCCGGGTAAGATGCTCAATAGAGCTCCGGGCAAGATGGTCATTGATGAATTTTATTGACCTCCGGGTAAGATGCTCAATAGAGCTCCGGATGAGATGGTCATTGATGAATTTTATTGACCTCCGGGTAAGATGCTCACTAGAGCTCCGGGTAAGATGGTCATTGAACGATTGGATAAATGGCCTCTGGGTAAGATGCTCACTAGAGCTCCGGGTAAGATGGTCATTGAATGATTAAATAAAAGGTCTCCGGGTAAGACGGTCAATTGATCTCCGGGGAAGATGGTCATTGGATAAATGGCCTCCGGGTAAGATGGTCACTTGATCTCTGGGCAAGATGGTCAATGAATAAGTAAGATGGTATCGGACAAGGTGGTCACTAGACCTCCGAACAGGATAGTCATAGACCTTTGGGTCGAGATAAATGAAAAATGATCTTATAGAGAAAATGAAATAACTGATAATTCTCTTAAATAAGTATAAGTATTACTTTGTATAATCTCTACTTATTGAGTTTCATCTCACATAGTTTATGCATTGTAGGTAAATCCTGATATGCTATGACGTGGCTGGCTTACTGAGCAAGTTGTGGAGCTCCTGCAGGTTTTGAGTGGCTGTGTACATAGATGACGACCTATTGGGCATACCGTGGCTTATTTGACTTCCATTGTTATATGTTGTCGCTTCTGGGATATGTTTTATTTTATGTCAGGTTATGTTTGGGCGTGAAATCAGGTTATGTTGGTATGTGAGATGATGTAGATGTCATAATGTTCAAAGAAAAAAAAATTATAACAGGATTACAGGTTGAATTATATTTATATTCGTATAATGTTGGGTTAAATAAGGGTGGTCGTGACAAGAAGAGACTGATGGTTTAGATGAAGTACACAAGTCTACTGAAGACAAGTTCATTGAAAGAAGAAGTCACCTGATCTGATGTCCTCAGAAGACAAGTCGCCTGAAGACAAGTCATCTGAGGACATGTTCACTGAGAACCAGAATACTGATGATCAGATAACCTGAGTCAAGTGACCTGAGGGTCAGGATGTCTGAAGTCAGAAGAGCTGAACTTAATAAAGCCTGAGTGTCAGTATGCCTGATCAGACAAGGTCCGCTGAAGAAAAGTCCGCTGAGTCAAGAATCCTGAGTCCAAGGAAGCCTGAGTTCGAGAAAGTTGAGGATCAGATCACCTGTAGATTATAGCTGTTAGATTCAGCTGACGTGAACCAATGAGAGGTAGACAACCAGCCTGACAAAGCTGCACAGATATCAAGATTAGTATGGATTTGACTGTGACTCCTCCAACAGTAACATTCAAATCCACACTATAAATACAAGTTCTTCCTTCATTATTCAGTGTGGAAAATGCGGAAACATCCATCAAGCTAAAAGCCAAATCATCTAGCATTTCCACCATAGACACTGAACAAGAAATACACGCATATATTCAAGAGTGTTCTACCTAGATCTAAGCACAAATGTAATATCCTAAGCTTATAGAAATTTTCCCAACCTTAGCATTGAGGCTAAACAAATGTAGGGGAAATTATCAACCTAGTTGGACAACAAACAAACTTACTCCATACCGAGTGATAGGTTAAGTTTTGTTAAGCAAGGATTGTAAGTTAGTTGGACTAACTTGCTTTCTAGGTTGGAGTGAGAACTCGTTAAACATCTATAGGTGTAGGTCCCGAACGGGTTTTGTGAGGGCAGAAGTCTAGAGGGGAGGGGTGAATGGACTTCTGAAAACTTTTCGTGCAAATCAGGTGTGATTGCAGATTGCCTGATCAGAGTGCTAGTGAGTCAGCTTGGACTGATGTTCAATCTTACTGAGTGCCTGAGGGCAGATCAGTTTGATATCTGTCAGTTTAACTGATAGTGCGGAAGCTTGTAAATACACGTGTGAAAAACCAGTTTTATCAAATCAGATTCTCAAGTCAGTTTTCAACCAGCTGACTAAGGTGTCAATCTGATCAGATCAGTTTCTTGGTGCAGACTGATGTTAACTTAGAATATGTATGCAATTTTAAGCTCAGTTGTGTGAATAGTGTAAAGCAATAAAGAACAAGTAAATGCACACAAGATTTTATAGTGGTTCAAACGAAACCCGTCTTACGTCCACTCTTCCCTTAACACAGGGGCACCAACTTAACCAACTTAACCGAATGGACTTAGTTTTATGTGTTAGTCCAACACCCAACAGATGTTTATAGAGTTCACACTCAACCGATCCCAGAAATCAGAAACTAGAATCCCTAGTCTGAAATCTTGCGGTAACAAACTTAACCTAACTTTGAGTTTGGGTAAAGGTTTGTTGTGGTTCCAACTGGAAATCTATCCTAGTGTTTATGTAACCAAATGCTAGAGGATAGGATTTCTTGCTAAGAACAATGGGGAGAACACTTAAGAATTAATCTTCAAAATCGGTGTTCTTCGAGCGGAAATTCTGCTAGCTTTTGCTTCTTGATAATTTGTGTTAATATTGTTGTTCCGCTTTGCTCAATTGTCCTTCTTCTTCACTTGACGAGCAATCCCATTTTATAGACCATTAAATCAAAGAGTCGTTGGAGAGCAATTTGAATTTTGGGCTATATTAGGTAGGTTGTAGGATATGATTGTGACGTGCTCCGAATATCGGCGTGGTCGTAGGCATGATTAGCGCTGTTTATGTCCGCAACGTCGAATCCCGCATTGTTAGCTCTTTTTGTACACGTGTCGCTTTCTCCTTGGCTTCGCGAGACGGCACTTCAGTATTTGTCCGTTAGACGATTGATATTCCTTTTGTAGAATATTCGTCTTGTCTGGTGTACCATTTTGTTTGACGCCAAGTGCGAGCTGACTTGATCAGATAACTGATCAATTTACCTTGTAGAGTCTTCTGATGCAGATTGTCTTTGCACAATTTGCAGACTCGGCTGATGTAGGTCTTTAGGTCTTCTGGTAGTCTTCTGAACTTCAGGTGATTCTGAGCCTCAGTGTCTTCAGTCATACTGAGTCTTCAAGTTTGTTACTGAGTCTTCAGGTTTATCTGAGTCTTCAGGTTCATCTGAGTCTTCAGGCTTAACTGAGTCTTCAGGTTTATCTGAGTCTTCAGGTTCATCTGAGTTTCAGTGTCTTCTGTCTTCACCTGATCTTCTAACTTCTTGTCTTCTGATTTGTTCTTAGCCTTCTGATCATCTGACCTTATCTGGTCATCTGATATTTCGACCTGACCTATACATATTGAGTTCCCCCTCAATATGTGATCTATCTTTTACATCAGCTATCTATACATTTCAGCTGGTCATCTTAATCTGATTCTAAGTCATTAGTCAGCTAATAGGTCCGACTGGTCCTATTACAACCTGTTTTGGAACTTCCATCCAAACTTAAATACAAATTTCCCAACAATTTCCCCCTTTTTGATGGAACCAAAACACTTAATCAGAAAAACAGATACCACGAATAGAAATGCAAATAATGTAAAGCAGTACATACTTCAGAAGACAATGAGATGTTGTCTTAGAATCAGAGAGATGGAATATTTCATTCAGATAGGTGTGTGCGTTATAGAATACATGAAAACATACCTATCATCTGATTCCAATTTTTCTTCCTCAGGTGTACTTGAAAATTTGAAGTTCTTTGGGGATGCCAAACATCTTGTACATCCTTTGCATCAGCTTGTCCAGATCTTCTCTTCTATGGATCCCTCCTTTGTCAGCAAATCCATAGTAGGCATTCTTGAATTTGACAGCATCTAACTTGTTGTCTGGACGCAAAGGTGGAAGGAGTTGTTCAAAGGGAGGAGCTTCAGGTATTAGTGACATGATCTTCCCTTCCTTCATCACCATCTGGTAGAAGTCTGGATACTTCGTTTCTAACCAGTTCCGAAATTCATCATCATTTTCAGTTTGATCTTGATGAATCGGAATCATCTCCAGGATGTACACGTCACAAAACCATTCTCCTCTGATCTGATCCTATTCTGGAAGCAGATCTAGCTGGGCACAGAGGATGTCTTTAACAAATGCCGGAAGGGCATTCCTTTCCCAAGCAATCTCCTCTATTGTAGCTTCATTCTTCCTCTTCCTTCGGATGTATGCGATGTTTAGTCCCTTAGCCTCTGCTAACTTCTGCTTCTTGATGGCAGCCTCTCTTATTCTCTGTCTGGTTTGCTCTTGAATTTGTTCAGGAGACATCTGGCTTTTGGTAGAGAGTAATTGGCCTTGACTCTGAACTTCAGCAGTAGCTTTCACCATCTTGCCTTTGCCTTTCTTTCTCCTCAGAGTTTGCTTAGGATCATCTCATTCGTCTTCTTCTGCTAATTTCTTAGCGAGTTCAAGGCTCTTGGCCTGATCATCAGTTTCCATTCTTTTCTGTACGGACGAAGAGAAGTCTTCAATCTTGTCGACTCTGGCAATGACTTCTGAAAGAGCAATCTTTTGCTCAGTGATCTCTTTGCTATGTTGCTCCACAGTTTCTTTTAATTCAGCAACAAGATCAGTAGATGGAGTGGCTGGCAAGTCAGATACAGTGGCTTCTGGAAAAGATGCAATAGATACCAACTGTGTCTGTTTTTCTTTCTTCTCTTGTCCTTCCCCATTTTTGGTTTCATTAAAGAGGTTGGACAGCCTGCGATTCAGAGCAATAAACTGCCGTGTGATCTCCTCTCTGAGTTCCTCAACAACAAGAGGAGTGATCTGAGCGGTGGCAGAAGGTGCAGGTGTTAAAAAGCGTCTGAGAGCAAATTCGATGTCCCTTCTTGCTCGTTCAGTATAAGCTGTAAAGTGTTTCCAACCCATATTCATGTGGTTGTCAGTTTTCTCCAAGGATGCCCAGACATTTTCCAATAGTGCCTGTGTCTCATTGAGCATATATGTCTGAACTTTGAGTTTATCAGACTGAAGATTGAGCTTCTCAGCAAGAGGATTTACTAGTTGCATTACTTCAGAAAGGATGGCATTCTGCATCCCAACTGTGTGACTTCTTTCTCTGTCAACCAGTTTGGCTTGTTCTTCTTCAAACCGCTTCATCAGATCTGCTGTGAGAGCTGTGAATTTGTCTTCAATAGCAACCTTGACCCCATCATGAATCTTCTCAGTATAAAGATCTAGGGTATCGGAGCTCAGCATAGCAGTCTGGTCAGATGTTGATGCCTTGCCAAGTTGGGTCTCATCTGCAGCACCCATTCTTGGTTCATCGGCAGCTCCCTCATGATCTGTAGGAGGTTGAACAGTTTCCTCCCTGTTATCAGCAATTCCGAACCTTTCATGAATCAACCATCTGATATCATCGTCAGATGCCTATTCAACAGCGCTTTCAATCCCAGCATTGTTCAAGCACTTCATCTCCAAGTCTACAAAGAAATCAGATCCCAGAGTTGCCATGAGGATCAGAAATTCCTCGATGCTTTTCAGTCTGATATCCCTCCAGAACATAATTTCTTCTATCTGTTGCAGGATGCCAGGATGTTGATCCAATTCAGGGCATAGGTCCAGCAGATACTCCTTGATTTGTTGCTTCATTATTCTTATGATCGGGCTTTCTGAAACAGGTGAAGCAAGCACGGTTCTGGTATTGAAGGGATTATGAGAGATGGACACATGCTTGTCAGATCTCTCAGGTTCTTGTATCTTGTTTGGAGATTGGGAGTGAGATGGGGATATATGTGGTTCAGGTTCGTTTTCAGCTTGTTGAGGTGGTTCAGTTTCCTGAACAGGTTCAATGATTGGGAGAGTGGGAGATCTGGTTGATCTGATTGGTGAGGGTGAGGGTGAGAATGTTTTGTGAGGAGAGGGTGATGGCGATTTGGAAGTGGGTGTAGGCGATCTTGCTTTCTGGAAGATCTTGGTGAGAGGCAGAGAATCAAATGGTGATTCTTCCTCAGAGTGCACCACTTCTGTCCCTCTGGCAGCTTTCTCTCCTTCTTCTTCAAGCATCTGCTCGTCCCTTACTTCTCTGGCAGTGTGCTCAGAACTGACTGATATGTCCTTTTTTGATTCCACCTGAATCAGATCCTTCATTCTGTGAACTTGCTGAGCAGAACTAGGAGCAGTCTTCAGAGGAGAAGTCACTCTCTTCTGACGTTTTCGCTGAGCATCTGGTTTCTTGGCCAGATCCTTCCTCTTCAACCTCTTCTCTGGAATGGCCGTTCCCTGCACTTCTGAAGATGCAGTTGCCTTTTCTTTTCCCTTCTTTTCTCCCTTGGGTTTGGGTACATAAGGAGTAAGATCCTCATCAGATTGTCCAGGCAGGGGCTCATCCTTGCCCAATATGGCCTTGTGCTTTGCTTGATATATCTTCGCTCCATTCTCATTCCGTTCATAATTCTTTGGCAGCTTGTCTGACAGAATGATTGAGATTTTGTGTATGAAAGAGCACTTGGAAGATAAGCACACTTCATTTCTCTGGGTCAGTTCGAACTTCCCCGAGTCTTTCCGCAATCGTGCCTTAACCATACCCAACCAATCCATGTCTGAAGCCTTCTTGATGATTGCCGTCATGACACTGATCTTATAGGAAGTGACAGCATCAAGACTGTAAGTTGAGCACATTATCCACCTTCTGAACGATCTCAAGGAGAAGGCGATATTTCCTCTTCAGGTAGGAGGCTTTGACATTCGTCGTATTCTCCTTGTTTGCTGGTCTCAATAGCTAGGCTTCAAGAAATTCCTTCTCACCTACATCAGTCGTGTAGGTCTCTGGGTTGATGCTTCCTCGAGTTAGACCGAAGATCCTCTAGAGATCATCGTTCGACACTCGTACTTCCAGTCCACCAACGGAAGAAATCAAGTCAGCATCAATTTCCTCATCCTTCTGTAGATTGTATAGAAACTCCGGGTCTTCATATGTGTGGGCAACGTTCTGATGTCTCGAGCAATATTGTTCAAGCCCACACGCTCGCAAGCACTCCAGAATTTCCAGCGATTCAGGATCTGAGGTGATTGAAAATACTAAATATTTTTCATCAATGATATCTTTCTTCATTGATGCGAAGTTGCAGAACTTTTTCCCTTAGCCCTGTCGTGGAACAAGATATGCCATTTTTGTATGATATGCAAATTGATGTTAGTTTGAGTAAATTATTTCAATAAGCTCAGTCAAACCAGCAATCTGAGCATCAATTAAGCAAGTAAGCGTATAGATCGAATATAAATTACAGAAACATATCATCACGACTTGTAAACCTAGGTACTAGAGTGAATTGAAATCATGCAGTACTCAAAGGAAAAAAAATTACCAGAAATTGATTCGTAGGATTTAGAAATCGTAAAAAATAGAATCAATTGATTTTGAAAGTAAATTTCTGAAGATTTTGAAAATTTTGATCTTTTAAGAGTTTTGAGAAGACGAAGTAGTGGAAAGAAGTATTCTGAGAAAGATTTGGATTTATAGTATGCGAGGGAAAACTTTTTGCACAACTTTCCAAAGGTACTCAAGTGTCCGTGTTTTAAAATCAGTGGCTGAGATTAGTCGGCCGAAAAAGTTTTTGATCGCACGGTTGAGAAAAGTAGTCTTCTCGTATTTCGGACTCGAAAATTCGCAATAAAACGCATTAAATACACATTCCCATGTCCGCATTAAATGTTTTGCAGTGCATGCGTCATAAAGTTAAGAGAAGGCAGAGTGAAAACCAATTTTATTTAAATAATGCATATAAGATGTTCAGAAAGGGGTAAATAAGAAACGTATCTGACTGATTGATATTGTAATCAATCAGTTACCACCGTGATCTGATCTGGTACTTGTTGACCTTACTGATGGTAGCCTTAAGCATTTCCCAACAATATTCCACTCATCTGATCAGATTTCTGTTTGATCCACTTCGTTACTTATCTGATCCACTTTATCTGATCCACTCATTTGATACACTTCATCCTTCAGTCTTCTTCTATTCATGCTGCATTTCCTAGGCATTTAAGTCATACTCCCGTCAAAACATTTACTTTGGGGAGTCAAAAAGTCACCTCGATTCCCAAATCGGCGCGATTTGACATTCCGTAATAATGGAACCACTTGTAGGTTGTAATCTGACCTCCGGGTCCTTATCAATGAAAATTTTTGTTATTTCATTGTTGTGTTGCCTCTTCTGACTTATGCGATTTGTAGCTTTAAACTTATACTTGCTTGTTGACCGTAGCTTTAATCAACTTATAAAGTATAACCTTCCAATCTGATCAGTTCCCCCTTAATCTGATATATCTTGAACTGATCTGCTCCTTGTCTGATCTTCAGATCGGCTACTTGTCTGATTTTCTGATCGGCTCCTTGTCTGATCTTCAGATCGGCTCCTTGTCTGATCGTGTGATCAGTTGAGATACCTAACTCAACTGATTCCTCTTAACCTGGTTAGTCTGTTAACCAACTGGTTCTGGAGACCAGTCCACCAAACATTTTTGGTGCTTTTTCTCCAAGATCCAGAAGCCCTAGCTCATTGCATAATTCTCTGAATCTGATCTCAACTAGATGTTTGGTTAAAATATCAGCTTTCTGCTTGTCAGTATGGATCTTTTCCATTCTGATATTCTTCTTTTCAACATGATCTCTGTTAAAATGATGTCTGACATCCACATGCTTGCATCTTGTATGTAGAACAGGATTCTGAGTGATTGCAATAGCACTATTACTGTCACAGAATATAGGTACGTTCTTAGCTACGATGTTGTAATCCCTCAGCTGCTGACTTAGCCAGAGCAGTTGGGAACAACAGCTTCCTGCAGCCATATATTCTGCTTCAGTAGTAGATGTCGCAACTGATGTCTGCTTCTTCGAAAACCAAGAGATCAATTTATTTCCCAAAAACTGACATGAACCTGAGGTTGACTTCCTGTCGATTCTGCAACCTCCGTAATCAGAATCAGAATACCCACTAAGCTCTAGATTATCATCTAATGGGTAAAATAAACCAAGGTTTACTGTCCCCTTCAGATACTTGAGAAAGACGCTTAGCTGCTTCTAGGTGGCTTTGCATTGGATTTGCTTGAAATCTGGCACATACACCTACTGCAAAAGTGATATTTGGTCTGCTGGCAGTTAGGTATAGTAGAGATCCAATGAGAGCCCTATATTCTTTTAGATTAGTTTTCTGACCGTCCTCATCTGGATCCATCTTGAACCCGGTCGTCATGGGAATTCTGGTTTCCTTACAGTGTTGAACTCCAAACATGGCCAGTAGATTGCTTGTGTACTTCGCCTGGCAGATGAATATCCCTTTTGTACTCTGCTTGACCTGTAGACCCAGAAAGTAATTCATCTGACCAATCATGGACATCTCGAACTTCCCTTGCATCAATTTGTTGAACTTCTCACATAGCTTCTTGTTGGGAAATCCGAAGATGATGTCGTCCACGTAAATCTGAACCATCAGAATATCTTCTCCATCTTCTACTCTGAATAAGGTTCTGTCCACTATTCCTTTAGTGAATCCATTTGTCTATCAAGAACCGAGAGAGTGTATCATACCAAGCTCGAGGAGCTTGTTTTGAAGCCATAAAGAGCTTTTTCTAAAAGCGGTACACTTGGTTGCCTTTTTTCAAAGCCACGGAGGTTGTTCAACATAAACTTCCTCTCGCTAGTACCCCATTTAAGAATGCACTCTTTACATCGATCCGATACACAATGAACCCTGTGGGCAAAGATATGCCGTAAACAAACCCGAATGGCTTTTAGGCGAGCGATCGTGCAAAGGTCTCATCATAATCAATTCTTTCGACAGGAATACCCCTTAGCAACAAGTCTTGCCTTATTCCTGGTTATGACATTATTCTCATTTCTCTTGTTCTTGAATACCCACTTCATGCCAATCACGTCTTGATGAGTTGGTATGTCCACCAGTTTCCAAACTTGATTCCTCTCAAATTGTTCCAGTTCTTCTTGTATGGCTAGAATCCAGCTTGCGTCTTGTAGAGCTTCTTCTACTGTAGTTGGTTCCTTCAAGGACATAACAACAATACATGGCACTTTCACTAATCTGATGTCTAGTTTTGACTCTATCAGATGGGTCTCCGATAATCAGATCAATTGGATGACTGGTAATCCAGGTCCTTCTATTCTAATTTGCGTCTGTTTGGAGAACATCATCCTCTTCTGATAGTAGTTCATTACTAGTGATTGGGAGTGGTGCGGAATTATGATCCACTTGATAAGAACATGTCTCAGCTGATGTTGGACTCATCATGTGTGCTGATGTCTGATCGTAGGAACTTCAGGAGTTCCCCCGAACCGAGATGGTTCGGTTGATCTTTATCTCAATTGCATCCGGCTTCTACACTGATAGTTGTGCGTACCTTAGGGTCTGATTGACCTGGTGAATCAGCAAGATCAAGTTCTGGGATATACACTATTAAGTGTTTGATTCTTTTCTCCTTGATACTTAGTCGATCCATTTTCTCGCGATCAAAAATTCGGTTGATCCGGCACGCTTTGTTCTCGAGGCAGCGTTCTCTTGTTCAGAAGATGTCTCATCAAAGACCACATGGGGTGTTTCTTCCACAACTAAGGTTTGTTTGTTGTAAACCCTGAAAGCCTTGCTGGATGAGGAATATCCTAAGAATATACCCTCATCTGACTTGGCCTCAAAGGTCTTCAACTGACTCTTCCCATTGTTGTGTATGAAGCACTTGCACCCAAAAATATGGAAGTAAGAAACACGAGGTATTCTGCCCTTCCACAGTTCATAGGGTGTTTTGAAGTGAGTCTTTGTCAGAGAACATCTGTTCTGAGTGTGGCATGCAGTATTGATGGCTTCTGCCCAGAAACGGCTTGGTGTCGCATGTTCAGCTAACATAGTGCGAGCAGCTTCCTTGAGAGTTCTGTTTCTCCGTTCTGCTACTCCATTTTGTTGTAGCGTTCTTGCAGCTGACGTCTCATGCTGTATACCAAACTCAGTGCAAAAATCAGTAATAAAAGAGTTCAGAAATTCTGTACCTTTATCTGATCTGATTTTTACTATGCTGACACCCTTTTCGTTTTGTAGTTTCTTGAGCAGCTCGGGTATCTTTGTCGTTGTCTCATTCTTCTTGTATAAGAATACAACCCAAGTAAACTTGAAATAATCATCCACGATTACCAGAGTATATTTGTGTCCACTGAGACTGACTGGTGTAACTGGTCCGAATAGATCCATATGAAGCAGTTGCAGTACTCTACAAGATGCTGGTCCAGGTATTCCCTTGAATGAGGCTTTAACTTGTTTTCCCATCTGACATGCGGCACATGTCTGATCCTTTGAGAATACCTCATTCGGAAGTCCCTCAACCAAAGACATCCTAGCTATCTTGTTAAGAGTCTTAAAGTTCAGATGACTCATTCTTTTGTGCCAAGGCCACCTGCTACTTTTGGAACTCTTAACAATTAAGCATGCATTTCTTGGGCAACTGTTCCAATCTGCTGTGTAGATCGTGCCTTTCCTTGAACCAGTTAGCAAGATTTGTTGAGTAGCTCGATTCCTAATCGTACACTTATCACTCGAGAACTCAACACTGAATTTGTTGTCGCAGAATTGTGATACTGATAGTAGGTTATGCTTTAATCCTTCGACATACGAGACTCCAGTTACTTGTACATCATCATTCTCTAAGGTTCTGAATCCTTTGATAAAATCAAAGTTATCATCACCGAAGAGTACACGTGGGCCTTCTTGTTCTTTGTAAGAGCTAAGGAGATGTTTGCTTCCAGTCATGTGCCTTGAGCATCCACTATCGATGTACCAGATAGTTGCTTGTACACCTCCTTTGTTGGCCAAACCCACGCGAACCTGCAATCGAATCAGGCTTTAGGTACCCATTTAGAATTGGGTCCTGGGGTTTAGTGGTGGATTTAGGGATCCACACAAACAAGACACTTCTATGGTAATCAGATAGATTAGAAGGCCTGATTTGTCTCCCATAAACATCAACATAATCATACGTCTCTTTATATGCTTTCTGATTGGTATGATTACTTGTGCGAGCCTTGAGTGAATCAGAAGACTTGGGATTTTTCTTTACATTTTGTCTTCTTTTAACCCAGTGGGGCTCAGGTGCAGCAGCACTAGGTCTCTGGTTATAAGGGTAGGTATGACTGCTACCATTAAAAGATTCATATCTTCTTGGCATAGATGGTCTTTGCAGTTTACCTATAGCTTGCTTGTTAGGCAGCTGACCTTGATTGGGTCTCAAATTAGATTTCCTTTTTATAGGTTGTCTCTTCTGATACCTAATCTGCTGATCAGGTTGAGGTCTCTTCAGAAGAACTGGGTTCTTCTGTTGATTCCTCGGCTTATGCTTAATCAGTTGAGGTCTATTTCTGTTCCCTTTCTGATTAGGCACTTGCCTTACTTGCTCAGCAGGTCTCTTTCCCTTATCAGATACATGTTTAGCTTTTTGTGTATCTTTGTCAGAGACTCGTTTGATTACACCCTTCTGAAGTGAACCAAATAGGGCTTTTGAGGATGTAGAAGGGTTTTCATACCCAATTCCCTTCTTGTTAGTCGGCGTTCGAAAATAGGTGTTCATATCTTGAACGGTTTTTGATGACTTTGTGAAAACCTCTATTTTATTGCGCAAACTATCCTCAGTAGATTTTAGACTCTCATGTAGTCGGAATAGCTCATCAAACTTAGCTTGTAGAATTTTGAAATCATCAGCTTGTTGTTTGTTGATTGCTAGCTGATCTTTAATATGCTTCTCCTGATCAGAAGATTTAACTTTTAGAACCTTCAGTTCTCAGTCACCTTCTGAGCAGTTTCAGCTGATTTCAGTTCAACTGCTTTACTGACAGCGTTCTCTTTAACAAGCTGATTATTTCTGATCCTTAGCTTATCGTTTCCAGCTTCCACTATTCTATAAGTGTCTACTGCATTAGAGAGATCATCAAGAAATTGCTCAGAGTAGAGCTGCAAGTCAATCTCTCCAGCAGGTGTGTTAATAATAGCTGGTGTGGAAATTGAAAAAGCAGAAGGTTTGGAGGTTACCTCAGATTGGTCTTCCTCCCTGGCCATTAGGCAGATTTCATCATCATCTGAAGAGAATATCAGATCTTCATGGTCGAAGAAATCATTTGCATTGCTTATCAGACAGAAATCTTCTACAGATGAGTAGCCAGAATCCTCAGAAGGCAGATAGGAATCATCAATTCCGGATGTGTCAGCTACCATAGCTTTTTTGTCTCTGAAGCGTAGCTCTCTTTTGTTCCGCTTCTCTTCTCTTTCTCTGGGAGTCAGGTCTGGGCAGTCGGAGCTGTAGTGACCTGGTTTCTCGCAGTTGAAGCATGATCCACGATCCACAGAACTTCCTCTGCCAGGTGAGTCACTCCGTCTGTAGGATCTGTCAGATGACTTTCCTTTCTGATTGTAGTCAGAACTCCTTCTGTCAGATCTATTGTCTCTTCTCTCATCTGACCGATCATCTCTTTTATCATCTATGTGATCCCTTTGGTCATCCGATCTGGTCCTTTCTAGTGATCTGTCAGTTGGCCTCCTGTTTCTTCCTCTGTTGTCTTGATAGTCTCTGTAGAATCTGCGATACTTACCAAGTTGAATGTTCGATCTTTCAATTTTCCTGGTAAGCAGAGTGATCTGTTCTGCTTGGCTTATTATGTTTCCAACAGGTTCAGTGGCCTTTGATCTGCTGTTGGTTGGTTTGAATGCAACTGATTTAGATGTGGAGGTTGAGGCTTCAGCAGGCGACTCGTCTTCATCTGCTTGCCCTCTTTCGATTAAATCGAACTCATGGGCTTTAAGACTTAGGAATAAGTTACTTGGCTTCATGTTGGCAATGTCTTGGCAATCCTTGATTACCGTGACTTTCATGTCCCACTTATTGGTGAGAGATCTCAAGATCTTATAATTGATGTCTTTATCTGACATCTCTCGTCCAAGTTCTCGTAGCTTGTTTACTGACATGGTGATCCTCCCATCGAGCTCATTGATGGTTTCGTTTAGCAACATCTTGAGCTTCTCGAACTTCACCAGTTCAGCTTGTAATCGGCTGTCTTTGATTTGATCATTTCCTCCGCACATCTCAGCAAGAGTATCCCACATTTGTTTCGCTATTTTGAGATACTTTATCTTCTCCTTGGTGATCTTATACATCGTCTTCATGATTATATGACTGGCTATTGTATCTAGAGTATACAGCTTTCTTTCTTCTGCATCCATCAGAGCTGGACTTTTTCGAACAAGGCTTCCAGGTGCAAAATCTGGATCTCCTCCAACCGCTGGGTTGTCATGGTATATGATGATGGGTCCTCGTTCAATTACTTCCATCATTCTACCGCTTATCGACCCTAGATGGTTGCACATGTATATTGTCCAATCTGCATACTCATCAATTGAAAACTTAAGCAAATCATGATACATACCAGAGGTATTATCCATGCTGAATGTGATTTTGAAAACGAATGAGTTTTGTAAAAGGTTTTTCAAGATATGTTCAAATGACCACAAAGATTCTTCCTCAAGAATCGATGATACTCAAAGCCAGTGGTCTGTAGAACCACTGCTCTGATACCACTTGTAGGTCCCGAACGGGTTTTGTGAGGGCAGAAGTCTAGAGGGGAGGGGTGAATAGACTTCTGAAAACTTTTTGTGCAGATCAGGTGTGATTGCAGATTGCCTGATCAGAGTGCTAGTGAGTCAGCTTGGACTGATGTTCAATCTTACTGAGTGCCTGAGGGCAGATCAGTTTGATATCTGTCAGTTTAACTGATAGTGCGGAAGCTTGTAAATACCCGTGTGAAAAACCAGTTTTATCAAATCAGATTCTCAAGTCAGTTTTCAACCAGCTGACTAAGGTGTCAATCTGATCAGATCAGTTGCTTGGTGCAGACTGATGTTAACTTAGAATATGTATGCAATTTTAAGCTCAGTTGTGTGAATAGTGTAAAGCAATAAAGAGCAAGTAAATGCACACCAGATTTTATAGTGGTTCAGACGAAACCCGTCTTACGTCCACTCTTCCCTTAACACAGGGGCACCAACTTAACTGACTGGACTTAGTTTTATGTGTTAGTCCAACACCCAACAGATGTTTATAGAGTTCACACTCAACCGATCCCAGAAATCAGAAACTAGAATCCCTAGTCTGAAATCTTGCGGTAACAAACTTAACCTAACTTTGAGTTTGGGTAACGGTTTGTTGTGGTTCCAACTGAAAATCTATCCTAGTGTTTATGTAGCCAAATGCTAGAGGATAGGATTTCTTGCTAAGAACAATGGGGAGAACACTTAAGAATTAATCTTCAAAATCGGTGTTCTTCGAGCGGAAATTCTGCTAGCTTTTGCTTCTTGATAATTTGCGTTAATATTGTTATTCCGCTTTGCTCAAATGTCCTTCTTCTTCACTTGACGAGCAATCCCATTTTATAGACCACGAAATCAAAGAGCCGTTGGAGAGCAATTTGAATTTCGGGCTATATTAGGTAGGTTGTAGGATATGATTGTGACGTGCTCCGAATATCGGCATGGCCGTAGGCATGATTAGCGCCGTTTATGTCCGCAGCGTTGAATCCCACATTGTCAGCTCTTTTTGTACACGTGTCTCTTTCTCCTTGGCTTAGTGAGACGGCAATTCAGTATTTGTCCGTTAGACGATTGATATTCCTTTTGTAGAATATTCATCTGGTCTGGTGTACCATTTTGGTTGACGCCAGGTACGAGCTGACTTGATCAGATAACTGATCAGTCTACCTTGTAGGGTCTTCTGATGCAGATTGTCTTAGCACAATTTGCAGACTAGGCTGATGTAGGTCTTCAGGTCTTCTGGTAGTCTTCTGATCTTCAGGTGACTCTGGGCCTCAGTGTCTTCAGTCATACTGAGTCTTCAGGTTTGTTACTGGGTCTTCAGGTTTATCTGAGTCTTCAGGTTCATCTGAGTCTTCAGGTTTAACTGAGTCTTCAGGTTTATCTGAGTCTTCAGGTTCATCTGAGTTTCAGTGTCTTATGTCTTCACCTGATATTCTGACTTCTTGTCTTCTGATTTGTTCTTAGCCTTCTGATCATCTGACCTTATCTGGTCATCTGATATTTTGACCTGACCTATACATATTGAGTTCCCCCTCAATATGTGACCTATCTTTTACATCAGCTATCTATACATTTCAGCTGGTCATCTTAATCTGATTCTAAGTCATCAGTCAGCTAACAGGTCTGACTGGTCCTATTACAACCTGTTTTGGAACTTCCATCAAAACTTAAATACAAATTTCCCAACAATAGGCAATCCCGTGAGGGAGATAAGTCCCGAGAGAGTGGGAATTCATTGAACATATGTATGGTGGTGTGCCTAACACCTTAAACTGAGGTGGTTTGACAAGTAAGTGCCCCTGCTAATAGGGAAGAGTGGATGTAGAAGTTGAACTCCGAACCACTATAAATTTGGTTATAAGCAAAACACATTGGTTAAAAGAAATTTTTTGGAATCACTCTTCCCTCACCCCTGTTTTATATGCATTACATGATTTTTACGCATTTCATGGGCTTTTCACGGGACCAACACACATCACCCTGTAAATAGAGGCCATTCATTGACATACCAAAACACAACAAGAGGCATAAAATAATTACAACAGTTTTAGAGATTGTTATTTAAAATTATATTTGTATCTATTTCGTGTTTATTAATTTAAAATAAAAATTTTGTAAAAGTACATTAAAATTATGTCAAATTAAATAAGATTGATATCTCGAAAAGATGAAAGATAATCAATAAAATCAAATCACATGTAGGTTTAATCTCTTGAAAGTGGAAGTGAATAAATAAGATCAAATCAAATAAGACCGATTTGTCAAATCTAGTCAATCAAACCCAATAGATTAAATTGATTTGTCAATAAAGTAAAATTAATTTGTATCAGCTAATACAGAGGCACCACATGAGATTGTTATGATGGTAACACTTTCACTCCACACCGTATAAATAGGGTACCTTTATTCACTTCATTCAACACAACGAGACACAATAATTAGATTGATTTGTCAATTAAGACAATCAAATTCACATCGGCTAACTTGGAGGAACCACATGGTATCGTTATGATGAGAAAATTTTCAATCCTCACCCAATAAATAGGTGACCTTTATTCACTTCTTTCAAAACAAAAACACAAAAAATTGAAGAGAATAACTTATGAGTTCTAGAGATTGATATCAAAAAAATAGTATTTGTATTTATTTCGTATTTATTCATTTAAAATACAGAATTTGTTTTGACAAATTTTTATAAGAACATTAAAATTATGTCAAATCAAATCAGATTGATATCTCGCCAAGATGGAAGACAATCACTCAAATTAAGCAAATCAAATCAGATCAAATTTATATCTCGTAAAGGTAGAGGGGAATAAAAAAGAGCTAATAAAACCAGATTGATTTGTCAAATCAAGACCATAAAATCAAATAAATTAGAATGATTTGTCAATAAAGTTAATTAAATTCACATCAGCTAGTCCGGAGGCGCCACATGGCATCGTGATGAATGAAAAATCTTAACACGTCACCCTATAAATAGAGGACCTTTTTTCACTTTATTCAACATACCAAAACACAACAAAAGGAAGAAAATAATTAGAGGAGTTTTAAAGATTGTAATTGATAAAATTATATTTGTATCTATTTAATGTTTATTAATTTAAAATACAAAATTTGTAAAAGTACATTAAAGTTATGTCTAATTAAATAAGATTTGATATCTCTCAAAGACGAAAGATAATCAATAAAATAAAATCACAACGAATTTAAATCTCTTGAAAGTGGAAGTGAATAAAGAAGATCAAATTAAATAAGGTTGATTTGTCAAATCAAGTCAATCAAATGCAATAAATTAGATTTATTTATCAATAAAGCCATTAATTTGTATCAGCTAATCCGTAGGTGACATCGTTATGATCGTAAAATTTTCACTCCACACCCTATAAATAGGGTGCCTTTATTCAATTCATTCCACACACCAAAACACGACAAAATAAAGAAAAGAACCAGAGGAGTTCAAAATTAGATTAATTTGTCAATTAAGATATTCAAATTCACATCGACTAATCCAGAGGAGCCACTTGGTCTCGTTATGATGAGAAAATTTTCAATTCTCACACTATAAATTTTCAACATACAAAAACACAAAAAATGAAGAGAATAATCAGATGTGTTCTAGAGATTGATATCGATAAAATATTATTTTTATCTATTTTGTGTTTATTCATTTAAAATACAGAATTTGTTTTTACAAATTTTTATAAGCACATAAAAATTGTGTCAAATCAGATCAGATTGATATTTCTCCAAGATGAGAGATAATCAATCAAATCAAATCGGATTAAATTTATATCTCGTCAAGATGGAATAGAACCAGATTGATTTGTCAAATCAAGACCATAAAATCAAATAAATTAAAATAATTTGTCAATCAAGTCAATTAAATTCAAATCGGCTAATCCGGAGGCACAGTGTGGCATCGTGATGAAGAAAAATCTTCACACATCACCCTATAAATAGAGGCCCTTCATTCACTTTATTCGACATACCAAAACACAGAAAAAGGAAGAAAATAATTAGAGGAGTTTTAGATATTGTAATTGCTAAAATTGTATTTGTATCTATTTCGTGTTTATTAATTTAAAATAAAAAATTTGTAAATTAAAATTAAAACTATGTCTAGTTAAATAAGATTGATATCTCGCAAAGACGAAAGATAATAAATAAAATCAAATTACATGTAGTTTATATCTCTTGAAAGTGGAAGTGAATAAAGAAGATCAAATCAAATAAAACCGATTTGTCAACTTAAGTCAATCAAATCCAACAAATTAGATTGATTAATGTCAAATTAATTCGTATGAGCTAATACGGAGGCACCACATGAGATTGTTATGATGGTAAAACGTTAACTCGACACCCATATATATATATTTTGAAAGGTATTCCACACCCTATAAATAGGGTGCCTTTATTCACTTCATTCAACACAACCAAACACAACAAAATAAAGAGAAGAGTTAGAGGAGTTCTAGAATTAAATTGATTTGTCAATTAAGAAAATCAAATTTACATCGGCTAATTCGGAGGAACCACGTGGTGTCGTTATGATGAGAAAATTTTCAATCCTTACCCTATAAATAGGTGATCTTTATTAACTTCATTCAACACACAAAAACACAAAAAAAATGAAGAGAATAATCTGATGAGTTCTAGAGATTGTTATCAATAAAATATTATTTGTATCTTTTACGTATTTATTCATTTAAAAAACATAATTTGCTTTGACAAATTTTTATAAACACATTGAAATTATGTCAAATCAAATCAGATTGATATCTTGCCAAGATGGAAGATAATCGTTCAAATCAATCAAATCAAATCAGATCAAATTTATATCTCATCAAGATGAAAGAGAATAAAAAAGAGAAAATACAACCAGACTGATTTGTTAAATCAAGACAATAAAATCAAATAAATTAGAATGATTTATCAATTAAGTCAATCAAATTCACATCGGTTAATACTGAGGGGCCATGTAGCATCTTGATGACGAAAAAAATCTTCACACTATCACCCTATAAATAGAGACCTTTTATTCACTTCATTCAACATACCAAAACATAGCAAAAGGAAGAAAATAATTAGAGGAGTTTTAGAGATTGTAATTGATAAAATTATATTTGTATTTATTTCGTGTTTATTAATTTAAAATACAAAATTTGTAAAAGCACATTAAAATTATGTCTAATCAAGTAAGATTGATATCTCGCAAAGACTAAAGGTAATCAATAAAATCCAATCAGATCAAATTTATATCTTTTGAAAATAGAAGTGAATAAAAAAGATCAAATCAAATAAGACCGATTTGTCAAATCAAGTCATTCAAATCCAATAACTTTAATTGATTTGTCAATAAAATCAAATTAATTCGTATTAGCTAATCCGGAGATACCACGTGGGATCATTATGATAGTAAAATTTTCATTCCCCACCCAATAAATAGTGTGTCTTTATTCATTTTATTCAACACACCAAGACCCAACAAAATAAAGAGAAGAATCAGAGGAGTTCTAGAATTAGATTGATTTGTCAATTAAGACAATCAAACTCACATCGGAGAATTCGGAGGAACCACATGGTATCGTTATGATGAGACAATTTTCAATCCTCATCTTATAAATATGTGACCTTTATTCACTTCAATTCAACACACGAAAATACAAAAAATGAACAAAACAATCTGAATAAATGTAATAAGAAACCTGGCTATGGGCTTAGAGCATCCACAATGGATGGATGGATTTTCATCCATCCATCCACTCTCTCTCCTCCACATCATCTCCACATCATCTACTTTTAAATACTTAATGTTGGTCCCAGTGCAAACGAGTCTTACACGTGTATGGGGGGGAATATATGATTTCAGTGATTTCTTAAAACTTTTCTTTGCTGAGATCAGAGGGGTCAGGATGTCCTGAGAATTTTGCCCTGAGAAGCACAAATTGCCCTGAGTCAAAGTCTACTGAGACAGTGATCCAGAGCAGCTTTCAGAAGCTTCAGATTAGCCCAACTGATCCCGAGTTTTATCAGAGATCCTGAGATGCTTGGATCAGATAATTATCTTACTGAATACTCAGCAGAGTTGATTCAGTTTGGTAACTATTTGTTCTAGCTAATCAAGAGTGCGGAATGTGTTGGCCCTAAGTTTATACTCGTTTTAACTTGCTGAAAATTTCTTCCTTAGTCAAAACAGTGGTTAAGACTGTGATCAAGTTTGATGCAAGTTCAGTGGATTGTTTCCAACTAAATATCAAGAAGATCAGTATGCTTTCTGTGAAAATATGCAACAGATAGAATGCAATACAGAAAGTAAACAACACAGCAAATTATAGTGGTTCAGAGGCAAAGCTCCTACGTCCACTCTCTCTGATCTTCAGAGAAATTCCTTAACACACTATAACCTAAAGCTTTCAGACCGAACACAGCAGCTTACTAACTTTTCTACCATGAGTTTTATGGCTGACTACTGCAGCTTACTAACTCAACACACACAAGCTTTCTGACTGTCTAAAATAGCTTACTCACTTCTTTTCTAGAGCTTTCTGGCTGACTCACTGCAGCTTACTTGCTCTTTACAACTCTTTTCTCACCAACAATCACACACAATACACAAACTACCTAACAAAAGGGTTTGGTTTGGGTTGGTTTCCAACTAGAGTGAGATATCCTTTGACAATAAGTACAAATTCAAAGGCTAGGATATCTCTACTAAGCTTTGGATATGTTTCAAATCTAGGCTTAGTGAATGAGCTCTCTTCAATGTGAAACACTTGGGAAATCTTAGGTTTTTCGAGTGCTTCAATTTGCAAGAATACGAATGAGCTCTTGAGTTGCTTTGATTTCCCGTAACCACTCAATGGTGAAGGTCACTGGTATTTATAGGCAACTTCTCCAATGGTCACTCTTTGAAAAACTATCCGTTGGAAGAGATAACATCAAGAGTTTCCTCTTCTGGTTATTGATGAACGACTATTTTTAAGGTTTGAACACACCCTTCCATGTTTTAGGAAATATGCAGTCATGTAGCCAATCACCAATTTCTGTGAACTGGAAGATATCAGACCTGACATTTCTTCAGTGAGATGTCGCTTTCAGTGTCAGTAAAGTACGTTGATGTTGCCTCCTCATTGGTCGAAATCTCCTTTTGAACAGAGACAAGCAAAACGGCTCTTTTTAATTTGACCTTTCTGATCTGATATGTTCCTTAATGTCCACAAATGTCTAACATTTTGTTTGTTTGTGCTAGGAATGAACATAACATTATTTTATTAAGATAGTGGTTCAGGGTCCTTTTTGTTCAGTACACAAACAGTCTTCAGGATCTTCGGTCTTCAGGATTCTTCAATCTTCAGGATTCTTCTGAGTTTTCAGAGTCTTCTGAGTCTTCAGGATTCTTCAGAGTTTTCAGAGTCTTCTGATTCTTCAGGATTCTTTTGAGTCTTCAGAGTCTTCTGAGTCTTCAGTACATTAAAATTCTTGATCTATATCTGCTGACTATACAAGGTGCAGATAATCCTGATTCCTAGTATCTATTGAAACCTGATCCTGATCCTATACTGTCAAGATGTCCTGATACATGTCATACTCAGGAGTTTTGGGATCTAATCAAAATCTTTATTAAATTCATCTCCCAACAATTTCCCCATTTTTGATGATGTCAAAACCATCTTGTTACATTTAAGAAAATCTAACCTATACTCAGGTTTTAGTTGTCTATTACATTTAAATGGCATATCGGATAAGTAAGAACATGTAAAAAGATAATGAGATATTATCTTATTCAACCACAAAAGATAAACTTTTCATTGATGAAGAATGAGAATTACATAGTACAATGAAAGTCAAAAGACAAGAAAAAACAGACAGTCTTCAATCTTCCTCAATCTCATCTTCAGGTACTTCCAAGTTGAACATTCCAAAGTACATCTTCTTCAGTTCATCTCTTTCCTTGATGATTTCAGGGTTGTTTCGTGTCAGTCCAAGCTGAATGGCATACTGAGCAATTTCTTGAGAGATGGCAGCTTCATTCACATAGCCATTCTCAAATCTTGGAGTAGGGTACATGTATGGCCCTGGAGCTACAATCTGAGTGTTGCTCTCATCTGCCAAGTTGATCCACTTCTGCAGATACTCAGGATAGAATGTCAGTAAATATTCAATGAATGCCTCATTCTTGTCTGAGTTGCTCCCTCTCCACTCCCTCAGAATCTCATAGTAGAACCAGAAGGTTCTCTTTATCTCTTCCCATTCATTATTGATTTGGATAGGCATCCACTTGTCAATGTGCGGCCATTTCTGAGTTTTCTCAGTACCTCTCCTCTTGCCAATGAATTTCCTGAATACACCCCTTCTCTTCTGCTCTTCTTCCTTTTTCTTCCTTACCAAAGGAGCACCAGATACTGAAGCAGCAGTTCTTTTCTCTTTTTCAATTTGTAGGGCTTTCAGATTTTTCTTAGTATCAAAGGTTTCTGGTTGTGTATCAGGTTCAACTTCTTCAGTTTCTTCCTCTGATTCATCAAATTCTACCACCAGCTTCCTTTGAACGGGTTTTGAGATTTTTGCTCTCTTTTTCTTCTCTGGCTCCATAAAAGCAATAACTTTCCTCTTTTCTGGTCTAGCCTTAGCCTCTCCAGCTTTGCTTGTTTCAACCCTTCTCCTTTCAATCATCTTCTCTTCTGTGATTTCCTGAGTAGTTTGTTCTGATGTCTGAGTGCGGCCAGGCTCTTCAACTTCTTTAAACTTCAGCTTCTCTGTGGCCTCAATTTCACTCAGAGCATCCAGGATCTTCTTAGCCTCAGCTTCTTCTTTGTCTTTCTTCTCCAAGGTTTGTGCCAACAACATAGCCAATTGACCTTTAGCATATGGTTTTTCTCCCTTTTTGGTATCATACCTTGGGAGAAGTTGGGTTAGTGCAGTATCCATGTAGTATTGCTCCTTTCCTAAACTGCTCACTTCCCCAATCAGCTGATCATGTTCATCTTCCAGCCTCATTAGATAGTTTTTGGCCATGGAGACTTCATCAGACAGTAGAGCAAACTGAGAAGAGAATGCCTTATGCATCATTTCAGTCATCTGGGTCATGAGCAGAGTGCTCAATTCCTCAACAGATGTTTTGATCAATTGCTCATTCTTCTCAATCAGCTTGGCCTCAAGATATGCAGTTCTAGCCTGGTATATTTGCTCCATGTTTGCATTTAGCTATATCCTTACTCCATCAATCTTCTCATCCAGTGCAGTCATCTTATCTGAGAGTGTTGTTTGAATTTGCAGCATATCAGATGATGAGCTCAGATTTTCCAACTTTTGAGATTGACTTGCCAAAGTTTCCTCCATCTTAGTCATTTTCTCCACCACTGGTACCACCTTCTTCAGTTCATCCAGGATTTGGGTTAAATCAATCACTGGAGGTATTACAACAGTCGCCAACTAAGTTGGGTGCTCCAAACGAGCCTCAGTCTGCATACCATAAACAACAGATTTAAAGATAGATACTTCAGTAACTTCGGCATAATTTATAATAGTGTCAAAAGGTACCTGAAGAGTGCTAACTTCAGTCTGAGGTTGTCTGGTATCAGTCTGCTCAGAGCTAGCCTCTTTCTCCAATTCTTGTTGAAGTTCCTTTTCTTGCTCAGATTTCTTCTCTTGCTCAGATTTCTTTTCTCCTTCACCTCTCTGATCCCCATCTTCTTCCTGATTTAGAGAACTGGATGCACCAGCCTCAGCAGTCCTTCTTTCAGCTCATTTCCTTTTTTACCAGCTCATCAAATTCAGCAATTTTGATTCTGAGTTTGGTCTTTCTAAACCCTGAGAACTCTGTCAAAGCAACAGTCTCAGGACTCCACCATTCTTCTCCTCTGAAGGAGGCAATATTCAGCATCTCCGGGAGTGTTTAGTTCAGGATGTAAACCGTTGTCCTGAGCCTGAAGAAAATATCATGAAGGTCAGGATAAGCATTCAGCTCAGGGTATCTGTCCAAGATGAATCGTTCCCCCTTGCTTTGCCATTCTGTTTCTTTTGCTTCGCCCTTCTTCAATTCAGGACTTTCTGGAATATCAGGCTCGGATTGAATGAGTTGTAGTGTTGTAGGATCAAGAAATGGTTCTTTCAGGAGAGTATCCAAACTCAGTAGATCCTGAGATTCTATCTGCTCCTGAGGACCCTTGAAAATCTCCTGAGATATTTTATCAGTGCTCAGGGAAGTTTAAAGTACCTCTGAGAATACATTTTCTTCAGCGTCCTGCTCCTGAACGTTCTTTACTACGTGAGCAAGCACCTGAAGTGGAGATTATATTCCTTGTTGAGCTTCAGTTTGAGTTTCTTCGGTTTCACTGACCTCCTTCTCAGCAATAGTTTGAAGTCTTTTCCTCTTCTGAGGTACCAACGCCTTTTTCTTCAGCTTTTCTCCGGTCTCCCTTTTTACCTTTAGTAAATCAAGGGATTTCTTCTTTCGTTCTTCCTGTCCTAAAGCCTCAGGATGTTTTACTGGTGTTGTCCTGACCGGTTTCTGGACAATATCAGCAATCACAACATCATCCTGATCAGAACTGGACTCGTTTTGATCCTCAGGTTCCTCCTGAACCGTCGATCCTTAGCTTATTGCCTTCTTCTTCTGGGCTTTTGGCTTCCTTAACATGATGCGAATCCTAGAAAACTCAACACCACCCATCAAGAACATTTCTTCCCGAGACAAAGTTTCTATTTTAAAGCTGATCTTAGTCCCAAACAATACTTTCTCATTCTTGATGAATGCGCCTTTAGCATACTTCAGTTTCTCATTCTGGTGAAGGATGCAGTTCACCAGGAATTTAAGCCAGTTGAAGTCTATAGAGGGTGAATCCTCTATTGCAGCCATGAGCCTTAACTTGTTCCTGCTCACTTGCTCAAGACTTCCCGATGTGCTCATCAAGCATTTTGCAACAATGTCGATTAAAACTCGGTATTTGGATTTCAAACTCCATTTGTGCAACGCACCTTTCAATTCTGCCTTGGTTTCCACAAATCTATCCAAAATTTATTGCTCTCGTCCCGCCATATATTGAGCAGGATCCTGTCCACTATCATTTAATTCATAAGCAGAATTTATGTCGTCTAAGGATAGGGATACCTTAATAGTGCGAACCACCTCTGCCCTGGACTTTGCATAAGTACCGAAGCTCAACTGCGACACCAGTCCACCGTCGTCTCCTTCACTTAGATTTATCACAAACTGCAACACCTCCTGTGCAAGCTCCAATTCTGGCATATTGCTTACTAGAAGTGATAAGCGATCCATTCGAAGCATATTTAGAGCTTCTTCTTCCACTTGGGTCGCTTTATTATCAACCATTGCCACCACATACTCAAAATACGGTTTTTGGGTCTTGGCGAGATTCTTAATCATGGCATAGCTTGGGAATTCCATTTTTGAGACAATTTCTGGGTAGTGTATATGAAGGGTTTGAAGATTTTGAAAGTTTAAGGATTTGAGAATTCGGATCGTCTAAATGTGAGAAATAAACTAATGAGGGCTAACAGTTGGTTAAAATATGATCTGTGAAATAAAGATCAATGGTTGTGATTAAATCTAAAAAATATGATGGATGGTTGAGATTTAATCTGGGATTTAAAGAAAATCTCGAGAAAAATAGCTATTTTTGGCTAAATTTTTGGACAATAGGCAAGTAGCAGTTTATAGGTTGACAAATGGACGTTTCTTGGAAATCGAGGCGACTGTTCGTCTTTTTCAGTCAATGGTACTTCAAACATTCCCGCTTTAAAAGTTCAGGTCTTTTGTCATTTATTTCAAATGATTGCTGAGTAATCCTTTGTGTAATAAATGCCACTGAATTTAATGCATGTATCAATATAACTTCAGGATTATTTCGAATGCATAATCCTTACTGAATACTGACCTTGACAAAATTTCGTCCTGAGTCTCAGTTTTCATCCTGAGAAAATTTTGTCCTGAGTTATTCCTCATGAATAACTACATGCCCTTGAAGGACTTCTCCCTTCAGTGAAATTCATTAACCTCGATCCAACATCCCTAATTCTAATGATAGTTCTTGAAATCTTGATTCAGCCAATGGTTTAGTCAAGATATCAGCTCTTTGTTTATCAGTATGAATTTTCTCCATCCTTATATCCTTTTTCTCAACATGATCTCTGATGAAATGATGTCTGATATCAACATACTTACATCTGGTGTGCAATACCGGATTTTGTGTAATAGCAATTGCACTATTATTGTCATAAAATATAGGAACTTCATTGGCTATAATCTTATAATCCCTCAATTGTTGTCTGAGCCAAAGAATATGTGCACAACAGCTTCCTGCAGCCATGTATTCAGCTTCAGTAACACTGGTTGCTATTGATGTTGTTTCTTTGAAAACCATGATATCAGTTTACTTCCAAGAAATTGACAAGTTCTTGTAGTAGACTTCCTGTCAATTCTACATCCACCATAATCAGCATCTGAGTAACCAGTTAGTTCAAGGTTATCATCAGTTGGATACCATAATCCTCTATTCACAGTGCCTTTAAGGTACTTCAAAATCTTTTTGGCAGCCTCCATGTGACTAGTCTTGGGATTAGCTTGGTATTTTGCACATATCCCAACAGCAAATGTAATGTCAGGCCTACTTGCTGTGAGATATAGCAATGATCCAATCATCCCTCTATAATCAGTGTGATTTACTGATTTGCCTTCAGGATCAGGATCCATCTTGTAGTTAGTATTCATAGGAATTCTAACTGCATTGCAATTATGTACACCATACTTAGCAATTAGATCTCTGGTGTATTTTGTCTGATTGATGAATATTCCTTCCTTAATTTGTTTCACCTGAAGTCCAAGAAAGAAATTCATCTCCCCCATCATAGACATCTCAAACTTTCCTTTCATCAGGGTAGAAAACTTCTCACACATCTGATGATTTGGAGATCCAAATATGATGTCATCCACATAAATCTGAACTAGTAAGATATTCTTCCTATCTTCTATCCTGAACAAAGTTCTATCAACAGTTCCTTTGATAAGACCATGGTCAGTGAGAAATTGAGAGAGTTTACCATACCATGCTATGGGTGTTTGTTTTAGACCATACAAGGCTTTCCTAAGCCTGTAAACTTGGTCATTCTGACAAAATCCAGGAGGTTGTTCCACATAAACCTCTTCTTTAAGCACAACATTCAGAAATGCACTTTTCACATCCATCTGATAGACTGTGAATTTCATGTGGGCAGCATATGCAAGAAACATTCTGATGGCTTCTAGTCTTGCAACAGGTGCAAAGGTTTCATCATAATCCAAGCCTTCTTCTTGAGAATAACCTTGTGCAACTAGTCTTGCCTTGTTTCTTACAATGTTGTTGTTTTCATCTCTTTTGTTTTTGAACACCCACTTAGTTCCAATCACATTGTGCCTCTTAGGTCTGTCCACTAGCTCCCAAACTTCATTTCTTGTGAACTGATTTAGCTCTTGCATAGCAGTAATCCAGAATGAATCTTGAAGAGCTTCTTCAATCTCAGTAGGTTCTTTTTCAGATAGGAAGCAACAGAATAGATCACTTTATCCATGGAACCTTCTTGTTTTAACACCTTCTGATAGATCACCCACAATCTGGCTTGTAGGATGACTATCCAACCATCTTCTCCTTGATGTTCCCCCTTCAGTAGTGTCCTCAACATCAGAAATGTTAGATTCAGGTAATTCATCAAATTCAGGGAACAACAGAAAATGAGAGAGTTAATCATCTTCCTTAGGGGAAATTCCATTCAGAACATTGTCAGAGACATTTGTTCCCCCTTGGTTGATAGATTCAGAGTTTACCTCAGCTGTGACCACATCTTCATCGGCATTACATACCTGAGTCTGAACTGGTGTATGTTCAGATTGGTCAGCTTCAGTGTGTTGGCTTTCCTTCAGTGGAGAATTTCTATCCTAAGTCTCACCATCCTGAGTATTTCCATCATGAGCTTCTTTGTCTGAGTCAGATTCACTCCATTCATAGAAAGTGATTGACTTCTTCTTCTCAGGCTCAAAGGATGCTTTATCTTTCTTCTTCAGGTTAAGTCTGGTGATTCTCTTGGTCAGATCTCCTGAATCATGTTCCTGTTTCTTCTGAACACAAGTAGATTCATCAAAAACAACATGAGGTGTTTCTTCCACAATAAGAGTCCTACAATTGTAAACTCTGAAGGCTTTACTGACTTCAGAATATCCTAAGAATATCCCTTCATCAGCTTTGCTATCAAAAGTTTTCAACTGATCTTTACCATTATTGTGTATGAAACACTTGCAACTAAACACACGAAAGAAAGAAACAAGAGGCTTTCTTTCATTCCACAACTCATAAGGTGTTTTGCCTTGATTCTTGGTCAGCATGGATCTGTTCTGAGAGTAGCATGCAGTGTTGATAGCTTCAGCCCAAAACCTCTTAGGTATATCAGCTTTAGAAATCATTGTTCTTGCAGCTTCTTTCAGCGTTCTATTTCTTCTTTCAGCAACACCATTCTGTTGTGGGGTCCTTGCAGCTGATGTTTCATGAGCTATTCCATTTGCTGCACAATAATCACATATATGATCCTTACTGAACACTTCATTAGGTAACCCCCTCACAAGTGCCAATCTTGCAAGTTTGTTCAGGGTTTTGATGTTTAAGTGATCCAGTCTTTTATGCCACAACCAACTGGTATCAGTAGAACTTTTAGCAACCAGACATGTATCTTTAGGGGATGATCTCCAATCAACAAGATACACATTCCCTTTTCTAGTACCAGTCAGTAATATTTGTTGTGAAGTATTATCTTTCACATAACACAAGTTCTTTGAGAACTCAACACTGAATCCTTTGTCACAGAATTGATTGATAGAAAGCAAATTATGCTTTAAACTAGACACATATGAAACAACATGGATATGAATATAATCAACTTTAAGAGTTCCATATCCTACAGACTGTCCTTTGGAGTTATCTCCAAAAGTAATCTGAGGGTCTTTTTGCTCAACATAGTCAGTGAGTAATTGTTTATATCCTGTCATATGTCTTGAACATCCACTGTCCAGATACCATGCAGCAGGAGCCAATTCATTTCCACTCATCAGGGCTATGTTGTCTTCATTCAGCTCAGTGCCCCTTTCCTTCACCTGAAAAACAAATCAGGCCTTAGGTACCCATTTGGTGTAGGGTCCTACCAGGTTTGTTGTACCTTTTGGGACCCAAATCTGCCTGATAACTCTAATTACTTTAGAGTGGCTGATTTGTCTCCCATAAACATCTACATACACATTCACCACCCTAGGTGTCTTGGCAGTACCCTGTGTATGAGTGTCAGCCTTAGCATGAACATGAGCCTTAGAGTTCTTCTTGGGTTCAGGCCTCTTGTTCCAATGCTTTGTCCTTGGTGCAGCTGGTCTCTGTCTCTGCTGACTAGGGTTCAGGAAACCTTTACCTTTAGGCAAGTGGGGTTTAGGTTGCCTGTACTGAAATTGAGGTCTTTCAGTATCCTGAGGACTTGGTCTTTTCAGTTGAGAATATCTCTGTTGAGTGTTTCTCTTCTGGAAATTCCTCTGATGGTTCAGTGCAGATCTCTTCAGGTTGGTATTCTTAGCCTGAGGCTTTGAAGTACTGGCCTGAAAATTTCCTACTGAGTGTTCAGGTTTTCTAGCCTTTTCCTTAGGTTTGGGCTTTCTATCCTGAACTTTCAGTTTTTTTGAAACCATAGGTCCTTTACCCTTGTCTAAAACACGGGGTTGTTCTTCAGTAAGAAGATTAGTACATGCCGCCGATTTAACAAATACGGTCTTAGTGCTACTAGAAGAAGCAGCATTCAGAAGACCTTGTGAAGTTCCCCCTGGATTATATCCCAATCCAGCCTTTATAGTTGCAGGTCTTTGATAACTCTGAATTTCATCTATTATTTTAGATGCAGAATTCTATAGAGCTAACTTTCTCCGCACACTATCCTCACTTTTCTTTAGAGTTTCATGCTTCTCAGAGAGGTCATTGAATTCGGTCCTGATAAGCTGATTTTCCTCAGTGTATTTCTCTAATTTTCCTTTCAGGGTCTCTATCACTTTCTCTTTTTCTGAGAGTTGTACTTTCAGAACATCTAGTTCACCAGTAGTTCCCATTAATTGAGAAGTGATCTCAGCAGTATTAGAGTGTTTCCACCTTAGATTTTCAGCAGTCAGTTCCTTTTGAGTTTCTATGAGTAGTTCTTGTAACACAGAATAGTCCTTCATAAGATTCTTAAAAGAATCCATCAGGCCAAAGTTACTGGTTACAGATGAACTTGATAACTCAGGTGTTTGTGTAGGAGCAACAACCGAGATAGAAGAATTTACCTCCTCCATTGCAACAAGGCAGATATCATCACTGTCACTATCTGAGAATATCTCTTCTGAAGAACTGGATCCTTCTTCATATTGTTCTTCTTCAGCAATCATAGCCTTCTTGCTGGAGATCTTTTTGTCTCTCTTGGCTTGTCTCTCCTTTCTTTCTTTGGCACTCAGCTCAGGACAATCATACTGGAAGTGACCTTTCTTCTAACAATTATATCGTCTGTTGGCATCATCATCCTGATCACTTTCCTCCTTGGTTTTGGAGTCCTTCTTTCTGGATGAGGATCCTTCAGCTTTGTGATCCTTCCTTTTCTCAGTGGATCTGTCCTCAGCTTCTGAGTTATTCTTGTTCCTGTACCTGTTGTTCTTATAGTATTTCTTGTATTTTTCATATCTACTATTGAGTCTTTCAAACCTCCTTGACAACAGTACTAGCTTATCCTCTTGCTCATCCAGATTTTTGGCAAGTGAGTTATCAGACTCTTTAGCTTTACAGGATTTCTCTTTGGCTTTGAAAGCCACATTCTTACTAGATGAAGATTCATCTTTGCTATCAGTTTTCTTAGTTTTCTTATCAATCATAAACTCATAAGCTTTCAGTTCAGAGAAAACTTGTTGGTATGGCATAGAATCAATATTCTTGGTGTTTTCAATCACCACAACATGTATATCCCATTTCTTAGACAATCCTCTAAGAATTTTCAGTGCCACTTCTCTCTGTGGGTATCTTTTCCCAAGAGCATTCAGATCATTCATAATACTAGTGAATCTGACTTCCAGTTTGTCAATGGATTCACCATCTTCCATTTCAAAGTTATCAAACTTTCCAATGGCAACACAAAGTTTGTTCTCTATAATATGATTTGTGCCTTGATACATGATAGGAAGTGTGTCCCATATTTCTTTGGCAGTTTTACAGTGAGAAATCATCCCCATAACACCATCATCGATAGTGTTATATAAAGTATATTTAGCAATGTAGTCCAAATTGACTAGCTTTCTCTCATCAGGAGTTAGTTGGTCATCAGGTTTTGGAAATTCATCTCTGGGATCATTCCTCTCAGTATCAGTAATTTTGGGATTCACAACAGCGTATTTGAATGGTCCTTCAGAAACCACTCTCCACATTCTTTCATGCTTGGAATACAGATTTGCCTGCATTCTCAATCTCCATAGGTCATAGCTCTCAACAGAGAACATAGGAAGTTTCTTAGAAGGCATGATGAATGAGCCTTGTAAGATATCAACAGTAAGATCTATTCACCACCAAAGTCTTTCAGCAAAATAGACTATGGCTACCAAAGCAAGTGGTCAAAATGAATCACTGCTCTGATACCACTTGTTGGTCCCGGTGCAAACGAGTCTTACACGTGTATGGGGAGGAAATACACGTGTTCAGTGATTTTTTAAAACTTTTCTTTGCTGAGATCAGAGGGGTCGGGATGTCATGAGAATTTTGCCCTGAGAAGCACAAATTGCCATGAGTCAAAGTCTACTGAGACAGTGATCCTGAGCAGCTTTCAGAAGCTTCAGATTAGCCCAACTGATCCTGAGTTTTATCAGAGATCCTGAGAAGCTTGGATCAGATAATTATCTTACTGAATACTCAGTAGAGTTGATTCAGTTTGGTAATTATCTGTTCTAGCTAATCAACATTGCGGAATGTGTTGGCCCTAAGTTTATACTAGTTTTAACTTGCTGAAAATATCTTCCTTAGTCAAAACAGTGGTTAAGGCTGTGATCAAGTTTGATGCAAGTTCAGTGGATTGTTTCCAATTGAATATCAAGAAGATCAGTATGCTTTCAGTGAAAATATGCAGCAGATAGAATGCAGTACATAAAGCAAACAACACATCAAATTATAGTGGTTCAGAGGTAAAGCTCCTACGTCCACTCTCTATGATCTTCAGAGAAATTCCTTAACACACTATCACCTAAAGCTTTCAGGCTGAACACAGCAGCTTACTAACTTTTCTACCTTGAGTTTTCTGGCTGACTACTGCAGCTTACTAACTCAACACACACATGCTTTTTGACTGTCTAAAACAGCTTACTCACTTCTTCTCTAGAGCTTTCTAGCTGACTCATTGCAGCTTACTTGCTCTTTACAACTCTTTTCTCACCAACAATCACACACAATACACAAACTACCTAACAAAAGGGTTTAGTTTGAGTTGGTTTACAACTAGGGTGAGATATCCTTTGACAATCAGTACAAATTCAAAGGTTATGATATCTCTACTAAGCTTTGGATATGTATCAAATCTAGGCTTAGTGAATGAGCTCTCTTCAATGTGAAACACTTGGAAAATCTTAGGTTTTTCGAGTGCTTCAATTTGCAAGAATACGAATGAGCTCTTGAGTTGTTTTGACTCCCTGTAACCTTTCAATGGTGAAGGTCACTGGTATTTATAGGCAACTTCTCCAATGGTCACTCTTTGGAAAACTATCCGTTGGAAGAGATAGCATCAAGAGTTTCCTCTTCTGGTTATTGATGAACGGCTATTTTTAAGGTTTGAACACACCTTTGCATGTTTTAGGAAATATACAGTCATGTAGCCAATCACCAACTTCTGTGAACTGGAAGATATCAGACCTGATATTTCTTCAGTGAGATGTCACTTTCAGTGTCAGTAAAGTACATTGATGTTGCCTCCTCATTGGTCGAAATCTTCTTTTGAACGGAGACAAGCAAAACGACTCTTTTTAAGTTGACTTTTCTGATCTGATATGTTCATTAATGTCCACAAATGTATAACATTCTGTTTGTTTGTACTATGAATGAACATAACACTATTTTATTAAGATAGTGGTTCAGGGTCCTTTTTGTTCAGTACACAAACAGTCTTCAGGATCTTCGGTCTTCAGGATTCTTCAAACTTCAGGAATCTTCTGAGTTTTCAGAGTCTTCTGAGTCTTCAGGATTCTTCTGAGTCTTCAGGATTCTTCTGAGTCTTCAGTACATTAAAATTCCTGATCTATATCTGTTGACTATACAAGGTACAGATAATCCCAACTCATAGTATCTATTGAAACCTGATCATAATCATTTACTTTCAAGATATCCTGATACATGTCATACTCAGGGGTTTTAAGATTTAATCAAAATCTTTATTAAATTCATCTCCAACACTTAACTTTTTTAAAGAAACTCTCATAATGATTCATTTAATCACCCATCCATCCATTCACTATTTATGGGTCCCACCATGACTTCATCCCACTTTATGCATATTATAATTATTAAGAATTATATTGTTTTTTAATATTGATATTATTAATCAAAATATTAAATTAAGATAGTAATTAATTATAAAATAATTCCAAGTAAACAAAATTGAGAAAATCTAAGTAGAATATTAAATTAAACATTTATATTACTTGAAAGTTAAGAAACACAACATTCAATTAAAACATTACAATGAATTAAAACATTCAATTGTTAAAAAGTTTCAGTTCACATGCATATTTGAAATTAATCCAAATTTTAAATATAAAAATTTTATAAATTTACATATATTAAAAAGCATAAATAAAAATAAAAAATGAAAAAGTACTCTCTTATGTCATCACATTTACTTTTTTGCAAAAAATACATTTTCTCTCTCCATCTATTCCATTGAATGAATGACACTCTCTCTCCAATCCAATGAAGACTGATGGTCCCGGTTGAAAACCCATTTTGTACGTGCGGAAACAAACACTTTTTTTAAAGCGATGCATATAAAACAGGGGAGAGGGCAGAGTGATTACAGATTTTTGCGTTTTAAGCTCATGTGTTGTGTTTTGCTTATAAACGAATGCATATGACAAGTAAGAGCAATAAACAGGTAAAAGAACACAACAAATTTATAGTGGTTCGGCCAACTCGTCCTACATCCACTCTTCCCTTCATGGGGCACCTACTAAACCAACTGGACTTAGTTTAACGTGTTAGTCCAACACCCAACAGATGTTTACCGAGTTCACACTCAAACGGGACTTATCACCCTCACGGGATTGCCTACCCTCCCTTTTGGGATTGCTAGATGTTTACCGAGTTCACACTCACCTACAAACTTAACCGACTCTTGAGTTTGGGTATAAGATTGTTTGGTTTCCAACTAGGTTGAGATTTTCCCTTACATTTGTATAGCCTCAATGCTAAGGTTGGGAAAATCTCTCTAAGCTTAGGATACATCGTGGGTTGCTTAGATTGGGTTCTAGAACACTCTTTGAATATATGCGTGTATATACAGACTTGTGTTCTAGGGTGGGAATGCTTTGATTTGGCTTGATGGATGTTTCACGCATTTTTCCACACCTGATAATGAGGGAAGAACTTGTATTTATAGTGTGGATTTGAATGTTACCGTTGGATGGAGTCACATTCAAATCCATACTATTCTGTAGCTTTTTGCAGCTTTTCCAGGCTGGTTGTCTTCCTCTCGTTGGTCCACGTCAGCTAATTCTAACGGCTATATTCCTCAGATTCCTCGCCTTAGAATCATTCAGGATTCTCTGAGTCTCAGTGTCTTGATCTATCTGAGCCTTGGTCTATCGAGCCTTGGTGACTTCTCTTGGCCGGACCTTATACGTCGATCATCATACCGACACCAGTCGACCGAGTTGATTCTTGTCTTGAGACAATCGACCAGTCAGTCAAGACTTTTCAATTTGCGATCATCGATAGCATTCGATTCTCGATGAACATGACTTGGATGACTTCTCTTACGGTGACTTCTTTTCGATCTGGTATCAGATTTACGGGTTTTCGATATCGATTTCTTCTCGCTTTGATCCGATCGGTTCACATGATCGGATCAAGATTGATCAGTCAAGATATCAAGATATCTTTTCTTCCGATCTTCGGTCATCTGGTCATCGATCCGGTCTTCGATCAGTCATCCGTCATCGATCTGGTCTTATGATCAGTCCGTTGCCGTCATCGATCTTTTGACCTTCTGATTCTTCTGATCAGCTGGCTTAGCTTATCTTTTCTTCTGATTTTGCTCAGCTCATCAGTTAACTCCGGAACTCAACTTATTCATCTGATCTCGATCGGTCCTAAATGACCTACCGATCTAGATCATCTACGCCCGATTTTCGTGAGTTCCCCTCAATTTGTTCTCTCGTTCCCCCTCAACTTGTTATCTGTAAATCAGCTTTAAAAACACAAGTTGATAATGTTTTGGCATAATTCATCAAAACTAAAATATCCCAACAAAGACCCACAATGGTGTTAAACACCAATTTTCATTCATACAATGATTAAACACCCATTGGATGGTACATTGTGGATGCTCTTATTTAAGCTACCTAGTGATTTAAGCTACCTAGGGGGGCCTAAAATGTAAAACTCATTTCAAACGAGTCAAACCTTACTCCACCAAACCATCACAAGGCACATTTTTGAAACCTCCCAACATGTGTTTTAAAAAGCGGATAGGACTGGCCGGTCGGACCGGTCCGACCGCTACCCCGATCTGAGGCATTGGACCGCTCAGCAATCGGTTCGGTCACAAATCACCCAAAACGGCAAAAATTGGTAAAAACAGAACCGGTTGAACCGGCCCCTCACCGGTTCGCCTATTCGGAAAACAAACCTGAGACTTTTTTGAAATTTTGATCGGTGGTTTTGCAATTTTGACTTGGCAGCAGACCATAAGCTTAAATTACTTGTCTTAGCTTCAACCTATCGACTCTACTGATGTCTCCAAAGAAAAGGTCTTCTGGTCTGCTGCGTCTACCGATCTTCTCTTCTGATCTTCGCTTCTGATCTTGACCTAACTTATATATTTTGAGTTCCCCCTCAAAATGTGACCTAGTCTAATTCATCAGCTGTCTAACATGTTCAGCCGGTTTCCTATCAAAGCATCAGTCGACTAACAAGTTCGACTGGTCCTATTACAACTGTTTTGGAACTTCCATCAAAACTACAAATTTCCCAACAGAGAGCAACACTGGAAACTCGAGAGAATTCGAGAAGAGAGAGAAGAGAGAGTAAAGAGCGGCTAGGGTTTGGGATGGGATGGGCAGATGGGAAATGAGAGAGCAGAGAGTGTTTAGGCGGGTTAAGTTGGGTTGGGTTAATTAAGTGGACCGGGTAGATGGGTTTAGGGTGTTTTGGGTTGGATTTATTAGTTGGGTTAATAGGTGTTAAGTGAGTGGCATTTTGTAAATAAATGAGTGTTTGAAGGGTTTGAGTTAAAATGGGTATTTCAATTTAAAGAAATGTACAAATGAGTTTGGGACGGAGGGAATAACACATTTAAAATACATATTAGTTGCATGGTAAAATTGGTTTACATGAAACTTTGGTGACGAAGTATTTCTAACTTAAAAGAACAATAACTATCGAGAAGGTCATCTGCAAAAGTTAAAAAGCTCGACCCAATCATAAGGACATAGAAATGACTCAAACGTCTTAACAAAACGATGAACCAAATTATTGTCTTTACTACGAAAAAGACAAATCATATTACCACTAAGCCACCTTAATATAGTTTTACGTCATGTATTTTTTGGCACCACCACCCCCTATTATTAATTGTCTCACTCGCTGATCCACCACTCTCGCTACGCAATCAACATATCTTTCACTTGCATGCATTGTTAAAATTTTGATTTCAAACATTGACTTCACAAGACAACATAGAAAGGAACATAATCAAGACTCTTAACTCAGGAGAGAAAATAAAAGACTATCAACTAAGAGAGAAAATTAGAAGGCTCAACTAAGGAGAGATGTCAGAGACCGCACGAGCCAGACGACCACAAAACCATATATTTCTCACAGGCAGGGCTGCACAAACGACTCGAATCTAAAATTTGTGAATATTAAAAGACAATCTAAAATTTACAAAAAGTAAAGGACAATATGTTCTCCAAGGGTTCCCGATCGCGCTATTCCACGTGATCTGGAACCCCACTAAAACCTATTGATGAATGAATTTGACTGCGAAAAGTGACTTCTATGGTATTGAGAGAAAGAGAGAGGGGCGAATTATACATTTTTTAAATAGTGATGTTTCGTAAAATATAACATGATGCAGAGAAGTTTTGAAATGTGATCTGAAATAGGCTTTGTTTTCTTATTTTATCTAAATATTGTGCTTTTTAATCAGCTTGTCCGTAGATGTGAGGAGTAATTTTTAAAAGTTAAATTTACGACATTTTGTAAAATTTGCATACAATTAGTTTATATGTGTGTTTGTATAATTGACATATGATTTTTTTGTGAGACGATCTCATACATGAGAATAAGAGTGTAATTTTAGTATTTGGGTCATACTTATCTTATCATGATTGAGTTGTGACTTTATAAACACATTAGTCATATCTTAGTAAAGATAATCTATTTCATGTACAAGACTGCCTCATGCAAGTTTTTATCTTGTGTATTTAAGTATATTTATATATGTTGATGTTGCACGGAAGTTGTTCCATATGTTGGACAACATTCTGCACAATATCATAAATTTGTCCTTTCTCCTAACACTAACTCCGTTTTTACATATGTGTTTTTCTATGTTTCCTACATTGCAGGTTGAAGGTAAATTAGGATATTGTCAAGCGGTTGCACTGTGGTGGAGTGAGAATAGAAAGATCATGGATGGTTACACCAAGATCATGGAGATAGTGGAGGAGATGTTCAAGGCTATCCAAGCTTAGTGGATACGACAATGTAGTTGATCCGAAAGTCTATAAATACCCTGCATTAGTCGACATTCAAGTTTGAGAAAAAGTGAAATACCATTTGCTCTACTCCAAACTTTAGAGAGTAACATCCGAGACACAACCGAGAGAACAACCGAGTGTTTGTATCTTGTAGGAGTGTGAGGGTCGATGCTATTCTATTTGTATTGGTCGAGGGAATACAATCTCTCCCATCAGTATTGTGTTTATCTTATTAGATCAAGTTTTAGGTTGAATAAGATCACTAGTTACTTGATTGAATATATTGATTTTTGGTGTGTGGTTTTTCACTACACCTTTTAGGATCTTGTAAGAGGTTCTTGTGTATCTCACTACTTGTTATAGTGATGTTTTTAACCATGAGGTTCGTATAGTCTGGATTACAGACTATACACAATTTTGAAATCATTTGCACTGCGTTTTTATACTTCCGTTGTCATATGTTGTTTTACATGTTGCACAATATTTTCAACAACACTCTGAAAATACACGCACATACACTGTCAATATATTTTAATAAGTAGAGTTTGTCTTATGTAAAATAGTTTTACTGTGAAATAGAAATTTTTAGATACATGAAATATTAATAAGAATTTTTAGCTGAAAATATCATATGCATTTTCAGATTATATATAGTTACCTAAGAATGTTTATGAAGTTGAATTATTATAATTTCTAAATTTTATATGTTAAATATAAAATTTATTATATGTATGTCATATACTCCCTCCGTCCCACAACACATTGCGGGGATTTTTATCGGGTACATAGTTTAAGAAAAAAGTAAGTATAATGTAGTGTTGAAAATAATTTTATAAACTTTTATGTATAAAGTAAATAAAGTATTTTGATGGAGGGTGTCTGAATTTCAAAAGCAATGACATCTTATGAACATATGTAAATATTATGAGGGCGAGTTTAATAAAAAAATTTATTTTTTAAGTATGCAAAGTGCTATGAAACGAAAGGAGCATATGATGTACTCCCTCCGTCCTACTATAATGAGTGAAGTAATGAAACGGAGGTAGCATATATGATTTAATAAGTAAAACAAATTCGGACAGATCGGATCAAGCAAGTTGAAGAGTGATACCAAACCCGTCCTGCTAAGTGACACAAGTTCAAGAGTGATACCAAACCCGTCCTGCTGAGTCACACGGAGGTTGATGGATACACCCCAAACCAAACACCACCTCATATTCTACTTCTACCATCTCTACATACTCATTATGATCACCCCTACTAACATTGAAATGAAAATGGGAGGTATGTATGGTGGATTAAAAAATTCCGAATCAATTCTTCACTATTTCGAAGGCTGGACAAAGATACAAAATATGACATTTACATAATCAAACTTCGAATGGGAGGCATCCCCATCCTCTACACTCATAATTCACAAATCAATGCAAAGATATCAATTCACATACAATTAACAACACCACGCATTGCAGTTAACTATTTAGGTTCTTATGGCCAGCCACCTCCATTGTCTTGTTCGTCTTCACTCAAGATTTCTAGATCTTCGTGACGTTTACACGAAGCAGCCCAGTCCCGTATTTCATTTCTATCGCGTGCAGGCGGCAAATTTTGGAAATTCTTTTTATCTTCTCTCTGTTGAGCAATTGGAGATCAAACTACATAAAAGCTAAAACAACATGATAAAGTCTTGCGCACCAGGTGCACGTGCAATTCAAGATTTTTAAACAGTATTAATTGTTTTCACTGAACAATATTAGTTTTTTTCCACTGAAAAGTATTAGTTGTATGTAGTTGCACTGTACACCTGGTGTATAACATTATATGATTCAATCTTTGACTCAGATCAGATGACACATACCTCTTCAGAATTTTTACTATTCTTCCTGATTGATGATAGATGCTTCGCAGCCTCATTTAATACTTGGAAGCCCTGAATATCTCCATTTTTAATACTTGCTTCTAGCTGTCAATAAATAGTTTATTGGATCAAGTGTTAGACAAGTAGGATTCTCCTAAAAACTTCAAACACAAAATTCTTACACCTGAACATGAATGATGCACAGGAGAATGCTAGCAATTGGCAGCCAGCTTTCCTCGGGAGAGATTGATAGATTCGACCTATCAAAAATGATTCTACTCAGTCCAAGAAACAATTAACTACTACGATTCAGATGCCAGCATAAATACAATGGAACACGAACAAAGTATAACAACCGAACACCACCAATTCAGAAAATCAATGCAGAAAATAGTAAAATTTATTTTTACTATTAATATTGAATTTTTGTTTGTCATACTTCTAATTATAACCAAGGTACGTCTTTCTTGCCCGAGCCCTCAGATAAAAAACATTTTAAGAGTAAACCTAGGATACATTTTGGGAAAATAAACTTCAATTGAAGAGAACCAAATGAAACACTTTTACAAGAGATTCCAACTTAGAGCACAACACTAACAATGTACCCACATTTGAGACAACCTGTCCACTAAAATATCCCTTCAATCCCCCCCCCACCCACCCACCCATCCACACACACACACACACAGAGCACCAAGGGAGAAGAGATTCTCGTTACCGTTACCATTCCCATTGAAGAATTTGAACCTAAGAGCCCCACTGAATTTTGATATTTTTCAACTTTGTTTGAGTGTTGCCAATTTCACCTTCCACAACATTCCTTCTCAAAGGGTCTCATATAACATGGATTGAAATTCATCAATTAGTTGGAAAGAAAAAGTTCTCAACTAAAGGGATTGTTCATAAACCATCTTGGAATCTTGATTTTTCAAATTAGGAAAAATGGAAAATTTCAAAATACATTTGATTTTTGATAATACATTTTTGCTCCCTCAGATTAAAATCATAAACCAGATTCATTCTTTGAATACATCTTACAAACAGATTCATTCTAATTAATGTTTTATATTCTTAGTTGATGACTACTGCTAAGGTGTGTATCCAATTCTCATCTTGATTCTTGAGATAGCAAGTTTAAGAAGAAACCAAAATTCTTCAAAAAACATTAAGCAGAGTTACTAACAGAAAAAAAATAAAAAAATTTGCAAGTACCAAACCTCACATAAGGAGCTAAATAGACAATAGCATAAACAGCATAACGCCTCTTTCCAGTATCCAACCAAGCAAACACCCAACTCTGCACAACAATAAAGACACCACAAAATCAAAACCCTATAAACCGAAAAACCAAAATAAATCCCTAAATCGAGTAACGAAAAGGGGCTACCATCCAATTGAAAAAGGGAATGAAGCTAATGATCCCCATAGCCGCAAATCTCGTGTCCGTCGAATCAATCAGCGATTCAGAATCAACATCCTCCGGCGGAGGGGGCACCGGAAAAATCAACGAGTTTAGAATGCACGCGCCGATCGCCAGAGCCACCGGCGCGTCGGTCGAGAGCTCCGCCCTGCACTTGCCATTCCTCGACCTCCCCTGAATCCAAGGAAGAAAAGCTCATTAGATTTAGAAAAATGATATCAACAGCTATGAGAAGTTGCGTGTATGCGAAAACCTGTTGCCGGAGTTTTTTGAGCTGGTTGTATCTTGTGTGTATAGGTCTGAGGGAGGGTAAGTGGCGAGGATTTAGGGGGAGGGAGAGTGACGGAGATGAAGTGAGGCTGAGAGGGATCATTGAGTGGAGATGGACGGTGGTCGCATCTAACGTGCGCGGGGGTTGATGATCGGAGGTTTATACTACACCCTATATTGTTAATTTGTTATTTTTGGTTTTATTCATCGAGGGTTGGGAGCTATGTTTTAAAAGCGGAAGCGGCGATCGGTTCGAACAGTCTTAGCGCTTTTTGTTGAACCGATCCGATCCAGTTCGACTATTTTTAAAGCGGTTGAGTCCGATATGACGTCATAATTACTTAATATATAATTAAATATATGAATTATATATCATCACCTATAATTTTTAATATCTAGTGAAGAAGTTACAATAAAAAAAATACTAAACATGCATCTACAAAAAGTATCGAAACAAGTAGTTGAATATTCAATTAATACTTAAATTATATGTATATATATTATTATTATTAAATATTTAATTTTTTGCATCCATTTAACATATAAAATTTTCTGCCCAATCTAATTGGAAAAATATTTTAGGTCCATGAGAAGAGAAGCCCATCTGTTCAATTTTTAATTAAAATGGGATAAGAATTATTAATATTACTCAAACCCTAAATCATTCTCTCACCTCCCAAAAGAAAGCGTCCGCCTCCCTCACTCATCAAGATTTCAGTCCCACTTTTTTTTTCTCCCTCAAAAACTTACGCTTCCCCCACCCGTCAGCCCCTTCCTCTTTCTCTCTTAATCTCTCTCAAGTTGACTGATCAGTAGAGTATTGATCAGATCAAGCTTAGTCAGAAAAGTGATAAGCATATCTACTTATCCAAGGCATACAATGTAAATCAGACCAGAAGAATGTCAACAAAGTTGGCTTTACAAGACGCCGAATAAGTGTACTTGTTAGCCACTAAGGGGTCGACACATATGTACAGATCTGACGATGCAGGATATGGCGTATCGGGGCAAACGACTACAAAGGACAAATATACGTGGAGACGACATGGCCTTCCTGAGCACGTCAAATCACGCCTGCAAGCTACCAAAAATAGCCTAAAATTCAAATTGCTCTCCAACAGCTCTTTGATTTCAAGGTCTATAAATATGGGATAAACCTTCATAAAAAGGTTACAGAAATAATTCACAAGCTTAAGCAAACAACATTTCCGCACGAAGAACACAAAATTGAAGAATTTTTCTAAGTGTTCATCACATAGTTCTTATAACAGAAATCTTATCCTTTAGCTTTAGGCTACCCAAATACTAGGATAGATTTCCAGTTGGAACACAATAAATTTTATACCCAAACCAAAAGTTAGGTTAAGTTTGTTTAACAAGATTTCAGACTAGGGTTTCTAGTTTCTGATTTCTGGGATTGGTTGAGTGAGAACTCTTGAAATATCTGTTGTACTGTGTTGGACTAACACATTAAAATAAGTCCAGTTGGTTAAGTTGGTGCCCCTGCTGATAGGGAAGAGTGGACGTAGGACAAGTTGTCCGAACCACTATAAAAATCTTGTGTGCCTTTGCTTGCTTTATCTGTTTTACACTATCTACACATACATGTTTATATATTACATGCATATTCTAAGACAGGATCAGATTTGCACCAAGTAACTGATCTGATCAGTTTGACACTTTGTCATCTGATATAAAACAGACAACTTAGAATCTGATTTGAGAAAACTGGTTTTTCACACGGGTTAAACTTATCTTCCGCACATCAATTAAACTGATAGACACCGAACTGATCTGCTTCAGGCGATCAGTAAGTTGGATATCAATCCAAAGTGATTCACACACACTCTAATCAGCCAACCTGCTATTCACACCTAATCCCACGAAAAAGTTTCAGAAGTTTATTCACCCCTCCCCTCTAAACTTCTGCCTCACTAAAACCCATTTGGGACCTACATGTGGTATTAGAGTCGTGGTTCTATGGACCACTGGCTTTGAGTATCATCGGTTCTTTAGTAAAAACCATTGTGGTCACTTGAACTGATCTTGAAAAACCTGTTATAAAAGCTCATATGTTTTCAAAACTCACAGTCAGCATGGACGATACTTCGGGCATGTATCATGATCTGCCTAAGTTCTCTATTGATGAGTATGCTGACTGGACCATACTCATGAGCAACCATCTGGGTGCGATATGCATCAGAATGATGGAAGTTCTTGAACAAGGACCCATCATCATTTATTACAACAACCCAGCTGAAGGAGGTGATCCAGAATATCCAACTGGAGCCAGAATCAGAAAGAGTCTTTCACTGATGGATGCCGAGGAAAGGAAATTGTCCAATCTGGATACTGTGGCCAGACATATCATCATGAAGACGATGGACAAGATAACACGTGAGAAGATCAAGTATCTCAAGACTGCCAAGCAGATGTGGGATACTCTTGCTGAGATGTGCGAAGGAAACGATCTGATTAAGGACAGCAGATTGCAAGCTGAACTGGTAAAGTTTGAAAAACTCAAGATGCTACCAAATGAAACCATAAATCAGCTCGATGGAAGAATCACCATGTCAGTTAACAAACTTCGTGAACTAAGACGAAAAATGTCTGACAAAGACATCAACTACAAGATCTTGAGGTCCCTTACCAAGAAATGGGACATGAAAGTAACGGTGATAAAGGATTGTCAAGATATTGCGAAGATGAAGCCAAGCAACCTGTTTCTCAGTTTAAAGTCTCATGAATTCGACCTGATTGAAAGAGGTCAAGAAGAAGAAGACGAGTCACCTGCTGAAGTTACACCTGGCACATCAAAAGCAGTTGCATTCAAGGCAGCTAACAGCAGTTCGAAGCCTACTGAACCAATTGGAAATATCATGAGTCAGGCTGAACAGATTGCTTTGCTGACCAGAAAGCTTGAACGATCCAACGTTCAACTGAGAAAATATCGAAAATTTTATAGAGACTATCAGAACAGCAGAGGAAGTGATAGGAGATCTACTGACAGATCACAAGAGAGGAATCATTCTGATGACATAAGAGATTATCATAGAGATGACCGCAGAGAACATAAGAAGAGAGATGATCGTTCTGATGATAGAAGAGACAACAGATCAGACAGAAGGAATTCTGATTACAGGCAAACTGGGAAGTCACCTGACAGATCCTACAGAAGAAATGATTCACCTGGCAGAAGAAATTCCGTGGAACCTAGAGCATGTTTCAACTGTCAGAAACCAGGTCATTACAGTGCGGATTGCCCTGACCTGGCTCCAAAAGAAAGAGAAGATAAGCGGAACAGAAGAGAGCATAGATACAGAGACAGAAAAGCCATGGTTGCTGATACATCTGGGATAGATGACTCTTATCTGTCTTCAGATGATTCTGGTTACTCATCTATAGAAGACTTCTGCCTGATGACCACTGCTGATGATGTCGACGACTTTGACGATCTGATGTTCTCATCTGATGATGACATCTGCCTCATGGCCAAGGATGCTGATCAAACTGAGGTAACCTCTATACCTTATGTGTTTTCTATTTCCACACCTGCTGTGCTGAGCACACCTGCTGGAGAGATTGACCTGCAGCTCTACAATGAGCAATTGCTTGATGATCTCTCTAATGCAGTAGACATTTATACTATAGTGGAAGCTGAGAACGATAAGCTAAGGGCAGAGAACATTTAGCTTGTCAAGGATAATGCTGTAAGTAAAGCTGCTGAACTGAAATCTGTTGAGACTGTTCAGAAGATGACAGTAGAACTGGATTTTTTGAAAGTCAGCTCTTCTGATCAGGGTAAACTGGTTAATGAACAGCAAGCTATCAACAAGCAGCAAGCTGATGATCTCAAAATCCTCCAAGCTAAGTTTGATGAACTCTTCCGACTGCATGAGAGTCTAAAACAAAGTGAGGACAGTTTGCGAAAGAAAGTAGAAAGTTTTGGAAAAGCCTCTAAAAATGTTGATGAAATAACAAGCTACTTTCAAAAGTCAACTGATAAGAAGGGTATTGGGTTTAATAGACTTCTGGATCCTCATATGTCCAACCTGGTTCACATTCCAAAAGTAAATCTAGGAAGATTTCTGGACAAGATACACGATATGCCAAATCTGTATCAAAGAAGGGAAAAAGACCTGCTGAACAGGAATGGCGAGTGCCTGATCAGAAAGGGAACATAAATGGACCTCACCTGATCAAGCATCAGCCGAGGAATCAACAGAAGAACCCTGTTCTTCTGAAGAAACCTCAGCCTAATCAGCAGATTAGGAATCAGAAAGGACAATCTCGCAAGGGAAAATCTGATCTGAGACCTAATCAGGTCAAGCTGTCTAACCAGCACGCTAAGGGTAAACTGTAGAAACCATTTGTGATAAAGATATATGAATCTTTTGATGGTAGCAGTTGTACATATCCCTTCAACCAGAAATCCAGGACATCTGAACTTGAACCACACTGGATTAAAAGAAGACCAACTAATCAGAAAAATCTCAAGTCTTCTGATTCAACCAGGGTTCACACTCATAATCATACTGACCAGAAAGCACATGAAGAGATGTATGATTATGTAGATGCTTATAGGAGACAAATTAGGCCTTCTGATCTTGATGATTACCATAGAAGTGCCCTGTTTGTTTGGATCCCGAAAGGTAATACTAACCCCTCAGGACCAATCCTACAGGGGTACTTAAAGCCTGATTTGATTGCAGGATCACATGGGTTTGGCCAATAAGGGAGGTGTACAAGCAACTATCTGGTACATCGATAGTGGATGCTCAAGGCACATGACTGGAAACAAACATCTCCTCAGTTCATACATAGAACAAGAAGGCCCACGTGTACTCTTTGGTGATGATAACTTTGGTTTTACCAGAGGATTTGGAACCTTAGAGAATGATGATGTACAGGTTACTGGAGTCTCGTATGTCGATGGTTTAAAGCACAACCTGTTATTGGTTTCACAATTCTGCGATAACGGATTCAGCGTTGAATTCTCAACTGATCAATGCACTATCAAAAAATCAAGCTACTCAATAGATTTTGCTAACTAGTTCTAGAAAGGGAACAATCTACACTGCAGACTGGAACAATTGTCCAAGAAATGCATGCCTGATTGTTAGGAGTTCCAAAAGTAGCAGTTGGCTCTGGCACAAAAGAATGAGTCATCTGAACTTTAAGACTCTTAACAAGATAGCAAGGATGTCCCTGGTTGAGGGTCTACCGAATGAGGTATTCTCTAAGGATCAGACATGTGTCGCATGTCAGAAGGGAAAACAGGTTAAAGCCTCATTCAAGGGGATCCGGGACCAAAGATCCAAATCTAATCAAGAATCGCTCCACATGGATTTGTTTGGACCAGTTATACCACTTAGTTTCAGCGGACGCAAATACACTCTGGTAATCGTGGATGATTATTCCAAGTTTACCTGGGTTGTATTCTTGTATAAGAAGAATGAAACTACAACAAAGATACCTGAGCTGCTCAAGAGATTAGATAAAGGTATAGAGTTTCTGAACTCTTTTATAATTGATTTATGCACTAAGTTTGATATACAACATGAGACATCAGCCGCAAGAACACCACAACAGAATGGCGTAGCAGAACGGAGAAACAGGACACTCAAAGAAGTTGCTCGCACAATGTTGGCTGAACATGCAACTCCAAACCGTTTCTGGGCAGAATCTATCAACACAACATGTCACACTCAGAACAGATGTTCTCTGACTAATATTCACTTCAAAACACCTTATGAACTGTGGAAGGGCAGAAAACCTCGTGTTTCTTATTTCCATGTTTTTGGGTGCAAGTGTTTTATTCACAACAATGGGAAGGGTCAGTTTAAAACTTTTGAAGCTAAGTCAGATGAGGGAATATTCTTAGGATATTCCTCAACCAGCAAAGCTTTCAGGGTGTTCAACAGACGAACCCTAGTTGTGGAGGAGACACCTCATGTGGTCTTCGATGAGACATCCTCTGAACAAGAGAAATCTGCCTCAGAACAAGCAGTACCAGATCAACCAGTACCAGATCAACCAGTACCTGATGCTCATAAAATGGATCAGTTAAGTATCAAAGAAAAGGGATCAGATCACGTAACAGTGTATGTTCCTAAACTCGATCTTAATGATTCACCAGGTCAATCAGACCCTAAGGTACATACAACTGTCGATGAAGAAGTTTGGTACAACGAGCGAAGAATAAGTGAACCATCCGGTTCGGGGGAACACTGATGTTCGACGACGGACATCGCCCGTATGATAATTCCAACATCAACTGAGACTTGTCCATGTCAAGTGGATCCTATTACTACATCTCTCCCAACCTCTAGTGACTCAATATCATAAGAGGATGAAAATGACCAAACTGATATACATCAGAAAAGAAGGGTTTGGTTGAAAGACCATCCGACTGATCAGATAATCGGCAATTCTAATGCCCGAGTCTAAACTAGACATCAAGTTGGTGAAAGTGCTATGTATTGTTGCTACATGTATTTGAAGGAACCTACCACAATTGAAGAAGCTCTACAAGATGCTAGTTGGATTCTAGCCATGCAAGAAGAACTAGAGCAGTTCGAAAGGAATCAGGTTTGGGAACTGGTAGACAGACCAACTCATCAAGATGTGATAGACACCAAGTGGGTATTCAAGAACAAGAGGGATGAGTGTTGGGAGATGAATTTAAATAAAAGATTTTGATTAGATCCCAAAACCCCTGAGTATGACATGTTCAGGACATCTTGATAGTATAGGATCAGGATCAGGTTTCAATAAAATTTAGGACTCAAGATTATCTGCACCTTGTATAGTCAGCAGATATAGATCAGGAACTTGAATGTACTGAAGACTCAGAAGACTCAGAAGAATACTGAAGACTTAAGAAGACTCTGAAGACTCAGAAGAATCTTGAAGAATCAGAAGATTCTGAAGACTCAGAAGAATCCTGAAGACCATGAAGACTCTGAAGACAGAAGTCACTGAAGACTCAGAAAACACTGAGTAGCTCAGGAATATCCTGAAGACCCAAAGATCCTGAAGACTGTTTGTGTACTGAAAAGTCAGATCCTGAACAACTATTTTGATGAACAACTATTTTGATGAAATGGTGTTATGTTCATTCCTAGTACAAACAAACAGAATGTTAGACATTTGTGGACATTAAGGAACATATCAGATCAGAAAGGTCAACTTAAAAGAGTCGTTTTGTTTGTCTCTGTTCAAAAGAAGATTTCAACCAATGAGAAAACAACAACAATGTACTTTACTAACACTGAAAGCGACATCTCACTGAAGAAATGTCATATCTGATATCTTCCAATTCACAGAAATTGGTGATTGGCTACATGGCTGTATATTTCCTAAAACATGCAAGTGTGTGTTCAAACCTTAAAAATAGTCGTTCATCAATAACCTAAAGAGGAAACTCTTGATGCTATCTCTTCCAACGGATAGTTTTTCAAAGAGTGACCTTTGAAGAAGTTGCCTATAAATACCAGTGACCTTCACCATTGCAAGGTTACAGGAAATCAAAGCAACTCCAGAGCTCATTCGTATTCTTGCAAATTGAAGCACTCGAAAAACCTAAGATTTCCCAAGTGTTTCACATTGAAGAGAGCTCATTCACTAAGCCTAGATTTGATATATATCCAAAGCTTAGTAGAGATATCCTAGCCTTTGAATTTGTACTTATTGTCAAAGGATATCTCATCCTAGTTGGAAACCAACCCAAACCAAACCCTTTTGATAGGTAGTTTGTGTTTTGTGTGTGATTGTTAGTGAGAAAGAGTTGTAAAGAGTGAGTAAGCTGCAGTTGAGTTCAGCCAGAAAGCTCTAGAGAAGAAGTGAGTAAGCTGTTTTAGACAGTCAGAAAGCTTGTGTGTGTTGAGTTAGTAAGCTGCAGTAGTCAGCCAGAAAACTCAAGGTAGAAAAGTTAGTAAGCTACTGTGTTCAGCCTGAAAGCTTTAGGTGACAGTGAGTTAAGGAATTTCTCTGAAGATCAGAGAGAGTGGACGTAGGAGCTTTGTCTCTGAACCACTATAAGTTGCTGAGTTGTTTGCTTTCTGCTTTGCATTCTATCTGTTGCATATTTTCACTGAAAGCATATTTTACTGATATTCAGTTGGAAACAATCCTTAACCACTGTATGGGTCCCGGTGCAAACGAGTCTTACACGTGTATGTGGGGGGAATACACGTTTTCAGTGTATTTAAAACCTTTTCTTACTGAGGTCAGCTTGGGTCAGATAATCCTGAAGATTAGGTTTTGAGAAGCACAGATCGCTCTGAGTCAAAGTCTCATCGAGGCGGTGATCCTAAGCTTTTCAGATACCTCGAGATAATCCTAACCGAGTCCCGAGTGGACAGAGATCTGAGTTGCTTGGATCAGATAACTAACTTACTGAACCCTCAGAAGAGTAAGTTCAGTTTGGTAACTATCTGTTCTAGCTACTCAGTCGTGCGGAATGGTTGGCCCTTTAGTTTATACTCGTTTTAAACTTTGCTGAAAACCTTCATTTTATGGAATGGTGATTAGGTCGTGATTGGTTATGCAACGACTTGATTGGATTGATTCCAATCGAATATCGATTGAAAAGTATGCTTTCAAAAACATGTCAATGCAACGATTAAGCACGAGATAAGGAAAGCAATAAACAACACAACAATTATAGTGGTTCGAGACTCAAGCTCCTACGTCCCTCTCTCTCGATCCTCGGAGAAATTCACTAATCACTTCCGAGCTTTCGACTACCTCGCGTAGTTTACTTACTCAACTTCGACCTACGAGCTTTCGATTTACTCCACGTAGTTTACTTACTCAACCCGACCTTGAGCTTTCTGACTACCTCCGTAGTTTACTTACTCAAACACAAACAAGCTTTCAGACTACCCCTGTAGCTTACTAACTTCTCCTCTAGAGTTTTCTGACTACTCCTCGCAGTTTACTAACTCTTTACAACTCTTCTCACCAACAAACACACTCCAACTACCTTCTCAAGGGTTTGAGGTTTCTCAGTTGGTTTCCAACTAGGATGAGATATCCTTTACAATGAAGTACAATGCAAAGGGTTAGGATATCTCGACTAAGCTTTGGATAAATCTTATCAAGCTAGCCTTAGTTTAGTGAGCTCTCTTCAATATAGAAGCACTTGGGAAATTCTAAGTTTTTCGAGTGCTTTAACTTTTGCAAGAATAGGTTTGAGCTCTTGAGTTGCGTATAAATTTCCCGTAACCTTACAATGTAGAGGGTCACCAGTATTTATAGGCATACACCAAGGTCACTCTTGAAAACTATCCGTTGGAGAGATAGCTTCGTGAGTTTCCTCTTATGGTGTGTGAGGAATGGCTATATTTAGGGTTTGAAACTCCCTAACACGTTTTAGGCAATAGCCTTTCATGTAGCCGGTCTTCACTTTTTGCAGTCTGGAACTTTTGTACATCTGACATCTTTTTTTTGAAATGACCATCCTTTGTCGATTAATCGTCAAGATGGTGCGATGTTGTCTTCCTCTTTTTGACTTTTTGTCTCGAGTTAAAGGTAGACACCTTCAGCGGCTCTTTTGGTTACAAACTACGAGTTGATATAACCTTAACAACACTTTGTCTTAGTTATTTTTTTATGCGCATGGGAATGTCTTGGGCAATATCTATTTTCTAAGGAATCGCGATCTTTTTGATGTGCATCCCGGATAGATATTTTTGGTGCCTCGGAACATTCGGGGTTATACTAAGCATTGATACATTCTTTGAGTCTTGATAATCGTGTGCCTTGATACTCTTGATCTTGATCTTGATCTTGATCTTGCGTCTTGAGTCTTGAGTCTTGAGGTCTTCGAGTCTTGGCGTCTTCGAGTCTTGGATATCTTGGTGATATCTTGATTCTTCATCTTTGAGTCTTGATTCCTCGATATCTCGATTTCTGCTTCGAGTCTTGGATATTCGATTTCTGTTTGAGTCTTGATTCTCGATTTCTACTAAGTCTTCAGAAACTTAAGTTTCATCTTTGAAAACCGGTTTCTTGAAGCTATCTTGAGTTCTTCAGAGTCTTCAGAATCTATCCTGATCTATATCTGCTGACTATACATTTTGCAGATAACATCCTGAATACTCTAAAATTGAATCCTGACTCAACTATCAAGATCATTCTGAACATGTCATACTTAGGGGTTTTGGGATCTAATCAAAATCATATATCTTTTATTAAATTCATCTCCCAACAATTTCCCCCTTTTTGATGATGCCAAAACCTATCTTGTTACAAACATATAACCTATACTCAGGTTTCAGTTTATCCTATTACAAGATTGGTTAACAATTTTCAACAATCTCCCCCCTTCAATGATGAGTTTTCCAACAATTTCAGAGGGTCTCCCAACAATTAATCATTTAATAATTTCTTCAGTAATGAATCTTCTTAATAGTTCATTATTAAATACTTAAACAATTTCCCCCATAAACAATTAATTCAGAGACATTCATTCAGGCATATCAAATATAAAAGACATGTAAATAAGATAATGAGATATTATCTTTTGAGCATAATGATAAATCTTCATTGATGATTGGTTTGAGTTACAGATTACAATGAGTTTATCAACAAAATAAAAAAGACAAAAATTTAAAGATTACAGAATCTTCTGAGTCTTCAGTCTTCAGTCTTCAGATTCTGGCTCTTCAGTCTTCTGCTCTTTAGTTTGCTTCTTCTTTTACTTCATCAGTGGGCACCTCCAGGTTGAACATTCCGAAATACCTCTTCTTCAGAGCATTTCTCTCCTTAATAATATCCGGACTGTTTCCTGTCAAACCCAACTGACCAGCATACTGAGCAATTTCTTGAGTAATGGCCTTCTCATTCACCAAGCCATTACCAAGTCTTGGAGGAGGATAGGAATATGGACCAGGGGCTACTATCTGTACCTCTCCTTCATCCGCAAGGTTAATCCAACTCGATACTTTGGATAGAAGGTTAGGAGATATTCAATGAATGCTTCATTCTGATCTGAGCTTTCCCCTCTCCACTCCCTGAGCACATCATAATAGAACCAGAAGGTTCTCTTGACCTCTTCCCACATATCGTTGAGTTTGATAGGCATCCATTTATCAACGTGGGGCCACTTCAGTGTTTTTGATGTCCCTTTCCTCTTGCTCGCAAACTTCTTGAATTCACTCCTTCCCTTCTGCTCTTCGTCTATCTTCTTTTTGATCACAGACGCGCCTGAGACCGAAGCAACAGCTTTCTTAGCTTGTTCTATCTGGAGTGTCTTCAGAGCATCTCTTGTATTGAAGACTTTCTTCTGAGGTTGAGACTCAGATTCTTCCGTTTCTTCATCATCCAGAATCAGCTTTCTCTGGATTGGCTTAGAAGCCTTCGTACGCTTGCTTTCAGGTTGAACAACGCCCAAGGCTTTCCTCTTCATATGCAATTCAGCAGCAGCCTGGCTTGTTCCAACCTTAGTTCTAGCACTCAGCTTCTCTCTTGCAATATCAAGCATGGTTTCCTCAGAAACTCGAGTGTAGATAGGCTTCTCCACCTGAGCGAACTTCATCTTGTCAGTAGCTTCGACTTCATTTAAGACTTTGGATAGGTTATACATTTCAGAGATCTTTCGAGCCTTTTTTCTTCAAAGTACGTGCCAATAATTTCCTGAAGTCTTCACCTTCCTTTTCCCCCTTCTTGGCACCGTAATTTGGAAGAAGTCTGGAGAGTGTTGTGTCCATGTGATATTGCTCTTTGCTCACACAGCGAACCTCTCCTACTATCTGATCTTGTTCGTCTTCCAGTCTCCGAGATGGTTCTTGGCCTGAAAAATTCTTTGGATAAATGGGCAACCGCCGGAGAGTGCTTCTTTAAACATCTCGTTATCTTGGTCATGAGCATTGAGCTCATTTCCTCAACAACAGATTTTATCATTACTTCATTCCTCTCTCGCCAATTTCACCTCTAGAAAATGGTTGACTCCGTGTACATTTCGTTTCATTTCAAAGATCGAGCTCACCTTGACTCCCTCCATAAACTTTTCATTCAAATTTTATCTTCCATGGAGGTCATCTGTGAGGTCGAGTGTTTTGGATTAGCACCGACTCTGAAAGAGTGACTAAGACTTTCCATCTTCCGAGCTTGGTTGGCCAATGTTTCTTCCATCCGAGCAATCTTGATCATCATTGGCTCAACCTTCTCAAGTTTTTTCCATCAAGGGAGTGAGGTCGATCTCAGAACCTTTCGCGACCTTCTGTCTTTGTTTGATCATCTGAGCTTGACTTCATCCCCGAGCTCCGATCTCCAACCGAGCCTCGGTCATTTTATCGGACAATTGAGAATTAAAGATAGAACTTTCATTAACTTTGGCATAATTGTTAATAGTGCGAAAAAGGTACTGAAGAGTGCTAAACCGATCTGAGGTTGACCAATTCGAGTTGATCGGCACGAAGTTTCCTTTTCCATCCGAGATCGATCCTCAAAGATCTCCCCTGTTGGTCCCCATCTCCATCTTGAGATTTGTCTCCGCCGGGCACGGGGCACCAACTTGATAGCTTTCCTCTCGGCTATCTTCCTCGAACGGCTCATCAAAATCGGAGTTTTTCATCCTGAGCTTTGTCCTCCCGAACCACCGAGAAGTCGGTCGGGGAAGGCTATCTCCTCATTCCACGATTTTCCCCTCGAATGCGGCAATATCAAGCATCTCGGGAAGAGTCGATTGAGGATGAAACGGTCGACCTTAATCTGAAGAAGACATCTTGCAGATCGGGGTATGAAATTTGAGCTTCGAGGGTAGTGATCAAGAATGAACCGTTCCCCTTGCTCCTCCACTTTCGCCTTCTTGACCTCGCCCTTCTTCCATCTCGGGCTCTACGGGTTCGGTTGAAGCATATTTGAGGATCAAGTAGTAGATCACTCGGGGAGCTCATCAAGAATATTACGCTCCTCGAGTCTCGGTGAAGATCTGAAGGTTGTGCGGTCAGTCCTCGGTTGCATCCGAGTGGGTTACGAGGCTGGTGGCATATCCTCGAGATTGACTCTGAGTTGGCTCTTGATCCCGAGTCGCACATCTTGGATCGACTCGAGTTGGCTCTTCGTTTGTCATCGAGCCGACACTTCTTTGGTAGGAATCTCTGAGGCCTGAGTTCCTTTGAAAATTTCCTGAGAAATTTTGTCTGAACTTAGAGATGTCTCAAGCACCTCAGAGAAGACCTGCTCCTCAGTCTGTTCTTGTGCCTTAGAGATAACCTGAGCCGAAACTTGCAATGGCGAACTCTGAGCGGTTTGGCCCTCAGGTTGAATCTCTTCCGATTCACTGTCATCTTCATCGGTGAGAACCACCAATCTTCTGCGCTTTGGGGCAAGGTTCTTCTGCTTCATCATTTTTGCACCCTGCTCCTTCTTCGCCTCCAACAAAACCTTCCCCCTGGTTTGTTGAGTCTCTTCAGCAGCAACAACTTTAGGTGATTCTGCTTTCTTTTCCTTCTTCCCCTCGATGGCACGCTTCTTTCACAAAGAATGGGCTTGAAGAGAATTTTGGACTTGGGGAATGGGGTCGAATTGGCGAAGATATCCTCCTCCTCTCTGCACATCTCCAAAATAAATGCTATTTTGGTTGCATGGTGGATCTTACCTTTAATCGATATCGCCCCGTTAACTTTCTTTATGACATTGGCTTGCTCCGTCATCGTCTGAATCAAGAATTTCAGCCAGTTGAAGTCAGTGGTGGGAGAAGCCTCGATTGCCACCATCAGTCTGAGCTTCGGGGTACTGATCTGCTCAAAACTCCCTGCAAGACTCATGATGCTTTTGCTCACAATATCCATCAAAACACGATATTGTGGCTTCAAGTGCCTTTTATGCAGTGTAGCCTCAAATTTCACAGGATTCTCAGCAATCCTATCTATGTACTCCTGCTCTCTACCCAACATATACATAGCAGGGTCCTCTCCTTTATCACAGAGATCAAAAATATCATTTAAATTCTTCGGAACTATATACAAATCCCTCTCAAAATCGATGTATTTGGACGAATGCTCTAGATTACTGTACCAAGGCTTGTTGGTTTCGGCTAATCTCTCGAACAAGGTTGGGGCCATTTTAGAGATTGATTGAAGAAATGAAGATTTTAGGGTTTGGGAATTTTCTGGGCAAAGGGGATTTATTTGCAGAGGATTTGGGAACGAAGGGTTTGATAAATTTTTGGCTTGAATGGCTTATTGGGGTATATATAGCTTCGAGATCGTGGGGAATCGTGTTGGTTAGGTGAAAAGCAACGGTTGAGATTAATCTCCGATTAATCGAATATATCTGAAACGACGATCTCGAAAAGTAAGCCGTCAAAATATCCTCATTGGTCATTAATGTAATGAGCATTAAATATTGTTGACCTTCTTCGAATTTAAAACGATCCCGCCAAAAAAAATTTCCTTAGGTGTTTTGTATTTATTGCAAATGATTACTGAGCTTCACTTAAGCAATAAATGAGTCGCATGAGTCATTACTTCTTCAGACTAATTTATCTCTATCGGCCTTCTTCTTGAGTCTTGACCTTGATAAAATGTCAAGATAATATCGAAAATCTTGAAATGGGTTAAGTATAATCCCGAGTCTTGACCTTCAAGAAACCGAAGTTTCGAGACTCAGTTCATTATTTCCATTTTATCCTGAACTTCTCAGTAGAATTCAGAGAAAACTTCATGCATCTGAAAACCTTCAATTTTTCAGATTTTACTCTAAACACCTAGATCTAACATCCTTAATTCAATCGAAAGTTCACGAAATCTTGATTCACCAAAGGTTTAGTCAAGATATCGACTCTCGCTTATCAATTATGAATTTTCTCCATCCTTATGTCCTTTTTTCTCGACATGATCTACGATGAAGTGATGTCGATATCCACATGCTTGCATCGGTGTGCAATAACGGATTTTGTGAAATAGCAATGGCACTATTATTGTCACAAAATATTGGTACTTCATTGGCTACAACTTTATAATCCCTTAATTGTTGTGCGAGCCAAAGAATCTGAGCACTTGACTTCCTGTGACCATGTATTAAAAACTTCAAGAAGATGGTTGCTCTCGAGGTCATTTTCTTTGAAAACCAAGATATCACTTACTTCCTAGAAATTGACAAGTTCTGTAGTGGACTTTCGTCAATCTCGCAACCTCCATAATCATCATCCGAGTAAACCGGTTAATTCAAGGTTATCATCACCGATACCATAATCCTCTATTCATTTGCCCTTAAGATACTTCAAGATCTTTTTGGCGACCTCCATGTGACTAGCCTTAGGATTAGCTTGGTATCTTGCACATATCCTAACAAAGAAATGTTATATCCGCCTACTTTGTCGTGAGATAGAGCAATGATCCAATGATTCCTCTATAATCGAAGATGACTCACCGATTTACCTTGTAATCGGGATCCATCTTGTAGTTAGTATTCATAGGAATCCTAACCGCATTGCAATTTCATACACCATATTTGGCAATCGGATCTCGGCGTATTTTTGCCCGGTTGATGAATATTCCTTCTTTTGATTGTTTCACTTGAAGACCTAGAAAGAAATTCATCTCTCCCATCATTGACATCTCAAACTTGCCTTTCATCGATGTTGAAAACTTTTCACACGAGTTGATGGTTTGGAGATCCAAAAATGATGTCATCAACATATATCTCTGAACCAAGAAGATATCTTCCCCATCTTCTATCCCGAACGAGTTCTATCAGCGATCCCTTTGACAAAACCATGGTCAAGAAGAAACCGAGAAAGAGTATCATACCATGCTCGGGTGCTTGCTTGAGACCATACAAAGCTTTTTCCGAGCACGTAAACTTGGTCATTCTGTTTGAAACCGGGGAGGTTGTTCCACATAAACCTCTTCTTTAAGCACACCGTTCAGAAATGCACTTTTCACATCCATTTGATAGAATGTGAACTTCATGTGGGCAAGATATGCAAGAAACAATCGATGGCTTCTAGTCTTGCAACAGTGCAAAGGTTTCATCATAATCCAAGCCTTCTTCTTGGGAATAACCTTGTGCAACTAAGCCTTGCCTTGTTTCTTACAATGTTGTTGTTTTCATCTCTTTTATTCTTGAAAACCCACTTGGTTCCAATGACATTGTGCCTTTCAGTCTATCTACTAGCTCCCATACTTCATTCCTTGAGAATTGATTCAAATTTCATCTTGCATAGCAAGTAATCCAATGAGAATCTTGTAGAGCTTCACCAATCTCGAAGAGCTCTTTCTCCGATAGGAAGCGGCGAGAATAATGCACTCTCACCATGGAACCTTCTTGTTTTAACACCTTCGGTTAGATCACCCACAACGACTTGTAGGGTGACTATCTAACCATTTCCTTCTTGATGTTCCCCCTTCAAGTAGTATCCTCAACATTTGAAATGTTAGGTTCGATTAATTTAGTAAACTCGAGGAACAATGAGAAAAGGAGAAATGGAATCATCTTCCTCGGGGAAATTTATTCGAACATTGTCGAGACATTTGTTCCCCTTTGGTTGATAGATTGAAATTGCCTCAGTTGTGACCACATCTTCATTGGCATCACATACCGAAGTCCGAATCGGTGTCTGCTCAGATTGGTCACCTTTGAGTGTTGGTTTTCTGAGTCTCACCATCCCGAGTTCCATCCCGAACTTCTTTATTCGAGTCCGAGTCACCCAATCATAGGATGTGACCGACTTCTTCTTTTCGAGTTCGATTGGATGATTTATCTTTTCGTTTCAGGGCTTAACTGGTGATCCTCTTAGTCGGTTCATCTCAAGATCATGTTCTGTTTCTTTTCGAACACAAGTAGATTCATCAAAAAAACAACATGAGGTGTTTCCTCCACAATAAGAGTCCTACAGGTTGTAAACTCAAAAAGCTTTATCGACTTGAGAATATCCTAAGAATATTCCTTCATCGACTTTTACTATCAAATGTTTTCAACCGATCTTTATCATTATTGTGTATGAAACACTTGCAACCAAACACACGAAAGAAAGAAAAAACAAGAGGCTTCCTTTCATTCCAAAGCTCATAGGGTGTTTTGCCTTGACTCTTGGTCAAGATGGATCCGTTTCGAGAGAGTAGCGCAAAGGTGTTTGACAAAATTGACCCAAAATCTTTTAGGAATATCGACCAAATTTATCATTGTCCTTTGCGAACTTCTTTTCGAGTCCTGTTCCTTTTTCAAAGAACACCATTTTGTTGAGGGTCCTTTGCGGTGATGTTTCATGTGAAATTCCATTTTTTCGCACAATAATCGATATGATATGATTTATAAATTCGGTTCCTTTGTCGGATCGATTTTGACCACACTCGATTTTTCTCAATCTTGAGCATTTTCAAGAATGGCGACTTTATCTCGAGTCTCTTTCTTCTTGAAGTAAGAATATGACCCAAGTATATCTTTAGTAGTCATCAACTACTACCAATGTGTATTTCCTGCCATTAGTGCTTACTGGTGTTATAGGACCAAAAAGATCCATATGCAGTAACTGAAGTATTCTGTTAGTAGAAACATCTACTTTGCTTTTAAATGATGCTCTTATTTGTTTTCCTTTCTGGCACGCATCACAAATATGTTCCTTACTGAACACTTCATTAGGCAACCCTGTCACAAGAGCTAATCTTGCAAGCTTGTTCAGGGTTTTGAAATTTAGGTGATTCATTCTTTTATGCCATAACCAACTGGTATCTGTGGAACTTTTGGCAACTAAACATGTATCTTTAGGAGTTGAACTTCAATCAGCAAGATACACATTCCCTTTTCTTGTACCAGTCAGTAATACTTTCTGTGTTGTATCATCTTTCACAAAACATAAGTTCTTAGAGAACTCAACATTAAAACCCTTATCACAGAATTGGCTAATTGAAAGCAAATTATGCTTCAATCCAGATACATATGAAACACCATGGATATGAACTGAGTCAATTTCCAAAGTTCCATATCCTTCAGTCTGTCCCTTGGAGTTATCTCCAAAAGTGACCTGTGGGCCTCTTTGTTCAACATAGTCACTGAGTATCTTCTTGAATCCTGTCATATGTCTTGAACATCCACTGTCAAGATACCATACATCAGGGGCCTTTTCATCTCTGCTCATCAGAGCTATGTGATCTTTAATCAGCTTTGTGCCCTTGTTTTCCTTCTGAAAAACAGATCAATTCTTAGGTACCCAATTTGTGTAGGGTCCTACAAGGTTAGATGTACCTTTCGGAATCCAAATCTGCCTGACAACTCTAATCACTTTAGATTGGCTAATTTGTCTTCCATAAACATCAACATACACATTCACTACTCTGGGTGCCTTAGCAGTCTTCTGTGTATGTGTGCTAGCTTTAGCATGAACATGGGCTTTTGAATTCTTCTTTGGTTTAGGCCTTTTGTTCAGATGCTTAGGCTTTTGTGCAGCCGGTCTAAATCTTTGATGACTCGGGTTTAGGTAACCTTTACCCTTAGGCAAGTGGGGTTCAGGTTGCCTGTACTGAAATCTGGGTCTTTCAGTGAACTGAGGACTTGGTCTCTTCAGTTGAGAATGTCTCTGCCGAGTGTTTCTCATCTGAGGATTCCTCTGATGGTTCAGTGTGGAGCCTTTCAGGTTTGCATTCTTAGCCTGAGGCTTTGAAGTACTTGCCTGAAACCTTCCAACTGAGTGCTCAGGTTTTCTAGCCTTCACTTGAGGTTTGGGCTTTCCAACCTTATCATTCAGTTTTACTGAGACCATAGGTCCTTTTTCCTTGTCTACAACCTTGGGCATTTCTTCAGTTTGAAGTGTGGGTGCCATTGGTTTTACAAAGATTGTCTTCTTGCTACTTGATGCAGCATTCAGATGACCTTGTGAGGTTCCCCCTGGAATGTATCCCAATCCAGATTTTATAGTGACAGATCTCTAGTAACTCTGAATTTCATCTGTTACATTAGATGCATTATTCAATAGAGTTATCTTCTGTGCACTATCCTCACAGTTCTGTAGAGTTTCATGCTTCTCAGAGAGGTCATTGAACTTAGTCCTGATTAGCTGAATCTCTTCAGTGGATTTCTCTAGCTTTTCAGTTAGGGTCATTATCAACTTCTCTTTCTTCGAGAGTTGTACTTTTCGTAACATCCAGTTCATCAAGTAGCTCCCATTAATTGAGAAGTGATTTGATATTCTTTAGAGTCTTTCCATTTTAGATTTTTGACTTTCGGTTCCTTATTACGCTCTTGAGTTCTATTTAGCGATCCTTGCAAAACAAAGATAGTCCTTCATCGATTCTCAAAAGAATCCATCGGTCAAAATAGTTTTTTCGGTGGAACTTGAAAACTCTTGTGCTAGTGTAGGAGCAACAATGAGAGAGAAAGAAGTGTTTACCTCCTCAATGGCCATCGGACAAATGTCATCACTTTCTTTGTGCGAGAATATCTCATCCGAAGAGCTAGATCCCTCCTCGAGTGTTCTTCTTCGCAACCATGGCCTTTTTTGCTAGAGAACATCTTGTCTCTTTTAGCTTGTCTTTCTCTTCTCTCCTTAGCACTCAAATCTGGACAATCATCTTTGGAAGTGACATTTCTTTTGGCAATTATAGCATCTGTTGGTATCATCATCCCGATCACTTTCTTCTTTGGACTTGGAGTCCTTCTTTGCGGATGAAGATCCCTCGAACTTTTCAGTCCTTCTTCTTCTCGGTTGATCCGTCCTCGGGTTTCTTACGGTACTGTGGTTCTGTAATAGTTTTTTGTATTTTCCAAATCTATTATTAAGTCTTTCAAACCTCCTTGCCATCGGTCTTTAGCTTTTCCTCAAGCTCATCCCGATTTTTGGCATGGGGTTCTCGAACTCTCTAGTTTTCTGAGGTTTTATCTTTGGCTTTTAAAGCCACATTCTTACTAGATGATGAATCATCTTTCTTTGTCGACTTTTTTGGATTTCTTATCAATTACAAATTCATAGGCCTTCATTTCGAGAGAAGACTTGTTGGTATGACATTGAATTAATGTTCTTGGTGTTTTCAATCACCCTTTGCATGAATATCCCATTTCTTAGAAAGACCTCTAAGAATTTTCAATGCAACTTCTCTTTGTGGATATTTCTTTTCGAAAGTGCATTTAGATCATTCATGATGCTAGTGAATCTGACTTCCAAATTGTCTATTGATTCACCATCTTCCATTTCAAAACTATCAAACTTTCCAATTGCCACTGAAAGTTTGTTTTCTTATATATGATCTGTGCCTTGGCACATTCTGCCTAGTGTATCCCAAATCTCTTTAGCAAAGATTACGGTGAGAGATCATTCCCATCACACCATCATCAATTGTCTTTGTATAGTGTGTCTTTTTGCAATGTAGTCTAGATTGACTAACTTTCTCTCCTCGAGAGTCGGGTTGGTCATCGACTTAGGAAATTCTGCTCTAGGATCAATTCTCTCATCTTTTGTTCCTCTGGGATTCACCATAGTAAATTGGAATGGCCCTTGAGAGACCACTCTCCACATACGCTCATGTTTGGAATACAGATGAGCCTGCATTCTCAGTCTCCATAGATCATAGTTCTCCACTGAGAACATGGGAAGTTTTTTAGAAGACATTTTTATCTGATCTTTTGAAAAGAAAAAAATTCAAACAAATAAGATCGATTCGGATAGACCACAAGTATATTTGAAAATAAAACTTTAGTCAACAAAGCGGTGGTCAAGTTGAACCCTTTGCTCGATACCACTTGTTGGTCCCGGTGCAACGAAGTCTTTCACGTGTATGGGGGGGAATACACGTGTTCAGTGTTTTTAAAACCTTTTCGTACTGAGGTTAGCTTGGGTCAGATAATCCTGAAGATTAGGTTCTGAGAAGCACAGATCGCTCGAGTCAAAGTTCATCGAGGCGGTGATCCCGAAGCCGCTTTCGGATACCTCGAGATAATCCTAACCGAGTCCTGAGTGACAGAGATCCTGAGTTGCTTGGATCGGATAACTAACTTCTTGAACCCTCGGTAAGAGTAAGTTGGGTTTGGTAACTATCTGTTCTAGCTACTCGATTCGTCTTGGAATGGTTGGCCCTTTAGTTTATACTGCGTTTTAAACTTTCTTCAAAAACCTTCCTTTTATGGAATGGTGATTAGGTCGTGATTCGGTTATGCAACCGGTGGATTGATTCCAACCTGAATATCGATGAAAAGTATGCTTTCAAAAACAAGTCAATGCTGGCGATTAAGCACGGTAAGGAAAGCAATAAACAACACGGCAATTATAGTGGTTCGGAGACTCAAGCTCCTACTTCCACTCTCTCGATCCTCGGAGAAATTCACTAATCTTACGAGCTTTTCGACTACCTCGCGTAGTTTACTTTTACTCAACTCGCCCCGAGCTTTTCGACTACTCCACGAGTTTACTTACTCAACCCGACCTTGAGCTTTCTGACTACCTCTGTAGTTTACTTACTCAAACACAAACAAGCTTTCAGACTACCCCTGTAGCTTACTAACTTCTCCTCTAGTGTTTTCTGACTACTCCGCGTAGTTTACTAACTCTTTACAACTCTTCTCACCAACAAACACACTCCAACTACCTTCTCAAGGGTTTGGGGTTTCTCAGTTGGTTTCCAACTAGGATGATATATCCTTTACAATGAAGTACAATGCAAAGGGTTAGGATATCTCGACTAAGCTTTGGATAAATCTTATCAAGTTAGGCTTAGTTTAGTGAGCTCTCTTCAATATAGAAGCACTTGGGAAATTCTAAGTTTTTCGAGTGCTTTAACTTTTGCAAGAATAGGTTTGAGCTCTTGAGTTGCGTATAAATTTCCCGTAACCTTACAATGTAGAGGGTCACCAGTATTTATAGGCATACACCAAGGTCACTCTTGAAAACTATCCGTTGGAGAGATAGCTTCATGAGTTTCCTCTTATGGTGTGTGAGGAACGGCTATATTTAGGGTTTGAAACTCCCTAACACGTTTTAGGCAATAACCTTTCATGTAGCCGGTCTTCACTTTTTGCAGTCTGGAACTTTTGTACATCGACATCTTTTTTTCAAATGACATCCTTTGTCGATGTCGATATGGTCTTCATCTTTCTCTTTTTGACATTTGTCTCCAGTTAAAGGTAGACACCTTCAACGACTCTTTTGGTTACAAACTCTGAGTTGATATAACCTTAACAACACTTTGTCTTAGTTCCTTTTGTCTGTATGGTAAGGTCTTGGGCAATATCTATTTTCTAAGGAATCGCGATCTTTTCAGTATTGCATCCTTCAGATATATATTTTCAGTGCCTCGGAACATTCAGGGTTATCTTGAGCATTGATACATTGCGAGTTTTCGATAAATCTTGTGCCTTGATACTCTTGATCTTGATCTTGATCTTCATTCTTGTGTCTTGAGTCTTGAGGTCTTACGAGTCTTGGCGTCTTACGAGTCTTGGATATCTTGGTGATATATTGAGTCTTCATCTTTGAGTCTTGAGTTCCTCGATATCATCTTGAGTCTTGATATCTCGATTTAATTTGAGTCTTGAGATATTCGATTTCTCGATCGAGTCTTGATTCTCGATTTCCTCGAGTCTTGAAACTTAAGTTTCATCTTTGAAACCGGTGTCTTCTTAAACATCTTGAGTTCTTGAGTCTTGAATCTATCCTGATCTATATCTGCTGACTATACATTTTGTAGATAACATCCTGAATACTCTAAAAATGAATCCTGACTCAACTATCAAGATCATTCTGAACATGTCATACTTAGGGGTTTTGGGATCTAATCAAAATCATATATATTTTATTAAATTCATCTCCCAACACACTATTTTACTAAGGAAGAGATTTTTAGCAAGATAAAATGAGTATTAACAAACTTAGGGCCAACACATTCCGCACTCTTGATTAGCTAGAACAGATAGTTACCAAAATGAATCAACTCTACTGAGTATTCAGTAAGATACTCAGGATCATTTGGGCTAATCTGAAGCTTCCGAAAAGTCGCTTTCGGGATCTTTGTCTCGAGACTTTGACTTAGGGCGATTTGTGCTTCTCAGGGCAAAATTCTCAGGACATCCTGACCCTTCTGATCTCAGTTAAGAAAAAGTTTTAAAAACACTGAACACGTGTATTCCCCCCATACACATGTAAGACTCGTTTGCACCGGGACCAACAGTGAGAATAATGTCATCACCAGAAATAAGGCAAGACTTGTTGCGAAGGGGTATTCACAATCAGAAGGAATTGATTATGATGAGACCTTTGCACCAGTCGCTCGTCTAGAAGCCATTCGGTTGTTTCTGGTATATGCTGCCCACAGAGGGTTTACTGTGATTCAGATGGATGTAAAAGAGTGAATTCTTAAACGAGGTACTAGCAGAGGAAGTTTAGGTCGAACAACCTCCTGGCTTTGAAAAAGGCAACCAGGTGTACCTTTTAAGAAAAGCTCTTTACGGACTGAAACAGGCTCCTCGAGCTTGGTATGATACACTCTCTCATTTCTTGATAGACAGTGGATTCACTAAGGGAGTCATAGACAGAACCTTGTTCAGAATAGAAGATGGCGAAGACTTTCTGATGGCTCAGATATATGTGGACGATATCATCTTTGGATCTCCCAACAAGAGCTTATGTGATAGATTCAGCAAATTGATGCAAGGGAAGTTCGAGATTTCCATGATGGGTCAGATGAATTACTTTTTGGGTCTTCAAGTTAAACAAAGTACAGAAGGGATATTCATCTGTCAGGCGAAGTACACTAGGAATCTGTTGGCTAAGTTTGGAATTCAGAACAGTAAGGTAGCTAAAATTCCTATGATGACTGGATTCAAGATGGATCAGATGAAAATGATCAGAAAACTAATCAGAAAGAAATATATGGCTCTCATTGGATCATTACTATACCTGGCTGCCAGCAGACTAGATATAACATTTGCAGTAGGTGTATGTGCCAGATTTCAGGCAAATCCGATGCAAAGCCACCTAGAAGCAGCTAAGCGGATTCTTAAGTATCTGAAGGGAACAGTAAACCTTGGTTTATTCTACCCATCAGATGATAATCTAGAGATTAGTGTGTATTCTGATTCTGATTATGGAGGTTGCAGAATAGACAGAAAGTCAACCTCAGGTACATGTCAGTTCTTATGAAGTAAACTGATCTCTTGGTTTTCAAAGAAGCAAACATCTGTTGCCACATCTACTACTGAAGCAGAATACATGACCGCGGGAAGATGTTATTCCCAATTGCTCTGGCTTAGTCAGCAGCTGAGGGATTATAACATTGTAGCTACGAACGTGCCTATATTCTGTGACAGTAATAGTGCTATTGCAATCACTCAGAATCCAGTTCTATATACAAGATGTAAGCACGTGGACGTCAAACATCACTTCATAAGATATCATATGGAAAAGAAGAATATCAGAATGGAAAAGATCCATACTGATAAGCAGAGAGCTGATATCTTAACCAAGCCACTAGCTGAAGTCAGATTCAGAGAATTATGTAAAGAGATAGGACTTCTGGATTTAGGAGAAGATGCACCAGAATTCTTTGGTGGATTGATCTCCAAGACCAGTTGGTTAAGAAACTGACTAGAATAGGGAAGATCAGTTGAGTAATGGAATCTCAACTGATCAAGAAGGATCAGTTAGGAACTGATCAGAAAAGGGTTAACAGTTGAAGGGGGAACTTCAACTGATAAGTAGAATCAGTAGTGTAACTGATCAGAAAAGGACATTGTTGGAAAAGACTAAGGATTAGAGAAGCAGTCAAGATCAACACTGAAACAATCAGATGGGAATAAATGGTCAAACACTCGTGGTAATTGATTGGTTACAATATCAGTCAATCAGATACGTATCTCTGATTCCCTGCTCTTTCTGTTTTCATTTATGTGTTGATTGGGTTTTTACCCTGCATTTAAATATAAATTAAATGACGTCGTACTGACATTCATTAAATGCGGACGCGAGGCGCATGTATTAAATGCATTAATTACGCTTTTTAAAATCCAAAAGTTGTGGTCTATATTTTTCTTGACCGCACGATCTCCATCTTTAAAAACCACTTAACCCTAACCGTCGATTGCAATTGGACATCATTTAGGTTCCCTATTTCAAAATGATTATATCTTTCCCTCTCCTTTTAAAACCCTTCGTTCACCAAACCAACTTTCTTCATTTACAAAAATCTCTCTGCAAAAATCTCAAGTGTAATAATCTTTCACAAAACTCACAACACTCTGCATATCACTATTTATCTTCGTTGACATCCATATTTCTCTGGAAGATAAACTGGTAAATGCTTAGGGTTTATATTCTTGGTTTCTATTTCTATGATTGTGTTTGTGTGCTCATTTTTCTCAAATCACAAATCTAACAATCTAAATCTTGCAGAAATGGCACCAAAAATAAGACAAAATTGTAGAGACAGCACATTGCCTCACCCGCCTCCCCAGAACCTGAAGATCCCATCTTTAGGAATTTTGCCGATGAGGTGATCGACGAAATGTGCGTCGATTTCAAAACGACCACAGATCCCGAGTCTTTAGAAATTCTAAAAATGTTGAAGGATTATGGGCTGAAAACATATTGTTCAGCGAGCGCAGATTCAATTATGTTAGATGGTGCTCTTGAATTCCTTTACAATTTGAGAGACCATGAAAGGGTATTGTACTCAGAGGTACAAAGGGAACATCTGGATATCACAGATGAAGATCTTCATAGAATATTCCGGCTTCCAGCTCCGGCGGATGGGATTATGCCTGATGCATATAGCGCTGCAGAAGATAGTGCAATTATCAAACACCTTCTCCGCCCTGCTGATGCTCAACATACCAAAGGTTTTAAGAAACCAATGTTGAAGCGGAAATATAGGCTCCTACTTGATATTGTTCAGAAGGTAATTGTTGGAATTACCTATAGCCTGGATGCCTTTACCCAAGAAAAGGCTCGAATCATGACTGCTATCATTGATAAGGCCAAGATCAACTGGCTGGAATTTCTGAAGAGGAGATTACTGGAGGAATCAGCCATATTTGTGATAGAAAACAGGAAGGTTGTGTTGTCAGCCAAGATTACAATGCTACATAAGGTATCTCTGATCTTGATTGATCTGATGAAGGACAGAGATTGGAGTGAGGACGAAATGATTCCCTACAAACTAGCGCACAAGAAGATGTTGTTGATCAACAGGCAGATACTTGGCCTTGCTGATGATGATGATGAGGTTGCTATTAAACCAGCAACAGAAGTCCGCAAAAAGGGACAAGATGGTCAAAAGAGGAAGGTTGTTGCAAGAAAGCCAAAAAAGGGAATAGTTCTTAAGGAACCAGCCCAACCAGCTGCAAAGAGAATCAAATCAGCACCTATTGCTGATGTTGCAGGAAAAGGGAAAAAGAAAGAGTCGAAGCTGGTGGATGAGCCCTCTGATTCAGATGATGATGATGATATTCTCATAAGTAAACTGCCCTCAAGAGGACCAGGTCAGGTTTCCAAGGCTACATCTCATGGTGCTGCTCAGACTGAGCCTCTGCAGAAGACCATTCAGGTTCCTTCTGTATCTACCGAATCTGACCATCTGGATACTTCATCTACTCCACATATAGCAAATCCAGATCCTCTTTTTGTTATGCCATTTTCTCCATCCTCCTCACCCGGGCCAGAACCAGAAATTCTCTCTTTCACAGAGAAAATTATCAGACGGCGACTGGAGAAAATGCTGGAAGATAGATATCCAGAATTGGCCATCAAACAAGATGCTAAGGCCACAGTCCTTGATGTGCTCACCTAGAGAGACATCCGACTGAAGAAATTTGAAGATTTCGGAACTATTCTGGAGCAGAAGGGTGTCATTCGTCCCTTTCTTGAGTATGAGCTATAGATGAGGAAGATAACTGGTGTGGAAACTGCTCCAGACCTGATTTCTGATGATGCGGTGGCCGACTTGATCACAAGACAGTTGGGAATGCCGGACACCCCAATGCACAGAGAAATTACCCACAAAATGGTCAAATATAGTCGGGCGATGAAGCAAATGAAGTAATCTGATGATGAAGAAGAGATTGGTGATGGTGGTCCACGTATTGAAGAAATCTTCGAACAAATGACTGATACTGAGAAGACAACAAAAGAGATAATGATCATAGAGGAACTTGAAGAACTTGCCGATGAAGCTGTTGTGGGAGATGCGGCACAGTCCCCGTCAGCTAAGGCATAATCAGCCAAGCACGTGATAGACCTGACTGCTGGAGGGAGTCAAGCTGAATAAATGGAGGTCGAAGGCCCCTCGATATCAGCAGGTCAGGTAATGCAGATTCTTCAAACTTCTCCATCCTTCGAAGAAAATCTCATGAAATACATCAAGAACACTTTCAGAGCGAACATGGCTCAGATGTTCCGCGATGATGTAAGTTTCTTTGTGCCAAGGCAATTGGAAAAAGCCACCCGAACTAAAAGAGAATATGTATCTTCTCACTGCACGAGGATAAGTGAAGAATTGAGAGATACAACAACTGACAAGATGGTGGAGGTGAACGAGAAGTTGGCCAAGATTGAGGAGACCAGAAATCAGCAGTTCACTTTGATGATGAATGAAAAGATGGCTGAACTGACCAAGATGCAAAATGATCTTGCTGGTGCTACAAAGAGAGTCAACTCTGCTGCTGATAAGCTTGAGAATATGTTCGATAAAGTCAGCCCTATAGTAGACAAAGCTCAAACTTCTGTGCTGACAATAATTGAAAAGGAAAGCCCTGATGCTGGTATTGAATCTTCTGCCCTTAAAGATTTAAAGCACGATCTTTCAAAGCAGATTGGTGACCTCAGCTCTGAGCTGAAAGCTCTTTTTGAGGGAACCAAAAAGGGGGAAGAAGAGAAAGATGCTGAAGTCCAGGAAAGGCTAAATCAAGTTGAGAACTTTGTAGCTGGGATCCAGATCACTCTGGAGAAGAAAAGGTTAAAGAAAGATGCCCAAGCAGCTGCAGAGTTAGAAGAAGCAGAAGTAATCTCTTCCTCTACTGAATCCGATGAGCGTTCCAAGAAGGGCAAGAAACCAGCTGCTGCTGCAAAGAAAAAAAAAACATCAAAACCTGCTGACAAAAGGAAAGCTGGATAATTTAAGAAGGCAGAGCTGGACAGGCAGAAGAGATTAGAAGAAGCTTCAAGCCTTGATAAGTCTTACAGAATGAAGAAGAAGAAAGGGCTCGTAGCTGAATCTAGAGAAGGTGCACATCTTGTTGAACCAGTCCTTCCTGGAGATGTGATTGTGATTGTTAAGCCAGATAAGAACATGGTGAAAGAATGGAGACAAATCAAAGGTGAATGGTATATCTCGGCTTACATCAATCAAGTTATTCCTACCAATGTGGACAAAGATGAAATATCCAGAGATTGGTTGAGTAATAAGCATCCAACATTCTATAACAATATCATGAGTCAGGCCAAGAAACTGAGTTGCATACCAGTTGCCCCCGAGGTCGAAATCATGGAATACAAGAAGACTCCAGATGGAAGGTTAGACAAGATTGCCTTCAATGCAACTCTGAACAAATGTCTGGCTCAAGATGACATCTTCGATGAGAGCAAAGCTGCAGAAGTCAAGGCAAGATTGTTTGAGATGTGTGCTGTACCAGAAGAAGAAAGGTATTGAAGTTATCAGAAGATTTTTTTGTAAGATCAGATTAGGATATCTTCATTCTGTACTTGTAATTCCTACATCTTTAATGAAATATTCTACTTTTCTGATCTTAAGACAAATTCTCATTGTCTTCTGATATACTGCTTTTCTTCACTGATACTTAACTTATGTTCAGTATACTTTCTGGGTAATGTTTTGGTTCCATCAAAAAGGGGGAAATTGTTGGAAAATTTGTAGTTTTGATGGAAGTTCCAAAACAGTTGTAATAGGCCAGTCAAACCTGTTAGTCGACTGATGCTTTGATAGGAAACCAGCTGAACATGTTAGACAACTGATGAATTAGACTAGGTAAAATTTTAAGGGAGAACTCAAAATATATAAGTTAGGTCAAGATCAGAAGCGAAGATCAGAAGCAAGGATCAGAAGAGAAGATCGGTAGACGCAACATACCAGAAGACCTATTCTATGGAGACATTAGCAGAGTCGATAGGTTGAAGTTAAGACAACCATATCAGAAGACTCAAGTTGACTGATCAGTAGAGTATTGATCAGATCAAGCTTAGTCAGAAAAGTGATAAGCATATCTACTTATCCAAGGCATACGATGTAAATCAGACCAGAAGAATGTCAACAAAGTTGGCTTTACAAGAAGCCGAATAAGTGTACTTGTTAGCCACTAAGGGGTCGACACGTATGTACGGATCTGACAATGCAGGATATGGCGTATCAGGGCAAACAACTACAAATGACAAATATACGTGGAGACGGCATGGCCATCTTGAGCACGTCAAATCACGCCTGCAAGCTACCAAAAATAGCCTGAAATTCAAATTGCTCTCCAACGGCTCTTTGATTCCAAGGTCTATAAATATGGGATAATTCTTCATAAAAAGGTTACGGAAATAATTCACAAGCTCAAGCAAATAACATTTCCGCATGAAGAACACAAAATTGAAGAATTTTTCTAAGTGTTCATCCCATAGTTCTTAGCACAGAAATCTTATCATTTAACTTTAGGCTACCCAAATACTAGGATAGATTTCCAATTGGAACACAACAAATCTTATACCCAAACCAAAAGTTAGGTTAAGTTTGTTTAGCAAGATTTCAGACTAGGGTTTCTAGTTTATGATTTTTGGGATTGGTTGAGTGAGAACTCTTGAAACATCTGTTGTACTGTGTTGGACTAACACATTAAACTAAGTCCAGTTGGTTAAGTTGGTGCCCCTATTGATAGGGAAGAGTGGACGTAGAACAAGTTGTCTAAACCACTATAAAAATCTTGTGTGCCTTTGCTTGCTTTATTTGTTTTACACTATCTGCACACACCTGTTTATTTATTACATGCATATTCTAAGACAGGATCAGATTTGCACCAAACAACTGATCTGATCAGTTTGGCACTTTGTCATCTGATATAAAATAGACAACTTAGAATCTAATTTGAGAAAACTGATTTTTCACACGAGTTAAACTTATCTTCCGCACATCAGTTAAACTGATAGACACCGAACTGATCTGCTTTAGGAGATCAGTAAGTTGGATATCAGTCCAAACTGATTCACACGCACTCTGATTAGCCAACCTGCTATTCAAACCTGATCCCACGAAAAAGTTTCAGAAGTCTATTCACCCCCCCCTCTAGACTTCTGCCTCACTAAAACCCGTTTGGGACCTACACTCTCTGCTCTCTCTAAACTCGATCTTCCATTGTCGATCTCTACTTACTTTAATCTCGATCTTCCTAAGCTTCTCTCTCATCTCTATCTTCAAAATCCCCAAAAACCTTAAATCCCCCATGGCCGATTCATCTTCATCCTGGCCGAAATGGCCATGCCCCAATGATTTTGCAGAGTTCGAAGCAGATTCAGTTGACGATTATTGGTGGGAGGAAACAGAGGCTTTCAATTTTGAGAATATTTTGTCCAGAGATGGGATGAGCGTAAGAAGGAGAGGGAGACGGTGGCTCCAGATTTGAAGGCCGATTTGAGGTCTATGGAGAGCGAGGCAGATTTGAGTGACATGGTTGTTGCGGATTATCTATCCCTTGATGTTTGCGCTTCCGATGGGATTTCTCACGATTATAACGACATGTTTGTTCAAGATTCCCTTTCACCAGAATTAACCTTGTCCAATCTGCTTTACGATGAAGTTAAATCGGTATTCAAGCCGGTGCTTCTGGAAATTCCTCAAAAATCCACCGATCTGAATTTCGAAAGATCTTTCGAAGAGTTGCTTGTGGGTTCTCCCGATACACCACTCTCTGATAAAAAAATTGGTTGCATGAGTCCAGGGGTGGTATGTGGATATGGATATGTTTGTGGCCCTTATACCATCGATTAAGTTGCTCATATACAGGTTATTCTGATTTTTTTTAGATTCATGTTGAAATATGACATGTGATGTTTGGTATAACCTGTAATGTTGAAAATTTGGCGAATTGATGTGTTGTTTGGTTTTGTTTGTGTAAATACAACCTCTAGGAAATGAAAATTTCCTAGATTAGGAGGATTAATACAAAGCCCTATGATTTAATTATCTTAGGAGGAAATTTTGGTGAATTGGTGTGTTGTTTGGTTTCTTTGTTTAATGCAATCTCTAGGAGTTGAATTTTCCTAGACTAGGAGGCTTAATGCAACCTCTAGGATGATTTTCCTAGATTAGGAGGCTTAAACCATAACTCAATGATGTCATTATAATCTGAGGGTCCAATGAATTCAATAAACACTTAAGATGATGGTGAGTTATCTATTTTTTGTGCTGTTCTCTTGTGTTTTTTTGCAAAACCAGAACATGAGTATGTTGTTTCTTGATAAAATTGTGAGTTCTCTTGTGTTTTTTGCAGAACCAGAACACGAGTATGCTGTTTCTTGATAAAAATGTGAGTTCTCTTGTGTTTTTTTTGCAAAACAAGAACATGAGTATGTTGTTTCTTGATAAAATTGTGAGTTCTCTTGTGTTTTTTGCAAAGTCAAAACATGATTTATCTTGTGTTTTTTGCAAAACCAGAAAATGAGTATGTTGTTTCTTGATGAAATTATGAGTTCTCTTGTGTTTTTTGCAAAATTAGAACTTGAGTATATTGTTTCTTTGATTAATTGTGAGTTGTCTTATGTTTTTTGCAAAACCAGAACATGAGTATGTTGTTTCTTTGATAAAATTGTGAGTTCTCTGCTGTTTCTTGATAAAATTGTAAGTTCTCTCATTTTTTTGCAAAACCAGAACATGAGTATGTTGTTTCTTTGATAAAATTATGAGTTCTCTTGTGTTTTTTGCAAAACCAGAACATGAGTATAATGTTTCTTGATAAAACTGTGAATTCTCTTCAGCTTTTTGCAAAATCAGAACATGAGTATTTTGTTTCTTGATAAAACTGTGAGTTCTCTTGCGCATTAAAGTGCAGATTTGAAAGTGTTGGTGGGAAAGTAATGCGACTGTAATAGGATGGAGATTTTGGTGTAATTGGGGTGTAATAGGAGGGAAAATCAATGTAATTGTCCTTGATTACTAGGGAAATTTAATTTTTTGGAGTAATAGGAGGGAAACTGTACTGTTTTTCAATTGTGTTGGAATTATTTTTTAACAATTACTGTTCACTGAACAATAAATTGAGAAATTTTATTGTTGTTTATTGAATGTCAGTTTTTGTTGAATTTTGCAGTGTTGATTAGCAGGTTTTTGAGGGTTTAATTAACCCTCTAATAAAATAGATTCAACTTTACAATAAAGTTGAATTTCCAATACTACCCCCAACTTTATCATCTCAAATACTAATAAACAACCCTACCTTAAACTTCGAGTACACAGTAAATGTACAAATGAGTTTGGGACAGAGGGAGTAGTTGTTTGATAGTATTAATTGTTCAATTAAAAGATATACTTTTTTTGTCACATACTCAATTGGACATTCTCCATTTTGGTCCATCTCATACATGTTTTTCATTTTCATAAATAACATATAGCTGTCATACTCATTCTAACTCACACTCTTCAAACATCTTTTATTTAACAAAGATGAATCTATTTTATCAATAAAGTGAATCGTCTGAAATATTCTCAATAAAATATCATTTTATCACTTTAAATACTAAAAAGTAATTCTTATATTAAATATCGTATAAATAGTACATGTTCAATTTAAAATATGTTTCGGAGGGAGTATTAATTATGTTAAAAAAATTATGTTACTATAAAATAACAATTATAAACTAGTTATTTCATAAATAATAGATCACCGTAAAACTTGCATGAATGTATTTGTAGAATCTTCTGTCCAAATAATTTTATTTTACCAATAATTATTGAGTGGGTGGATTAATAAGATTCGGTGTCTTTGTGCAATTATAAGACATTTTGAAAACGCCAGAACTCATTTATCTTTGAAATATCGAATTTGTTTGCGTCAAGCAAGTATAACTATTAACATAAAAAAATAATTACACATTTTAGTATAAATATATTACATCTTTTAGTATAATATATTGCACGATTGTAAAATGCATTATGAATGTACAGTGCACCTGAATGCTCGGTGGAGTTAACCATAATTATTTGGTTATTAAATTGATCTTGTTTTCGGCATTTTCCCTGCTTGTTACCAAACTATTCTACTACTTCATTTAAAATTAACTACCCCCATTTCGTTTTCACACCAATCCATAAGCTCACTATTTTCAGCAATGGCGTCCATCTCACGCCCACAGCCCCCCACTCTCTCTTCTTCGTCCTCACTTTCCACTCTCAGAAAACCAATTTACGCCTACTCAAACCTGAATTCCCAAATTTCATTCCTACCCCCAAATTTCCAATCTCAACTCAAAACCCTAACCCTATCCCCATCCCCTAACCCCAAACCCGCACCGCTTCAATCCTCCACCACCTCCACCGCCGTCGCAGCCGTCTCTCCCCCACAGTCGCTCAAATCCCGCCTCAAGAACGGCGAAACCCTGTACGGAATCTTCCTCCTGACTTTCTCCCCAACAATTGCCGAAATCGCGGGCCTCTCCGGCTACGATTTCGCCGTAATCGACATGGAGCACGGCCACGGCGGAATCTCCGACGCCCTCCCCTGCCTTCACGCCCTCGCCGCCACCAACACCGCCGCAATCCTCCGCCTCCCGGAATCCTCCGCCGCGTGGGCCAAAAAAGCCCTAGATCTCGGCCCGCAGGGCGTCATGTTTCCAATGATCGAAAGCCCGAAATCCGCCAAAAAAGCCGTTTCGTACTGCCGGTTCCCCCCGGCCGGCGTTCGCGGGTCGGCCCACACGATTGTTCGGGCCTCCGGATACGGTATCAACGAGGGGTATTTAAGTAATTACGAAGAGGAGGTGCTAATCATGTGTCAGGTGGAATCTGAAGAGGGGGTGAAGAAAATTGAGGAGATCTCGGCGGTCGATGGGGTGGACTGCGTGCAAATGGGGCCGTTGGATCTGAGCGCGAGCATGGGGTACTTGTGGGACCCGGGGCACAAGAAGGTAAAGGAGGCGTTGCGCGGGGCGGAGAAGGCGGTGCTGAAAGGCGGCGGCGCGTATCTGTCGGGGTTCGTGATGCCGCACGACGGGGCGGCGGAGCTGCGGCGGCGGGGGTACCATATGGTAGCGGGGGCGGCGGATATTGGGCTGTTTAGAACGGCGGCGGTGGAGGATGTGAGGAGATTCAAGATGGGTTTAAGCTCTGATGAGAAGGAAAATGATGCAGTTGCTGAGGAGAAATACTGGAGTGAATGAATGTACATCTGCTTTTTTTTTTGGTAATGAATAATCTTTCTTCAATTGCTTTCTTTAATTGGGTTTCTTCATATCTTTAGTTGCTTTTCATAATATGAATCCTGCCTTAGTTTGCTATATGAATCCCTGCCTTAGTTTGCTGTTTTATGTTGGGACATTTGATACCGAATGATACTCGTAAAAGAACTTTGGGGTGTCTGCTAAAAACTCTATGTTTTGAGGGAGTGATTGTGAGAAAAATCACACAATAGTGAAAGTTTACAAATTTGTGTAAATTAGATGTTGAGTGCTTGTTAAACGATTGAAGACAAAAATTCGAATGAAACGGAGTACAACTTAGCACAATCAATATTCACCCCTCCCAAAATGTTGAAGCGTCGATGTTTAAATTACATTCGTATGAGGCGGAGTACAACTTAATACAATCTCACACAAGTGTGTCTCAAGATTTAAATAGAGTAAATTAATAGTGAGAAGTTAGGATGCTAGAAGCATACCCTTTTAGCTTTTAAATTATGGAATCCAGATGATCTGTTTAAGTAGAATCAAAATATAGTATTTTGACCAATTTTGACTTTTCTTTTCCATAAACTGAGGAACTCCTCGCAATTGCCATGGATCTAGAAGCTCTTGGTCAAGCACCCAGTCTAATTTAAAAAACATGCATTAAAATACATAATTTGTTTATATTAATAAAAGTTGCATGTTACATTATAAACAAGTTTAATATTTAAATGCAATAAATTATATATTTAAAATATTCATTTGAGTTATATGGTGCATTGTTGCACATGAAAACTACTCCTTAATTACAAGTCTCACTCAATTTACAATACTTTCGATGAAATTAATCTACGTCAGTTTCCTCATTGCGTACGTCACTCCCATCTTTTTTGCCAACCACAAATTCACAGATCAAATAATAGAGAACACTTCCAATGCCGCCTACAATAATATTAATTCATCAAATTACAATTAATTAAAATTCCAGCAACGACGGGGTTACACTTACAGAGGATTTGGATGGTAGTATTAAGCCAATATTGGGTGACGAATATGCTGGTGGACGCGGTGGGTCACATGTAAAGTTTGAGAATGAAAAAGTAATGTTTCTTCGAAACAATTTTTAGGTTTATATAACTCACCGAATTCATGGGTTAAAAGATAAGAGAGGTCAAGGGGTAAATCACAGACTGTTGCTTTTACCCATAATTCTAGACCAAAATGTAAACAACCTACAAACCCCTACTATTAGTCACAAATCAAGAAAAATCAAGTTACTTGGAAAAAGTAAACGAAGGCCTATAAATACTCCCATTTCACCAAATGTTTGTCACAGTATAAAAAATAGCTAAAATCTTCTTCCTCCACAAAATGATGGATCTCCACCTTTCAACTTCGCTTATCTTTTGTATCATTGTTTTCTCTGTTTCTATTAATTATCAACAAATTCAAACCTAAATTACTTTGTCCTTCAAATCTGTTGAAATCATACCTAATAATCGGTTCATTCCCCTCAATCATCACAAAAGAGCATAGATTCGTGCAATGGACGTCGGAGATTGTAACATCAACTCCTAATCTTACCTTTACTCTCGACCGCACCTTTGGCCTCCAAAATATCTTCACGGCCAACGCCGCCAACGTGGAGCACATTCTGAAATCCAACTTTACTAACTACGACAAAAGTGCTTTCATAAAAACTATATTATAAGACATTCTCGGTGATGGTATATTCAACACCAAGTGTGAGAACTGAAAATTTCAGCGGTAGGTTTCCAGCCACAAATTCAGCACCAAATCCGCTTCACAAATTCATCATAATCGCAGTTGATTACCAGCTCTCCAATTGCCTGATCCCGATCCTGCAGAGTGCCGCCGTTGAAAAAAAATGTGCTCGACTCTCAATACATTCTTCAACGATTTGCTTTCGAAAATGTTTTTAAGATCACGTTTGGGTATGACCCGGCGTAGCTGTCGCCGTCTCTGCCGAAGGAGAAATTCGTGGTGGCTTTCGAGAAAGCGGTGAAGCTATCCACCGATAGGTTTCGAACATTTATCCCCAATTTCTAGAAAATCAAAAGAGCACTAAATTTCGAATCAGAGAAGACTGTTTTGGAAGGGGCCAATATCAAAGTTGTCTGCTCGGCGCAGCCGAATGCACAAAAGCAATAATCACTTCCACAAATATCTCAATAGACTACGGACCAAATACGTAAATTAACTGCAGAAATAAATACGCAATAACACCAAGAATTTTACGTGGAAAACCCATTCACAAGAGGGTAAAAATCACGGGATCCAGTCCAGTAAATACTCCACTATATCAAATGAAAATTACACAGTTTCCTTCTCTATTACAAATTCAGGAATCAACACCAATAGAATCAAACTATCCTCAAGAATACTATTCTTGACACACACACAATGAGACATGGGAAGAGAGCAAGCTAAATAGTACAATGAAAACAAATATACCAATTTCCCTTTGTACATCTTGGAGATGATTTGTGAGAATCCACCCCAATCAAAATGAAGAGCACGTTACCATGAACACCCCCCCAAACCCCCCCCCCAAAAAAAAAATTGAGGTTGAAGAAACGAGCACCCAAAAGACAAATCCTTCTTCTTCCTCTCTCTTTCTTTCTCTCCCTTTCTCTCTCTGATTTCTGCCGTCCACTTGCAGCAAACTCAAAAGTGCCCTAATCAAACTTTGTTGTCATAATGGGCCTACAACAACTTTCCTTTAATTTTCTTGTTTGGCCATTTTTATTTATTAGTTTTTGTGCCCAACTAAATTGGGTAAAACCCAACAATCTCCCCCTTTCAATATAATTGGCCACAAAAATCACAACTACCTCAAGCTCATGCCGGCCAATTCGACGCAGCACTCACGCTTCTCTCGAGTGACCATCTTAATCATCATATCTGCAGAATTTTTATCGGTGTGAATTTTTTCAAGCTTCATAAGTTGTTTCTCCAATATCATTCTAAGACAATGGTACCTCATATCATTATTCTTCGTTCGAGCATGATACGTGGAATTTTTGCTCAAGTCAATAGCACTCTGACTATCACCAAAAACTATATACTCTCCTTGCTTCAAACCCAATTCCTGAGAAAATCTTTTCATCCACATCATTTCCTTTCCAGCTTCGTTTGCTGCAATATATTCTGCCTCGGTGGTGGATAAGGCAACACATTTCTGTAACTTTGATTGCCACGATACAACTCCCCCTGCAAATGTAAACAAGTAGTCTGAAGTGGATTTCCTCCCATCAAGATCACCTGTCATATTTGAATCTGTGTGTCTAATAAGAGTCAATTTTGAACTTTCAAAACTCAAGCATGATTTTGAAGTTCTTCTCAAATATTTGATTATCCACTTTACAGCCTCCCAATGATCTTTTCCTGGATTGGAAAGAAATCTGCTCACCAAGCTAACAACTTGAGCAATATCCGGTCGTGTACACACCATGCCATACATCAAAGAATCAACTACAGAGAAATAAGAAATTATTGTCATCTCTTCTCTTTGCTCTCGAGTCGTGGGACAAGATTTCTTGCTCAACTTGAAGTGGTTAGCAAGTGGCGTGGACACGAACTTAGCATGTTTCATGTTGAACCTCTCAAGCACTTTCTAAATGTACTTTTCTTGTGACAACCACAATTTTCCAGCTTTTCTATCACGAAAAATCTCCATGCCCAAAATCTGCTTTGCTGGGCCTAAGTCCTTCATGTCAAAGGATTTGGACATCTCCTTCTTCAACTTGCTAATCGACACAATATCTTTTCCCACAATCAGCATATCATCAACATAAAACAGCAAAATAATGAAGTTACCATCAGGGAGGTGTTTGACATAAACACAATGATTTGCCTCCGTTCTTTTATAACTTTGGCTAGCCATAAAAGAATCAAACTTCATATACCACTGTCGTGAAGCTTGCTTCAAGACATACAAGTTTTTCCTCAATTTGCAAACCAACTGTTCTTTTCCCTTAACCTCAAAACCTTGTGGTTGATGAGTATATGTTCTCAACTAGCTCTCCATGCAAGAATGTAGTTCGAACATCAAGCTGCTCAATTTCTAAGTTCAAGCAAGCTGCTAATCCCAAAACAATGCGGATAGAACTCATCTTCACTACTGGTGAGAATATGTCTTCAAAGTCAACTCCCTTCTTCTGAGTAAACCCCTTGACGACCAACCGCGCCTTGTGTCTGACTACTTTGTCACCATCTTTCTTTAGCTTGAATACCCACTTGTTCTTCAGAACTCTCAAATCGAATGTATGATTTTTGTGTAAGAATTCATCTCTTCTTCGCTTTAAGCCACTGATCTTTATCTTTGAGGGAATGTACCCCCTCAAAGTTCACAACTCCCCTCATCCGTAATCAATGCCCAATCTGAACTCGAATACAACATATTTAGCCTACGATTTCTCAATGGTCTTCCACCATGTTCTTCTGCATTTTCTGGTGGTGCATGTTGAATCTCCTGCTCAACATATCCTGGTTCTTGGGCAATTGAATCTGGTCAAATGTAGTTGGATCATCATTTTCCATCTCAACTTCATTTTCATTTTCAACTTCTTCTCCACCAATTTCAGCATCAGTGGTAGGAATCTCATTTGGTGTTAAATCAACAACACCAGTAGGCATTGACATGGAGTTCTCTCATTTCTCCAAATCTTCCATTTTCTCATTTTCATGGAAGATTACATCTCTACTCCTTACAATCATCTTCTTCTCTGGATCCCACAATTTGTATTTGTTCTCTTCATCTCTATATCCAACAAATATGCAAGGTGTAGATTTACTATCCAACTTGCTTCTTTGATCCTTCGTTACGTGCATAAAGGCTTTGCACCCAAATACCTTCAAGTGGAATAAGATGCATTTTTCCTACTCCATACTCTTTCTGGAATATCAGAGTCCAAAGGAACTGATGGAGATCGATTAATCAAGTAACAAGCAGTCAACACAACTTCACCCCAGAATGACTTGGGTAGGTTGGTCATCCTTAGCATACATCTCACCTTCTCCATAATGGTTATGTTCATCCTCTCTGCCACACCATTATGTTGAGGAGTACCCGGAACAGTTTTTTTTCATTACTTAAATTGATAATTTTTCACGTTTTACATGTTTAAAATTTCTCGTAATTTTTAGGCATTAGATTGCTTCAAATGTTACCTAATTGAGGCTGAGAATAAAAAGACATAACCTTAAAGGTTTTAAGAACCAATAAAGGCCGTGAATGTTTATCCATGCAATTCAAGGAACTGTGTAATGAAAATTGTATAATTCGACAATTATCAAAAGGGAGAATTACTTTCAAAATCTGAATTTATAAAAAGTTTTCTACAAAAGGTGCATTTTTTTTTTTTTTTGACAGGATAAGGTGCATGCACTTTTAAGTATAACTCCAATGTGCCATTTATAACAATTTTGCCCTCAATTCAATTTCTTTTTTATTTCAAAATTAAAACCCACCATGGATCTCAAAACTAAAACCCTCAACTCATTTTCTGTTCATGCAGATTTTACGTCGCCCCTCTACCCCAACTCACCTCTCTCAAATTCATCCAAACACAAGAAACGTTGATAGGCGCAGCTTGAAGGTGCCATGGGGATGGCGGATCCGTCGATCTAGGGTTTGGCGACGCGTTGAAAGGAGAAGGATCGAAGGGGCCATGGCGGTGGCAAATCCGACATTCTAGGGTTTGACCATTGCATAAAATCGTCGTCGGGGGTAAGGTCCCTGGTTTTGTGCCTCAAATAGAGTGGGGTTTGGGTTTCTTTTCTTTTGGGCTCACGCCAATTATTTTCAATGGCTGCATATGCATAAACTGAAATAGTTAGAGTAATAATGGCATCATACAAATTACGATACCAAAGATTTGTTGAAATTCTTCAATTCAATTTCTGTTTCTGGAGTTTCTGATTGATTTTCTGCTGTTGTGAATTGCTGGAAAGGGCGAAGGAGGCGATCAGAATCGATTTGGGGACCACGTATTCGTGAGTGTGGCAGCATGATCGTGTTGAGATTATCGCCAATGATCAGGGTAATCGAACGATGCCGTCTTATGTGGCGTTCACTGATACCGAGCGTCTCATTGGTGATGCGGCCAAGAATCAGGTCGCCATGAACCCTACCAACACTGTTTTCGGTAAGCTTTTTAAATTGAATTCGCTTTGGATTTTTTCTTTTTTGTTTTGTAATTCTTCTTCGTGATGATTGTTGTGGTTTTATCATAACGTTCTCTGTTTGTTGTGTTTATCGGGTTGTTACTTTTGTCTCCCCCAATTTTGATTATTCAGTCTAGGCGGTGAAATTTGAGTTATAATGTTTTGGATCAAATTCCTGTAGTTAGCATCTTTCTGTATTTTGTGGAATCGAATTGTGTGTTCTGTTTGTTATTATGATTGTGGTTCTAAACCTAGCAATGATGATAGGAATGTAATATCCTTGTTTAGGCTTGAATAATCAGGGGCAACACAAAATCTCTGTATAATAGAAATGTTTATTCAATCTAGCATCTAAACAAATTACAATAATAATGGATGGAGTATTTAAATTAAATATCATAAAGCATTAGTTGATTGGGATATTGGTGGTGGCCCTAAAATGTCTGTAATAGGTAAATTTTTGAAGTGTTGAATCAATTAGGGGAAATTCTCGTACACATGATGGGCTGGTGGGCTCTTTATTTCAGATTAATACTATATTGTTTAATTTCAGATTGTATACAAAATTGAGCCGTCGTTGAATCTGGAAGAAGGGAGGCGATGGTGGGGGTGCGACGGAGCTGTTTTAATACCATATTTTTGAAGAATGCTGTTAGTTTGAGTCTCAAGATCTGGGCAGTTATTAGATAATTGTGGAGTTACTGTTTGTTATAATTTTTTTTTACGTTTGAATGTTGTTGCTAAATTTTTAATGTTTATTTGAAATATTTTTATCCAGAATATTTGAAATTTTTTGATCCAGAATGTTGTTAGTTTGGAAATTTTAATGTTTATTTTGGATCCAAAATATTTGATGGATCCAAAATCTTTTGACAAAAACTTGTATAGATTTGGTTCATGTTATGAACTCGGTTATATAAGTATCACTGTTACATACAAAAACTCTCACTGTTATGTATAAAAACTATCACTGTTATGAACAAAAACAATCACTGTTTAGAAAATATTTTATATTTTTAAACAGTGAAAGTTTTTGTGCATAACAGTGATAGTTTTTACACATAACAGTGATAGAGTTCATGTGTGAACCTGGTTCACATGAGTGTTACTCAAATCTTTTTACGCGTGTGTAGATTTCTTTTTACGGTTATGCAGAATTTGTTATGGGTGTGCAGAATTTTTTTAACGGGTGTGCAAAATTGTGGGGTGTGCAGAATTTTAAATAAAAGGACAGATGATTAAAAAAAATTGGGTGTGCAAAATTTTTTATGGGTTGCAGAATTTTTTATGGGTGTGTAGATTTTTTTTACAGGTGTGCAGAATTGTGGGGTGTGCAAAATTTTAAATAAAATGATAGATGATTAAAAAAATGGATGTGCAGAATTTTTTTATTGGTGTGCATAATTTTTTTTTTACGGGTGTGCAAAATTTTTAAATAGATGGACAGATGATTAAAAAAAAATTGGGGTGCGCAGAATTTTTTGACTAATATTAAAAAAATCAATTAAAAAATTATAGTTAATTAAAAAAATTAGTAAAATCTGAAATATGCATATTTTTTTTGGCTAATTTTATTTTTGAAAAAAAAAGTTAAATAAAAGGACAGATAAATAAAAAAAATTCGTAAAATTTAAAATCCAAAATCTACATATTATTCTATACATAAGGGCAATTTAGATATTTTGGTACAATTTTAGCACCTTAGAGTAATGACTAAAAAGTAATGGACTTTAAAGTAAATGTGCTTTATAAATGACACATAATAGTAATTGTCCCTTATCAAAACATTATATACCATTGCTCAATGGTGTGACCAAAGAAGGAATGAACATTGTTGGATATGGTACGATCCATGATGGCGCAACTATTTTTTACTATATTTTTTGAAAAGATGAGTTATTTATAGTTGTCTGCATATTGAATAAAATTATTCATAGTTGATTAAGTCAACTCCATCTGAACTCTAAACAGTTGAAGATCCAGTCCTTAGTTAATCTTGGTATCCGTAGACCAACAACTCACATACATGATTGTTGGTCCCGGTGGGAAAACCTATTTTGCGCGTGCGGAAGCAAAACGTTTGACTTCGGTGCATATAAAATAGGGGTGAGGGCAGAGTGTTTCCAATTTTTGAACTTTGGAACTCATGTGTTGTGTTTTGCTTATAACTAGATGCATATGACAAGTATAAACATAAAGCAGTAAACAACACAGCAATATATAGTGGTTCGGACAACCAGTCCTACATCCACTCTCCTCTCTAGGAAATTCCTTATCCTTATCAACTTCGAGCTTTCGACTACCTCGTAGTTTACTTACTCAACTTCGTACCGAGTTTTTTTCGACTACTCCACGTAGTTTACTTACTCAACCCGGCCACGAGGCTTTCGACTACCTCTCGTAGTTTACTAACTCAAACTCTTAGATGTTTAACGAGTTCACACTCCTTCGGGACTTATCACCCTCACTGAAGTTTGCTAACAACTACCTCACTTCACCTTTGGGTTTGGTTTTGGTGTTGTCTCCAACTATGGTGAGATTTTCCCTTACAAAGGTTTAGCCTCAATCTTAAGGTTGGGGAAAATCTCTAAGCTTTATGATACATCGTGGGGTTGCTTAGGTTGGGTTCTAGAACACTCTTTGAATATATTTGTATATCTACGGACTTGTGTTCTAGGGTGGGAATGCTTAACTCTCTTTGGCTCTGTAGTATCGTTCTTTATCTTCTTCGACTTCCACACTCCACCAACTTGATAATGAAGGAAGAACTTGTATTTATAGTGTGGATTTGAATGTTACCGTTGGATTGAGAATCACATTCAAATCCATACTATTCTTCGTAAGATTCCGTAGCTTTTTCATTTGGTTGTCTTCCTCTCGTTGGTCCACGTCATTTGGATTCAGCGGCTATATTCCTCGGCTTGATTGCCTCGGAACATTCGGGATATCTTCGAGCATTCAATACATTCTTTGAGTCTTTAGTAATTCTTGTGCCTTGATATTTCTCGAATCTTGAGTTCTCTGAGTCTTGATTCTCTCGAGTCTTGAGTTCTCTGAGTCTTGAGTTTTCGAGTCTTGAGTTCTCTGAGGCTTGAGTTCTTCGAGCCTTCAGTTCTCGATATCCTCATCGAGTCTTGAGATCTCGATTTCTTCTTGAGTCTTAAACTAACCTGTTCTATATCTGCCGACTATACATGGTGCAGATAATATCCTGAACACTCTAAAACTGAATCATGACTCATCTATCAAGATTATCCTGAACATGTCATGCTCAGGGGTTTTGGGATCTAATCAAAATCCTTTTTATTAAATTCATTTCCCAACAATTTCCCCCTTTTTGATGATGCCAAAACCTATCTTGTTACAAACATATAACCTATACTCAGGTTTCAATTTTTTTTATTACAAGAATGGTAAATCTCTAATCAGTTTAAATCATTCAACAGATTTCTTCAGTAATGAATCTTTCCTAAATAGATCATTACTAAATACTTAAGCAATTTCTCCCATAGCATCATATAGTTTCCTCTTTATATGAGCATACAATTAGATCAGAGACATTCAATCAGGCATATCAATATAAACGACATGTAAAAAAAAGATAATGAGGTATTATCTTTGAGCATAAAGATAAAAGTTTCATTGATTGTATGTTATCAGTTACAGATTACAATGAACTTATCAAAGAAATAAAAAAAAAAAAAAAAAACATAAAGAGTTACAAGTCTTGGTTTTGCGTCTTGATCTTACATCTTATTTCGGCTCCTCATTCTTCTTCAATGGACCTTATCGATCGGTATAATCGACACTCATCTTGTTGAGTTCGATTTCTTCCGACTTCGAGACATCTTGACCCTCGTGGTCTTGACCTATCTTGAGTCTCGATTTACTTTACTTCTTGAGTCTCGAGATCACTTTACCCAAGCTTATCGATTTCTTCTTTTTCGATCCGATTAGCTCGACTAATCGATCAACACATCTTTAGATCAACATAGCATCGGTCATTATATCGAGGTTAGCATATCGGGTTTATCATATCTCGATCTTGATCACGTCGATCTCGTCGATCTTCATCCGCTCATTATCATATCTCGATCTCGATCACGCCCGATCTTGATCGATCTCTTTTGCTTCATCTTCGATTTGCAATCTTCTCTTCGATTCTTTGGCTTTAGCTTTTCTTCGCCGATTTGCCCGGCAATTTCATCGGTTGAACTCAACTAACTCATTTGATCTTGATCGGTCTTGTCTCAACCCATGTCTTGATCTTGATCATCTACTTTTGATTCTGTGAGGTTCCCTCAAGTTGAAGTCCCCCTTTCAACTGATATAGACCGATATATCTGATTTGGTGAAGTTTTCAAGCTCAGCTGATTTTCTTCATTTGATCAGCTTTGTATGTAATCAGATTTTTGTTGACTTAATCTGATTCTCCTCAGATTAAGTCGATTCTTGGAAAGTGTTACTGCCAAAACTTAGTCTAGAATAGTAGCCTCTATTCCCTAAGTTGGTGCGATTTGACATGCGTAGATATCGTCTGACACTCTCGATATGTCAATCCGCCGTAACTTTTTCCAATTATCGGTCGCGTGATTTCTACACGCTGTCCTTGTGATGCAAATTTTTCTAAATAGGCTTTGAGAACTCAAATTTGCATCTGCACCCTTGCTTGGCCTCTATAAATTGGACCAATATTTTACACAACATAACTCATTCACCATACTTATCTTCTTTGTAGAATCATGTATCCTGGTGAACCCTTGTTTCCGGTGAGACTTCCGGCAAACATCTTTACCCCCTTTTCCATGATTTCATCTTCTCAAATCAACCCTGTGTGTCCCTTTTTGCGGTTCGTCATCATCAAAGATTTCTCATACAATCGTTGCTAAGCTTTCTACCATCGGGGTGGCGGATCTGTTGTATGAATCGGAGAAGACACTTCTCCTAATCGTATGCAATTTTTGTGTGTTTTCTCGGATGACGTAACAAAGATTAGCAGGACTTCGATCGAAAATGAACGTGAGTTTGATATGCGAACTTGATCGGGACAACGGGTGATCTTCCTATATCAAACTCACCATTTAATGTTGGAGAGCTTTTGACTCTTTCTTAGGGCTCTCGGCTTAAAAAAAATCCTATCAAGGCCGCTCTCACTCCATTGGAGAGTCCATCACCATGGCATAGGATTACCTTTCAAGCCTCCCTCACCCTGTTAAGTGGGGGAAAATGAGAGCATGAGATCGTAAAATCTCTCTCACTCCTCCTCTTAATCACCACCCTGTAGATCGGGTTTGGGTTTGGATGAAGGTTTAGGGTTATGGCTTGAGGGTTTAGGGTTTAGAGTTATGTATTGACCTCCAGGTTCTCTTGCATTTGTAACTTGTAATGTAACCTGACCTTCGGGTCTTTATCAATGAAAAGTTCTATTATTCCATTGTTGTGTAAAACTTTTTGTTTGCTCTGATACCAATTGTTGGTATCAGATCAGAGACAGGTTTTTAAAAATAGATCTGCTCAGGCGATTACATTGAAGAAGTAATCTTTTGAGCACCTGCTCTGATACCACTTGTTGGTCCCGGTGGGAAAACCTATTTTCTCGGCGTCTTGGAAGCAAAACGTTTGACTTCGGTGCATATAAAACAGGGGTGAGGGCAGAGTGTTTCCAATTTTTAAACTTTGGAACTCATGTGTTGTGTTTTGCTTATAACTAGATGCATATGACAAGTATAAACATAAAGCAGAAACAACACAAAGAATATATAGTGGTTCGGACAACCCGGTCCTACATCCACTCTCCCTCTAGGAAATTCCTTATCAACTTCTCGAGCTTCGACTACCTCGTAGTTTACTTACTCAACTTCGCCCCCGAAGTTTTTCGACCGCTCCACGTAGTTTACTTACTCAACCCGACCCTGAGCTTTCTGACTACCTATGTAGTTTACTAACTCAAACTCTTAGATGTTTAACGAGTTCACACTCCTTCGGGACTTATCACCCTCACTCGGGTTTGCTAACAACTACCTCACTTCACCTTTGGGTTTGGTTTTTTGGTGTTGTCTCCAACTATGGTGAGATTTTCCTTACAAAGGTTTAACCTCAATCTTTAAGGTTGGGAAAATCTCTCTGCTTATGATACATCGTGGGTTGCTTAGGTTGGGTTCTAGAACATTCTTGAATATATTTGTATATCTACAGACTTGTGTTCTAGGGTGGGAATGCTTAACTCTCTTTGGCTCTGTAGCATCGTTGCTATCTTCTTCGCACTTCCACACTCCACCAACTTGATAATGAAGGAAGAACTTGTATTTATAGTGTGGATTTGAATGTTACCGTTTGGAGAATCACATTCAAATCCATACTATTCTTCATAAGTTCTCGCAACTTTTTCAGTTTGGTTGTCTTCCTCTCGTTGGTCCACATTTGGATTCCAACGGCTATATTCCTCGACTTGGTGTCTCGGAACATTCGGGATATCTTGAGCATTGAAGACATTATTGAGTCTTTAGTAATTCTTGTGTGCCTTGATATTTCTCACGAGTCTTGAGTTCTCTCGAGTCTTGATTCTCTGAGTCTTGAGTTCTCTCGAGTCTTGAGTTTTCGAGTCTTCGTGTTCTCTCGAGGCTTGAGTTCTCTGAGCCTTGAGTTCTCGATATCCCATCGAAGTCTTGAGATCTCGATTTCTTATCGAAGTCTTGTAACTCTTCGTTTCTATATCTGCCGACTATACATGGTGCAGATAATATCCTGAACACTCTAAAACTGAATCGACTCATCTATCAAGATTATCCTGAACATGTCATACTCAGGGGTTTTGGGATCTAATCAAAATCCTTTTTATTAAATTCATTTCCCAACAATGATTATACGAGTCAATGTGAAAAGTTGAGCCTAAAGGGTTTAGAAATGTATCTTCTAAGATACTATGTTAAATCCAAGGGATACAAATTGATCGGAGATCAAAGAGTTTAGAGTATGACATGAGATAAAATCATGTCAATATTTCTGAAAGAGTTTTCCTGGTAGGGGAGGTATTCGAAATACTTTTTTTTTTTAAGATTGAAATAATCACTCTCTATCAGATCCAAGTGGGAGTGATTTTCTTAATGTTGTGATATTTGATAAAAAAATTACCCATTAAGAATAGATGGATCTTGATGAGAGTAATTACTTATATCACAAAGTTTAAATCTTGAAAAATACTCTAGGAAATATGTATCTGAGATACATCATGATATTGAGGGAACACCTTCTTTATATTTTCAGAAATTAGATTAGTCTTTAGTGAATGAGGAATAACCTACAGATGATTGAGAGGTTCTATCTCGTTATGCAAGAGATTAACGAAACAAAGCAATGAAAGATAACATAAAGTCAATAAGGTCAAATCAGGTTTTTGTAACTTGTAGATTCTTTATTGGGACACATCTTAAAAATGTTCACTTAGTAGAGAAAGATTATATCCAGGAAGGGGTATTTAAACTTTCTTCATGTGTTGTGAGATTTACCTTGACTCGTTCACTTTTTTGCTATAGCATCAAGTATAGATTTAGAATTACATTGAAAATGGACATTATTGTTTTTCTCAATGGAAAATTCAATTACAAGAGGATAATGTTTGTAAATTGAAGAAGTCGATTTACAAATTTAAACAAATCCTCAAGACAGTGGTACTTGAGACTTCATTCTGTGATTGTCTCATATTAAATTTGTCAGACAAAGACCTCTGTGGTTTTATGTTTAAATGTCCAAAGATAGTTTTGTAAATCTATGATCATATGCTGATACACTGTTAGCTGAAAAGACAACAATGAGAATCTTTTGGTGAAAACTTCATAAAGATCGTTCAATGAAGTTACTTGGATACTCCTAAAAGACTTACTTATAGAAACTTCTAAAACGATTCAAATGAAGCATGTTGTAAAGAGACGAGTCACTGAACTATGATGACAATCAAAAGACTGAAAGATAAAATGTCAAATGTACCATAAGCAAATTCAATTGGGTGTCTAATGTATGCTAAGTTGTGCGCACATCTAGACATTTGATAAGTTATTGGTTTGGTTAACAGATATCAGTTAATCCGAAAAGACACTAAAATAAATAGTGTGTGAGATTTTTTAGATATCTGAAAGGTACTGCAGATTATTATCTCAAGGAGATAATCTAAACATATAGAATATACAGACGCTGTCTGGAATTATAATTTGGATGCAAGTAAGTCATATTCTAGTTATACCTTCTTGCTTGATAATGAAGCAATCTTGTGGTGTAACATGTAATATGTTGGTCCTGGTGCAAACGAGTCTTACAGGTGTATGGGGGGGAATACACGTGTTCAGTGTTTTAAAACTTTTCCTTAACTGAGATCAGAAGGGTCAGGATGTCCTGAGAATTTTGCCCTGAGAAACACAAATCGCCCTGAGTCAAAGTCTACTGAGACAGTGATCCTGAGCAGCTTTCAGAAGCTTCAGATTAGCCCAACTGATCCTGAGTTTTATCAGAGATCTTGAGAAGCTTGGATCAGATAATTATCTTACTGAATACTCAGTAAAGTTGATTCAGTTTGGTAACTATCTGTTCTAGCTAATCAAGAGTGCGGAAAGTGTTGGCCCTAAGTTTGTTTATACTCGTTTTATCTTGTTGAAAATCTCTTCCTTAGTAAAACAGTGGTTAAGGCCGTGATCAAGTTTGATGCAAGTTCAGTGTATTGTTTCCAACTAAATATCAGTAAAATATGCTTTCAGTGAAAATATGCAACAGATAGAATGCAAAACAGAAAGCAAACAACATAGCAACTTATAGTGGTTCAGAGACTCAAGCTCCTAAATCCACTATCTCTGATCTTTAGAGAAATTCCTTAACACACTATCACCTAAAGCTTTCAGGCTGAACACAGCAGCTACTTTTCTACCTTGAGTTTTCTGGCTGACTCACTTGCAGCTTACTAACTCAACACACACAAGTTTTCAGACTACCACAAGTAGCTTACTAACTTCTCCTCTAGAGCTTTCTGGTTGAACTCACTTCAACTTACTCACTTTTTACAACTCTTTCTTACCAACAATCAAATACACACTCAAACTACCTTTAAAAAGGTTTGGGTTGGGTTGGTTTCCAACTAGGGTGAGATATCCTTTGACAATAAGTACAAACGCAAAGGCTAGGATATCTCTACTAAGCTTTGGATATGCTTATCAAATCTAGGCTTAGTTTAATGAGCTCTCTTCAATGTTAAACACTTGGGAAATCTTAGGTTTTTCGAGTGCCTCAATTTGCAAAAATACGAATGAGCTCTGGAGTTGCTTTGATTTCCCGTAACCTTTCAATGGTGAAGATCACTGGTATTTATAGGCAACTTCTTCAAAGGTCACTCTTTGAAAAAAACTATCCGTTGGAAGAGATAGCATCAAGAGTTTCCTCTTCTGGTTATTGATGAACGACTATTTTGCGGTTTGAACACACCCTTGCATGTTTTAGGAAATATGCAGCCATGTAGCCAATCGCCAATTTCTGTGAACCGGAAGATATCAGACCTGACACTTCTTCAGTGATATGTCGCTTTCAGTGTCAGTAAAGTACTTTGTTGTTGCCTCCTCATTGGTCGAAGTCTTCTTTTGAGCAGAGACAAACAAAACTGCTCTCTTTCTGATCTGATATGTTCCTTAATGTCCACAAATGTCTAACATTCTATTTGTTTGTACTAGGAATGAACATAACACTATTCCATTAAGATAGTGGTTTAGGGTCCTTTTTGTTCAGTACACAAACAGTCTTCAGGATCTTCGGTCTTCAGGATTCTTCGATCTTCAGGATTCTTCTAAGTCTTCAGGATTCTTCTGAGTCTTCAGAGTTTTCTGAGTCTTCAGGATTCTTCTGAGTCTTCAGAGTCTTCAGTACATTAAAAAAATTCTCTGATCTATATCTGCTGACTATACATGGTGCAGATAATCCTGAGTCCTAAATTCTATTGAAACCTGATCCTGATCCTATTCTATCAAGATGTCCTGATACATGTCATACTTAGGGGTTTTGGGATCTAATCAAAATCTTTATTAAATTCATCTCCCAACAATTTTTCCCTTTTTGATGATGCCAAAACCATCTTGTTACAGATATGCGAACATAATATACCTATCATCTATTCAGGTTTCAATTCCTATAACAGATAAAGATTTAAAAAACAACCATCAATCATAAATTAGTAAGATAATGAGATATTATCTTTTCAGAACAAAAACCATCAGTAGAGTTTTCATTTATCAGAAAAGTTAAGTACAGGATACAAGGTTGATCCTACTCTACTGAATATCAAAAAATAAAAAACATCATTATTCTTCCTCAAATTCAATCTCATCAGCTGGTGGGTCGAGATTGAACATTCCATAGTATCTCTTCTTCAGCTCTTCCCTCTTCTGAATGGTCTTTGCATCATTTCCTGTCAGCTCCAGATAGTTGGCTTGATCTACAAAGTCTGCATGGATGAAATCATAGTTGATCATCCCATTTCTGAACTTGGGTGGAGGGTACTTCATCTGTCCTGGGGCCTTCAACTGATAATCTAATGTATCAAATACATTAAACCACTTATGGCATTCAACAGTGAAGTTCTTCAGTATGTAGGCAATAAAAGCATCATCTCAATCAGGCTCATAGGATGTTTTGTTCTTTTTTTTCAGGCTAAGTCTGGTGATTCTCTTGGTTAGATCTCTTGAGTCATGTTCCTATTTCTTCTAAACACAAGTAGATTCATCAAAAATAACATGAGGTGTTTCTTCCACAGTAAGAGTCCTACAGTTGTAAACTCTAAAGACTTTACTGACTTTAGAATATCCTAAGAATATCCCTTTATCAGCTTTGCCATCAAAAGTTTTCAACTGATCTTTACCATAATTGTGTATGAAACACTTGCAACCAAACATACGAAAGAAAGAAACAAGAGGTTTCCTTTCATTCCACAACTCATAGGGTGTTTTTCCTTAATTCTTTGTTAGCATGGATCTGTTCTGAGAGTAGCATGCAGTGTTGATAGCTTCAGCCCAAAACCTCCTAGGAATACCAGCTTCAGCAATCACTGTTCTTGCAGCTTCTTTCAGAGTCTTATTTCTTCTTTCAGCAACACCATTTTGTTGTGGAGTCCTTGCAGCTGATGTTTCATGAGTTATTCCATTTGCTGCACAATAATCAAATATAATATGGTTGATAAATTCAGTGCCTTTATCTGATCTGATTTTGACCACACTCAGGTTCTTTTCAGTACTGAGTCTTTTCAGTAATTCTGGCAGTTTTGTCTGAGTTTCTTTCTTACTGAGTAAGAATATGACCCATGTGTATCTAGAGTAGTCATCAACTACCACAAGTGTATATTTCCTGCCATTAGTGCTCATAGGTGTTACTGGACCAAAGAGATCCATATGTAACCGTTGTAGAATTATGTCAGTAGACATTTCTACTTTGCTTTTGAATGATGCTCTGATTTGTTTTCCTTTTTGACAAGCATCACATATATGATCATTACTGAACACTTCATTGGGTAACCCTCTCACAAGAGCTAGTCTTGCAAGTTTGTTCAGGGTTTTAAAGTTTAAGTGATTCAGTCTTTTGTGACACAACCAACTGGTATCAGTATAACTTTTTGCAACCAAACATGTATCTTTAGGAGTTAGCCTCCAATCAGCAAGATACACATTTCCTTTTCTAGTACCAGTCAGTAATATTTGTTGTGAAGTATTGTCTTTCACATAACATAAGTTCTTTGAGAACTCAACACTGAATCCTTTGTCACATAATTGACTGATAGAAAGCAAATTATGCTTTAAACCAGATACATATGAAACACCATGGATATGAACAAAATCAACTTCAAGAGTTTCATATCCTTCAGTTTGTCCTTTGGAGTTATCTCCATAAGTAATCTGAGGGCCTTTTTGCTCAACATAGTCAGTGAGTAATTGTTTATATCCTGTCATATGTCTTGAACATCCACTGTCCAGATACCATGCAGCAGGAGCCAATTCATTTCCACTCATCAGGGCTGTGTTGTCTTCATTCAGCTCAGTGCCCTTTTACTTCACCTGAAAAATAGATCAGGTCTTAGGTACCCATTTGGTGTAGGGTCCTACCAGGTTAGCTGTACCTTTTGGAACCCAAATCTGCCTGATAACTCTAATTACTTTAGAGTGGCTGATTTGTCTCCCATAAACATCTACATACACATTCACCACCCTAGGTGCCTTGGCAGTACCCTATGTATGAGTGTCAGCCTTAGCATGAACATGAGTCTTAGAGTTCTTCTTGGGTTCAGGCCTCTTGTTCCAATGATTTGGCCTTGGTGCAGCTGGTCTCTGTCTCTGCTGACTTGGGTTCAGGAAACCTTTACCCTTAGGCAAGTGGGGTTTAGGTTGCCTGTACTGAAATTGTGGTCTTTCAGTAATCTGAGGACTTGGTCTTTTCAGTTGAGAATATCTCTGCTGAGTGTTTCTCATCTGAAAATTCCTCTGATGGTTCAATGCAGATTTCTTCAGGTTGGTATTCTAAGCCAGAGGCTTCGAAGTACTGGCCTGAACATTCAGAAGACCTTGTGAGGTTCCCCCTGGATTATATCCTAATCTAGCCTTTATAGTTCCAGGTCTTTGATAACTCTGAATTTCATCTATTACTTTAGATGCAGAATTCAATAGAGCTAACTTTCTCCGCACACTATCCTCACTTTTCTTTAGAGTTTCATGCTTCTCAAAGAGGTCATTGAATTCAGTCCTGATAAGCTGATTTTCCTCAGTGGATTTCTCTAATTTTTCATTCAGGATCTCTATCACTTTCTCTTTTTCTGAGAGTTGTACTTTCAGAACATCTAGTTCATCAGTAGTTCCCATTAATTGAGAAGTGATCTCAACATTTTTAGAGTCTTTCCACCTCAGATTTTCAGCAGTCAGTTCCTTATTCTGCTCTTGAGTTTCTATGAGCAGTTCTTGTAACACATAATAGTCCTTCATAAGATTCTCAAAAGAATCCATCAGGTCAAAGTTACTGGTTACAGATGAACTTGATAACTCAGGTGCTTGTGTAGGAGCAACAACAGAGAGAAGAATTTACCTCCTCCATAGCAACAAGACAGACATCATCACTGTCACTATCTGAGAATATCTCATCTGAAGAACTGGTTCCTTCTTCAGATTGTTCTTCTTCTTCAGCAATCATAGCCTTCTTGCTGGAGATCTTTCTGTCTCTCTTGGCTTGTCTCTCCTTTCTTTCTTTGGCACTCAGATCAGGACAATCATACTGGAAGTGACCCTTCTTTTGGCAGTTATAGCATCTGTTGGTATCATAATCCTGATCACTTTCCTCCTTGGTCTTGGAGTCCTTCTTTCTGTATGAGGATCCTTCAGCTTTGTGGTCTTTCCTTTTCTCAGTGGATCTGTCCTCAGCTTCTGAGTTATTCCTGTTCCTGTACCTGTTGTTCTTATAATATTTCTTGTATTTTCCATATCTGCTATTAAGTCTTTCAAACCTCCTTGCCAACAGTACTAGCTTATCCTCTTGCTCATCCTAATTTTTGGCAGGTGAGTTATCAGACTCTCTAGCTTTACAAGATTTCTCTCTGGCTTTGAAAGCCACATTCTTGCTAGATGAAGATTCATCTTTGCTATCAGATTTCTTAGTTTTCTTATCAATCACAAACTCATAAGCTTTCAGTTCAGAGAAAACTTGTTGGTATGACATAGAATCAATATTTTTGGTGTTTTCAATCACCACAACATGTATATCCCATTTCTTAGATAATCCTCTAAGAATTTTCAGTGCCACTTCTCTTTGTGGGTATATTTTCCCAAGAGCATTCAGATCATTCATAATACTAGTGAATCTGACTTCCAGTTTGTCAATGGATTCACCATCTTCCATTTCAAAGCTGTCAAACTTTCCACTAGCAACAAAAAGTTTGTTTTCTTTAATATGATCTGTGCCTTGACACATGATAGCAAGTGTGTCCCATATTTCTTTGGCAGTTTCACAGTGAGAAATTATCCCCATAACACCATCATCAATAGTGCTATCTAGAGTATCTTTAGCAATGTAGTCCAAATTGACTGACTTCCTCTCATTAGGAGTAAGTTGGTCATCAGCTTTTGGAAATTCATCTCTGGGATCATTCCTCTCAGTATCAGTAATTTTGGGATTCACAACAGTGTATGTGAATGGTACTTCAGAAACCACTCTCCTCATTCTTTCATGCTTAGAATACAGATGTGCCTGCATTCTCAATCTCCATAGGTCATAGCTCTCAACAGAGAACATATGAAGTTTCTTAGAAGGCATGATGAATGAGCCTTGTAAGATATCAGCAGTAAGATCTATTCAGTAGACCACCAAAGTCTTTCAGCAAATAGACTATGGCTACCAAAGCAAGTGGTCAAAATGAACCACTGCTCTGATACCACTTGTTGGTCCCGGTGCAAAAGAGTCTTACACGTGTATGGGGGAGGAATACACGTGTTCAGTGTTTTTAAAACTTTTTCTTAACTGAGATCAGAAGGGTCAGGATGTCCTGAAAATTTTGCCCTGAGAAACACAAATCGCCCTGAGTCAAAGTCTTCTGAGATAGTGATCCTGAGCAACTTTTAGAAGCTTTAGATTAGCCCAACTGATCCTGAGTTTTATCAGAGATCCTGAGAAGCTTAGATCAGATATTATCTTACTCAATCAAAGATGTTACTAGAGTTATAAAGATGGATGCTTGTTACAATTATGCAGTCTAATCAATATATTAAAAGATGAAAAAAAGTTTTCTTATAGCTAAAAGTGTCTTACTTTATTCAACCATGTTTCATGCCTGCTTCCTAATTAACTACTTGTGCGCCGAAGTAACATCAATTGGGCTGCTTATTTGTGGATTAGATGGGCCTTATCAATTAATTCTCACTGAATGGAAATACAACATATGATCGAATTCTTTATTCATTATTATAAAATGTTAATGCATTTATTGACCTTAGAAATATTGTCGCTCTATCTTGTTTCAGTTCCTTGGATGATAAGCTGGAGTAGTCATAGTGTCTATACTTTTTGTTGCACAAGTGGCATGCTTTTGTCATGGTGTGTAGCATTGAGGGTCTGTATCCGATAGTCATATTGTCATGCTTTGGTCTTATATTTTTGGGAATATCTTAGGGCATGTATTGGCTGTCTGTACGTACTTGGTTTTTGTGTGTATATTTCCATGTTTGTAAGGTCTTCATTTCCTTTCTAGTGTTTCCCATTTTTCTTTATGTATTTTCCTATTTGTTTTATTGGTCTACTTCCTCTGAAACTATGCAGGGGCTGAATCAAATCTATTCTCTCTTGATGCTCTTGCTATTTTTATATTCCGAGTGCTTCAGCGTTCTAATCATCCGGTAATAATGAAAATTAGCTACTTTCGTGTTGGGTAGCGTACCTCTTCCGTTCTCTCAATAGTTAAATTATATTTCTATTTTCTTTCTTTGCATCTTCAAGGGAAATCTTGACAAGCATAGTTATTAAAGGCGCGCCCGAGGCACGCCTAAGGCTCCAGGCACTCGGGCGCCACCATCATCTACTTTTAGGCCATAGGCCCAAAGCGGTTGGGATTTTCTGGCGCTACTTTGGGAGGCTTTTCGGCCTCGACTTGGGACAAAAGGCGTGCCTTGCGTACATCTAGGGTTTGAAATAAAAAAAACATTTTTTTATTTGTCAAATAACATCAGAATTATAAAAAATACTATCTCTTAAGTCTTAATATTTAAGTGAATCACATCTAGGGTTTCAAGATTCACTTTTTAGGGCAAGGGCAAGGGCAAGTGTGTGGGTGTGAGTGTGAGAGGATCATCTTTTAGCTGCCTTAGAGATGAAGATGAAGATGAAAATGAAGATGAAATTGAATTTAACTTAGAAGGTGAAGATGTGGAGGAAGAAGAATTTCATGAGGACGATCCACGTTATGATGATGATGATGATGATGATGATGATGAGGAGGAGGAGGAGTTTGCTTTTGATGAATTCGTTGATGAAGATGATTAGTTTGCTATTTATGTCTTTAATTTCGTGATTAAGCTGGATATTTATTGTTTGTTATTATCGTACTTCTATGGTTTGAAGTTTATGTCTTTACTCTTTATTTTGTGTGATTTATATGTTTTTAACCTTCAACTTGTTAGTTAATTATATGTTAGTATGATTAACTTAGGTTTACTTCCATGGTTAGGTTTACTAAAAAATTTTCAAGGTCTTATGTTGTTTTTTCCAGGGATGCAAGGAGCGCGCGCCTAAGGCGCCTTGCGCCATTAATAACTATGTTGACAAGTCATCTCCAAATGCTGGGTTTGTATTGTTGATGTTCTACAATCTATATGATGGCAAGGTAAAGTTGTCTTAGTTATGGAAATATTATTATGACCTTCAATAACAAATTTTTCATTATTCCATTGTCCTGCAATCTCCAGAACCGCAAGGAGTTTGAAGCTGATCTTATAGAACGTTTTGGCTCAGTTGTGAAGATGCTTTTATTGGAGTCCACCAGGTTTATGACTAATTTGATATGTACTGCATTTTCTTTCAGTTCTGTAATTCGATAAGTTATAGCTTCTTGTTGTTGGTTCTTTTTGTTTTCATGTTTTACCCCTTCCGTAAGATAATTTGCCTAGAATTAGATGAAGGAAAAGGGAAAAGAAATTTACACACGAAAGTTATTGTTGGGCACTTGGGCTTGCCATAATCTGTCTCTAGGCTATATTGATTGGTTTAAGTTTCTGACTATCTGTTGGGAAATGAATTTAATAAAAAGGATTTTGATTAGATCCCAAAACCCCTGCGTATGACATGTTCAGGATAATCTTGATAGATGAGTCAGGATTCAGTTTTAGAGTGTTCAGGATATTATCTGCACCATGTATAGTCGGCGGATATATAGAACGAGGTTAGTCAAGACTTCAAGAAGAAATCGAGATATCAAGACTTCGATAGGATCGAGAACCGAAGGCTCGAGAGAACCCGAAGCCTCAGAGAACACAAGACTCGAAAAAACTCAAGACTCGAGAGAACTCGAAGACTCAGAGAATCTGAAGACTCAGAGAACCTGAAGACTCAGAGAAATATCAAGGCACAAGAATTACTAAAGACTCAAGAGAATCTTCAATGCTCAAGATATCCCGAATGTTCCGAGGCATCAAGTCGAGGAATATAGCCGATTGGAATCGGTGGCGTGGACCAACGAGAGGAAGACAACCAGCCTGAAAAAGCTGCAGAACTTACGAAGAATAGTATGGATTTGAATGTGATTCTCTCCAACGGTAACATTCAAATCCACACTATAAATACAAGTTCTTCCTTCATTATCAAGTGGTGGAGTGTGGAAGTGCGAAGAAGATAGCAACGATGCTACAGAGCCAAAGAGAGTTAAGCATTCCCACCCTAGAACACAAGTCTGTAGATATACAAATATATTCAAAGAGTGTTCTAGAACCCAACCTAAGCAACCCACGATGTATCATAAGCTTAGAGAGATTTTCCCAACCTTAGCATTGAGGCTAAACCATTGTAAGGGAAAATCTCACCATAGTTGGAGACAACACCAAACCCAAACCCAGTGGTGAAGTGAGGTAGTTGTTAGGCAAACCCGAGTGAGGGTGATAAGTCCCGAAGGAGTGTGAACTCGTTAAACATCTAAGAGTTTGAGTTAGTAAACTACGGAGGTAGTCAGAAAGCTCAGGGTCGGGTTGAGTTAGTAAACTACGTGGAGTAGTCAGAAAACTCAGGGCCGAGTTGAGTAAGTAAACTACGAGGTAGTCAGAAAGCTCAGAAGTTGATAAGGAATTTCCCTAGAGAGGGAGAGTGGATGTAGGACTGGTTGTCCGAACCACTATATATTGCTGTGTTGTTTACTGCTTTATGTTTATACTTGTCATATGCATCTAGTTATAAGCAAAACACAACACATGAGCTCCAAAGTTTAAAAATTGGAAACACTCTGCCCTCACCCCTGTTTTATATGCACCGAAGTCAAACGTTTTGCTTCCGCACGCGCAAAATAGGTTTTCCCACCGGGACCAACAAGTGGTATCAGAGCAGGTGCTCAAAAGATTACTTCTTCAAAGTAATCGCCTGAGCAGATCTATTTTTAAAGCCTGTCTCTGATCTGATACCAACAATTGGTATCAGAGCAAACAGAAAATTTTACACAACAATGGAATAATAGAACTTTTCATTGATAAAAACCCGAGGGTCAGGTTACATTACAAGTTACAAACGCAAGAGAACCCGGAGGTCAATACATAACTCTAAACCCTAAACCTCTAAGCCATAACCCTAAACCTTCATCCAAACCCAAACCCGATCTACAGGGTGGTGATTAAGAGGAGGAGTGAGAGAGATTTTAAGATCTCATGCTCTCATTTTCCCCCACTTAACAGGGTGAGGGAGGCTTGAAAGGTAATCCTATGCCGCAAACTGATGGACTCTCCAATGGAGTGAGAGCGGCCTTGATAGGATTTTTAAGCCAGGAGCCCTAAGAAAGAGTCAGTGGGCTCTCCAGCTGTTAAATGGTGAGTTTGATATAGGAAGATCAGTCGTTGTCTGATCAAGTTCGCATATCAAACTCACTTTCATTTTCAGACTGAGTCTGCTAATGCTGGTTACGTCATCCAGAAAGACACACAAGCTGCATACGATTAGGAGAAGTGTCTTCTCAGTTGCGACAGCAGATCCGCCACCCTGATGGTAGAGAAGCTTAGCAACGATTGTATGAGAAATCTTTGATGACGATGAGAACCGCAAAAAGGGACACACAGGGTTGATTTGAGAAGATGAAATCATGGAAAAGGGGGTAAAGATGTTTGCCGGAAGTCTCACCGGAAACAAGGGTTCACCAGGATACATGATTCTACAAAGAAGATAAGTATGGTGAATGAGTTATGTTGTGTAAAATATTGGTCCAATTTATAGAGGCCAAGCAAGGGTGCAGATGCAAATTTGAGTTCTCAAAGCCTATTTAGAAAAATTTGCATCACAAGGACAGCGTGTAGAAATCACGCGACCGATAATTGGAAAAAGTTACGGCGGATTGACATATCGAGAGTGTCAGACGATATCTACGCATGTCAAATCGCACCAACTTAGGGAATAGAGGCTACTATTCTAGACTAAGTTTTGGCAGTAACACTTTCCAAGAATCGACTTAATCTGAGGAGAATCAGATTAAGTCAACAAAAATCTGATTACATACAAAGCTGATCAAATGAAGAAAATCAGCTGAGCTTGAAAACTTCACCAAATCAGATATATCGGTCTATATCAGTTGAAAGGGGGGACTTCAACTTGAGGGGGAACTCACAGAATCAAAAGTAGATGATCAAGATCAAGACATGGCTGCAGACAAGACTGATCAAGATCAAATGAGTTAGTTGAGTTCAACTGATGAGCTGTGCAAATCAGAAGTGAAGAAAAGCTAAAGCCAGCAAATCAGAAGAGAAGGTTGCAAATCAGAAGATGAGCAAAAGAGACTGATCAAGATCAGACGTGATCGAGATCAGATATGATAATGAGCAGATGAAGACTGATCGAGATCAGACGTGATCAAGATCAGATATGATAAACCTGATATGCTAACCTGATATAATGACCTGATGCTATGTTGATCTAAAGATGTGTTGATCTGATTAGTCGAGCTAATCAGATCAGGCAAAGAAGAAATCAGATAGCTTGGGTAAAGTGATCTGAGACTCGATAAGTAAAAAATCGAGACTCAAGATAGGTCAAGACACGAGGGTCAAGATGTCCGAAGTCGGAAGAAATCGAACTCATCAAAGATGAGTGTCAAGATATACCGATCGGACAAAGGTCCATTGAAGAAGAATGAGGAGCCGAGCTGAAGACAGAAGACTAAAGACCAAAACTGAAGACTTGTAATTCTTTATGTTTTTTTTTTGTCTTTATTTCTTTGATAAGTTCATTGTAATCTGTAACTGATAACATACAATCAATGAAACTTTTATCTTTATGCTCAAAGATAATACCTCATTATCTTTTTTTTACATGTCGTTTATATTGATATGCCTGATTGAATGTCTCTGATCTAATTGTATGCTCATATAAAGAGGAAACTATATGATGCTATGGGAGAAATTGCTTAAGTATTTAGTAATGATCTATTTAGGAAAGATTCATTACTGAAGAAATTTGTTGAATGATTTAAACTGATTAGAGATTTACCATTCTTGTAATAAAAAAAACTGAAACCTGAGTATAGGTTATATGTTTGTAACAAGATAGGTTTTGGCATCATCAAAAAGGGGGAAATTGTTGGGAAATGAATTTAATAAAAAGGATTTTGATTAGATCCCAAAACCCCTGAGAATGACATGTTCAGGATAATCTTGATAGATGAGTCAGGATTCAGTTTTAGAGTGTTCAGGATATTATCTGCACCATGTATAGTCGGCAGATATAGAACAAAGTTAATTTTCAAGACTCAAGAAGAAATCGAGATATCAAGACTCAAGAGATATCGAGAATCAAGGCTCAGAGAACTCAAGCCTCAGAGAACTCAAGACTCGAAAACTCAAGACTCGAGAGAACTCAAGACTCAGAGAACTCGAAGACTCAGAGAAATATCAAGGCACAAGAATTACTAAAGACTTCAAGAATGTAATGAATGCTCGAGATATCCTGAATGTTCCGAGGCAATCAAGTCGAGGAATATAGCCGAATTGGAATCCGGTGACGTGGACCAACGAGAGGAAGACAACCAACTGAAAAAAGTCAAGAACTTACGAAGAATAGTATGGATTTGAATTTGATTCTCTCCAGCGGTAACATTCAAATCCACACTATAAATACAAGTTCTTCCTTCATTATCAAGTGGTGGAGTGTGGAAGTGCGAAGAAGATAGCAACGATGCTCTGAGCCAAAGAGAGTTAAGCATTCCCACCCTAGAACACAAGTCGTAGATATACAAATATATTCAAAAGAGTGTTCTAGAACCCAACCTAAGCAACCCACGATGTATCATAGTTTAGAGAGATTTTTCCAACCTTAGCATTGAGGCTAAACCATTGTAAGGGAAAATCTCACCATAGTTGGAGACAACACCAAACCCAAAACCAGTGGTGAAGTGAAGAGGTAGTTGTTAGGCAAACCCGAGTGAGGGTGATAAGTCCCGAAGGAGTGTGAACTAGTTAAACATCTAAGAGTTTGAGTTAGTAAACTACGGAGGTAGTCGTAAAGCTCGTGGTCGGGTTGAGTTAGTAAACTACGTGGAGTAGTCGTAAAAACTTCGGGTACGAAGTTGAGTAAGTAAACTACGAGGTAGTCGTAAAGCTCGAAGTTGATAAGGAATTTCCCTAGAGAGGGAGAGTGGATGTAGGACTGGTTGTCCCAACCACTATATATTCTTTGTGTTGTTTCTTCGCTTTATGTTTATACTTGTCATATGCATCTAGTTATAAGCAAAAACACAACACATGAGCTCCAAAGTTCAAAAATTGGAAACACTCTGCCCTCACCTTTGTTTTATATGCAATCAAGTCAAACGTTTTTGCTTCCAAGACGCCAAGAAAATAGGTTTTTTTAATTGGGACCAACACTATCAATCTTAAAGATGGAATGAGTTGGTCCTTTGTTTCTCTGAGTAGCACTTGGTTCCTGTGTCCCTATCTAAGTTAATTTCTTATAGAGTTCTTATATGCTTTTATCCCTATCTTTGCTGAGGACTCACAGTTCTTTCTATTTTTTATCTGCATGTGAAAAAAGACCTCCTTTGCCTGAAACTGTGAGGTCTACTCTGGAGGAAGGATTAAACTTATACAAGCTTCATAGCAAACGACATGGAAGGTGCCCTCAGCCCCATGTTCTCACAAAAAGCTTTACTCCGAAAAAGAAATTGATGAAGTACGGAAGGAGTGAGCCGAATGTCTATCAAATTACATTGTTGATCAGTAGAGGTGGTCGGAAGATGAAAGCTAAGAATAGTTTGTTTTTGTGATTTTGAACAAGTTCTTATCTTGAAGTTGGATTTACATTTTTATTATTTATTTTGAATAATGTATGAATTGATTACTTAATTGTACGAAGTTCTATTGGTTTTTAGTATTTGCTGCATTTAGTAAATATGTGTATTATATTCATATTCTAAAACAATAGAAAACATAAAACAGGTCAAAAAATGGTATTAACAACGGGTAAAAATTGTTATAATAAACACTTACGACAACGGGTCACTATGAGTTAACATGACAATAAAAAACCGTTGTAATAAACATCTACAACAACAGGTCATTATGAGTTAAAACAACGGCTAAAAATCGTTGTAATAAACACCTACGACAATGGGTTATTATAAGTTAACACAACGGGGAAAAACCGTTGTAATAAACACCTACGATAACGGGTTACGATGAGTTAACACAACGGTTAAAACCGTTGTAATAACCACCTACGATAACTGGGAATCCCCATTGTCAAATGCCCTGGACCTACGACAACATCAGCATCCACGATGGGGGAAAAACAAATACGACAACGGGGATTACCCATTGTCGTATCCAGTTTTTGGCATAGTGATTGTCCTAATCCAGCAGTCAAACTATGTAATTTATACACAAATAAAGCATTCATTCTCCAAATTAAAGTATAGAACTCAATAACTTATAATATTCAACACAACAAATAGTCCAACCATCATTAGATATTAATAATTATATCACCCAAGTAGATTATTAAATACAATTAGTTTAGTAAGGTGTAACTTATCTGTTTGCACATTTATTAACTCCAATAGTACATGCCACATCAATATTCAGATCTTGCAGAATATTAAAAATATTATTTCAGTTAACATAATAACTATATAAGGGTATGCCTTGATATAGTAAATCTAAAAAAAAAAATGCATTTGCCTTACAACAATTTAGGATGTAATATACTGAATTGATGGAAGAGCATGGACTCTTCCTTCTATTTATGTTGAAGTAATTAATTAATATCCATAAAGACATGTTATAAGATTTAAAATCCTTGATTTTCTGAATATTGAAAATAATTTCTTTAATGTAGTTCTCTAGAAATCAGACAGTTGGTTAACAACTAATTTAAAATTACAACTTATAAAGTTGATGGCAGAATGACAATCAATCGTGATCCAGGAAAGCATGCACATAAAACAACTCATAAAGTTCCCGGCAGAATGACAGTCCATCATTATAAATACAAAACCCCATGAAAACATATCACCCTAGATAAAACCAGGTTCCTGCTGTAGGTCCCGAACGGGTTTTGTGAGGGCAGAAGTCTAGAGGGGAGGGGTGAATAGACTTCTGCAAACTTTTTGTGCAAGATCAGGTGTGAAAGCAGGTTGCCTGATCAGAGTGCGTGTGAATCAGTTTGGACTGATATCCAACTTACTGATCGCCTGATGGCAGACCAGTTTGGTGTCTATCAGTTTAACTTATGTGCGGAAGCAAGTTTCTAACCCGTGTGAAAAACCAGTTTTATAAGATCAGATTCTGCAGTCTGTTTTCAATCAGATGACTAAATTGTCAAACTGATCAGATCAGTTGCTTGATACAGACTGATCTTAATTCAGAATATGTATGTAGTTTAAATCAGGTAGTGTGCTATAGTGTAAAACAGGTAAATCAGATAATGCACACAAGATTTTTATAGTGATTCGGACAACCAGTCCTACGTCCACTCTTCCCTATCAGCAGGGACACCAACTTAACCAACTTGGACTCAGTTTAATGTGTTAGTCCAACACAGTACAACCAACAGATGTTTCAAGAGTTCTCACTCAACCGATCCCAGAGATCAGAACTAGAAACCCTAGTCTGAAATCTTGCTAAACAAACTTAACCTAACGTTGAGTTTGGGTAAAGATTTGTTGTTTGTTCCAACTGGAATTCTATCCTAGTTTTGAGGTAGCCTTAAGCTAGAGGATAAGAATTCTAAGCTAAGAACTAATGGGATGAACACTTAGAAAATAATCTTGAATTTGTGTTCTTCGTGCGGAAATTTGCTATGGCTTGAGCTTGATGATAATTTATGTATCTTCACTATGAAGATTGATCCCGTATTTATAGACCTCGAAATCAAATAGCAGTTGGAGAGCAATTTGAATTTCAGGTTATTGCAGGGTTGATTTGACGTGCTTCAAGAATGGCATGGCCGAAACATGTATGTTTGTCCTTTCTAGCCGTTTGATTTTGCAGCGCCGAATCCCGTATTTCCAGCTCCGTTCATACGTGTCTTGATCTCATTGATTAATAGATACACTTGTTCAGTGTTTGGTATACCAACTAAGATTGACATTCTTTTTGTCTGATTAGTACGTATGATCTGGTGCACAAAACAGTTGACACCTGGAGAGAGCTGACCTGATCAGATAAAACTGACCAGTCTACCTGATAGAGTTTTCTGGTGCAAGTTGTCTTAACTTCAACTTAGCAGACTCGACCGATGTAGATCTTCCGATCTTCTGGTCTTGATCTTCTGGTAGCCATCTGATCTTCAGGTCTTCTGAATTTTAGCTTCATGTCTTTACCTGATCATTTGATTAACTGGCTCGCCTGATCTTTTGACTCGTCTGGTCTTCTGATCTGATCTTCTTCAAGACATTACATATTGAATTCCCCCTCAATATGTGACCTATCTATTACATCAGTTGTTCTATACAATAAATATCAACTGGTCATCCTAACCCGATATCTAGCTTATCAGTCAGCTAACAGGTCTGACTTGTCCTATTACAAGTGTTTTGGAACTTTCATCAAAACTCTAAATTTCCCAACAATTTCCCCCTTTTTGATGAAACCAAAACATCTGAGAAACCAACAACAGTTGATAATTTTGTAAAACAGAAAAAAAATAGAAAATCAGAAGACAGTGAGAATTTGTCTTAGGATCAGTAAAAATAAACTTTTCATTTAACTGATTTGTCGTTTACATGTTACATCTGAAAAAGTTTGAAAATAAAGTACAACTGATCCTAAAAGTCTTTTGATCTTCACCCTCTTGGAATGTAGCCTTCTGGCATTTCTCGTTGATCTTGAGGAACGTTGAAAATCTGGTACAGTTTCCATTTGACATTGTTGACCTGCTCTGGATCAGTTATGTGCGATTTGCCCAAGATGTCAAAGTAGAATCTTTGAAATGCCAATCTGTCGAATGAGCCATCTGTTGGGGTTATACTCAAAAGTATGCTTTTACTTTGTATAACCAAACTGAATTTCTTATTTATTTTACTGAAATAAATTATTTATCACATGCTGCATTAAATATGAATGAATGTTATATATATTTACTACATACTCGTTCGATAAAGTCAGTACGTGTTACGTTGTAGTTAATTTGGTGATACCAGATCACAGAAGATCAAATTAACAGTTTCTCGTGACTAAGTACAAATTCACAACCCAGATGGAAATGAACAACCCATCATGAAAGGTTGAAGTGAACGGCTCGGATTGGCTTGTCTTGACCAAGGGATTACACTAGTGCATTATGATGCGCTGAAAAGGACCTACAGGAGGATAAATTCTTCGGTACTGAATATACAAGAATTAGACCTCAGTGATGCGTTATTTCTTAATCTCCGTTCCTTAAATAGGATCGTGTGAAATTAATAACTATTGCTTTGACTTATGATGGGAAGAGAATCAATGCGATTCGATACCTTGTATCTTGGGCAATATTATTAGTTACATGACGATTGCTAAGATTTAATACGGAGAATCGCGTGCAAGTACGACTTGCTTGATTTGTCCCCTTGGTGGGCTCAGAATCTTTATCATACCAAATCTTGCAAGTGGAAATTTATTTCCGGTATGGATAATAATGTTGAGTTGTCTTTACTCCAAGGACAAATATATTAATTAATAAAAAGTCTGTTCAGTGGCTTAATTAATTAATGGACTAAGACAATCTTAAACACGGGAAATAATGACCGGGAGCCATATTATTGTAAAGTCGTAATGTGGGTTAAGATGTATAGTTCAATATTAATTTTATAGTGGAGTAAATTAATATTAATGGGCTTGAATAATATTTTGGCTAAATATTAAAGCTTCATAGCCCATTAGAGGTCCAATCTTAATTCTCCTAAAGGCCCCTCAAATAGCCCAAACTAAAGTCCAATTAATGAAAAGGAGAAGAAAATATTTTGGCTTATTTTTCCACAATATTTTTCGAAAATTTGGGTAGGAAAGAGAAAAATAATTTTTTTCTTGATTTTCTTGGAAAGATCTTATGGAATAAGTATTCTTGAGATACAAGTTTATCCCATAAATTCAAGAAAGGAAGAAGATCTTATTTCTTCCTATTTCATGTGATATTTTCGAAAATATTGAACAAGAAAGGAGGAGGAAATTTTGTTGGGAGATATTTTGGGAAATAGAATATATTGGATATATTCTAGATTGTATTTTGAGGAAGAAGCAAATAAATTTCTCAATGCCCAACTAGACCTATTTTTCATCCCCCCCTTACTCTATAAATAGGGGATGAATTTTTCATCCCCAATGCAATTCCATGTGTTGGAAAAATTAGAAATCCACAAAGGTGGTGGCCAAATATTTTATTTTCTCCTTTAGATTAAAATCGTTCGTTGATAATCCTCCCACCGAATTACGTTCATGGACGTGGAACATATTTGAGAAGGTACTTTGGGTTGATCCATCGTCTCAGCGGTTGTCTCTACGAGAGGTTAGTATTTACGTAATTCCTAGATTCCGCATGTTTAGGTTTTACGTGAAATACGTGTACGCATGATGTTTATTTGCTTATTGATTATTATGTTGAATTGACTTAGGATTAATTCATGTTAGTAATTAATTGATTAATTTAAATATGTATTTAAATTCAACTCGAATAGATCCGGGCACCCCTAATTTCCCAACACCATCTGCCTTCTTAGTGTAGTCCATCACCTCATAGTCTTGATGGGCTATTCTTACATTTATCTTCCTGGCCTCATTCTCCAGATCCTTCAGAAAGTCTGGATGCTTGTTCTCCAACCAGTTGAGAAATTCCTCATCTGGTGATTCTTCTTTTGGCACTAGATCCAGAACAAAAGCATCCAGGAGCCATTCACCTCTTATCATGTTCCATTCTTCAAATTTATCAGCATGAGCAGCAGTTTTTGGAATGATTTCAGCGATTCTTGCTGCCAGCTGTGGTTCTGCTCCAAATTTTCCGGCATGACTTTTCTTAAGCCTCGATCTGTATTTCTTCCTAAGTCCTTCTGCCTTGGCCATTTTTCTGCTTTCCTTTCTTCTTCACTAAGACGAGCTTCCTCAGCAATCTGCTCCTTGGAGACTTTTTCTGCCAGCTCCTTATCAGCTTGTATCTGGCTCGCTGTGCTTCTTGTAACTCTTTTTGCTTGACTGGCAGGATCAGCAGCTTTTGATGTTCCAGCACCGGCGGCCATCTTTCTTGCCTTAGACTTTTCCATCTTCTCAGAAACTTCATTCGCGAACAGATCAAGATGGTCTAGTCTTTGGCCATACGCTTCAACTGTTTGAATCAGCTCCTCTGTTGTTTTAATATAGGCAGTTGGTTTCTCAACCTGGCTTTCCCCCTTTTTGGTTTGATCAAAAAGTGCATTGAGGTGGGAAGTCAGGGAGCGAAAACTGACCGAAATGGCCTTGTTTAAATCAGAAGCAGTTAGGCCCTGAGTCTGAGCAGTTAGATCTTGAATCTTGGCAATCAGCTCAGACTTGGCAGCTTCGATGGCCATGGAAAAAGTGAGAATCAGTTTATCCAGTTTCTCTTCTGTCTTTTCAAGTTTTTCAGTGACCATCAGAAGAAAAACTTGATTTTGATCAACCTGGACCAACTTCTCGTCAAAAGTCTTCTTAATATCAGAAGTCAGGTTGGTCACGGTTTGAGAGAATTGATCTTTAATTGTCTCAATCTGGGAAATAGCAAATTCCCGTTGATCCTTCATCTCCCGGAGGCTAGCCTACCTCTGATCAGCTATTGTGTTGCTAACTGCATTAGCCAACACACCCTCAACTTCCTCTTTCAGGAGATCTTTGAAACAAGATATGATCTCCCGAAGTTGATCAGTGGTTATGTGTGTAGCAGGAATGCTTTGTACCACCTGATCAATTCCAATTGATCGTGCCTCTAGTGGCTGGTCATGAACTATAGCACCAGGCTCACCTTCATCGGCAGCTCCTGCATCCTTCAAAGGAGCAACTTCTCGTGGAGTTTTCAGATTCTATCTCCACCCTTTCAGATAAGCCCATCTTCCTGAAGATCAGGGCTTTTACTCCTTCAGCAGAAATCAACTCAGCTGGTGACCCAACCTGAGCTGATCTTTTCATATCAAAATCGTAATCAGCAAATTCATCTGCTCCTCCCATCTGTTCAATAATTATCATAAAATCGGAGAAGTTCTTCATGCGGAGATCTCTCCAAGTCAGAATCTCCAGAACATCATCCCTTACAGCTGGATGAGCTTCCAGTCTTGGATATAATCCATCTATTTCCCTTTCTATTCTCATCCTTGCCAGCTTCCCGGTGATGGTTTTTGATGATCTGGATTCGGGAAGTGACTGTTCAGTTGGGACTGGGGGTTGTGTGGAGGAGGTTTCTGGTGGTGGCAGATCAGCGGGTTGATGCCAGCCTAGGAGCATAGGTTGATCTGGCTCCACCACCGAGGATTTAGCCTGCTCACGGACTGGAGAAGACAAGGGAGTCATGCGCTGAGGAGAGGGTGATCTGGCCTTGTCTTTGCCCTTTTCCTGTTCTCCTTCGGACTGCTCCGGAGAGCTTTCCACCTGCAATCCATGTTCAGCAGATTTGTCAACAGATTTGCTTTGAGGAGCAGGATGGAATGCAACCTCTTCTTCTTCTGACTTGTCTGCCAAGAAGAGAGTCATCGGCGTCTATTTTACTTTCTTTGGCCTCTTCTCCTAAGCCTTCACCAGTTTCCTCTTCCTCTTCGGAGGAATTGCAGTTGCAGAAGCAACAATCTCTTTGCTTTTCCCTTTCTTGAGTGTGACCCGCAGATCATCATCTGCCGGGCCATAGATGGCAGTTGTGGTTGAAAGAAAGGCCTTGTAAAACTTCAGTCCATTCTGATCCCATTCAGCATTAGGCATTTTGTCCCTCAGAATGACTGCAACTTTGTTGAGATTGCTGATTCTCTTCTTCAGAAAGACCTGTCTCTGGTCATTAACTCCAAATTTCTCATGCTCTTGGACCAGAATGGCCTTCAGAAAACCAGCCCAGTTAATATTTGTGGCTCCATCGATAATAGCAGCCAAACAATGCATCTTTACAGCCGTTAATCCATCCGGGCTGAAAGATATACCCATAATTGTTTTTGACAAAATGTCAAACAACAAGCGGAATTTCCTTTTCAACATCGGCCTGACAAAGTTTGCGATACGGTGTTTATCAGCCTCCCGGAAGAGTTCATTCCTAATCAGCTCGTCTTCATTCTCCCTGTAGTGAGCAGGAGAGATCTTCCCTTTGGGCAGGTTGAACAGGCGAGAGATATCAGCATTTGTAACTTTGATCTCCTCTCCATTTACCAATGAAACAAGTTCATTCCCAAGGGTCACCACATCCAAATTTCTCAAGAACTCTAGTGTCTCATACTGCATCACTGGATTGGAGTGTGAAGCACAATATTTTTCGAGTCCACAACCCTTTAACAACTGCTCAACTTCCATCGATTCTAGATCTCGTGTAACTCCAAATATTACATATTTGTCTTCCACAATTTGGTTTGCCAAACTGGCATAGTTACACATGATTTTGCCAATACCGTGAGTAGCCATCTATATTAAGAAGAAACTATGTGAGTATAGTGATTAATAAAAAGCATATCATCTATCTGATTTGCTGAATAAATAACCGATTGAATCATTATATATCATACTCACACAGATACCAAGCATTAGAGACGACATACATTATAAAAACTGTATGAGCAAAAACATTTAATGGAATAAATTCAACAAATAACCATATATTACCAGATTTTGTTGAGTGAATCTGAGATAATGTGAATCGCAAGAAACGCTTTGAATTGCAGTGTATTTGAGAAATTTGCAGAGTGTAAATCGCAAGAGATTTTGAGAAGTGTAATTTTGGAAGGGTTTTGATGAAGCCTATATAAAGGAAAGGAGGGAAAATCGAGACTGGAAAACCAAACGTTTGAAAAGAATAAACGATTCAGATTAAGCGATTTTGATCGTGCGGTCAGGATTTGCACGCGCAATTTCCTTTTGGATTTTAAAAACGCATTTAATGGCAATTAATACATATTCCCCACGTCCGCATTAAATGCTTTGCAGAGTACACGTCATAAAAGTGTATGCACAGTAAAAGCAGATAAGAACAGATAATTGCATATTGTAAACAGAAAGGCACATAAATAGAAATGCATATCTGGTTGACTGATGTTGTGATCAGTCAATACCACTTGAATTCTGACCGATTTCTGTTGATCTTAGTTTCTGCCTAGACCTTAGTATTTCCCAACAATTTCCCACTTTATCTGATCAGATTCTTTTCTTATCCAATCTGATCTGTTCCCCCTTCATCTGATAACCCTTTTCTGATCAGTTCCTGACTGATCTTTCTGATCAGTTGAGATACCTTACTCAACTGATTCTCCTTATCTGGTCATTCTCTTAACCAACTGGTCCTGGAGACTAGTCCACCAAAAATTTCTGGTGCACTTTCTCCTAAGTCCAGAAGTCCTAGCTCATTACATAGTTCTCTGAATCTGACCTCAACTAGTGGTTTGGTTAAGATATCAGCTCTCTGCTTGTCAGTATGGATCTTTTCCATTCTGATGTTCTTCTTTTCCACATGTTCTCTTATAAAGTGATGTCTGACATCCACATGCTTGCATCTTGTATGTAATACCGGATTCTGAGTGATTGCTAAAGCACTATTACTGTCACAGAATATAGGTACGTTCGTAGCTACAATGTTGTAATCCCTCAGCTGCTGACTAAGCCAGAGCAGTTGGGAACAACAACTTCCTGCAGCCATATATTCTGCTTCAGTAGTAGATGTAGCAACAAATGTCTGCTTCTTTGAAAACCAAGAGATTAGTTTGCTTCCTAAGAACTTACATGTTCCTGATGTTGATTTTCTATCTATTCTGCAACCTCCATAATCAGAATCAGAATACCCACTAAGCTCTAGATTATCATCTGATGGGTAGAATAAACCAAGGTTTACTGTCCCCTTCAGATACTTAAGAATCCGCTTAGCTGCTTCCAGGTGGCTTTGCATTGGATTTGCCTGAAATCTGGCACATACTCCTACTGCAAAAGTTATATTTGGTCTGCTGGCAGTCAGGTATAGTTGAGATCTAATGAGAGCCCTGTATTCTTTCTGATTAGTTTTCTGACCATTCTCATCTGGATCCATCTTGAATCCAGTCATCATAGGAATTTTGGCTTCCTTACTATTCTGAATTCCAAATTTAGCTAATAAATTCCTAGTGTATTTTGCCTGGCAGATGAATATCCCTTCTGTACTCTGCTTAACTTGAAGACCCAGAAAGTAATTCATCTGACCCATCATGGACATTTCAAATTTCCCTTGCATCAGTTTGCTGAATCTATCACATAGGTTCTTGTTGGGAGATCCGAAAATGATATCGTCCACATAAATCTGAACCATCAGAATATCTTCTCCGTCTTCTATTCTGAATAAGGTTCTATCTACTACCACTTTAGTGAATCCATTGTCTATCAAGAACTGATAGAGTGTATCATACCAAGCTCGAGGAGCTTGTTTCAGGCCGTAAAGAGCTTTTCTTAAACGGTACACCTGGTTGCCTTTTTCAAAGCCAGGAGGTTGTTCAACATAAACTTCCTCAGCTAGTACCCCATTTAAGAATGCACTCTTTACATCCATCTGATACACAATAAACCCTCTGTGGGCAGCATATGCCAGAAACAGCCGAATGGCTTCCAGGCGAGCGACTGGTGCAAAGGTCTCATCATAATCAATTTCTTCTGATTGTGAGTACCCCTTAGCAACAAGTCTTGTCTTATTTCTGGTTATGACATTATTCTCATCTCTCTTGTTCTTGAATGTCCACTTGGTGCCTATCACATCTTGATGAGTTGGTCTGTCCACCTGTTTCCAAACCTGATTCCTTTCAAATTGCTCTAATTCTTCTTGCATGCATAGGATCCATCTAGCATCTTGTAGAGCTTCTTCTATGGTGGTTGGTTCCTTCAAAGACAGATAACAACAATACATGGCACTTTCACCAACCTGATGTCTAGTTTGGACTCGGGCATTCAGATTGCCAATTATCAGATTAGTCGGATGGTCACTTAACTAAGTCCCTCTTTTCTGTTGTATATCAGTTTGGATATCATCATCCTCATCTGATATTGAGTCACTAGTAGTTGGGAGTGGTGCAGTTATAGGATCCACTTGGCATGGACAATTCTCAGCTGATGTTGGAATCATCATATGCTGATGTCTATCCATAGGAACATCAGGTGTTCCCCCTGAACCAGATGGTTCAGTTGATACTATCTCAGCTGTACCAGCTTCTTCATTGATAGTTGTACGTACCTTTGGGTCTGATTGACCTGGTGAATCAGTAAGATCAAGCTTTGGGACATACACTGTTACGTGATCTGATCCCTTGTCTTTGATACTCAACTGATCCATTTTCTGTTCATCAGGTACCGGTTGATCTAGTACTGCTTGTTCTGAGGCAGGTTTCTCTTGTTCAGAAGATGTCTCATCAAAGACCACATGAGGTGTTTCTTCTACAACTAGGGTTCGCCTGTTGAACACCCTGAAAGCCTTGCTGGTTGAGGAATATCCTAAGAATATACCCTCATCTGACTTGGCCTCAAAGGTTTTCAACTAGCTCTTCCCATTATTGTGTATGAAACACTTGCACCCAAAAACATGGAAGTAAGAAACACGAGGTTTTCTGCCCTTCCACAGTTCATAGGGTGTTTTGAAGTGAATCTTAGTTAGAGAGCATCTGTTCTGAGTGTGACATGTTGTGTTGATGGCTTCTGCCCAGAAACGGTTTGGAGTTGTATGTTCAGCTAACATAGTTCGAGCAGCTTCGTTAAGTTTTCTGTTTCTCCATTCTGCTACTCCATTCTGTTGTGGTGTTCTTGCAGCTGATGTTTCATGCTATATTCCAAACTTAGTGCAAAAGTCAGTAATAAAGGAGTTATGAAATTACGTACCTTTATCGGATCTGATTTTTACAATACTGACACCCTTCTCATTTTGTAATTTCTTGAGCAGCTCGAGTATCTTTGTTATAGTCTCATTCTTCTTATACAAGAATACAACCCAAGTAAACTTGGAATAATCATCCACGATTACCAGAGTGTATTTGCGTCCGCTGAGACTAAGTGGTGTAACTGATCCAAATAAATCCATATGGAGCAGTTGCAATACTCTGCTGGATGCTGGTCCTGGGATCCCCTTGAATGAGTCTTTAACCTATTTTCCTTTCTGACATGCGATACATGTCTGATCCTTAGAGAATACCTCATTCGGGAGACCCTCAACCAAAGACATCCTTGCTATCTTGTTAAGAGTTTTAAAGTTCAGATGACTCATTCTCTTGTGCCAGAGCCAACTGCTGCTTTTGGAACTCTTAACAATCAGGCATGCATTTCTTGGACAACTGTTCCAATCAACAGTGTAGATCGTTCCCTTTCTTGAACCAATTAACAAAATCTGTTGAGTGGCTCGATTTTTGATAGTGCACTGATCAGTCGAGAACTCAACAGTGAATCCGTTGTCGTACAATTGTGAAACCGATAACAGGTTGTGCTTCAAACCATCGACATACGAAACTCCAGTAACCTGTACATCATCATTCTCTAAGGTTCTGAATCCTCTGGTAAAACCAAAGTTATCATCACCAAAGAGTACACGTGGGCCTTCTTGTTCTGTGTATGAGCTAAGGAGATGTTTCGCTTCCAGTCATGTGCCTTGAGCATCCACTATCGATGTACCAGATAGTTGCTTGTACACCTCCTTTATTGGCCAAACCCACGCAAACCTGCAATCAGATTAGGCTTTAGGTACCCCAGTAGAATCGGGTCCTGGGGGGTTAGAAATACCTTTCGGGATCCAAACAAATCTGGCACCCTTGTTGAAAATAGAGGGCTTGATTTGTCTACCATAAACATCTACATAATCATACGTCTCTTCATATGCAATCTGGTCAGTATGATATTAGTGTGAGCCTTGGATGAATCAGTAGACTTGGGATTTTTTATTGATATTTATCTTTTTTTAATCCAGTGGGGCTCAGGTGCAGCAGCCCTAGGTTTGTAATTGTAAGGGTAGGTACGACTGCTACCATTAAAAGATTCATATCTTTTTGGCATAGATGGTCTTATCAGTTTACTCTTAGCTTGCTTGTTAGGCAGCTTGACCTGATTAGGTTTCAGATCAGATTTTTCCTTGAGAGGTAGTCTTTTCTGATTCCTAATCTGCTGATCAGGTTGAGGTCTCTTCAGAAGAACATGGCTCTTCTGTTGATTTCTCGGCTGATGTCTGATCAGTTGGGGTCCATTTCTGTTCCCTTTCTGATCCGACACTTGCCTTGCCTGGTCAGCTGATCCTTTTCCCTTATTTGATACAGATTTTGCTTTTTGTGTATCTTGATCAGAAACTCGTTTGATTACACTTTTCGGAAGTGAACCAGACGGGGCTTTTGAGGATGCAGAAGGGTGTTCATACCCAATTCCCTTCTTATTAGTTGAAGTACGAAAATAGTTGTTCAGATCTTGAACGGTCTTAGATGATTTCGTAAAAACCTATATTTTCTTACGCAAACTATCCTCAGTAGCTTTTAGACTCTCATGCAGTCGGAAGAGTTCATCAAACTTAGCTTGAAGGATTTTGAGATCATCAGTTTGTTGTTTGTTAATGGCTAGTTGTTCGTTAATCAGTTTATCCTGATCATAAGAATTGACTTTCAGAAGCTCCAGTTCTGCAGTCATTTTCTGAACAGTTTCAACTGATTTCAGTTCAGTAGCTTTTCTTGTAGCATTTTCTTTAACAAGCTGAATGTTCTCTATCCTTAGCTTGTCGTTCTCAGCTTCTACTATAGTATAAGTGTCTGCTGCATTGGAGAGATCATCAAGCAATTGCTCACTGTAGAGCTGCAGGTCAATCTCTCTAGCAGGTGTGCTCAGCACAACTGGTGTTGAAACAGAAAACACAAATGGTTTAGAAGATACCTTAGATTGATCTTCTTCCTTGGCCATGAAGCAGATGTCATCATCAAATGAGAACATCAGATCATCAAAGTCGTTGAAGTCATCAGCATTGCTCATCAGGCAGAAGTCTTCTACAGATGAGTAACCAGAATCTTCTGATGACAGATAAGAATCATTTATCCATGTAGTGTCATCAACCATAACTTTCCTGTCTATGTATCGTTGCTCTCTTATGTTCCTCTTATCTTCTCTTTCTCTAGGCGTCAGGTCAGGGCAATCTGCACTGTAGTAACCTGGTTTCTGGCAGTTGAAGCAGACTCCTCTCTCCACATAACTTCTTCTGGCAGGTGAGTCATGTCTTCTGTATGATCTGTCAGGTGACTTCCCGATTTGCCTTTGATATGATTTTCTCCTTTCTGATTTGTGATCTTCAGCACGATCATCTCTTTTCTTTTCTCTTTGGTCGTCTCTTCTGTCATCAGATCTGTTTCTTTCCTGCGATCTGTCAGACGATCTTCTTTCTCTTCCTCTGCTATTCTGATAGTCTTTGTAGAATCTCCTATACTTTCCCAATTGAATATTTGATCTTTCAAGCTTTCTGGTGAGTAGTGCAATCTGTTCAACTTGACTAACAATATTTCCAATAGGCTCAGAAGATTTTGAGCAGTTGCCGCCTGCTTTGAATGCTACTGCTTTTGTTGTTGCAGGTGTAGTTTCAGCAGATGACTCATCATCTTCCTCTTGCCCTTTCTCAATCAGGTCGAATTCATGGGTTTTCAAATTTAAGAACAAACTGCTCGGCTTCATCTTCGCTATATCCTGGCAGTCCTTGATCACCGTAACCTTCATATCCCATTTCTTCGTTAAAGATCTCAGGATCTTGTAGTTGATGTCCTTGTCGGTCATTTCACGTCCTAACTCTCTAAGTTTGTTGATAGACATGGTAATTCTTCCATCTAGCTGTTTGCTCATCTCGTTGGGCAGCATCTTGAGTTTCTCAAACTTAACCAGCTCAGCCTGTAATCTGCTGTCTTTTATCTGGTCATTTCCCTCGCATATCTCAGCTAGAGTATCCAACATCTGCTTCGCAGTCTTGAGGTATTTGATCTTTACTCTGGTTATCTTGTCCATCATCTTCATAATGATGTGTCTGGCCACAGTATCCAGATTAGACAATTTCCTTTCCTCAGCATCCATCAGAGAAGGATTCTTCCTGATTCTGGCTCCAACTGGAAATTCTGGATCACCTCATTCAGCTGGATTGTTGTAGTAGATAATGATAGGTCCTTGTTCAAGAACTTCCATCAGTCTGCTGCTTATAGCTCCCAGTTGATTGCTCATAAGTATGACCCAGTCTGCATACTCATCAATAGAAAACTTGGGTAGATCATGATACATACCAGATGTATTATCCATGTTGACTGAGTTTTGAAAACAGATGAATTTAAAAACAGGTTTTCAAGATCTGTTCAAGTGACCACAATGATTCTTTCTCAAGAACCGATGATACTCAACGCCAGTGGTCCATAGAACCACTGCTTTGATACCACTTGTAGGTCCCGAACGGGTTTTGTGAGGGCAGAAGTCAAGAGGGGAGGGGTGAATAGACTTCTGCAAACTTTTTGTGCAAGATCAGGTGTGAAAGCAGGTTGCCTGATTAGAGTGCGTGTGAATCAGTTTGGACTGATATCCAACTTACTGATCGCCTGATGACAGATCAGTTCGGTGTCTATCAGTTTAACTGATGTGCGGAAGCAAGTTTCTAACCCGTGTGAAAAACCAGTTTTATAAGATCAGATTCTGCAGTCTGTTTTCAATCAGATGACTAAACTATCAAACTGATCAGATCAGTTGCTTGATGCAGACTGATCTTAATTCAGAATATGTATGCAGTTTAAATCAGGTAGTGTGCAATAGTGTAAAACAGATAAATCAGATAATGCACACAAGATTTTTATAGTGGTTCGGACAACCAGTCATACGTCCACTCTTCCCTATCAGTAGGGGCACCAACTTAACCAACTTGGACTCAGTTTAATGTGTTAGTCCAACACAGTACAACCAATAAATGTTTCAAGAGTTTTCACTCAGCCGATCCCAGAGATCAGAACTAGAAACCCTAGTCTGAAATCTTGCTAAACAAACTTAACCTAACTTTGAGTTTGGGTAAAGATTTGTTGTTTGTTCCAACTGGAATTCTATCCTAGTTTTGAGGTAGCCTTAAGCTAGAGGATAAAAATTCTAAGCTAAGAACTAATGGGATGAACACTTAGAAAATAATCTTGAATTTGTGTTCTTCGTGCGAAAATTTGCTATGGCTTGAGCTTGATGATAATTTCCGTATCTTCACTATGAAGATTGATCCCATATTTATAGATCTCGAAATCAAATAGCCGTTGGAGAACAATTTGAATTTCAGGCTATTACAGGGTTGATTTGACGTGCTTTAGGAACAACATGGCCGAAACATGTATGTTTGTCCTTTCTAGCCGTTTGATTTTGCAGCGCCGAATCCCGCATTTCCAGCTCCGTTCATAAGTGTCTTGATCTCATTGGTTAATAGATACACTTGTTCAGTGTTTGGTATACCAACTAAGATTGACATTCTTTTTGTCTGATTAGTACGTATGATCACTGCACAAAACAGTTGACACCTGGTGAGAGCTGACCTGATCAGATAAAACTGATCAGTCTACCTGGTAGAGTCTTCTGGTGCAAGTTGTCTTAACTTCAACTTAGCAGACTCGACTGATGTAGATCTTTCGGTCTTCTGGTCTTGATCTTCTGGTAGCCATCTGATCTTCAGGTCTTCAGAATTTTAGCTTCATGTCTTCACCTGATCATTTGACTAACTGGCTCGCCTTATCTTTTGACTCGTCTGGTCTTCTGATCTGATCTTCTTCAAGACTTTACATATTGAGTTCCCCCTCAATATGTGACCTATCTATTACATCAGTTGTTCTATACAGTAAATAACAACTGGTCATCCTAACCCGATATCTCTTATTAGTCAACTAACAGGTCTGACTTGTCCTATTACAAGTGTCTTGGAACTTTCATCAAAACTCTAAATTTTCCAACACCTGCTAATGGCACCCAAAGCCCCTTCACATTCCATACAATTTAAATACACACTTTAATATGAACACATGAATGTTTCCATTCTGGAGTACTATAATACTCCTATATTTAGTTAGAAGGGCTGATTCTCATAAAACTAAAGGTTCAGCATTATGCAGTTCATTCGAATTTCAGAGCAGATTCTCATAAGACTAAAGGTTCAGCATTCATAAGATTATCCGTCATATTTATGTAAGTACATTTTTTTACATATCTATATCTTAGCATTGATTGCATATTTGGTTACAGTTGTGCATGTTTGTCCATTATTTTTCAGCAAGTACAGTTCATTTCAGATACACCAGGAAGCTACAAATGGAGAAAAACATCATGTTCTAACAGCCCAGCAACAAAACTTGCCAGGATTTATAACACACATGAAGACGATATGCATATTTTAAATATTCATTTTTGTTCATTAATAGATACCACATATACTTAAAAATAGATGTATGCATATGTCAAATTTTCAAATCTTATTATAAGGAGTAGAGCTTTACATATGATGCCTGCCTTCGAACCTTTAAACAATAAATATCACTTTATAAAGAATAGTAATAAACCTTAAGTAGATCCAGTTGGAAACATGGATACTCTAAGCAACCTGGATATACAAAAAAAATTACATAAGCACAAAGCTAGAAGATTACAAACTAATGCTCACTTCAATTCATTTAACTGCATTCAGTTTATATCTACACATTATGTATATGTATATGTATATGTTCATAAGGATAATATTATATAAAAATATTGTACTTATAAAAAGAGTTATATTAAGGGCCCGCTTTGTATGACTAGGGAATGGTAATGGTAATGGGTAACATTAAGGGGTCAATCAGTAAGAGTTATTGATTGCATTGTTATTGCTTGGTTGAACATGAACAGTGGATATCATGTGAGGTGGATTGAATGAGTGAGGGTAATCAATTGTTTACTTCTATTCCCATTACTTATGTATCAAAATTACCAAGCAACATCAATAGAAGTGATTTCCATTACCCACTTCCATTACCCCCAACCAAGCGGGCCCTAAGTTATTAACATACTTCAGCATTATCATTGACAACACTATCCTGAAATCAGATTTATTATAAACAGTAAAAAACTCAACATAATTGTATTAAAAATTACCTTACATGTTTATGTTATCCTGCCAGCTTACATCTTCACCATTATGCTCAACATTCTAAGTATGTTCATAAATTCTAAAAAAAGTAATAGAAAGAAAAATAGAAGATGCACTATTTTCTTTTCTTCACATAAACTATTATTGATACAAGGTCATCTGCAAATTTATTGGATTTAACTGAATATGCCAAAATGTCAGTGATACTGCCTTTTTTTTATATTTATACCTAAGTCATACTAATTGGATACATGTACTGTAATTAGTGGTATTATTTTCAGAACAGTGTAAAATTCACTACATGATAAATTTGTTTGGAAAGCATCAAAGAGAGAATGGGAAAAGAGGCAACGAGGCTTCTCCCCGGGGCGCATTGTTTATGTGCATCCTGGAAGTGGTGAGCTATACTATTTGAGGTGTCTTCTCAATGTTGTGCGTGGTGCCATGAGTTTTGACGATATAAAGACTGTGGATTGCGTGTTGCATGCTACTTTTCGTGATGCGTGCTATGCACGTGGTCTCCTTGATGACGATAAAGAGTACTCTGATGGTATTATAGAAGCTAGCCAGTGGGCGTCAGCTCATTCTCTAAGGTATCTTTTTGTCATGTTGTTATGTTTAGATTGCTTGAATCATCCTGAAGAAGTATGAGAGAAATGTTGGGCGCATCTATCGGACGACGTTTTGTAATGTGTATTTGTTCAAGTAGTTCGTGTATTTTCTTTATATGAGCAAAATATATTTTAATCAATGTTTATTTACTTTTTTTGTTAATTCAATTTTATAAACGACCAATTTATCAAGTTACTATATCATTCAATATCATATTACACTACGATGATATTATTGTTAATTCATATCAGACATATATTAAAAATTTGATAAATATAATTTTATAATTTTTATAGATTAACACTCCTATAAATCAAGTCTGTATATGAATTTTAATTATGCACAAAAAATATCGTTGTTATGCTTAATTTATCACCATTTAAAAAATATTTTATTATTTTGGGGGTCAGTGCTCTAAGGTAAAATCTCAACTATCATATGACTCTAAGATAAAAAAAAACTTTATAGTGACTCATAGGTAAAAAAAAAAAATTGATTAAAGAGACTATAGTAACCTTTTCTCAATAAAATTACTACAAAAAATGGTCCCCACCAACCCCAACTACTCCATTTGACCAATTCCTTTCCCATTTCAGCCAAAATTCGGTCCCCACCCTTCCCCTTATATTTCCCTGACACAATTAAAATATATGCGGTCCCCACCGCATATTAAATCAACCATCCCATTCAATTCCCATCCCCTCGATGTAAATATTTTATTATTATGAACATTACTTGTTATAAATTAATTTTATTGTTGTGATAAATATAAGATGAACTTTAGAATTTTAGGGCTTCAACTCTATTGTTATTATAAATAATATTCTTTTATAATGTCGTGTGTGTGAGAATACAGAGATAATAGTGAAAATCCTCCTAGCTTGGTCCCATCCAGACGTAGTTCTTCTGGACGAACTGGATAAACAAATCGATGTTCTTACTCATTCCTTTACGTTTATCTTATATTTTACTCTTTTCTTTACGTTTATCTTATATTTTACAACACGGTATCAGCACGAATCATCTACCATTTTATTCCTGGCCGCCGTCGATCCTCCAGCATCAAACCCTTCACTGTGCTACGATCCACCATCCCTAGAGTGGGAATCGAACCTCTCAGTTTGTTTTTTCCGAGAACGTTATCATACCTCTGAGGTAGAATGGTATGGAAATCCGCTTAATTCTTTATGGATCTGTTTATTTAATTCAATTCTGCGTAAATGATTTTATTTTTAGCCTATTTTATCCCGGTTTTGGTTTGCTCATGATTACTTAAAAGTAAACGCTAGATCTGATGAATATGGATGTTGTTTGTTGCCTTGGTTGGCGATTCAGTCGATCTCTCTGTGCTGGTGTTTCTATTTTTTTAGTTACAGTTTCTCATTTGATGCGTATACTAACTTGATTATTTTAGGATTTAATCAGTGGTTTTAGTTTCTATGAGAATTGATGAAATGGAACCTTTCCTTTACTAATTATTGCTCTGTCGTGTGCTGTGTGTTAAAGAGCATAGTGCAAACCATGTATTCATGAAGGTCAACTCCCAAGGATTTCTATATTGCGTTTCTATTAATTTTTATTTTGAACTGATAATCCATTATTGGAAATTGAATTGAATTTGTATGATATAGCCCCTAGTATCATATTAGAATTGTACTAGATAAAAGAGGGATTATTGATGCATTAATACTCCTTGCTGGTTAGCGATAATGTTTTCAATGATTTAAAGATTAATTGCAATTGTTAATTACCGCATTTGAATTATACAGAATTAGATTGTTTCTTTGAATTAATCTCCACATTCGTATTATACAGAATTGTGATTTATAAGTTGAATAAATTTTATGGTTCATTAGATTTGTTAATTATTTTGTTTGGGTTTACTCGGATTCTAAGTTTTTATATATGAAGGATCCCCCAAAGGGATAGGGATTGTTTAGGCACGTGAATAAGTGACTCTTTTAAATTTTGCTATAATTTATTTTTTGGCTAACCTTTCTTTGTGTTGAGTTTTTCTTTTGAACTCGATATTGGCTATTGCACCTATTCGGTTGCTGGAGACATGCCTAAAATCTACGAAAACTATCCCCATCTATGAGACGAGGAAGCAGATTGTTCATCATGGAGCCGACGCTCGATGCGAGCCAAGTATATTTTAAGACGATATTGGAACCTTTACCCAAGGATTCCACTCTGGTAAAGAAACTTAATCTCTTTTTAATTTTCAGCAATTAGAACTGTTTGCCGCAGAATAGACTTGAGAATTATTTACTGTAGAAATTAGGAATTCTGTGAAAATTCCTTATTTGCCTTTTATTATTAACCTTTGCGGCTGATTGCTTCCTTGAAACTTGTTGAATCTGAACTACATATGAAAGTTTATATCAAGCTTTTCTTATGGACAATAGTGTTAAATGAATCTTGGAAATCTATCAAACTTGTTCTTCACTGCATTACTTCTTGACTTGAAATTTTCATATTGAAATTCACCCTGCTATACCTGTTTTGAGTGGAAACAGTATAAATCATACATGAAAATTCTTCCACTAAAATTGTTTCCTTATATAATTTTAAGCAAAATAGAATCTCGTACTAGTTTACCCGAAGCAAATAGGAACATTGAAAATTGAAAATGATGATTCTTTGAATAATGTACTAATTTGCCTGAAGCAAATTTATTCAAATTATGACATGAGCGGTTCAAAATATGATAAGTCGGATTTTGACTAATTCTATTTTACATAGTATGTCAAATAACATAATCCCTTATGCAAATTAATTTATTTGTGGGGCTTGTGCAAAGAAAAATTTATAGTAAGACATTCTCGTACCAAAGTTGGAATTGTATAATTTATTTTCTTGAATAAGAGTCATGAAGATACTTGTGGACTGATATAATTTGCCTGAAGCAAATTTATTGTCAAATATTATTGAACTTAAAATTTTGGATTATCTAATAAATCCATTTGAATTGTTAATATCGATAAAATTTACATCGATGACATCTAATGATTACTATATGTCAATGAAAATTAAAGTTGAGCATTCAGTCTCTTACGTTCACATCTAGAATGATTCTGCTGAATCTCTAATATACTTCAGCAAATTAATTACTAGACCATTATTGTAGAATTTCAACTTACCTACTTCATGTTGGGGGCATAAAATATTACATGGTGCTATACTAATTCAAATCCGACCCACTGCATAACATGAATACTCCTTTTATAGCTAGTGTTTGAGAACTAAACATTTTCCATCTGCAAATATTTGATTGTGCAATATTTGTTTATATACCACCACCATAGCGTACCTCAATTCACGGCCTAGTTGGCTGATTGCACATTTGATGAAGATCATTTCTCGGCATTAGGGGGAGATAAGAATTTATAATTCAATGAATACCGAGAAATTTCGTGGAATATAAAAAAATCTTCAATATTTAAATCTACGCACTAGTCAAAGTGAACTGGAAGTTCATAGTATAATTAACTTGCAATATTTAGCAAGTGACCTGCCAGATTAATATATCGATGATAAAGAAGTGACTAAAGCACATATACTCGTTGTAAATGCACCAAAAAGAGTAAATGTGCTAATTTTAGATAATTATATATGTTAATGCCCCTACACGCCAGAAGTGTAAAGGACCCCTTATTATGTAAGACATAAATCCGCGGTAATTACTAAAGCTAGCAAATATATTCAGTCACTCTTGAAGTCTCTTGAAGAGATTTGTCCCGTAGACGAAAATTCTAGTAATGAAGCACGTGCACAAAATAATAAAAATACTAGAATTGCGGAATGACCAGATCAAAATATTATGGAAAATGATGAAGATCTGGTTGATATAAATATAGAAATTATAAATACAGGAGAAATTTACTAATGTTGTCGACAACTTATTCATTGCCATAATTGCCCTTACTATTAAAAATCTGGATCCAGTACCCAAAAGTCAATAGCTGAGCCGGAAGCGCTTAGACTGGGTAAAATAGGAAGAAGCAATTGAGGCAGAGCTCGACTCGCTAATATTCTTGACTTTATCGTACATACACCCTGAAACGTTATCCCTGTTGGATATAAATGTGTATTTGTACGAAAAAAAATGAGAATAATGATGTAATGAGGTACAAAGCGAGATTAGAAGCTCATGGGTTTTTGCAGAGACCCGATATAGATTTTGAATATATACTCCTGTTATGTATGAAATAAAGTTCCGCTACTTAATATATCTGGCAGTAAGTAAACTAAATTTAGAAATGCAGTTGATAGACGTTGTAACCGCATGCTTATATTGATCAATGGATATCAATATTTATATGAAAATCCCTGATGGATAAATGGTGAAAATCGTATTAAGTACGATATTAGAATTACAAAGGTCATTATATGACATAAAATATTTGGGTCGAATATTCCACGATCGACTCAATTCATTCCTCCAGAAAGAGGAATAAATAAACATTGAAATATTTCCTTACTTGTTTTTAAAGAAACTATTTTGGTGGTGTTTGTATTATCTCAATTTCTGGTGATAATTTAAATATTATTGGAACAGGTAAGGAAATCAAAGAAAGCTAATTTAATCTTAGCGATTGAATTTTGAAATAAAACGTTGGTGAAATCAAGTATTGTCTCGTCTAGCAGATCGAACACTTTCCTAAAGCAAAATGAATCTTTATATACCCGTTAACTTACTTGGAGAAGGTATTGGAGAGATTTTATATTAAATTTCATCTACATAGCACACTAGTAATTGTTCGATCCCTTGAAGTGGATAAAAACAAATTTGGACCTAAAGAAGATACATATGATATTTTAGGACCAGAAGTTCCTTATTAGAGTGTCCTTAGTGCATTACTATGTTTTAAGAACTGCACCAAATCCGATATTGAATTTATATTGAATTTGCTTGCAAGATTAAGTTAGTGCTTCTCCTATAAGGAGACATTATAAAACTTTAAAGCATATGTTCAGTATCTTCGACGTTTGCAATATTTTGATTTAGATACATTTATGATTCATGAGATAATGATATATCTCCTATCATCCATTATGAGGAAAATGCAACTTTTGTTGCCCATATGAATAATATGAATGTTAAAGGAAACTTGACAACACACATATCCCCTAAATTCTTTTACCTGCACGAACTCCAGAAGAGTGTGTAAGCATAATACAAAAGGTTTGGAAGACTGTTGTCTTCAGGGAGAGCGTTTTGAAGATTGAATTTAGAAGATCATTAGTTGTACATTTTCTTATTTTACTAAGTTTTTCTCTTTGAATTATTTTAGCGAAATTTTAGTTAGGTATGGACATCACGTCGTAATGTCCAAGGGGGAGTGTTGTAAATATCCTATTATTATGGACATTACTTGTTATAGATTGATTTTATTGTTGGGCTAAATGTAAGATGAACTTTAGAGTTTTAGGGCTTCAGCCATAATGTTATTATAAATAACATTCTTTTGTAATGTCGTGTGTGTGAGAATACAGAGATAATAGTGAAAACTCTCCTGGCTTGGTCGCCCCCAGACGTAGTCCTTCTAGACGAACTGGGTATACAAATCGGTGTTCTTACTCTTTCCTTTACGTTTATGTTGGGAGATGAATTTAATGAAGAAGTTTTGATTAGATCCCAAAATCCTGAGTATGACATGTATCAGGACATCTTGATATAATAGAATCAGGATCAGGTTTTATTAGATATTAGGACTCAGGATTATCTGCACCATGTATAGTCAGTAGATATAGATCAGGAAATGTTAGTATGCTGAAGACTCAGAAGACTCTGAAGAATTAGAGACATCCTGAAGACTCAGAAGACTCTGAAGAATCAGAAACATCCTGAAGACCCAGAAGAATCCTGAAGACCGGAAGATCCTGAAGACTGTTTTTGTACTGATCAAAAGGACCCTGAATAGCTATCTTATGAAATAGTGTTATGTTCATTTCTAGTACAAACAAACAGAATGTTAGAAACTTGTGAACATTAAGGAAAGTATCAGATCAAGGAAAAAGAGCCGTTTTGTTTGTCTCTGCTCAAACAAAGATTTCAACCAATGAGGAGGCAACAACACTGTACTGAACAGACACTGAAAGTGACATCTCACTGAAGAATTGTCAGAGCTGATATCTTCCAGTTCACAGAAGTTGATGATTGACTACTTGGCTGCATATTTCCTAAACCATGCAAGGGAGTGTTCAAACCCTAAAAATAGTCGTTCATCAATAACCAGAAGAGGAAACCCTTGATGCTATCTCTTCCAACGGATAGTTTTTCAAGAGTAACCTTTGGAGAAGTTGCCTATAAATACCAGTGACCTTCTACATTGAAAGGTTACGGGAAATTTCAAAGCAACTCAAGAGCTCATTCGTATTATTACAAATTGAAGCACTCGGAAACCCTAGAATTTTCCAAGTGTTTCACATTGGAGAGAGCTCATTCACTAAGCCTAGATTGATAGAAATATCCAAAGCTTAGTAGAGATATCCTAGCCTTTGCATTTGTTCTTATTGTAAAGGATATCTCACCCTAGTTGGAAACCAACCCAAACCCAAACCCTTTGTTAAGGTAGTTTGAGTGTGTGTATTTGTTGGTGAGTCAGAGTTGTAAAGAGTGAGTAAGCTGCAGTGAGTCAGCCAGAAAACTCTAGAGAAGAAGTTAGTAAGCTACTTGTGGTAGTCTGAACACTTGTGTGTGTTTGAGTTAGTAAGCTGCAGTGAGTCAGCTAGAAAACTCAAGGTAGAAAAGTGAGTAAGCTATAGTGAGTTAGTCTGAAAGCTTTAGGAAGTGGTTAAGGAATTTCCCTGAAGATCAGAGAGAGTGGACGTAGGAGCTTGAGTCTCTGTACCACTATAATTGCTGTGTTGTTTGCTTTCTGTTCTGCATTTTATCTGTTTCATGATTTTCACTGAAAGCTGATTTTAACTGATATTCAGTTGGAACCAATCCACTGAACTTGCATCAGATTGATCACAGCCTTAATCACTGTTTTATTAAAAGGAAGAAGATTTTCAGCAAAACTAAAACGAGTGTAAACTTAGGGCCAACCATTCCGCACACTTGAGTAGCTAGAACAGATAGTTATCAAACTGAACTAACTCTACTGAGAGTTCAGTAAGTTAAAAATCTGATCCAAGCTCCTCAGGATCTCTGATAAATTCAGGATCAGTTGGGCTAATCTGAAGCTACTGAAAGCTGCTCAGGATCATTGTCTCAGTAGACTTTGACTCAGGGAGATTTTTCCTTCTCAGGGCAAAAAATATCAGGATAACCTGACCCATTTGACCTCAGTGAAGAAAAAGTTTTAAAATCACTGAACACGTGTATTCCCCCCCATACACGTGTAAGACTCGTTTGCGCCGGGACCAACAAGTGGTATCAGAGCAGTGGTTCATTTTTGACCACTTACTTTGGTAGCCATAGTCTATTTGCTGAAAGACTTTGGTGGTCTACTGAATAGATCTTATTGTTGATATCTTACAAGGCTCATTCATCATGCCTTCTAAGAAACTTCCTATGTTCTCTTTTGAGAGCTATGACCTATGGAGACTGAGAATGCAGGCTCATCTGTATTCCAAACATGAAAGAATGTGGAGAGTGGTTTCTGAAGGACCATTCAAATATACTGTTGTGAATCCCAGAATCACTGACACTGAGAGGAATGATCCCAGAGATGAATTTCCTAAACCTGATGATCAACTTACTCCTGATGAGAGAAAGTTAGTCAATTTGGACTACATTGCTAAAGATACTCTATATAGCACTATTGATGATGGTGTTTTGGGAATGATTTCTCACTGTGAAACTGGAAAAGAAATATGGGACACACTTGCTGTTATGTGTCAAGGCACAGATCATATTAAGGAAAACAAACTTTTAGTTGCTATTGGAAAGTTTGATAGCTTTGAAATGGAAGATGGTTAATCCATTTACAAACTGGAAGTCAGATTCACTAGCATTATGAATGATCTGAATGGCACTGAAAATTCTTAGAGGATTATCTAAGAAATGGGATATACATGTTGTGGTGATTGAAAACACCAAAAATATTGATTCCATGCCATACCAACAAGTTTTCTCTGAACTGAAAGCTTATGAGTTTGTAATTGACAAGAAAACTAAGAAATCTGATAGCAAAGATGATTCTTCATTTAACAAGAATGTGGCTTTTAAAGCCAAAGAGAAATCCTGTAAATCTAGAGAGTCTGAGAACTCACTTGCCAAAAACCAGGATGAGCAGGAGGATAAGCTAGTACTGATGGCAAGGAGGTTTGAAAGACTTAATAGCAGATATGGAAAATATAAAAAATACTACAGGAATCACAGGTACAAGAGAAACTCAGAAGCTGAGGATAGATCCACTGAGAAAAGGAAGGACCAGAAAGCTGAAGGATCCTCATCCAAGAAAAAGGACTCCAAGACCAAGGAGGAAAGTGATCAGGATGATGACACTAACAGATTCTACAACTGTCAGAAGAAAGGTCACTTCCAATATGACTGTCCTGAGCTAAGTGCTAAAGAAAGAAAGGAGAGACAAGCCAAAAGAGACAGAAAGATCTCCAGCAAGAAGGCTATGATTGTTGAGGAAGAAGTGCAATCTGAAGAAGGATCCAGTTCTTCAGATGAGATATTCTCAGATAGTGACAGTGATGATGTCTGCCTTGTTGCTATGGAGGAGGTAAATTCTTCTATCTCTGTTGTTGCTCCTACACAAGCACATGAATTCTCAAGTTCAACTGTAAACAGTAACTTTGACTTGATGAATTCTTTTGAGAATCTTATGAAGGACTATTCTGTGTTACAAGAACTGCTCACTGAAACTCAAGAGCAGAACAAGGAACTGACTGCTGAGAATCTGAAGTGGAAAGACTCTAAAAATGCTGAGATAACTTCTCAATTGATGGGAACTACTGATGAACTAGATGTTCTGAAAGTACAACTCTCAGAAAAAGAGAAAGTGATAGAGATCCTGAATGGAAAATTAGAGAAATCCACTGAGGAAATTCAGCTTATCAGAACTGAGTTCAATGACCTCTTTGAGAAACATGAGACTCTAAAGAAATGTGGATAGTGCGTAGAGAAAGTTAGCTCTATTAAATTCTGCATCTAAAGTAATAGATGAAATTCAGAGTTATCAAAGACCTGCAACTATAAAGGCTGGATTGGGATATAATCCAGGGGGAACCTCACAAGGTCTTCTGAATGCTGCTTCTAGTAGCACCAAGACTGTCTTTGTTAAACCAGTGGCATCTAATCTTCTTACTGAAGAACAGCCCAGAGTTTTAGATAAGGGTAAAAGACATATGGTTTCAGAAAAACTGAAGGTTCAGGGAAGAAAGCCCAAACCTCAGGAAAAGGCTAGAAAACCTGAACACTCAGTAGGAAATTTTCAGGCCAGTACTTCAAAGCCTCAGGCTAAGAATATCAACCTGAAGAGATCTGTACTGAACCATCAGATGAATTTTCAGAAGAGAAACACTTAGCAGAGACATTCTCAACTGAAAAGACCAAGTCCTTAGAGTACTGAAAGACCATAATTTCAGTATAGGCAAAGTAAACCCCACTTGCCTAAGGGTAAGGGTTTCCTGAACCCAAGTCAGCAAAGACAGAGACCAGCTGCACCAAAGCCAAGACACTTGAACAAGAGGCCTGAACCCAAGAAGAACTCTAAGGCTCATGTTCATGCTAAGGCTGTCACTCATACACAGGGTACTGCCGAGGCACCCAGGGTGGTGAATGTGTATGTAGATGTTTATGGGAGACAAATCAGTCACTCTAAAGTAATTAGAGTTGTCAGGCAGATTTGGGTTCCAAAAGGTACAGCTAACCTGGTAGGACCCTAACCAAATGGGTACCTAAGAACTGATCTGTTTTTCAGGAAAAGGGCACTGAGCTGAATGAAGACAACATAGCCCTGATGAGTGGAAATTAATTGGCTCCTGCTGTATGGTATCTGGACAGTGGATGTTCAAGACATATGACAGGATATAAACAATTACTCACTAACTATGTTGAGCAGAAAGGCCCTCAGATCACATTTGGAGACAATTCCAAAGGACAAACTGAAGGATATGAAACTCTCGAAGTTGATTCTGTTCATATGGAACTCTCGAAGTTGAACTCTCGAACTCTCGAAGCATAATTTGCTTTCTATCAGCCAATTCTGTGACAAGGGATTCAGTGTTGAGTTCTCAAAGAACTTATGTTATGTGAAAGACAATACTTCACAGAAAATTTTACTGACTGGTACTAGAAAAGGAAATGTGTATCTTGCTGATTGGAAATTATCTCCTAAAGATACATGTTTGGTTTCAAAAAGTTCCACTGATACCAGTTGGTTGTGGCACAAAAGGCTGAATCACTTAAATTTCAAAACCCTGAACAAACTTGCAAGATTAGCACTTGTGAGGAGGTTACCAAATGAGGTGTTCAGTAAAGATCATGTTTGTGATGCTTGTCAGAAAGGAAAGCAAATCAAAGCATCATTCAAAAGCAAAGTAGATGTTTCTACTGACAGAATATTACAACTGTTACATATGGATCTCTTTGGTCCAGTAACACCTGTGAGTACTAATGGCAGGAAATATACACTTGTGGTAGTTGACGACTATTCTAGATACACATGGGTCATATTCTTACTCAGTAAGAAAGAGACTCAGACAAAACTGCCTGAACTACTGAAACGACTCAGTACTGAAAAGAATCTGAGTGTGGTCAAAATCAGATCAGATAAAGAAATTGAATTTATCAACCATATTATATCTGATTATTGTGCAGCAAATGGAATAGCTCATGAAACATCAGCTGCAAGGACCCCACAACAGAATGGTGTTGCTGAAAGAAGAAATAGGACTCTGAAAGAAGCTGCAAGAACAATGATTGCTGAAGCTGATATTCCTAAGAGATTTTGGGCTGAAGCTATCAACACTGCATGATACTCTCAGAACAGATCCATGCTGACCAAGAATCAAGGAAAAACTCCTTATGAGCTGTGGAAAGAAAGGAAGCCTCTTGTTTCTTTCTTTCGTGTGTTTGGTTGCAAGTGTTTCATACACAATAATGGTAAAGATCAGTTGAAAACTTTTGATAGCAAAGCTGATGAAGGAATATTCTTAGGATATTCTGAAGTCAGTAAAGCCTTCAGAGTTTACAACTGTAGGACTCTTATTGTGGAAGAAACACCTCATTTTGTTTTTGATGAATCTATTTGTGTTCAGAAGAAACAGGAACAAGACTCAGGAGAACTGACCAAGAGAATCACCAAACTTAGCCTGAAAAAGAATGATAAAACATCCTCTGAACCTGAAAAGAAGAAGTCAGTCACTTTCTATGAATGGAGTGAATCAGACTCAGACAAAGAAGTTCAGGATGGAAAAACTCAGGATGGTGAGACTCAGGATGGAAAAACTCAGGATGGTGAGACTCAGGATGGAAATTCTCCACTAAAAGAAAGCCAACACACTGAAGCTGACCAATCTGAACATACACCAGTTCAGACTCAGGTATGTAATGCCAATGAAGATGTGGTCACAAGCTGAGGCAAACTCTGAATCTATCAACCAAGGGGGAACAAATGTCTCTGACAATGTTCTGAATATAATTTCCCCTGAGGAAGATGATTCCCTTTCTCCTTTTTTGTTGTTCCCTGAATTTGATGAATTACTTGAACCTAACATTTCTGATGTTGAGGATACTACTGAAGGGTGAACATCCAGGAGAAAATGGTTGGATAGTCATCCTACAAGTCAGATTGTGGGTGATCTATCAGAAAGTGTTAAAACAAGAAGGTTCCATGGAGAAAGTGCTTTGTTCTGCTGCTTCCTATCATAAAAAGAACCTACAGAGATTGAAGAAGCTCTACAAGATTCATTTTGGATTACTGTTATGCAAGAAGAGCTGAATCAGTTCACAAGAAATAAAGTTTGGGAGCTAGTGGACAGACTTAAAAGGCACAATGTGATTGGAACTAAGTGGGTGTTCAAGAACAAGAGAGATGAAAACAACAACATTGCGAGAAACAAGGCAAGGCTAGTTGCACAAGGTTATTCCCAAGAAGAAGGCTTGGATTATGATGAAACCTTTGCACCTGTTGCAAGACTAGAAGCCATCAGACTCTTTCTTGCATATGTTGCTCACATGAAATTCACAGTCTATCAGATGGATGTGAAAAGTGCATTTCTGAATAGTGTGCTTAAGGAAGAAGTATATGTGGAACAACCTCCAGGATTTTGTCAGAATGACCAAGTTTACAGGCTTAGGAAAACCTTGTATGGTCTTAAGCAAGCACCCAGAGCATGGTATGATACCCTTTCTCAGTTTCTTACTGACCATGGTTTTATCAAAGGAACTGTTGATAGAACTTTGTTCAGGATAGAAGATGGGAAAGATATCTTACTTGTTCAGATTTATGTGGATGACATCATATTTGGATCTCCAAATCATCAGTTGTGTGAGAAGTTTTCTACCCTGATGAAAGGAAAGTTTGAGATGTCTATGATGGGGGAGATGAATTTCTTTCTCGGACTTCAGGTGAAACAAACTAAGGAAGGAATCTTCATCAATCAAGCAAAATACACCAGAGATCTGATTGCTAAGTATGGTGTACAGAATTACAATGCAGTTAGAATTCCCATGAATACTAACTACAAGATGAATCCTGATCCTGAAGGCAAATCAGTAAATCACACTGATTATAGAGGGATCATTGGATCATTGCTATATCTCACTGCAAGTGGGCCTGATATAACATTTGCTGTTGGGATATGTGCAAGATACCAAGTTAATCCTAAGGCTAGTCACATGGAGGCTGCCAAGAAGATTCTGAAATATCTTAAAGGCACTGTGAATAGAGGATTATGGTATCCAGCTGATGATAACCTTTAACTGGTTATTCAGATGCTGACTATGGAGGATGTAGAATTGATAGGAAGTCTACCACAGGAACTTGTCAATTTCTTGGAAGTAAACTGATATCATGGTTTTCAAAGAAACAGACCTCAGTAGCAACCAGTACTACTGAAGCTGAATACATGGCTGCAGGAAGTTGTTGTGCACAGATTCTTTGGCTCAGACAACAATTGAGGGATTATAAGATTATAGCCAATGAAGTAGCCAATGAAGTACCTATATTTTGTGATAATAATAGTGCAATTGCTATTACACAAAATCCAGTTTTGCACACCAGATGTAAGCATGTTGATATCAGACATCACTTCATCAGAGATCATGTTGGAAGAAGGATATCAAAATGGAGAAAATTCATACTGATAAACAGAGAGTTGATATCTTGACTAAACCTTTGGCTGAATCAAGATTTTAGGAACTATCAGTTGAATTGGGTATGTTGGATCCAGGTGAATAAGGCAAATCTGAAAAATTGAACAGATGCATGAAGTTTTTCAGGTTTTTACTGAAAAACTCAGGATAAAATTGAGAGTCCTGAACACTGAGTCATGGGAAACTCAGTAATCCTAAAGTTCAGTACTCAGTATTATACTGACATTTTATCAAGGTCAAAACTTAGTAAGACTGATGATTAAAAGTAGTCTGAAGAAGTATTGACTCATGAACCACATTTATTGTCTAAAACTGAATCTCAGTAATCATTGACAATAAATGACAAAACACCTAAAGAAATAATTGGGCGGGATATTTGAAATTCTCGAGGAATGTCAATGGTCTGCAGGAACAGTAATTTAATGCACTGTTCATTAATCACCAATAAGGATAATTTGGCGGCTAAGTACTTGCAAAATCGTCATTTCAATTACCCGTTTTAGCCGAATTTAATCTTGACCGTCAAAACCTTCATCTACGCAATTTTCCATAAATCAAAGTTTTATATCCATTACAAAGAATTCATTCAAGTTATTATTTCAAAAACCTTCATCTTCACGATACTCTGCTTTCAAACTCCGATTACCCAAAGTTCTTCACTTTCCAAAAATCCTTCACAAAAATTCTCAAAAATAACTCTCACAATCTTTGATAAACTTGTTATCTCTAACAAACCATGCTACGAGAATGTTGTTTCTCTCGATGGTACCGCCAATGCAGCATACGAAGAGGAGGCGATGCACATGATCCAGTTGGCAAAACTTACCTGCCTAATTGCGAATCGCCCAGAGGCAGAATATCCAAGAGAGGTAATCAAATTTGTGACGAATATGCAACTAGATGATGAAAATTGCATTGAGTCTAGGGTTACTGTTTCACACTTGGAACATGGCACAAAGTATGTAGATTTTGTTAGAGAACTCTATATCATTCCGAACAATTTAAATGTTGTCTATGAGTTGAATGATAGAGGGGAGAATCCAACTGTGTACATGATGGGAAGAGAGCAAGAATACTTGGATAGGATTGTGGAAGCCCCTGTTAAGCTTGAGGCCACATTAAATAAGAAGTATTTGAAACCCAAGTATCGGGTACTTCTTGACATCGTGAGTAGATGCCTCATGAGTGGGACTGGAAGCCTCGAACAAATTAGCAGGCCTAAGCTGAGATTAATGACTGCTATTGAAGACTCTCCGTCTAAAGATTTCAATTGGTTGCAATATCTGATAAAGATAATCTGTGATCAAGCTGACCATGTAGAAAAGGACAAAGATGGCAATGTTGTGATCAAGAAAAGGATCCTACACGGCACCAAGATTGCATACATCTTGAAAGCTTGCAGAGAAGAGGAGGATATCTTTGCAAAATCAAACGCTTATCCTACAGCCAAGATTATTTTTTGATCAACAAAGAAAGGGATAAAGGGAAGGAAAGATAAGCCAGCTGAGTCTCAGGAGGAGACTGCAGAAGAAGAAGCCGAAGAGGAGATTCCAGTGGTTGAATCCGTGAGGGAAACTAGGAAAGTTGTTCAGCAAATCACTGAGTCCAGCAAAGAGGAGGACAAGCAAGCTAGAGGGAAGACCCTTCTGAAACTAAAGAAGGAAGCTGGTGAAAAGACGAAGACTAAAGCCTTAGCCCCGCAGAAGTGAAAACGACTTCAGATAATTGTTGAAAAAGAGGCGAGCACAACTGAGGAAAGCCATACTGAAGGACAGCAAGGTCTGAAATCACCTCTACAAGTGTTGGCTCAAGCTGTGAAAAATATTGGGGAACAGGAGATTGCTGAAGAACATGTATTTTCAGAGGTTATGGAAACTTCCATTGCTCAAGACAAAATACCTCAAGAGATCTTTACATGTTCTCAACAACCTGGTAAAGAGAGCCAAATTCAGATCCCAACCTCTCAACCCTCAGAGCCAAATGAACCCCAGGAGATACTGAATCTAGATGCTCTTCTCACTGAACCGTTCCTTGATCCATTAGCCCTACAGTTTGTTCAGCCCGTTGTCCCTCCACCACCTCAGAAAGGAGAAGCAGAAGAAGCTGGGTGGAAAGGAAAGGGAGAATAATTCGTTCTTGATAGATATCCTGAACTCTCAGAGTTCCCTGACCTTCAGGATCTATTTATCAGACTAAGGACAACTGTGTACATCCTGAATCAGACCCTACCAGAAATACTGAATATCGCTTCATTCAGAGGAGAAGATTGGTGGGCTGAGGAAACTGCTATTCTTACTGAATTCTCAGGATTCAGAAAGACCAAACTCAGGATGAAGGTCTCAGACTTTGATGACCTAGTCAAGAAGAAAATTGCTGAAAGGAAATCAGGTGAACAAGGAGAAGGGAGTGCGAAGGAAGCTGAGAAAGATAAGGATGGAGATGGACAGAAAGGACCTGAACCTGAACAGAGAGATACTCAGGCTGAGAAGGTCATGCCAGTTGCTATCACTGCTAATCCTCAGACTGAAGATAGACCACTCCAGGTACCATTTGACACTATAACTCATTATGCCAAAATTACTGAAGTTCCTATCATTAAGTTTGTTGATTGTGGTATGCAGACTGAGGCTCAATCGAGCTATACATCTCAAGCTCAAATAGTTGATCTGACTCCAGTCTTGGAGGAATTGAAGAAAGTTGAGCCGATGACAGCCAAGCTTAATCAAATGGAATCAATGATGGCTGATCAATTCAAAAAGATGGATGCTGCTCTGCATGATCAAGTTCAACACATGGCTAAACTGAGCACATCTACAGAACTTCAAGCAGTTCAGGGGGAAGTTACTGAAAAGATTACTGCTTTAGAAACTCAGATAGGTGCAGTGTCCAAGGAAATTTCTGAAGAGCTGAATGCCAAATATGTTGAGAGGACTGCCTATCTTGAGAAGAAATTAGCTGAGAAGAATGAGGTGATGATTAAGTCAGCTGTTGAGGACATGAGCTCATTACTCATGACCAAGATGACAGAACTAATGAATGGAGTTCTTGCCCAACAGTTTGGACCACTTTCTGATGAAGTTTCTATTGGCAAGAATGTTCTAAGGAGAATGGATGATGAGTTGGACGTTCTAGCTGGTGAGATACGGGCTATTAACGAAGAACAGTTTCACATGGATGCTACACTTTCCCAGATCCTTCCAATCTATGATGCCAAAAAGGGGGAAAGGACTGCTCACTCCACAAAGGGTAAATTAGATGAGCATTTGAGGAAAATCCTTGAAAGAAAGGCCCAACAGGAACTCAAGGCTCAGCATGTTCTGAAGACTCTAAAGGAAATTGAAGAAACTGAGAAGCTGAAATCAGTAGAGCCAGAAGACACCGAGTTCTTCCAGATTGATAAAGAAACAATTCAGGAAGCTATGATCTTGAGGAGATCTGAAAGGAGAGAAACTGAGACTAGCCTGACTGCTGCTGCTCATGCTGTTGTGGAGACAGCTGATCCCAAGAGAGCAGAAAAGAGGAAGTCCGTAGCATTTGTGGAAGCTGAGAGGAAGAGAAAGAAAGTTTCTACAAAGCCAAAGACTACAAAACCAATCCAGAGGAAGCTGGTTGCTAATTTTTCTGAAGAATCTGAAGCTCAGGAAGAAACTGAAATTGAGTCAGAGAGATTGCTCCAAGAGGGATTTGATACTTATGATACGAGTGCCCAAGTAAAAGACTTTGATTGGCATAACAAACTCATTGCCCTTCGTGCTGAAAAGGAGAGGAGACATGCAATGTCTATATCAGGGGCAGAGCTTACCAGGAAAAAGAAAGAAGAAGAACAGAGCAGAAGAGGAAAGCTCAGGAGCTTCATGGGAAAGAGATGGGGAAAACCAAGAGAACAAACTAGAATTAAAAAATGGCCGCACATTGATAAATGGATGCCACTCCAGATCAATGATGCTTGGGAAGAGGTTAAGAGAACCTTTTGGTTTAGCCATGATGTCCTACAAGAGTGGAGAGGAGGATGCCCTGACAGAGATGAAGCCTTCTTAGAATATCTACTGACGTTCTATCCTGAATATCTTCAGAAGTTGATAAACTTAGCTGATCAGAATAATGTATCTTTGAAAGGTCCGGGTCAATACAAGTACCCAGCTCCGAGATTCAGCATAGGAGTCATTAATGAAGCTATTATTTCCAAGGAAGTTGCTGAATATGCTGCTCAGTTGGGACTAACAGGAAGCCAACCTGAGATCATCAAGAAGAGGGACGAGTTGAAGAAAAGGTACTATGGAATGTTCAATTTGGATGTTCCTGATGATGAGGTAGAAGAGGATTGAAGACTGAAGATGTGTAATCTTTATGTTTATGTTTTCTTTGTTTTTGTTTTCATTGCAAGATGTAATGTCTATCCTATGATCAATGAAAATTATATCTTCTGCACTCAAATATAATATCTAATTATCTTCTTGCATGTCTTTATTTTGATATGCCTAATTGAAAATCATTGGGAAACTTGATTATTCTGTAGATAACTGAAACCTAATGTATAGGTTAGGTTTTCTCAAATGTAACAAGATGGTTTTGGCATCATCAAAAAGGGGGAAATTGTTGGGAGATGAATTTAATGAAGAAGTTTTGATTAGATCCAAAAACCCTGAGTATGACATGTATCAGGACATCTTGATAGAATAGAACCAGGATCAGGTTTCATTAGATATTAGGACTCAGGATTATCTGCACCATGTATAGTCAACAGATATATATCAGGAAATGTTAGTATGCTGAAGACTCAGAAGACTCTGAAGAATCAGAGACATCCTGAAGACTCAGAAGACTCTGAAGAATCAGAAACATCCTGAAAACTCAGAAGAATCCTAAAGACCGGAAGATCCTGAAGACAGTTTTTGTACTGATCAAAAGGACCCTGAATAGCTATCTTATGAAATAGTGTTATGTTCATTTCTAGTACAAACAAACGGAATGTTAGAAACTTGTGAACATTAAGGAAAGTATCAGATCAAGGAAAAAGAGCCGTTTTGTTTGTCTCTGCTCAAACAAAGATTTCAACCAATGAGGAGGCAACAAAACTGTACTGAACTGACACTGAAAGTGACATCTCACTGAAGAAATGTCAGAGCTGATATCTTCCAGTTCACAGAAGTTGATGATTGGCTACTTGGCTGCATATTTCCTAAACCATGACCCTAAAAATAGCCGTTCATCAATAACCAGAAGAGGAAACCCTTGATGCTATCTCTTCCAACGAATAGTTTTTCAAGAGTAACCTTTGGAGAAGTTGCCTATAAATACCAGTGACCTTCTACATTGAAAGGTTACGGGAAATTTCAAAGCAACTCAAGAGCTCATTCGTATTATTACAAATTGAAGCACTCGAAAACCCTAGAATTTCCCAAGTGTTTCACATTGAAGAGAACTCATTCACTAAGCCTAGATTGATAGAAATATCCAAAGCTTAGTAGAGATATCCTAGCCTTTGCACTTGTTCTTATTGTAAAGGATATCTCACCCTAGTTGGAAACCAACCCAAACCCAAACCCTTTGATAAGGTAGTTTGAGTGTGTGTATTTGTTTGTGAGTCAGATTTGTAAAGAGTGAGTAAGCTGCAGTGAGTCAGCCAGAAAACTCTAGAGAAGAAGTTAGTAAGCTACTTGTGGTAGTCTGAACACTTGTATGTGTTTGAGTTAGTAAGCTGCTGTGAGTCAGCCAAAAAACTCAAGGTAGAAAAGTGAGTAAGCTACAGTGAGTTAGCCTGAAAGGTTTAGGAAGTGGTTAAGGAATTTCTCTGAAGATCAGAGAGAGTGGACGTAGGAACTTGAGTCTCTGAACCACTATAATTGCTGTGTTGTTTGCTTTCTGTTCTGCATTTTATCTGTTTCATGATTTTCACTGAAAGCTGATTTTAACTGATATTCAGTTGAAACCAATCCACTGAACTTGCATCAAATTGATCACAGCCTTAATCACTGTTTTATTAAAAGGAAGAAGATTTTCAACAAAACTAAAACGAGTATAAACTTAGGGCCAACCATTCTGCACACTTGAGTAGCTAGAATAGATAGTTATCAAACTGAACTAACTCTACTGAGAGTTCAGTAAGTTAAAAATCTGATCCAAGCTCCTCAGGATCTCTGATAAATTCAGGATCAGTTGGGCTAATCTGAAGCTACTGAAAGCTGCTCAGGATCATTGTCTCAGTAGATTTTGACTCAGGGCGATTTGTGCTTCTCAGGGCAAAAAGTATCAGGATAACCTGACCCATCTGACCTCAATGAAGAAAAAGTTTTAAAATCACTGAACACGTGTATTCCCTCCATACACGTGTAAGACTCGTTTGCGCCAGGACCAACAGTTTATCTTATATTTTACAACACCCCTAACACACGCCACCATTCAATTCAAATTTTCTATAATATTCAATTAATTAATCCACCGCAATATGCAGACTAAAACCTGAATCAATTAATATCAAAAGTTGGGCCCAGAATGCAATTAATTTATTTGGGCTAGAATTTCTATTTTTTAAAATTTAAAATTGCAGAATATATTCTATTTATTCTTAATTTCTGCATTGTTTGACCGATTTTAGAGTGATTTTTTTTTAAAAATTGTATTTTGGACCAGAAGTGCATTCATTTTTTTCAGCCCAAAAGTGCATTAAATTTTTTTGGCCCACAAGTGTTAATTCTTTTTGGCCCAAAAGTGCATTAATTTTTTGCAGCCCAGAAGTGCATTAATCCTTTTGGGCTCAAAAGTGCATTAATATTTTTTTTTCAGCCCAGAAGTGCATTAATTTTTTTGGCCCAGAAATACATTAATTCTTTATTACCCAAAAGTGCATTAAAAAAATTTCAATAAATGAATTTTTTGAATTTCTTCACATGTGGGCCGATTTTGGATTACATTTTTAAAAAAAATTGTATTTTGAATCAAACTTAGAAGTGCATATTAATTAATTTTCAGAAAATAAATTCTTTGAATTTCTGAAGCTTTGGACCAATTTTGGAGTGTATTTTTTTTAAAAAATTGTATTTTGGATCAGGCCCAGAAGTTCATTAATTTTTTTCGGTCCAGAAGTACATTAAATTTTCCGACCCAGAAGTGCATTATTTTTTTCCAGCCCAGAAGCACATAAATTTTTTCGGCCCAGAAGTGCATTAATTTTTTCGGCCCAAAAGTGCATTAATTATTCTAAAAAAATCATAAAGAAACACTAAATTACAATTAACACAAATCTGCAAAAATTCTAAAGAAACAGATCCCTAAAAAAAAATAGAGAACCCGAGAGGATGATAAGTCCAGTTGAAGGAATTTCCCTAGGAACAGGGTGATAAGTCCAGTTGAAGGAATTTCCCTAGGAATAGGGAGAGTGGATGTAGGAGCTTGAGTCTCCGAACCACTATACTTTGTTGTGTTGTTTACTGCTTTATGTTCTTACATGTCATATGCATTTGATTATAAGCAAAACACAACACATGAGCTTAAAATGCAAAAAACTGTAATCACTCTGCCCTCACCCCTGTTTTATATGCATTAAAACATGTTTTCACTTCCGCACGCGCAAAATGGGTTTTCAAAACGGGACCAACAGAACCCATTCTGGAAGCAGATCTAGCCGTGCACAGAGGATGTCTTTAACAGGTGCTGGAAGGGCATTCTTCTCCCAAGCAATCTCCTCTGCTGCAGCTTCGTTCTTCCTCTTCCTTCGAATGTAAGCGATGTTCAGTCCCTTAGCTTCTGCTAAATTCTGCTTTTTGATGGCGGCCTCTCTAATTCTCTGTCTTGTTTGCTCTTGAACTTGTTCAGGAGTCATCTGGCTTTTGGTAGAGAATGGTTGACCTTGTCTCTGATCTTCCGCAGTTGCTTTCATCATCTTGCCTTTGCCTTTCTTTCTCCTCAGAGTCTGCTCAGATTCTTCTTGTTCGTCTTCTTCAGCTAATTTTTTAGCGAGTTCAAGGCTCTTGGCCTGATCATCAGTTTCCATTCTTTTC